>OX596183.1:3600000-4343516 GCA_951394245.1 Cyclophora punctaria
CTCTAGCTGTCAAAATTTGAAGAATAGCCAAACATGATGCAATTTTTGCTCTCTGTCTCTGTTTGCTGATGACTTGATCTTAATTATGATTAAGTTTATAAGAACCAGTCCAATACGAATAGGTAGGTATTAGCCTGTAATGTCCCACTGTTGGGCAAAGGCCTCTCGTCTCACTGAAGATATCAGTACGAATAGATATATTAAAAATTTAAAACCCGTCATTGATACATCAATAACAATGTCACATTTATTTCCACTCCTCTCTTGTTCAATCAAGGTTACATTTCAAGTCACAGCTCGGCCATAAACCGAAGAAAAGCAAACAACCGTAAGAAATGCTTCGATTTAATCCTAACGTATCTTAAAGATGTGTGAAAATAAAAATAATAGCGGGGTCGTTCAGGCCCAATGGGTGGAACGGAACGAGTGTTTGCGTTTGATAAGAAGAGGGCGGTGTAAGGGTTACACTTTAATGTAGCTTTGTTTCTCGAATGTTAACCCCTCGGCTTTGATTTTATTTCAAAGTCTTTTAGTTAAAAGTTTAAGTCGAAGTGTTACAGTTCAGTTAAACATTGAAACTTGGACTAAGTGAAGTTTGACGTTGGTTAAAACAGGAAATGGTTGCGCTTATGCATAAGCATTTGCAAAAGCGCTTATTTATTAAATATTGTATAATATGTATAAGCGTAATTGATATCCGAATGAGTATAAAACCAATTTATAACCTCAATACTACTTTGAACATACTTATCAGATACTATGTATTAAAATTGAATGTCACCTGAACATATACTTATTAATAAATATTACTAAGTATTAAATTCGAATGTCTTCCTAGACCCTTGAGTACATAACATACGGTACAAAACTCATAACATAACCGAATAAACATAAATATTATCCCTTGTTATTAATGTACCGACCAAAGGACAGAGGAAACGTAAAAAGACAAAACCGAAACACAATTTCCAAAGAGAATTCTTAAAGAGCTGTTCTTGGACAAAAAGATAATTTGGCCTCCGTCTGCCCCGGGCCCGTTTGTCTCTGCTATTCTCAACTTTTATTTCTCCCACTTTTATGAATTATTTTCAGTTGGTTTTATCACCGGTAAATTCAAATGGAACCTCAGGGCAAGTTCTTGTGCAGCAAAGCTGAATTTGTGAAGTGAAAGATGTTGGCACAAAATATTTTAAAGTGGTTAACTTTTGGGAGCGAAATTAAATAATCAAATATTTATGTAGTTATTGTTCATTTGGAGACTGAAAGAAGGTAGGATGTGTTTGTGTTATGAGGAGGTAAACCTAAACCGTAATTAGTAAGTTCATTTTGACTAGCTAGACTAATTTGTACCTAAAGTAGGCCTAGATAGGCGCTAAAGTGCATTAAGCTTTAACAATAATACTCTTAATGATATTACATAATTATAATTCTTACAGACACATAAAATAACACATAACACTTCATAAAAACGTCAATTTCAATCGTTAACACCGAACACTGCTAAACGGAAGGACAAAAGAAAGACTTTTTTGAATGAATTCTCGTATTAAAAAGCTCATCTTGAAAAATTTACACGCATTGCAGACGTTCGCTCGTCCGTAAGGAATGCTTTTGGATGCAAACGAATAACATCTATAAACAGTTAGCGAAAAAACGCTTCTCAAATCCAACGAAAGAGATTACCCGCGCTCCGGTTGCTTTCAACTTGTTTATTCAAAAAAAGAACAATTTGTTTTAAAATAAGACGAAATTGCCATGGACTGGGCAAAGACAACCGGGAGGAATATTAAAAACGTTTTTAAAAAGACAACGGGACTGTTGAGTGCAATTTATTACTTTTTTCATCGTGACAGAAACAAGTGACGAGCGATTTCATTTGTTTCGGACCCGATGGAGGTTTGAATTATTGATTATCTGTTGTTATCTTTACGATGTCTACTCATGGAGTGGATAGATACACGTATCTTCGTGTTTTGTTATCGGCTATCATACGCTATTTGTAGTTTTATTGATTTACTAGCAGCGCCCCGCGGTTTTACCCGCGTTGTACCCGTTCCCGTAGGAATTTCGGGATGAAAAATAGCCTATAACCTTCCCGTTGAATGTGGCTATCTATTACAAAAAGAATTATTCAAATCGGTTCAGTAGTTTCTGAGATTAGCGCGTTTAAACAAACAAACAAACAAACAAACAAAACAAACTCTTCAGCTTTATAATATTAGTATAGATTACGAGTACAAACTGACTTTAGGACCACTCGAAATTGGAATTGAATATATTTCGCTGTAATCTCAGCTATATCGATTAATCGAACTACTAAAAACAATATTATTGGTAAAATCATACAAAACCTTATTTTTATTTCGGAATTGAAAGAAAATTACCAACTTGATAGCAGAGTTGGCCGTAACCTACTCAAACTGATTCTTAAATAAGTTTCATTTAATAAGTATTGCAAGATATTCATTACAATGAACGATTACAGCTGTGTGGGGGGAAGATGGGGTAATATCGCGTATTTTTGCGTTAAACTGAGCCCCGCGACGCCCGCTCTCCCCTCTGATTACACACAAATTGATATAAATTGAATTTTAAACCTAGCGAAGGCCAAATTTAGTAAGAACGGTACAAGATGCGCGAACCACAAGCGGGAAGGGTTATTTGTTAAATGTAGGGCTGTCGCGGGCTGGTTTTGTTTTGTGGTTTTTTTTTTTTGTTTTAGTTTAAATAGTGTAATAGTAAATGTTGATCGTTGTGTGAAAAGTACGATAATTACGTCATATCGGAACGATAAGATGAGAAGAATATGAAACGCAAACATTGATTTTTGTTATGTGCATTTTGGCACAATAAGTTTTTTGTAAGCAGTTTTCTAACCAAAATATAATATTAAAACTATATCAAATAAAGCTCATGAAGAACTTTCCATGTAACATGAATTTTTGTATTCCATTTTCTTCTTTATTCCACTTTTTCCATTATTAGTGACTTTGGTCCGATGCGGACTCAATTTCCACATCTGTACAGACTAATTTCAATACTATAGATCATAAAAGAAGATTCTAAGAACTACAATCAAGTAATCATTTGATTACTGTCCTAAATTTTGGAAGAAAAATTATTCGTTTAGTGCGAGCCCTGGAACGGTTAACGCAGTGTAATGGGAGCGATGATTTCTTGGCTTTAAGCGACCATTTCATAACAACAAAGTTCCATCTACCCTCGTCATTTACAGTTAACTTTGTTCTCACTTATTACCTTACAGATTTCATTTCATTGCCCTCACACTTTTATGTAAACTTGACTCGGATGGGATATAGTTTAGTCGGGTTGTTTAGATAGAGGTGTACTGAAGATGTTCACCCTTATCTTTCAAATAATATTAGGTAGAGGAGACTTATTAATGTAAGAGGTATGTTTTGAATTGAAAATGCGTTTACGGATACACTTCGCTTCTATTTCACATTTGTATGTGACGTATATATCGGCTCCTTTAAAGAAACCGTGGTCACTGAAGACTGATGTGTTATGCGTCTATACATGAAAAATAAAATTAGGGGTCATTTCTATATTTATATTATGTTTTTGTATTTCCCGTATCATTTGAAATTAACTAGACTGGCGGTGACAACTTTATGCGGTATAAAATCTCCAGTACCAGTTTCAGTATCTGCTAACTTACTTATTAAATAAGAAGCTGTATAACATTCAATATAGATAAGACAACTATAATAGAGGCGAGAGTAAAGTAACTTTAATACCTTAAAATCACATTGCGAGGCAAAATTTCGCCAAAATTCTTAACCTACACATACATCACATAAAAAAACTTAACCCTCTTATTCCCTCTTATACCTCTCGAGATGACGTCATCTGCCAGCCACCGTACACAAACACAGATACAAAAACCATTAAACAAAAGAGATAATAAACCAAACTACAGGCTCAGCTTCACCTACTATAAAGATCGGGTAGAGCACTGAAGTAATTCAAGACCCGAGCGTCATAATCTCGGCTGGTCGGACGGGGTGTAAATTAGTGGCATAGTTCAGCCGCAGCTCCTATTGCATTACAGCCAGAGCGGGCCTTTATGGCTCAATTTGACTTTATTTAACGCAATTCGCAAGCGAGGGAGACTCCCTACGTCTCAGTGACGGCAACAGATGAGGTCCGCCAATCCACTTAGCTGAACCTGATCGCGACGCCAACTATACGGTATAAATATGGAAACGGAGACTTTTAGGAATTTGGTGTTGTATAAGCTAGTGCGTGGTTAGAGTAAACCTAACGTGCTTTGGCGGGCTCGTGAAACTGTCGGTCTCGATTGTTTTGATCTGACGGGGGTTGCGGGTTCAATTCCTCCCGGAGTTTTTGAAATTTGTGCAGGCATAGTTGTTGACGGCGTCGTCTGGATGATAATTACATATTCATATCAAGTTTTCGTATATGTATGAGTATCAGTATCAGTTTGGGTCTAATAAACATGTGTAAATTATTCCGAGTGTTTTTATTCATTAATTTAATAGATAGAATTTTATTAATTTTATACTCAACAAATGATTTGGTATTTATCAAAAATAACCTAATACAACAGTTTCATAACTATAGTGACACATTTAATGACATAAAAGTAAATATTGGTAACTATCGTGTTTATCATCCGCTTGATATCAAGAGGGCCTAATCTGTAGGTTCAAGGGGAGGGGGGTATTTACCCCGAGGGGGGAGGGTGTCATTTCACGCGGCCATATTGCCCGCCACTGAGCCGTAATTGAATAATAAAATTGTCACGGATTTCGGCTTAGCTCTTTGATTCCGTTGCATTTTATAAAATGGTCACGCATTTTGTGCAGACAGAAATTCATTTTTTCGTGAATTCAGTTTAATAGCAAAGTTCATGAAATGTAGAGTTGTGTCTTATGAAATAATTTTAAAAAACATGAAAGTTATTATAATATTTCAGTACTACGTATCACAGATTCTAGAACCTATATAGGTATAAAACATGTCTAAAATCAATTAGTAAACATCGAGCACATAAGTGAATTGAACGGGACCCGCCAGTATACGTGATCGTAATCAGTAATCAATCCACACATTTTGTCTCAAGCCCCTCTTTAATTCAACACTCTTGAATACTAAGGACCTTTCCATTAACCGACCTCTGTTTACAACGAATTCTTTTTTCCATCAAACGAGATTTATTCTCCTTCAAAAATATGTAAAGTACGAGACACCGCTAGTCGAAGGGGGCTGAAATTAAAATTATATTTTTGGATTCGAGTCACGAGAAACATTAACTCGGTCGGCGATAAACCGCCTTCTAAAACGGTACTGAATTAAAATTTGTTGGATCATCTTTATGGTAAACCTTTTTAAAAATATTTTTATGGAAATATTACATAGAACATTATCGCTTTTGGGAACAGACTGTTTTGTCAGTCATTGAGAACTATTATTGCTTTGAAATTAATTTAGGAGTATAATAATAAGCTTTATTATTTTGTTTTACAGATTGAAAAGGTTTCCCTTTATTAACATCAAATTAAATAACTGTCACATGAATCTTTAATTTATGTTTAATGTCACTGATAAAAGTTATTTAATTATTTTAACGTGATGACATGTTACGAAAAGCGTTATTAGATTTGTTTAAAATTATAAAACATATTTGTCATGGAATCAAATATTGTTTGCACAAATCATGTCAACATTCCTGACATTAATTGCGAGTGTCTAATTATTTTCTGAAATGACAAAAGTTTAATTTGTTCATCATTAATTAAATGGGCGAAGCTATCTTATGAATTGATCTTAGCATGCCTACGACGTAGCAAGTTTTGCTACGGCGTAGGCCTTAGTATTATGTTTAGTCATAATGTGTTAATAACACGCATTTAAAATAACGTTATAATATCATATGTATTGATTAAGATGTAATTATTTTGCAGTTTCTAATATAATATATCATTTTGAAATAGGTTTCAATTTTGTTATTGAAACGCAATTTAAAACAGTCACACTAAGTTCACATTTAATAGATAAAAAAGCCGTAACAATATTAGTTTCGGAGGGTAAGTTTTTTAAATTATTTTAGGCAATTGGTATTCAAGGGTTGTCGGGGTGCGAGTCACATATTTTATATTTATTACTCTGAGACTCGTCCGCTGTCTTATATTGCACTTGTCTCCTTAATGCTGTGAGTAGAAGGGTGGAATTTTTAATAATAAATACATTTACAGTAAATTAAAGAGCATTAAAATTTATAGTCGGGTATTTTTCACTTAGGCAAATTTTATTGGTCGTATATACATTTATTTATTATATATCGTAGGCTTATACATTTGATAGTCACCTAATATCAATAATGTGATGTTTTATTTTAACTACTATTACTGCTCCTCACTGTACTGATATCTTCAGTGAGATGAGACGTCTTTTGCCCTGCAGAGGGACATTGGAGGCTAATGCCTACCTCCTTACTATTAACGGATAAACTTCGCAATTGATTTATATTTTTATCTATCCTTTCGGACCCACATACAGGAACAATGGTTACAGAAGACAACTAATAAATCTATAAACGTTTCACAGATAAGCTATTTCGTTTCACCAACTGACAATAATCGGAATAAAAGGCCAGATAAATTAATTAATACCCCCACAATTATATCACAACAAACAGATAAAAGCAAAAATATCGCGATATCGTTAATGAACACCGAATTGGATCAATCATCCCTTAATGATATAATCAAACAATGACCCTCAAGATCGTGCTCGTCTCTGTTGGCTCAAGAAATTTGTCGGAGCAATATTGAAGTCCCTCGGCCATCGCCAATTTTGGGGGAAATCGGCGGAGATAATTATGTTTGAAGTTAGTTATTGAGAGTCAACATGCGAGATTGGCCCGGCCAGCACGGATTGACACCGCCTACTTTGTTTATTAGTATTCGGTGGGAATTGTGACGAATGAATAACGGAATTGATATTTTTATTTGGTGATGGTTTTTGATGGTGATGAGACAGTATTGGTTAAAAAAATATGGGTTTTGGACAATCATTTTAACGTGTAATTCAATAAAATGTTGAAGATTTCTATAGTCATAATGTTATGAAACAATTTTGCGTTTAAGACGAGTTAAGACAACCAACATCTGATGAATATTTCGTTTTTCGTTTTCATATGATTAACAAAACATTTCGGAAGTTAATTAAAACAATTAAACAGCCATAATTTTTCATTAATATTAAATACCTAACAGGCATCACGGAGCCGAATTCACCGCTAACATCTACCTTATTACAGACTCATCATTAATGAACGAATAAGTAGGAATTGGGTTAAACAGAAACGAAGGGCCTTAATCATATAGATTCATAAATATTAAATATTCACACAATATTACTTAAAGCTAAGCCAATCCCCGCATTAATTCTGTTGATAGGTAATTTTCGAGTTACATCCCTCGAGGGGTATTTCTTAGTGAATCAACACTAGTATAATTAAGGAAAGTTTCTTTGATCCGCCGCCGCGGCGTCGCGGCGCTAGCGTCGCATGTCATCCAAATCTAGTTTGGTTTGATTAATGACTAGAAAACAGACGTTTTAAGTGATGTTAATCCATTGATGAGCTTTTACCACTAACACAGACCCTTTGTGAGCGATCAGCAGATTGTTGAAGCGATTTAGGTAATTGCACAGTTTGTGTTACTTAAATTGAGCTGAAAATATTCAATTAAAATTATCTAATTAAAAATGTAAAACAGTTGACATTAGACTTATAAACTTTTACCTATTAACATATGGTACTTCGCACAGAGTATAGGTAAGTCCAACATGCTGTTAAAAGCAACGAAAAATCCAAAAAAAAACCGTAAAATAATACGACAAGGTATATAAGTTGATATTACAACACATTAATATTATTTAAATCAATGAGCATAATACTGCCCCATTGGAAGGCTAGCTTACATTAGCTTAAACAAACCCGAGCATCATTTCACAATAAAGTATCTTCAGTATAAAAGGTAGATACGTTAACAAGTAGCGATAAATAAACCACAACACAGAGAAAGGCTAAACGGCTCGCAGGGCTGCCACGGTCGCGGTTCATTAGCATTTTAATTACCTGTCTCGTGCCAGACTCAGGTGCAGCCCTGCCTCCTTGCGATACAATGAATATTTTTAAAGGATTTGTTTCGAGGTTGTTTTGAATTAGGAACGTTACAATACAATACGTGCTTGTAAATGTGAGATGATGTTTTATAATGTCTTACACGAGTTAAATATGGTGGCGGAAATCTGTTTTTGAAAGGAGGTATGGAACTATGACTATTGGGATTGTTACGCAATCCATCTTCTGATGTTAACTAAGTTGAATTATACAAATAACTAGCAGCACCCGGCGGTTTTAACTGCGTTGGGCCCGTTCCCGTGGGAATATATAGGTAACCCTTCCTCTTGAATTGCTCTATCTGTTTAAAAAAAACGCGTCAAAATCCTCAAATTCTACTTCACGTATTTCAGTTTATCGCGAACAGACAGACAGACGCGACCGGGGACTTGTTTTATAGTATGAAATGATAATTATGTAACCCAAAGTAAATATAAAACAAAATTTGAGAGAAAATATTTAACTATCCTATCTTCAAGATTCATACATTCTTTGAACGATTACGTTCAAGTAATTATTGAACGTAGAACACACTACCGATCCAAAAAAACGTATTTAAATAACCATTTATCAAAACACTTTAAAAATGTAAAACTATTAAAACAACCCCCAATGATCCCCTTTGTTCTAGACAAGATTGGCAGTTCGATTATCCGGGACTCTTTTGCAAAAAAGTACTGTAAAAATTAGTCATAGCGTTCCAGACTGCACAAGCGCCCCGCCGAGACCCCGGTTAAATTAAACCGTCTCAAATACAAACCAGGTAAAGAAATATCACCCTTAACGCAAGGTAACAAGAGCTACGGATCATTGATTAACTCGCTTATTGAAATGAGGATTATTAGTTTAATTTTATTGAAGACGAGGTGTCGGGAGTTCTTTTTGTGATGTTCAATTCGGCTTTTGAATTTTAATCTATTCTTTGTTGTCCTTTACTTCGCTATGCTGATAAAAAACTTTTTGACATGCAGTGGGATCTTATAAAGGGCGTTACTTTATCTATATAATTACTAGTAGCGAACCGCGGTTTTACCCGCGTTATGTCAGGTCCTATGTAAATTTCGGGATGAAAAATAACCTAGCCTATAACCTTCCCGCCGAATATGGCTCCATTAAAATAAGGATTATTCTAATCGGATTGATAGTTTCTAAGATTAGTTCGTTCAACCAAATCAAACTATTCACTTTATATATATATATAATGAAATATTTATTTGGACTGAATCATGGTCTCGTATCGAAATTGTTGCTTGTAAAATACAATTTGAACTAGACAATACCTTCTTTAACAACACAATACAATTTAACTACAACATAATTCTGAGAAAGGTCAAAAACAATTTTCTTTCACATAACAAGATATATTTATGAAAATGAAAAGATGGTCCCAGCAACGGCACGCCCGATGTAAGAGGGTACAATTAAATACTTTATTATTTTTAAATCGCTGCGAGTGTTTCGAGTTTTGCCTCCCCTAGACGCGGGCGGAAAGTTAATTTCTTTTGGTGTATTTTAAAATTAATTTTGCCTTTGTGGCGAGCTCGGCCCCGCACGATCGTGTCCTCGAAATGGTAAAAGCTTTCAGTTATAATAGACCAGAAAAATCTTTGAACGTTATTTTAATGCCTACAACAATTGGAGGGAGATACCGGTTTCAATTTGTTTTGTATGTTAAATGTGAGAGGTCAGTAGAGTTCTTGGAGCGAGATATTGTTATAGGTGCTCGTTTCAAATTGATATATTTAATACTTAATAAATTAATTCCATAATTGACGCCTCGGTGGTGCATACGCCTACGAAGACTGGGGTCCCGGGTTCAATTCCCTCATCGACATTACAGTACCTTTTTAAATGTCTAATTATCATAAAGTTTTAATATGATGCGCTTTGAATTTAAAGGTGGTACCACGTGATGAGCAAGCGGGCGGCGATTAACATATTTTTTAAACATAACCTCTCGCACTATCTTTTGGGTTCTACTTTTCCAGTCATTGTAGCTCGTCTTCACCGCGGCACCACCCTTATAATCAACTACAGTTAATATAGTACATTGTACAGTCAACTACAAAAGTGGAAGGACACTTTCAATATTACAAAACACTTCTACACTTAAAAATTCCATTAATGTGTTCAGATGTTTTGTTACATTTAATATTGTGTTGATGACTGTACAATGTACATCCATTTATAGGAAGTCTCTAGGTAAATTAGAGCGATGGGCTTACGTCAATTTACTTCTATTATCTGTGAGTGTCTAAGTCCCCTGACTAAATGTTGTTCGTACCTAATTGGATAATTACTTGGATGCAGATCAATGTAAATCTAGTAATACGCAGAGCTAGTTTGTGTGTAGTCTCGATGCATACTGGTTGTGTGAGACTATTCCCTTCAAATATCTATTCTTATAATATATAATATCTATTCTATCTTCTATTACTATATTGAATGTATCTCTTTAATATAGATGTCACATATACAACCCATTCTAACTGCGATGTCATATAAAAATTTTACGCAATTTTATTTGGTATATCATAATGTATGATTTAAGCGAATTTTTTCTGCTTTCAGGTTTGAAAAACATTCGACGAAGACTGAAAGACTGAAACAACTGGATTTAATAAATAAATAAGTATATTATATCTCTTCTGAATTGTTATAAACTCCAACTCAGTTTCAAGGAAGGCAGTTTTATTTTAAAAGTATTTCAACAGGTGGAAGCTCGCTAGAGTTCGTAATAATTGTGCTTTTTATTTAAGAGCGCCATTTGCTTCCTCACTGAGCAACACTTATTTCAATGCTCAGCTGCATTTGGTATTAAAACATTGCAGAATGTTTATTAAATAAAGAGTTATATATACAAAAAGTTTTGATAAAACTGTCTTAAAAGAATTTTTTAAATGTCTAACAGTAGTTAAATTCTATTTACTGTACTGATATCTTCAGTCAGAAAAAAGACTGCCCAGCAATGGGACATAACAGGCCAGTACCTAGTACCTACAAATTTCATTTCGTTATTGATAACACCATTTTTAAAACATCTTTCATATAATTTTGTTCAAAGTATTTAGGTAAAAATTTAATTATCAAAAGCACAACTCAGAAATACTTTTTTGTCTATTCGAATTGCAGAAACATAAGACAAAACTGTTTTTTCTCTAAATAGAGCAAAAATGTTCCACTGCACTAAACTACTGCCAACAGTATCATTTGATAGTATTTTCGTTTTCAGGCCGAGAGCGACAAAGGGCTGCGACTTCAAAGCTCAAGGATCAAAGAAGGGTCCCCCTGATAATACCCCTAGGATAAAACCTCTTTCACTATCAGTCGGTTAAATATTATAAACAGATAGGTGTTATATCTTAATCCTTGACAGTATTAAGAGTAGACGTTTGTTTCTTGCTACAATCAAATATTTAAATTCATGTAAAATTAATCTAAGACGCCCGCCTATCTGTCTTAGATTTCGTTTCAATACAATGTTAAATCATAATTAAGGCAAACATGTCATTTGGACCACTTTGAAAGCATTAATTTGAGACATTTTATGTTAAAAATAGTTTTGTTAGGAATAACATAACCTATACTAATATACTAAAAGAGAAGAGTTTGATTCTTTGATTGTTTGTACTCGCTTGTCTCAGAAACTACCAATCCGATTTGAATAATTGTTTTTTGTAATGGCCACATTTAACGGAAAGGTTAAGCTATTTTTAATCCTGAAATTCACACGGGAACGGTCACATCGCTTGTAAGACCGGGCGCTGCCAGTGTAAGGAATAAAACTGAGTCAAAATTGGCCCCCGTTTCAATTGTAGAATGAAAGGCAAAATGATAGAGGAAACAGTAAAGATTAGGAAAATTTATAATTTTTACCATTTTGGATCATGATTTCTACTACAAAGGAAATAAGATGGCTGGACGTTGCTAGAGTAACAAAAACGTTCTAAATCTTATAAAAGAATTACATTTTCTTTGTACAGAGTTTAGTGACACGAATATAAGGAGCTTAAGTGAAGTACTTACCTATTTTTGTAAATGTTATAAAAGTTCCTATTTTCATGATATAGGACTTGCCTTTAAGTACTTGTGTGAAAGAAATAAAAAGTTTGCAAGAAAGTGTATCTTCTTACAAGTTGTGTATTTCTTTTTATGATATTGGAAAACTTGAGATTTTTCTCAACATTAATATGAGGTAGTATTTTAAGTATTTTAAGGTGATTGTTTGTTTATCACAGTTTAAATATATGTCATATACCTATACAAAGAGAAAAGTAGTTAGCATAGAATTTGGTCAAATAAGTATTTAAAAAACAGTCTTCCTGTTTATTCTCTTGTATGTTGTTTAACTTTGTTATTTAAATAAATATTGTTTAACTATTCTGTAGCAAAATTAAAGACTAAAAATCTAAATTCGATTATCATAATAATTAAATGATACTATTAAATAAAATCACGAATCCTACAACAATCTAAAAACCTCCAAACCACTTCAAACTACCTCTAGAACTTCATTGAAAAAACACAGAAAAGCTCACAATCGTAGTGCAGTTGTTATCGAACAATGATCATTTAATCTGGCGATAGGTTGTCGGTACAAATCCCGGTTCCGCCGGGTGGATTACGGGTGATGTGCCAACGGGGCCGATCGTGACGGGACATTCAGCCCGGCGATTAGACGGACCCTTATTGTCGGAGTTCTAACTGGATCACGGAAATATCAGATAGGCATATTGACTGCCCACTATGATTAATTATTTGCAAATGATTATTTTGTTGTCTTTGTGGATCATGAGATCTGTTATTTTGTTGTCTTTGTGATGGGAATATTTTCGTGATCTGTCTTTAATGGGAATGTTTTGTTGTTATGTCAAGCTATGATTTCTTCAATGTAATGAGTTGTTATTAACCAACATAAAGTAATACTTTTTCAATTAACTTCCGAGGCATTGGTCTGTTGTGGGATTTTAGAAGTTAATTTCTACATTCTTTAGTTGAAATATGTCAGCTTATAGGCATGTATATATATAACCTAAAATCTATACTAATATTATAAAGCTGAAGAGTTTGTTTTGTTTGTTTGTTTAAACGCGCTAATCTCAGAAACTACTGAACCGATTTGAATAATTCTTTCACTGTTAGATAGTCTATTTATCGAGGAAGGCTATAGGCTACATTTTATCCCGAAATTCCCACGGGAACGGGCACAACGCGGGTAAAACCGCGGGGCGCTGCTAGTACTAAATATTGTGATTTGTACAAGATTTTGATATTAGATATACTGAAATAATGTACTTAATACTATATAAGTAACTAGTTTTAGTATAAATATTGATAAGGCATTAAGAACAGATACAATTGTATAATTTAGAATAGCACTAGCTTTTAAGCCACATCAAGAAGCAAGAAGCAAGAAGATTAGAAGAAAGAAGAGACTCTTACTTGGAGGTCACGCGTATTCTTGGGGAATTAACACACATTATGAGATGTTATTGCTTGAGAATACACGTAGCTGACAAGGAGGATATCAACGGTCGGCCGTCGGTGGATCAACGCCTTCAGAGCTACATACCGCTACGGAGAATATATTACACTAGCAGCGCCTCGCAGTTTTACCCGCGTTGTGCCCGTTCCGCCCCGCCTGTTCCAAAAATAGCATTTTACCTTTCTGTTGAATGTGGCTGTCCATTACAAAAAGAATTATTCGAATCGGACTAATATTTTCTGAGATTAGAGCGTTTAAACAACTTTATTACATTAGTTTAGAAAAATATTGGTTTCTTAAGTTTAAGCGAGCAGTACTTCTTTCCTGTAAAGAGGCCGAACCGTCAGACATAAATGTAAAATAAAAGTGAAGTGTATCTGTAAATGTAGTATTAATACAAAATGTTTACATTTAATGTGTAATGTTTAATGTACTTAGCATATATTTAATTATGTAGTTCGTTATTAATATTTCCTATGGATTATATATGTTTGAATGTTAGATGTAGTGGTCCTTACGGGTGCCTTTCTACCAGAATGCTATGATAATATGAGTCAACATCAATCATCTCAGATGTACTATAGCTCAGACTAGATACGCGTACATATCCGGTGGCAAGGCATTCGACTGCCTCATGCATAAGCGCTCTCTAACTAAAACACTGTTAGTGTGTGTTTTGTCTCTTTTGCTCTTTGGAAAATAGCGTATGTCAGAAAGGGACAAACCATTTGATAGCTATAATGCTGCTAGTAAGGCCCAAAATCTTTATGTTTTTAACAATATCTGCCGGTATATTTAAGAAGAGGATATTATTAACAGATCATCAAAAAGCAGCAATTCAAATCAAATATTGTAAAATGTAAAAAACTACCTATTAAATAAAATAAATATTATTTAATCCAGTATATGGAATTTATCGAGCTGATGATGATGATGATGATGAAGTCCTGTTATCCCTCATCAGGGACATAGGGCTCGCAGAAGAGATCTCTACTGCTTAAATAAAATAATTAAGCTGATAAAATTATAAAATTGTAAAATCACGTGTAATTCATTATGTACATAGAAGACTGTGCTCACATGAAATCATAATCTATTACGTCAAAGTATGTACTATGATGTCATTTTATTGTAACCTACGTCACTGTTGGAAGCTTCAACAAATAACAATAAGAAATATAACCATTTTTTTCAATAAATGTTCCTGAAATAAACTAATTTGTTTAATTTTAAATTTACCTTTTACTTCCTAATTTTTAAAACGAATCCTATCTTTCAAAAGGCTTTAAAATGCATTTTAAGCTACTATCTAAGAGAGGGCACAGATAATGTCTAATTAAAGTAATAACCTATAGGTGTTTAATCTATCTATATACAGGGTTTCCCATAAATGGTGGATAATCCTGCACGTGCGTGTGTGAGGGAGGTTGTGGGGCCCCATATCCCATTAAAAAAAAAATCCACTCCCAACCGTCCACGGACTACGGCATTTTTTGTAAAATTTAGAAATATCCCAGTTTTCCTCACATTTGTGGGCATCACGGCCGCTATATGAGGCCTAGGTCGATTTTTTTTCTTTTAACGTATTCCCTAATAATGGTACTCCTAAATTACCTTTAAAAAATTCAACTACTTAGGATAGTAATTAACTAGTAGTCCCTAAACATAAATTTTATTTCTGAAATTTATTTTAATGCAAAGTTTGAGCACCCGTGGTGTAAAAAAAATGTATTGGAGTTGAGGTAGCCAACCACACACAAAAATTACGTACATCATAAGGATTCTAAAATAGTAGCATACTATCTACTTTCATAGTAAAATTACTGAGTTATAGCTACTAATGTGTAAACATAGGCGTTTCGTTACAAAATTACAAAAGAAAAAAATAAAACAAATAATATCCAAAAAAACATTTATTACAAAATAAATCATAACAAATGTTCAAATTGGGCTCCTCCTGCCCTTATGCAAGCTCTACACCTTTTTATAAAAGATCTTTCTAATGTGTAATTAGAATTTTTTGATGATATAATTCTGGCTGGTTCGGCGACTCGATGTCGAAGTTCTTCCAAAGTGTTTATCGGTTTTTTGTAAACCTGCTCCTTCAAACAGCCCCAATAATAAAAAAAATCCAGAGTATTTAGGTCTGGAGACCGTAGTGGCCACAATATCCCGGCCCGGCCCGGTCCGGCCCGGCCCGGCCCGACCCGACCCGGCTCCAGAACGACGGTTGTCCGGCACATTATGCTTTGCAAGTAAGGAATTATCTAGACGATGCCTATCCCAATAGATGGATCGGCCGATTGGGACCGATATTGTGGCCACCACGGTCTCCAGACCTAAACCCTCTGGATTTTTTCTATTGGGGCTGTTTGAAGGAGCAGGTTTACAAGAAACCGATAAACACTTTGGAAGAACTTCAACATCGAGTCGCCGAACCAGCCAGAATTATATCATCAAAAAATTCTAATTACACATTAGAAAGATCTTTTATAAAAAGGTGTAGAGCTTGCATAAGGGCAGGAGGAGCCCAATTTGAACATTTGTTATGATTTATTTTATAATAAATGTTTTTTTTGGATATTATTTGTTTTATTTTTTTCTTTTGTAATTTTGTAACGAAACGCCTATGTTTACACATTAGTAGCTTATAACTCAGTAATTTTACTATGAAAGTAGATAGTATGCTACTATTTTAGAATCCTTATGATGTTCGTAATTTTTGTGTGTGGTTGGCTACCTCAACTCCAATACATATTTTTTACACCACGGGTGCTCAAACTTTACATTAAAATAAATTTCAGAAATAAAATTTATGTTTAGGGACTACTAGTTAATTACTATCCTAAGTAGTTGAATTTTTTAAAGGTAATTTAGGAGTACCATTATTAGGGAATACGTTAAAAGAAAAAAAATCGACCTAGGCCTCATATAGCGGCCGTGATGCCCACAAATGTGAGGAAAACTGGGATATTTCTAAATTTTACAAAAAATGCCGTAGTCCGTGGACGGTTGGGAATGTATTTTTTTTTATGGGATATGGGGCCCCATAACCTCCCTCACACACGCACATGCAGGATTATCCACCATTTATGGGAAACCCTGTATAAATAAATGATGAATTGCTGTTCGTTAGTCTGGCTAAAACTCGAGAACGGCTGGACCGATTTGCCTAATTTTGGTCTTAAATTATTTCTGGAAGTCCAGGGTAGGTTTAAACGGTAAGCAGTGATGGAATACATTTGGGTGAAACCGCAGGGCACAGCTAGTATTTAATGAATTACCGCCTTATTCATAAACGCTTTTTATCTAAAACACTGCCTAAAGTGTTTTGTCCCTTTTGCTCTTTATAAAATAACGTATGTCAGAAAGGGACAAACCGTTTGATAGCTTAAATGCTGTTATTAGCGTTTATGAATAAGACTTAGTAGTTTGAAAATATTACCGTGCAAACCTACTAGAAAGAAAAAATAAAAATTAGGAAAAAAGTAAAAAAAAAAGTATTAACCTGTAATGTCCCACAGCTGGGCAAAGGCTTCTCATCTCACTGAAGTTATCAGTACAGTGAGGAGGATTAGGCGTAATCACCACGCTTGCCAAATTAGGAATGTAAGGAAAAAGTAAAGGTAGTTACCGAAGTTGTATAGATGTACGCTGCAGGCTGCCATTATTGATATATACCTAGTCACTATTCAATATTATAAGTTTGTGAGGATGGATGTATGGATGTATGTTAGTTACTCTTTCACGCAAAAACTACTGAACAGATATGGATCAAACTTTACATTAACGTAGATTATACATCAGAATAAGATTTCGGATACATTTTATCCCGAAATTCCCGCGGGAACGGGTACAACGCGGTTAACACCGAGGGCCGCGCCCAGAACAATATATAACGACATAAACTTCGGATGGAACGATGTTGATACCATCACTTATGATATTAAGACAATGGTAATTATTCAAATATTTAGTAGGAAGTTAAACACACAGGCACCTATTAAACCAACACGATTTGCGCTCATTAATAAATAAATTAAACTGTTTCGCGTCTTAAATATATAATAGTGACTTTCACAAAAAAAATGGTTTCGAGCTGATTACACTACTCGCGGTCACGGGAAGACTGGCCGGCAGCGAGTGTTGTCTGCATTCTTAAACTTATAACAAACTACCCTCATATTGTGGAGTAAATAGGTTACACATATTTGAAAGCAATAAAGTT
The DNA here is from genome assembly GCA_951394245.1 of Cyclophora punctaria. Taxonomy (NCBI): domain Eukaryota; kingdom Metazoa; phylum Arthropoda; class Insecta; order Lepidoptera; family Geometridae; genus Cyclophora; species Cyclophora punctaria. The sequence continues at coordinate 3,617,890 of OX596183.1, forward strand.
CAGTTTTATTTATATTAGTAATACTGTTGCCTATATAAAATGTAATATTAACTTTGCCATCTTGACCGAATCTTGAGTAGGTATGTGACTAATTTTGATATTAGATTTAGATTGTCAAAATAGTCTTATGTCGATATATTATGTTGACTGAGGATTAACCAATACATACTTACCTCAATCAACAGCCTCCGTGATCTAGTGGTTTGAGCGCTCGGCTCACGATCCGGAGGTTCCGGGTTCGATTCCCGGTGGGGATATCTCACAAAAATCACTTTGTGAGACTGTCCTCAGTATGGTTAGGGCATTGCAGGCTGAATCACCTGATTGCCCGAAAAGTAACATGATTCCGTGCTTCGGAGGGTACGTTGCCAGAGCCATGTCAGAGGCTTTTGGCGGCTCAATAACTCTGACACCAGGATTGGTCAGGGTGACCATCCACTCGATAAGAAGAAGACTTACCTTAATCACTGTAGTATTAGCCTGTAATGTCCCACTGCTGGGCAAAGGCGGCATCTCACTGAAGATATCAGTACAGTGAGGAGGATTAGGCATAATCACCACGCTAAGATTAAGGGAAAATGAAGATAATACCTTATATAAGAAGAAATAAATAAGTACAGCCAAAGTATGAACGAAAATATTTATTTGCAATAACTAAATCACTGAAAAAGAGTATGCCGACTTCCTCCAGCTTCTTTACGCAAATTAACCGTACAACACACCGTAAGAGTCTAAGTAAATAGTTTTATATTAACTATATCTTAAGTATTTACATAGTTTCATAGGTAATGGCAGAATCTTAAACTACAATCACCTCTGTTAAAGTACGACAAGTTTCTCTACAAAAATAACGACTCAATTCATTTCGAACTTACATCATTTTTGAGTTTCATACTTAAACTTATAACCATTTGTTTGAGACTTACCCCCTTATACTAGGCCGGCCTCTCGGGTGCAGCCTCCAGCGCGGACTAGGCACCAGGGCCAATCGGTCTATGAGGTATGTCCGTCACTCGAGGGTGCACTCGACAGACCGAGCCCGAAAGACGAAAATTAATTTATTTCTATCTATGATGACAATACGCTTTCACTTCGCACAACAAGCGGCAATGATTAAAAACGGAATTAAATATAAATCTATCATTGCTTGAATTAGATATAATAGTTAATTTGTTATGGTTTATTAATCTATGTCGTCGGGGTCGGGGGTGGCCCGCGGCGCGCGCCGCTCGCGGCCCTCGGGCGCGGCGCTCCTCCGGCGGTCCAGCGTGCTCGGCTCCGAGCTCACGAGCGCGTCGCTCGCCCCGCTCGACTCCTCCTGCCCCATCTCGGCAGGAACACCACTCGGATCCCCCTTCATCACCGCGGAGTGTCTCCGGGCGATCTCTTCTATTTTAATGTCCCCCTCCCCGGGCGAAGGCTCTTTGTCAATGTGCCTGACTTCCTCGGGGGGAGCGACGTCGCCCTCTTCCGTCTCTGAGAGCACGGGAGTGTTGGTCCCCGCGGTGTTGGTCTCCGGCGTCCTGGCGGCGGTGACGTCGCCTGTGTGTGTGGTGTTGGTCTGAACGGTGGAGACGGATGGAGAGGTCTGCGTGGTTGATTGGACAGTGTTCTGTACCGTTTGCGTGGTGGACTGCGCGGTGGGCGGGGTGGCCTGCGTGCCGGTGCCGGGCGCGTCATGGTAGGCGCCGCCGCTGGCCAGCGCCGCGATGCCCGCCAGCCCCATCATGCCCGCCATGCCGCGGTGCGTCCGGAGCAGCAGCTGCTGCAGCTGCACGTGCTGTAGTATCACCGGCAGCTCGTAGTGGTGGAAGAAGTACAGCATCGAGTGCTGCAACAAACAATACACATTAAGCAGAGTCCCTTCTTCATTAGCGCCTCGCCGACGGCGGTGTTTATTGCTGGCCGCTTTAGATTATGAGACACGTCCGAGTCCGTCGAACTGAACGAAACTCCTTAGACAAATAAATGAGCGAGTCGTGACGGCAGCGTCACTCCTCCCGTCTGTATTTATTTATTTCTGGGTCAAAGTTCCCACCCCTCGCGACGTCCGACGTAAGTTTTAATTAAGAAACTTGTGACCGCTCCGGACTCAACTTTTATTTGAAATTATATTTTCTGATCCGTCGTTTTGATTTTTTCCGAGTGGCGGCGGTGTAACGGGTTGCCGGCGAGGACAAGTTGCGACACCTTCATGATTTATTATTCGAGCCGCGAGCCTCGTCTCAAGGATAATTGAAAATTTTGCATCATTTTTTGCATTCATTGCTTGACGTTACCTCGTGAAATTTGTTTGTTAAATAAATTGCTTCCATAAAATATTTAAGACGGGTATTTTTAGGAAAAAATTGGTGACATCAGAACGAAATTAAAGATATTTTCTACAAACGATTCATAGCATCACGAGTTAGAGGAAAGTTAAGTGTGTCAACGAGGAGAACATTCGGGGGATGCATAAAAGGCTTGATTAACACGACCCGGGCTTCAATTTGTTCTCGGATCATCGCTATGGCAAATATAAAAAAGGATCAAACGTTTAAAAGGTATTTAATGGACAGAGATGATGCCCTTTTATACGTCCATTAAAACTGGCCGCTTTGAGATTTACCGATCTGCCTATTATACATCGACGTGAATAAAAAACGAGGCAGTTTTATCAATTTTCAGATCGTTTGTAAAAGATTATGGTCGAAATACGGACTTTTAGGGACTTTTTGTTACGTTATTGTGGAACGGTAATGTTTACGTGGAAAAAACGATTTCTTTATGCGGAGGGGATTCGCGGAAACCGCAAGAAAACTATGAAGGACGAAAACTAGTGAAACATTTTGCGAAACCTTGTTCGGGAGGGAATATAAAAGGTTGAGAGCAGTGCTTGGGAGTGGTCTTGCTTTGTGGGTCGGAGCAGCTGACTTAAACACCGCTTTAACACTTCAAAGGAGACCGAGACTTCTTTGTAGAGATAATTTTTAGCCGCAAAATTGTCTTAAACAGTTTACGGCGCGCGTTGATTGCGGCGGCGGTGAAAACTCGAGCGAAAATAAAGTTTTTATTTAAAATGCAAAGTATAACAGCGGCCGCACAGGAGGGCGATTCTTCAACGGAAAGAAAACATTGTTTTGAACAATCTCTTCGTACTTCATCTTCATCCATCTATTTTATTAGCATCTTTGGTGACAAGGGGAACATTTCTTAGTAATGTTTTCAAATTAACTCAATACTTAGCGAACACAGTCCTAGTAAACAGAGTTTTATCAAACAAATTACCTCCATGTAATCAGGTAGGTAATCAAATGAGCATCAAAACTTTCAATGTCAAATATTCGACAAATAATGAAACTCGAAGTAAACCTCGAATATTTTAATATCGATTATTTTCCGCGACACCTAAATTTCAATATAAGTTTGTCACTTGAAACTTTATAGCCGTATTCTGAGCGCCGCCACCCGGGGCCGTGTTTGAATAAAGTTTAACTATAATTTGTTGGAGATCTTGTAGATTACAACACTTTGCAACGTTCGCCACGTTAAGGACCTCTCTGTTGATTTAGGACTTGGAAGATATTAACTCGAGTAGGCACGCCTATTAAACCACAGAAACAACAAAGGATTACAATCATTTCATTATTCAAAAATAATAGACATAATACAACATAATCTGTGTAAAGTACAGCGAAATCCTGACTTGCTAACTCTATGGAAATACTGAGCGGCATTCATACTAGTTTCAACAAGACCCGTGATGCAAATAAATTGGAAATATAACACGAGTTCAACCGTAAAATAGTTCGACTAGTGACTACGTAATCAATCACTCCCCAAATCCCAAAATCAATGAACATAAGCCATTAAAACCCAGCAGAAAACTAACACCAGAACAAGACAGACAAATTGGAAAAGTTGCATTAGTCTTATTAAAATAATGTCATTATCACATCACAGGTACACGTATTATGAAAACGTGAATAAAATCAATGCCTCGGTGAAATCACAACAAAATATTTGGCGTACAGTATGCTCGTCGCGTAGACGGCGGGTCGGCGCGGGCAACCTCATGAAATATGATTTTTATTAATAACTTGACACGCTCGATGATTATAAGATAAGCCCCCACTTTGCATTCCGAAGGGGCTTCTTGTTTTCGCCCGAAGCCCTGGCGTCGTTCCTGTAATCTGGCAGAGCCTACTTACTCCCGCCTTGTTTGGGCACGTTTGTGAACAACAAAATGATCCCCGCGCCAGTTTTATGATTAATTTTAATGTAATAATTAAATTGTACGTTAAATTTTAGTCACTTTGTTTAGAATTTGTTTTACCTTTTATTATTTAAAGGAAGAGTTGGAAACAAAACAGAAAAGTGAGCAAAAATAGTGTTTTAGTTATAAGTTAAAAGTTTGAAGAGCCACGGGCGGAGCTGACGTCTCATTATGAAATTATCCGTACAAGACGCAACTAAACCAAGACTCAAACATAGTTGTAATACAACTTAAGGATACAAGATCGTGTATAAACCGACATGAGCAAATCACCCCCTCAAATCCTGTACTGTAGTTACGTAGCATGTTACGTAGTTCGCAGCTACGCGACTACGTGTATACCTACTACCCTAATAACTATTCTACATGCTTAGCTACGACGCTACAGACGTAGCTAGATATTTATACGTATGCTAAATATTTGGTCGCTACAATGATACGTAGCTACAATGCTACATACACTGCTACGCTACAAACATATGTAGCTACGTACGTAGAACAAGGCCGGGGTCCGCCTGGCGTGTTATTAACTTCCGTACGTCCTCTCAGGCCGGATATCGACGCCAAAGTGGTTCCGTTCAAGGCAAGCACCAAACTACGGTAGACCATAGACGTGCATGCTCAGATTGACTGAACATTACTCGCGATCGACACATTTCCTATAGATAAAGAGTGAATGATTGTGTAGTTCGGGACTACTTATGAGTTGTATTTTAGTTACACATTTGTTTATTTCTTTGATGTTAACCACGTTAGTGTACTTGTATATGTTGTGGCAAGCAACCATCGCACTCAGATACATCAAACGATTACTCAAGAGAGGTTAATAAGAGATTATGTCATTTAAAACATGATAAATAACGCCAATTAGTTAATTGATGATTTAATTGACTTCTCTGAGTACTGCAGTACCACTATGAATTGTTTCCTTAAAGTACAAACACCTACGATTCTTTCTAAACGTAAAAATAACATATTAATATTCGGAAAAGAAGATTTCACAAAAATAATATGAAACTGCGTACAAGTAGGAAATCCTAAGCTTATTTTGAGTACGTCATCGCCGCTCGGCCGCGTCCCCCGGGGCCCTGGAATATTACACGCAACGGCGGCGTTATTTGGACTGTCCCGGGATACATTTGACAAAAACTTTGCCGCGGACTTTACACTCGCATGTATTGGGAATGTCAATTAAACTTTGTATCTTGGTAGCGTTGGATATGAAATATGGTGTGTCGTAATGGCTTAAGGACGAGTTTGATCCTAATGCTTATTGGCTTAAGATTTAATTTCCTCAATGTACTTGTTTTTGGTGAGCGATATTTTTAGCTTTCAATTCTTGCTTGCAGAGGTTAGAAGGATAGTTATGATACTAATAGGTGAAGAACGTGATTCTTTTTTTCCATTAGCTATTTAACTTTACAGTTCATGAAACTCATGAGCTATGCTCTTGTCGGGGAAGCGGATGCATGCTTTTTTTCATTTGTTTCTATTATTAGCATGCTTCAACTTTATAATTACCTAAATATATCAATTACCTAAGTACATTAATATTACCTGTTAATAGTAACTGTTATAACCAGAAAACACATCAAACGCTTCAATCCTCAACAAAATTTAACGAAAAATTCGTCAAGTCACTACCAAAAACGTAGCGATATGCCTCCAAAAATGGCATTTTCAACATTTGACGGGCGCAAAAGAACATCGCACGGCGCGGACGTGATGGGATGACAAACGAAACGAAACACAGGGGGAGGCTTTACAGTTTTAAAAATAATAACTCGCACGCATCTGGGGTAGTGGTGATAACATATTTGTGGGTGAACGTTTTAACTTGTGCGCGGATCCCCTAAGGCTTGCCACTCGTCACGCCTGTCTGAATTCAGGCGTTGGATATAAATAATAGGGAAAAATAAGGGACATTTATTAAAGAAAAGTTTATTCACGTATTTTATTAGGATCAATCGAATTGGTTTTGTAACTTTGTTAGTTTTTAATTAGGTTGCGTTAGTGCATGGGCTGTACCACGATTGGTCACGTAAATGGAAAACTCATTAAGGGGTGATAAAGCGTTGCTTATACTCTTACTGTACGAATCAAAAGCGTCATTTAATGGCTTAACTAATTGACGTAATTTGTCATACATTATCTTAAAATCACTCATTAAATCTTTACTAAGGAAACATTTGACTTCTCTAAGTGGTGTTAAGTAATTACAATTCTTATTTCTTTGTCTTTTGGTTCTTTTTCACAATTTACTACATACAAAACATCCCACTGTTTATGAGTACAATCCAACATGCAATATGACACATGATCAATGTCAACGGAAAATTTAATTTCGGTTAAAGCAAACAATTTATCTATTAAACGTCGGACGAGCCGAGTTGGGCCGCAAACTAGGAGCCGCGGGCGGCGGCGACCGCCATCAAAGTGTTGGCAAACAAGCCGCCATGCTGTTCTATTTGTGATATACTGACCATTCCGGGCCGTCGGCTTTAATATTTACATGTACATATTAATGTGCAGCAAATCTTTGTGAAACATTCCTCAGTTTGGTTAGGGCATTGCAGGCTGATTGCCCGAAAAGTAAGATGATTCCGTGCTTCGGAGGGCATGTTAAGCCGTCGGTCCCGGTTACTTTCTACGGATTGTAGTCGTTACTTGAGCCATGTCAGAGGCCTTTGGCGGCTCAATAACTCTGACACCGGGATTGGTCAGGTTGACCATCCACTCGAAGAAGAAGAATGTGCAGCTTAGTATTTATATTATTGAGTAATGTTACAACATAGCATACTTAGTGCTTTGTGCCTTTTCCCGTGCTTCGGAAGACACAGTAAGTAGTCAGACCCAGTTGTTTCAATCGTTAGACCATATCGGAGGCCTTTAGGCGGTCTAAAAACTCCGACACTAGGGTTGGCCACTACACTACTCGAACTAACTTTTTATCTAATACTAGCAGCGCCCCGCGGTTTTACCCGCGTTGTGCCCGTTCCCGTGGGAATTTCGGGAATTTTTATACATAAAACCTTCCTCTTGAATCACTCTACCTATTACAAAAAACCGCATCAAAATACGTTGCGAAATTTTAAAGACTTAAGCATACAGACAAACAGACAAACAAACAGACAAAAATAGCGACTTTGTTTTATACTATGTAGTGATTTCAACCGAAAATAGATAACTCTGATAGCGCTACATTAGTATCTAGACTAGACAATCAAATTTGAAATAAAATCGATACCCAAAGAGCAATAGACTTGTTTTGATTACAAAACTCAGTCAGTCGGACATAATCTGTGTCGGATTAAATAAAAATCAAATATTTAGCACTCGATTGAATTGGCTATCTATTTATTTAGTTTGATTACTGTTCGCTTTCTAAATTAAAGTTTGTTTCATTTTTTAAATGCATGTTTGATTCAAATATTGAAGTTATTGCTCGTAACAATTAATGTAAATGGAATGTACGTATTTGGTTCTTGTTTAGTTACTTGAAAATATACTTAGTTGAGAGATGATTGATATAACCGCTTTGTCCTTAAACAAAGTTACTTCAGAGATCTCAATAGGGAATAATTACTAGATTTTACTTAGTTATTCGGACTAATTACTCGAGTTTAGTTAGATATAAAATTTAGTTTTTTGGATTCGGCTCAGCGTCGAATAACTATTAACAATAAATTCCCGCTGGTTGAATAAATACGAATATTGTAATCAAATGACATCCTACTAATATTATTACTGCAAAAGTGTATGAGGATGGATGTATGAATGTATATTTGTTACTCCTCCACATAAAAACTACTAGACGGATTTGGATGAAACTTTACAGTAATACTAGCTGCGCCCCGCGGTTTCACCCGCGTTGTACCCGTTCCCGCGGGAATTTCGGGATGAAAAATAGATGTTGGCCGATTCTCAGACCTACTCAATATGCTCACAAAATTTCATGAGAATCGGTCGAGCCGTTTCGGAGGAGTACGCGAACGAACACTGTGACACGAGAATTTTATATATAAGATAGGTAATACATCAGAATAACACATGGGATTCATTTTATTCCGAAATTCCCACGGGAACGGGTACAACGCGGGGAACACCGCGGGGCGTGGCTAGTTAAAAATAATAATGTGGTATGTAAATACTTGCCTGTATAAATAGCCACGAGGTGACCAGCGCCAAACTGCTGTACTGTCCGTTAAACCGGTAGTGGTACGCGTAGAACGAAAAGTGGTACAGGTAGAAGAATCTGTGGACAATGGAAAATAGCTGATTAGAAGGTGGAATGTAGTAGATGGAATATACGAGGCTTTTGTAGGTCAAGAGTGCAAGGCTTTTATCTTAAGCCCCGTAGGTAGGTTCGTTCGTAGGCTGGTAAGAAAATAACCTAAGTTAGGATTAGAATAAGAAAAAATATACTCTATGAGACTTGTGGGTCAGCAGTGGGATTTATGGCTTTTTTCTAAGAAAATACTAGGATATCAAAACAAAGTAATAGCAAATGAAAAACACTTTATAGTCGCTTAAAGAAGAAAAAAACATATATAGACGCTGGGTACAATGGGTATCTTAAACTATATCTGTCTTAATTATACATTTCATCATCTGTCATACTTTCTTAATTATACATTTCATCATCTGTCATACTTTCTTAATTATACATTTCATCATCTGTCATACTTTCTTAATTATACATTTCATCATCTGTCATACTTTTTTAATTATACATTTGATTAATTATTATTACTATTATAACGTGTTAAATATGGATCTTGGGTTTGAAATTAAGATTATTTATTTTATTTAAAGAACTAGCTGCGCCCCGCGGTTTAACCCGCGTTGTACCCGTTCCCGCGGGAATTTCGGGATGAAAAATAGATGGCCGATTCTCAGACCTACTCAATATGCTCACAAAATTTCATGAGAATCGGTCAAGCCGTTTCGGAGGATTACGGGAACGAACATTGTGACACGAGAATTTTATATATAAGAAGATTAACATATTCATTATAAAATCGTTTATAAACTGCCCAACCTCAAACGATTGAAACAATAGTCAATTTCAATACAAAACCATCACCATAAATGAATATATACGAACAAGATTCCGTTCCCAATAGAACAGCTTATTTCAACTCCAATCCACCAAAGCGAGTACTCAAACTACTATCAATTAAAACGTTACAACAAAACTATACGTTTCGGAGCTTATAAAAGCGAAGCCGGAATCCTATTATTGTATTTATAGCTGCAGACGGAAACAATAAAGTGGAAACAACTCCAACGAAACGGATACCGTAAGCCCGGCCAATTCCATAAAGCACTGTCTAGGACCATTACTGGTGCAAATCAACAGGTAGATATTAGGTAGATTTAGGACTTTTACGGTATTTTATTGTTCTAGTATATGACATTATAAGTAAAAGAAAGTAAGTCATTTTGGCTTTGGAGATATTTAATTCAGCCCGTGGGAAAATCAGGAAATATACGACGGATCCGATTGAAAGATTATTCAGAATGTATTAGTGCCAAATAAGAGATTATTAGTGTCAATGAGAGATATGTTCTGTATGTATTACGTGATACGTCGATAGGCGGCTGCCAAAATGACTAAGTTGCGGTGCGTTTTCGTTGCTATTGGTGGTTAAACATACCTAATCATAGCGCTTATAAAAATGCTAAATATTATATAATGTCTACAAAATTAAAGCGTAATTAATGTAATAACAATCCCGATAAAACTAGTTAACCCTTGAAAGCGTCATCAACGTAAATCATCAACGTATTGAAACCTTTAAAACTAACAAAATAATAAATTTTATGAACCAAAATAATTTGTTGTAACAGCAATAATGCAGTATTAGCTTCGTTATCGGCTTATTTCGTATATATTCGGTGTGTTCGGTGTGTTCGGCCGACAGAAAAGGGGAAAACACCAGCTCGTTATCTGGAAAGGTTGCAATTTTATTTGAAATCGATATTCAGTGAGATACAGAGATTGTTTCTCGTATTGTAAGCGATGGTGTGTTGGGTGATGCGGCGCATCGCTCCGTGAGTCGTCTCTGCTAGATAAGTGACGTAATTCTGTGTTTGATATATTTTTACTTTGACAGTTTGAATGCAAAGGGTTTCACAAGTCGTGTAACAACATACTTTTAAACGCAAAACGTATTTACCATTTCTCACAGACTATGAGGCAAATTATATGTCAAATAGTAACATAACCCCAAGATTCATTATCAAAACCTCACGTAACGCAATGAATAGTACACAATTAGTACATTAACAAGCCACATACGATCGCAACGCTCCCACAGAGGACTGTTGAATAAACGCCAAGTAGATGCGATTAATATGTTAATATGAATACAACGCTCGCTAATTAGTTGCTTGAGATTAACCCGACCTGCCGAGTGTGGATTAATTCAAACAAGATGATGTGATACAAATTGTAGACGCGATACGTTTACTTGGCTTCCCGATGCTAAGTGCGGATGCTGTTTAAATCGATTTGTTAGTCGAAGCTAGTTTGCTTTTGGATGTTATGGGTGATTGAGATGGATAATTGGTTATGACGGAACGTTGTTTGAGGAAGAAGGTTTGCATCACTACATAGTATAAAACAAAGTCGCGTCTGTTTGTCTGTATGCTTAAATCTTTAAAATTACGCAACGGATTTTGATGCGGTTTTTTGTAATAGGTAGAGTGATTCAAGAGGAAGGTTTTTATGTAAAAAAAATCCCGAAATTCCCACGGGAACGGGCACAACGCGGGTAAAACCGCGGGGCGCTGCCAGTTAATTATAACAACAATATTAGAACTAAAATCTATTAAAAATTATTATTAAAGTTTATGTAATTTTGCTATAGCCTGACTAGGTTGTCTTGTGTTTTAAACTAATTTTTGATTTGAGTAGTGCTTCATTTTTAACTATCACGTTTTAATTATTTTACATGATGTGCATTTTAATAACTGTTCAAAAACAATTATTAAACGTCGAACACAAAGCTTAGTACAGTTAGTAAAGTATAAAAATATCGGAAAGCAAAAACTTCTGGGAAAACATGACGTTTTAATTTTCAACCAGCGTTAAATTGAAATGAAAATTAATACTGCCAGCGCAGGTGCATATCAAAAGCATGTATTTGTTTAACATTTTCCTTTATTATTTACAACGAATAAGATAATAATAAATAAGATTGGCAAGCTGCCCGGACCACAATAAAGAGTAATAAACAGCTTTAAACGTAGGAATTTCACCAGAAAACCATTTGAAATTGCTAGCGAAACTATGACCTAATAAACAATGTAGTTCAAAGAGTTGTTACGCAGACAAGTACAAAGAGACGCGTCTATGTATAACTATAGTCGCTTTAATAAAATAACACTTTTTAAAGGAGCATCGGGCTTCGAATAATTTAAGCAGGCGAGGTGTACTAAAAACGCTCTGTCCAGAGTTAAGCAGCTTTCGAGGCGTCGAGCCTTTGAGCGACATCAAACGCCGTAAGATTACCAACGCATTAAACATACATGTTGAAAGAAACAAGCGGCGTTTTCTTAATGTTATGTCGTCCATAAATATTTTATCGGGCGCCGCCGGTAATGGAAAATGTAAATGACGTCCGAATATATTTGCAATGATCCATGATTCCAATTTATTTTTTGCTTCACAGAATCAATGTAATAAACTTCGATTTTAAACATTAAGTAAATAACGGAACGTAAAGAACAAAATGTACACTCGGTGTGAATACTTGATATAAAAATTCAGGAGTTGAAATTGGTATAGGGAAATTGTAATGCTTATTTAAAATTATCCTTATTACATGAAAATTATTCAGGAGGCAGACAGAAGCGAGAGAACAGGGGAGAAACTGAATCTTGTTCAACTAACTCGGTGCGAAATCACTTTCGCCTCGGCCTTTGATCTCGAGTGCGCCAAAGGAATGTTATTCAGTAAAAACATGCAAATTCGATAAGGTATAACACAATATTATGGAGAGTAGAGACGCCAGCGACGGCCGCCCGGCTCACAATACTTCGCGGCCACGGGAAGGCGCCGCGAACGTTCAGCGCCGTCCGGAAACTATATCTACGCTTTATTCTTATTTGTTGCAAATAGTTCGTATTGAAAGGAAACAACTATTGAACATCACTTTACATTCGTTCATCGAATAAAAAGTACGATTTCGATGCAATCATTTACGTTACGTTCTAAGTAGGAAAAATGCAGGGTAATTTTCTCACGTTTGAGGTAATTTAGATTATTATATAATATAATGTTCTCTTCCCGTGGGAATTTCGGGATAAAAAGTAGCCTTCCTTGTGAACGGAGCCATCATAAACAACAGACACATTTTTAATCACTTCTGAAGATTAGCCCCTACACAAACAAACGAACATTACCTCCTAATATTAGTTCAGATGAATATTATAAGAGTCTAATGTTTCTTTAAAAATATGGAAGCATCAACTCGATTGAGTTATTTACTCATCCTTTTAACGTAAATTGCGTTATCTTGTATTCGAATCAGTAAGTTAAGGCCGTGATCAAAAATTAAAACGTCTTCTTATACGCCTTTAAGACGAGATTAATATATATGAGAGAGGAAATGGTATATGCGTAAATAGAATATTCACGCACTTACGTTTAAGAAACATTAAACCTTTTTTGAAGATATCTTATTCAGTATTCGATGGCTACATTATGTATATTCATAAGAAATATTACCCGACACAGCTGAGAAACGTATAATGAAATCTAGAAAAAAACAGATCAATAATCTATACAAATATAGAAAAGCTGAAGTGTTTGATTTTGTTTTTGGGAACTGCCAGTCCGATTTGAATAATTATTTTAGTCTAAAGCCATATTCATCAGGAAGAATTATTTATTTATTTATTTAAGAACAACCATTGAAAGATACATTAAAACTATACATAAAACTTAGCTCTAAATTAAACACTTAAATGCACAACACTCTCTGTAGGTGCCACAACATGCGTAACACTACTTAATACTAAAAGTAAACTGTTAAAGCCTATGTTCTCCTCGAAACTCCTACAGGAAGGGGAAAACGCGGGGCGCTGCTAGTCACTACATAGTATAAAACAAAGTCGCGTCTGTTTGTCTTCTGTTTGTCTGTCTGTATGCTTAAATCTTTAAAATTACGCAACGGATTTTGATGCGGTTTTTTGTAATAGGTAGAGTGATTCAAGAGGAAGGTTTTTATGTAAAAAAATTCCCGAAATTCCCACGGGAACAGGCATAACACGGGTAAACCCGCGGGGCGCTGCTAGTAATATATAAAGCTGAAGCGTTTGGTTTGTTTTGTTTGTTTGTACGCGCTAATCTCACGACCTCCCAGTCTGATCTGAATAAGTATTAGATAGCCACTTTCAATAGGTAGGTAAAGGATATAATTTATCCCTAAATTCCCTCGGGAACTTGGGTAAAACCGCGGGGCGCTGTTCGTTTTAGATAAGTTATTTCGGAAACTGATTACTCGTATAAACTTAGTACTAAATATTAACACAAATGTATTTTAACAGTGAATTAATTAAAAGCCTCATTGAGATTGCATGGCACTCGATTATTCGAATCAATGGTTCAATTATTATAATGAAGTAGGAATAAAACGTGCCAACAAAACAAACAATATTTAAATTAAAACTAAATGGGTATTAACAAAGTGATACTGTTCTTAACAACGGCATCCGCAGTGGTAAAACCAATCAATAGTTATTTTAATTATGAAAAAATCTCGAATCTCTTTCATATTTAATATTACCATACTAAGGGTGGCTTGCACAAGAATATTAAATCAATTTACTACCTGAATATGTTAAAGAAAAGAAAGTTCTTCAATATAACTCTATTTAAAACGAACGTCATTTGTATATTTGCTAAATAAAATTAAGTATGCTTGTGCAATATGCCTTAGGACTAGAATTTTTAGTTATTTATTACTTAAGAGATCGAGATTGATACTTAAGACTTGTGACTAGAAAAACTTTAAAGATCATAGATATGTGGCAAGTCTTGTGTTGAAATCTACACTGGTGTCCATTTAAAATTTTCAATATCAATATACAGTCACTGATAGCAATATCATTGCAATACAACTTTACAAAATATTTAAATTCCATATATCGTATTTTGTATAGATGAACAAGGACCGAAATCCAACATAAAACAAAAGTGGTCCGCGATACCGCAGGCATGCTCAACCCGCGCCGCTAACGAAATGAAATTCCAAAGGAATTCCTGTGACAAATGCGTCCGCGACTATGACCACCGCTAAACAATACCCGCAGACAGGTTCGGACTAAGGAACGGGCCATAGGGTCCATAATATCTACAATGATGCGGACATTGTGGTCATTATGGACCCTATGATCCGACCTACACGTTACACCAAGAGAAATACTGTCAAAATCTACAGCCACTTTCAATCAGTTAAAGTAATCTACAGTTAAAGAGCAAGGAAAATATTATGGCATCATCATAATATGGGTTAGTGGCTAACCTCAGCTATGGTGACTTTATATGTGAAGTCAATTCCGAAGTTATGTAACATTAAATTGTTGATGTAACGATTAGATTTAAAAAATTGTTAATTATTAATATCGTCGTATCTCCGAAATGAGGGTTAGCGCTCATAGTGGCTTATCTGCATGTTGCTCACTTCTAAACACAGTTCTGTAGACTTTTTCAGGAGATATTTTGGGTAGAAGTCTTAAAATGACCTACGCCCCTGGGTTCTTGAATACTGAGTCCATCCCTGAACACAATATTGTCGAACGCGAATACACTCGACAATCGAACAAGGGTTTATTAATATAAATCCCGACTTTCAATGAAACAATGAGATTCAATGTGAGGTGACGCGGAATTTCAAATGCTATTTGTGGTCTGATAACAAAGGATTTTCGGGATAAAGCCAAAATCATATGAATGTAAAAAACAAACAACCTAACACACTTCAAAATCTTTCAAAACTTACTACCGGTCAATAACATAACCCTCTTTGCCATAATCGAGTACAATCCCCTCCTACTTGACGACTATGAATGTCCAAAGTTATTAATGAATAATGTTAGAAATAGTTGTGTCATTTTTAATTACTTTTAGCGTATGTTACACAAAACGCGTTCGTTTAACTGGGGAACCATTAAGTTAATAGTTCATTATGTTATTTGCATCGATTATAACAGGAATGTCGCGTGTCGTACGTTGGATTGTGAACTATGAACTATGATTATAATACGATATAATATCTCATTGACAAGCATACCTCTGTATACTATGCTGTGAATGTGCTGTAATCACGATTGTAGCTATTAATTAAAGCGCTTTGTCTATAATTATGAAATGTTAATCTGTCGTGTACCTAGTACAGCGGTTTGATTGGAATGATGAATAGGTGTGAGTCAACGTGACATTATTGGCTTAGAGCTGATATGATAAGTCATTAATTCATTCTGAATTCTAATTTTATTCAAATACTAGCTGTGCCCCGCGGTTTTACCCACAGCGCACCCGTTTCCGTAGGAAATACGGGATAAATAGTATCCTATATCCGTCTCCTGGTTCTAAACTATCTCCTCATCAGTTTTCAGCCAAATTGGTTCAGCCGATCTCGAGTTATAAATAGTGTAACTAACACGACTTTATCACTATCACTACATAGTATAAAATAAAGTCGTCTCTGTATCGTGTCTGTTTGTCTGTATGCTTAAATCTTTAAAATTACGCAACGGATTTTGATGCGGTTTTTTGTAATAGGTAGAGTAATTCAAGAGGAAGGTTTTTGTGTAAAAAAATTCCCGAAATTCCCACGGGAACGGGCACAACGCGGGTAAAACCGCGGGGCGCTGCTAGTTTTATATATATAGATTTTTATAGAGCTTCTTGATTCCTTGAACATGGTTAAAATTCTACCAATACGTTCTAAACTCAATTTAAAGCAAATACTGATAAGTCGTAATTTGTGTCTGTATATCACATATATATTTCTAATCAATTTCAAAAATGGAAAAGGTTTTCAATATATCGATTTCTTTTTTAAATATTCCTTACTAAAGGGTAAAAATGGCACTCTATTACTAAGAATCCGCTGTCCGTCCGTTCATCTGTCTGTTACCAAGGTTTATCTCAAGAACCGCGATAGCTAGACAGGTGATTTTTTTACAGATGATGTCTTTCTTCAAAAACCAATACTAAAATCAGAATCAAATCAATACTTAAGTAGGCTTCCATATAGCAAACGAGATTATAATTTTCATATTTTTTAAGGACATTGGCCAGGAAAATTAAATTTAATAAAGGTTCGTAATGGTAAGGTGATAATATACATAGTAATGTAATTTAATAGGAACAAAGTAATGTAATAAATTGAATACATGAATACACTATTGTGGTACTTATAGCCATATCCATATAAGGTACAAGAGAGGGCAAAGTTGTTTGGTGTCGACGCTAATCGACCGGCAAACTTGCGACCCGACAGTCGCCGACAAACTTGTCCCTCTGTTAAACCGCGACCACATCCAGCCAATCTCTTCGAACTTCGATTTCACTATGAATATTTAATATGGAAACTTATTTTATAGTCTATATTTACATCGCTCCATTTAGTTTTTGTATCATTTTAGAATTAAAACGCGTTCAATTTCTTACTGTTGGGTCAACAATAGCTTTCTGAAAATAAGAAATATCAAGGTAGGCAAACTAAACATCAAATAGACTTCAATAATCAGAAGTTTCTATATCAGATGTAATCCAATAGTAACAGGTTACTAGTAAGTATCTTACGGCGCTCTATACCTACTTATACCCATAAACATTCTACAAAGGTAAACAGGTATGTGCCTTAAATTTAATATTCAACAAAAGCACAAGTATACCAAAACGTACAAGTTGAAGTAGGCACCGAGACCGTGATTTCGGCGCCTGTGGGACTTCACAACGCGGCACAACGTGAAACCTATGAAAAGCGAAACGCGACTCAACTACGCTCCAGTGTGAAAAGAGAACTTTATAAACCGCGGAAATTGAAAATATTTGTCAGTTATTTAAATATAACTTTCGACTATTACATTTTTATGGTTACAATCATGTTGTATACGATAACTGTAATAATATTTTATGTTTGTTTTTTTTTATAACAATGACTACGAGATTGCTACGCCGTAGCAACGCGTAGTCAAGTTATGTTGTGTTCTTACAAGAAATTAAAATGTATGAAAATTTTAATTTAGAACATTGTAGAGTTTAGCTGATGAATGGTAATGCATGGTAAATGTTAAGGAACGTTCATATTACTTGCAAGAGGCCGATAGTAGCTTTTAACTGTACGTCGCAAGGTAAATTGAATAATTGTAGGTCTTGATTACCTCAATCGTTTCATTACCCATTTCAAAGGCCTTTTGACTCTCGCTGCGGTAGTAACTATATTGTTACTTTTGTTTGAAGTAATAAGTTTAAAACTCAAAAAACAAAAACATCAACAGAATCTATGCATATAAGCAATGCGGATACGTACAGTCGAATCAAACCCCAGTTTTCAACGTTTAACAATCAAATAGAAAGCGTGATACTTTTAAGGAGAGTACAGATGTTATTATACTCTCGTCGGATCGTAATTCGGTTGTCACCGGCCCGCAGGCCCTCATCGGAAATGGCATTATTTTCCGGCGGACATCGAAAACATGCAACCCATAAAAACTCCTTCAAATATTTTAGAGCACATCCGTGAATTTACTTCTCTTTGTGAGTGTACCAACTCATTTTTAATTAAGTTTGTTCAAATATTTGTTCAGTGCTGTTTTTAATCCTGCTCTTAAGATTGAGACTTAGTATAATAAAAGAGCACAACTAATATAAATAAAACGGCACCTAATACTCAACTGAAATGAAAATAATTTAACAATTTCCTAGAGCACTCAGCAAGCTTATCCTGTTGTTATAAAAATATCTTAATCTCAACAATTTCTTTTTCATTTCCAACAGCTTTTCCCGTTATCCTGCGCAATTAGCAATAATATCGTAGCTTTTATTATTCGAGATAATCCTATTAATTGGAAATGAAAAATAAAACAATGTATCAAAACAAATATAATGAGAGCGGATTTATTCCAAGAAAGAAAAATCTCAGATAACAATATCGGGGTAAACAATTTAATCTTATTAGAGGTATCATTAATGAGGTACTCTGACATAAGTCACCTGCTAATGAAATGAAACTCAATATTGTTTACTGTCGGCATTCAACCGCGTATTGTGTTGCCTGGGTCGTTTATACTGCTTATCATAATATTTTCTCTTACCAACCGTATTTTGGGAACACGAATATTCTATATTACCACTCATATAAAAACAAATCGGAGGTAAATCTGTTCTAACATTGTAAATTCGTAAGTTTGTCGGCTTAGATCCTAACATTTGTTTCGGGAAATAAGTTATCAATTTAGTTGAAATACAAATATTCTTACGCCAAAATAATTGGGTATTAGATTCGTAGGAAAAATAAATATTATACAAAGATGGTAAGTACTTCCATAAGTAAGAATAAGCATATTCTAAAAGGTATATTCTCATTGTACTGTACACGCAGTGTTTTCTTAAGTTTCCATTGTATGGAAACTGAAAAGAATTTAATGTACAATAAACTTGTACATATTGTTTGAATAGGAAACGTGTCTCGTGTTCGTGTCACCTTTCGTTTTTCTCACGTTGTTCGAAACAACATCAACACAGTTTATGAATACCTGCAATGAAATTATTAAGAAGCATCTGAAGAACAAACTTTGAAGAAATTTCATTTGTAAAGTCCACGTGCAAGAACTTTAGCAAGATCTTTTATTTTTCAAGTAAAAGTCTGCGCGTACTCGAGTTTATAGGGCTTCAGGAATTGAAACAAATGATTCAGAACTAACGTCATTAAAAACGCAATTTACACGTTTGGCTGAGGAAAGATCTGTCCCAAATCTATCATCGCAGATTCGCCACAACTCACAAGACGCGACAGCAGCAGTTTTATTCTCAAGATATTGCACTTTAGACTGCACTGTTATGATGATGAAGCATTGCTTACGCTGTTCTACTTTATGTTAGTGCTTTCGTCGGTCGACCGGCGCATTGTTATTTCTTAGCAAAGTGCTGAAATATTGCGGCGCGATATGCTGCAACCAACCACAAGAAAATAATCCTTATTGTATGCACTTAAAGAAGCCGGCTTTGCTAGTTTTGGATTTCATTTTTGGATGTGCAGTTGTTGCTGTTGGGAAATGTGCTGTATTTTATTGTGGGTAAGATTGTTTTCCGGTTGTTTCTTGTTGGAGCCGCAGGTGCTGGCAATCTCGTAGCGTGGCGTGAATCACGCCTGTTGCACCGCGCCACATACATCTTGGCTCACTCAGTGTCATTTCCTTTTATTATTTACTCACTTATTATATCAAAACTACACCGCAGACTACTTCTTATTTTTCTAAATTAAGATTATTTTCTTTGAAAAACTGTGCTTATCTTTTGTGTTGTGATGTGATCAACTAAGTCATCTCAGATTTCCAATAACAAAAGAATGTTTTTCTATAATAATGATATTGACATTCTTCTTTCATTATCTGTTTATTATAATATGATACCCTTGGTCATGGCCTGCGTGAGTGGCTGTATATCTAGAACATGACGTATAAGGCCGCGTTGGACCGCTCATACTCCTCACTCGGTGACATGTATGGGAGTCCATTAAGTTCTCAGTGTCGCGGACAATGGCAGCACAATGGGCGCGACGGACAGACCACCTTCATGTAACACGACACTAATAAACCACGTGCTTTTATCTACCATTATATTGACAATAGCGGTCACATCACTATGTGACGTTCGATAATGATTCAATATTCTTATTTTCCTTTATACTACGTCATTGAGATGTTTACTAGTTTTCCAATTTCATCAATAGTTATAACTGAGGGCGTGTGTTCTTAAGTTACACAAAATCACTCCAAATCCAAAGGCTTAAAGTAACTCCTCGTTTCTCTCTCAACGTTTTAGAGACGCGTCTTTTCGAGCCAAGTAGGTTCTCGTCGCGCCAAACATATCAGTTACCGAGAGTTCGGGGCGCACCTCGTATTTGTACGAGCAAACATAAGGGGGTGAAGAGGAGAAAAAAAATGGAGAGAACGCGTCCCGAATAAACACAAGAGAAATAACGACATCAAACAATAATTGAAATCATAGGTCGGGCGAAACCGTCGCGCCGCCGCTCCGACGGCGGGAGACACCCGCGCCTTCTGATAACCGCAAACACTAATACAAGCAACTTTACGTATGTTTATTTGATTAAATTATATGATACTTGATCTTTAATTTATTCTATTATAACTGGTTATAGTGGGGCATTGCAACATTACGCTGCTCAAATTGATGATGAGTATTTTAGAAAACTGTAAATGACTGAAATACAAAAAAAAACTACGATCACTACTGTGCAGACTTTGCCTCGCTGAAGTCTTTAGATCATTTAAAAATGAATAGATACTATAGAAAAAAATCAATCCTAATAACAGCTCAAAAGCTTAGTAGTTTGTATAAGAGACTGCATCTTTCAGCTAATTTCAAAGCGTCAACCATAAATTCAGTTAGCGGTCACAAAAATTCGCCACGTAATAATCTCGACAAATCGAATAAAAGGTTAAATAGAGGCTCACGGTGGCTCGTCGCGCGGGGGTGGTGGATATTGGCTCGTCCTCAATGAAGGCCCTCGCGATACCATTATTAGTGAGTTAACTCAATTTGTGGCATATTGTTTGAGAGGAGCTTAATAACAGAGGCGAGAGGCCGAGGGTATCGTCATGGCTACGCGTGATCCGGAGTCGTCGCGTCAAACATATCCTCCGACTTATTACATATTTCTATTACTATTACGTATTTCTATTACGTATATGTGCATGCGTTTTGTTTGGATGCTGTCGGTATACTGTTAAAAAAACAAGATTTCTTGTCTGTAAGAGAATTTGGATATATTAACGTATCATTAATAATAAGACAATCAAAGGGTACATCCAGTGTTTGTTTTAATTATTAGTTTGTAACTGATATTCCGATTTTTTGTTACTATCTGTCAACATATACTAAAATCGACTAAGAATCAGTAGTATTAGCGTATAATATTCCATTGCTAGGCAAAGGCCACTCATCTCACTCTAGTTGGCACGTAGTTAGATACTAGTAGTGCCTAGCGGGTTGCGTTGAATTTCAGGATAAAAACAGCCTATACCTACCTTCCGGTTGAATGAGTCTATCCATTACTAAAAAATAATTATGGAATTCGGAATGGTAGTTTCCGAAGCGCGTTCGAACAAAAAAAACTGCAGTTTTATTATATTAGTATAGATGAGAAAATAACAAAAGAATGATGAGCTTCTCAAACTTCTTCTTACTTTTAAACTGATATAGTCGTTGGACTAGTAGTACTAATTTTAGTCAATATCAATTGTGCTTAATGTTAAACGTTCAAAAATGTTTATTTATAAGACTGTCCGTATAATACAATGTTCCCAAACACTTAGCCCCGATAATTCGTACAAGACTGCAAATGAGTTGAGAACTGAAAATAATTTGTCCATTGAGAGTTATTTAACAGTCAGTACGTTGTTTATTTGCACCGCCACGGTCTTCCCTCTACAAAAACAGTTTTCATTAAAAGGTCACAAAACGGACATGGGTCGGGACTGTTTTAGACTTTATTATTGTGAGGGTAGAGTTGTTAATTAAAACGTATTCATGGTGCGGTTCGTTCATTAAGGGTGGGCCGGAGTAAATTATTAAAACGGGCTGTCGAACAAGTGAAATTAATCGAAAGTATTCAGTTAGAATTTGAAACGGAACCGAGAGCTCTTGTACTGTATTGGTTAGTAGGGCGACTGAACGGTACGACTTGTGTAATACGGGAAACATTTCGATAACTAACTCAGATTCTGACGTAACAATATTACTAAGTTCATCTACAAAGTTCGACATATATTTAGACTTAAGATTTTTAAACGAATTTAAATAACTGTGATCGATATATTTTATTTTTAGGTAACACTAACTGTCTCCCGCAGCGCACCCGTTCCCGTAGGAATTTCGGGATGTTTTAATACTTATTATCCTATTCATGACAAAGATAAAAAAAAATTAAAATAATAATTAAAAGCCAGTCTGCCAGCCGTTCTCGAGTTACAAATGGTTACAACAAAATTAAGTGCATAAAAACATTGTCAAAAATAACATAACAATGTTCTGTCTAATAAAGAACTACAGTAAAATACTCATAAAGATAACTTAATGAAATGTAAACTGTATGAGAGACACTTGAAAGTTTCAATGAGCCGTTAAAATGAGATGACAAGTCATTTAGTAAGCGTTCGAGCATCCGCCGTAATAACATTAACAGAGTTATATATTGTAATCACACTAGGGGTTGAATTCGTTACGATTAAATATTCATAACTTTGCAGTTTGTGCATTTAATAGTGACGTTATTACAATATCAACGGAGTACTGAAAGAATTAAAATATAAATGTAAGTGTCTACTTAAATTCTTTGGAATTCTTTATCTTTTTATATACTTAAGGCATTATATTAATTGGTTTTGAGATCGACGGTCTAAAAATTGCCCAGGGATGGCTACAAACCCACAAGAATTCACCTACTGTTTTATCCTATGATAATTACAACAACGCATACGGTAGAACAAGAATGACAAAAGTAATATGACGTATTTGTATGAGAACCTTGTCTCCTAGAGTTGAACATCAGTGTAAAATGTACATTATTCCGAGAGGACCCGAGGCGAGTGGCGGGGACGGCGCAGCGGGGGCCGGATGTCATGGAAAAATTGCTACTTCCGCCCCAAGAAAGAGTGTACAAAAGGGCCCGTCTGCGAATTTATTATAAGTGTAGTGACCTCAGTCTATCAAAAAATACGAAAGCTCTCAGTATCGGTATACTCGCATTATTATATCCACCCCTGTGCGCGAGACAAGCCATCTCGTTGCAACGTTCACCGGATAAAATTAAATCTCTATTAACCCTGTTTACTTTAACTTACCAAGAATTCGTATTGCAATAACGTTGTATATTTTCAGGGAATTTATTAAGCTGGTTATAAGCAGACAGGCTGGAGCTTTACCTGTATTTTCTAGAACATTTATTTAAACATAGAACTCGTTCAAAATAAACAACATGGATACAATAAATTCATCTGGGAAACATTCTAATCACATTTCGCGATACGTGACAATGCGAGCTCCGCGCGTCGCACCAACCAGCGCCAACGACAATTGTTCATAAGCTGATACGTTTTCAATTGGCGGGTGTGTTGTCAGTCTGCCAATTTTGCGGTATTCACGACAAATTACGTATTAAAGCGAGTGGAAACGCAAACAAAACGCGCCTGTTCGTGACGTGAATTGAGCGAGGCAGGTGCGGACGCGGTGCCGGGCGCGGCGACTACACTACTGAAATAATGGGAGCTAGCTGTGTGCTGGGATATGCATATGAAGATGGGATGAATACTGAGGATATGGCTACTGTTTCTTAAACTTATAGATAGGAACTAATTAAATAAACAATCCTAAGCATACAGATTGGTAACAGATCCTATCACATTAACATATCCAAAATGTATAGATAAAAAAGGCGAATAATATTTCAAAAAAGCTGGTAACAGTAGACATAGTATATGGAAAGAAGTAACTTTAATGCCGTAAACTAAAGTTAGTTTACAAGTTAAAGCAGATAGTGGCCAACTCTGGTGTCGGACATTTTAAACCACCTCAAAACTTCCGACATGGTTTAGTAGTGTTAGAAACAACCGCAGCACAACAGCGGCAATTTGACTGATATTTTTTGCATGGTAAATAGCTAAATATACATATAAAATGCTTTGTCTTGAATGACTGATGGAAAAACGCAAAATCTTCCAACGAGGTTAAAAAAATAACAAAATTAATAACGTAAAAACCATTATTATTTATTTCAACGGGAACTTAGTGCGGGGAGAGACGCTGTCGCGAGCGCTTCACCCACCTCCTGATGATGGTCACCGTACGTGACCGAAACGTGTTGAGGGACAACTCAACAGTAACCTCCGCGTACGTAAGTTCCCGTTGAAATAAATAATAATGTCATTAACGTACGTTTCAATTAATACGTAAAAACCAATTCAAAATTCGGACGAAGTCACGGCCAATAGCTAGTTGTACACCATACCATAAAGATACAAAAGACAACTCTTACCAAACACGATGCAATAAAACCAATCGAATCACCGATGACGTCATGAAATCCGCTGTTCAAAATTAACAGTTACCTTAACCACGGGCGGAGTACACGTTTAATTTAATTACGAACAAGCGCGCTCCGAACCAGCGACCTCAGGAACACGTGACTTACTGTATCGACTCGTTACTGAGGGAATATTGCAATTGTGGGACAAATTGTTGGCAAACATCTGTAGATATGATGCTGGATTCATGTAGTTTTTACTTAGTTACTAACCTTAGTATATATTTTGATTCATAATCATGAATTTAAAAACTAGATGATAGATGGATAAAATCTTTTATCAAAATTTCTAATGGACCCTTACCTAGTTCTTTTTTTAAAATCGTTAGACGAAAATTTCACTTGGTAACCTACAACTTGCAGTTTATTAAAACTTTTTATTGTTACAAATCATATAGTTGGATAACTATCCGTAATAATCAATGCGGGTCCAAGGGTCAGTTATTTACATAATAAACAAATTAAATCAAAATGCCGAAACAATTACAAAATAACGTAGCCCAGCAATCTGTAATAGATCAATAAGTAAAGAGCTGGGGGTGCTTCAGGTAACCATGCACCAGTAAACAGTAGCCGTAACCGATACCGAAGGCGTCGTAGTTTACTTCCGATCAAATGGGCATGTTTATTCCGGGAACAATTAGAAAATTCCGCCGGCGAGAATCCGGTATCGGAACTAGATGTTGTTATCTGAACCGAGAGAGCGGAATCGCTTAATCCCCTTAATTAGCGTGAGCAAGAAATGACGCCCCTACCCGGTGCAGCGCCGTAACGCCGTTTTATTTCATTCAACATTGTTTTTGATTGAGAAATAGGCTTTACTGCGCAGCTATAAAGGTGGATACAGCCGCCGAGACTGAAACACTTTTCATTTACATTCTAATTAAGTCCAAAGACGATACTACATGAGCCACGCCTCAAAGAAAACGTTGATTAAAACGAGTCTGACATAAAACATAACATTGAACACATTTCACAGAGCTAGTAGTTTCATTAACTCGATACAAATGTAAAAAGAGCACGAAGCATCGATACCACATGCAGACGAATATAATTAGCGATCGCTACTGGAGACGACACGAGCGATACTAGACGGGGAAAAATAAAACATATGGATGAAATTAAGAGGACGCATTCAGAGTAGCAGACAGCCGGCCGACAAAGTCGCGCAGACATCCCGCAGCCTGGGCCGGCGACTCGCTGTGAATGCCTAATTACGACTCCCGAGTAAATAACTTTTCTATTTGCGTTGGGTCGGGTTGCGTTCGGTAAAACATTAATCATGATTGAGCTAAGTGGCTTAATATGGAAGGGATAATGGCAAGCAATGATCGCAGCTGGGGGCGGCGCCGCGGCGGCGCGCTGTTGGACGCCGCCGATGACGCACAGAGGCACGTGCCGAGAGCAGCGACACTCGCTCACGTCTATCCATATTACTACGAAGATACCTCTCTATCACAACAAGTTAAACACACTTGACGGAACATTACGGAAATAAATTGTCTAATATTCATAATTAATTTAGGCTTGTTTTTGATTATCTTACCAACGTTTATGATTGACTGAGACAAGGTTGTACATAGCAAGTAGTTCCACCCGGATCACTCAACCGTTTCAAACTAAATAGGGTTGCTGTTGGCTCTAAGTACTGAAATGAAGCCGCGATTGCTCCTAAATGTGAAACACAAACAGAGGCCGTGAGCCCGCGGGCGCCGCACTGTTATTGTTTGTACACCGAAACTACAGCCGGAACTAAGGAAGACCCCGCTTTCAACTACCGACCAACTTTTAAAGAATCCCACCGTAAAATATAACGTAGTTCCTAAGTCAAAAATGTTTCGTAAACATTGGATACTTGAGTTAATTTACAATGTTATGTATAGAACACTCTACAACGGAGATTTTACATATTTTTCCAAGTTTACGATATTGCCTAATTTACCTTCTATTATAATTTCTATATTTTACAAAAATCAATAAGACTGATTGGCCGTCCCTTTTAAAAGGAGTTTGATTATATTAAGAATGATTGATATAAAAATAAAGACTTTATATTTGCGGTGGCAATACGATAATATTAAGAGTTATTCACACAGCAGCATGTGGAAGGCGGTTCACTGCGGGCGTCTGGGGGCACTGCTTCGTAGAGAGCATTTCCTTGTCACCGAGCATAACACTAAACGATAATATCGTTACTGCTATCGACTTCCGATCCTTAAACGGCAACAATTGTCGTATGTTCCGAGTTAATGGAAACTCCGCAGAGCACAGCCGCAGATTTTATGCATAAAGTCTACTTTATCGCACGCTTGCACCCCTGAATTCATAAGGAGAAAGGGTCCGATAATGGCGAGCATAGATGCCTTTCAGATTATATCGCATCGTAATGGAACGACAATGAATCGCAATTAAACAACAGTAAACAGAAACAGTACCATTTTATTCGTATGGTCCGTTTGCATAATCAAAACAAAATAATAAACAACTTTCAAACTGCGAACTCTCAACCATAGAAATGCAATTCTTTTTAAGAAAACTCATGAAAAAAATTTCTTTTCTAAAAAGTATATCGTCGTAACACAAAAGGGCATTCGGGCGAATATTCGACGTTTAAAAACTCTCACAAAAACGTTTGTCGGGATTCTTTCCAATTGCGCTTTGGTACGGATTCACCGTTTAACCTAACTTTAGCCGGCAGCCGGGCGGTCGGAGCCACAACAATACCAGCCGGTTTCCTACGGGCGGTGACACAACCCCCATCATACAACAAGGGAATATCCTGCGATCGGTACAATCTGCTACAACTCATATGGATAATCGAATATTACTTGTATAAATCTATACTGATACGAGAGTAAAAACATGAAGAGTTTGTTTTTTTGTATGTTTGATCGCGCAAATCTCAAAACTACCAATCCGATTTGACTAATTCCTTTTGTAGCCACATTCCACGGGTAGGTTATAGGATATAGGCTAATTTTCACCGCGGGTAAAACCGCGGGGTGTTGCTATTCAATTATTATAAATATAAACGCTTTATGGTCGTAGCACACATATCAACTCGTAAACGGAACGTAAACGTATCAACTCGAGCCGTTCAGTATTCTTTGTATGAAACTCCCTACTGCAACGCACACTTATCGGAATCGTAACGTAATCGCCTCGCCTCGGGACAAGCTCACAAACCGCAGTACGGTGCGTGGTCGACTTGCCGTACCCGCGCTTACGTCTCTCCGTACGCTGTCTTACGACTCTCCGTACCCTAGCTTGCGTTTCTTCGTTCCCGCCCCCGGCCGTCGTCAACCAGCGACCGGCGAGCCGTAAGCGCGGCGTCGCCTAGCCGTAGCCGAGTCGATTCGGAGCTGCTGATCGCACGGTGACGCGCTTACGATAGGTTGACGCCTGGTTGACGCCTGGTTGACGGCGAGGCGATACGGTGACGATCCCTTTCCGAGTTGATATGTGTGCTACGACCATTATGCTTCTCATTGTACTAAAGTAAGTGAAAAGATTTGCTTTGTGTGGTGCTATCGTACTTAAGTTAGGCATTTGCTAAAGGGCGTTTTACCACGATGAAGGATATAATGAACAGCGCCGGAAGCTCTAGGGCATACAAACAAATATATCAGTACTGCTCTCTTTACAAATAACAAAATAGATTTTGATGAATTAATAAATATTTCTGAGAAAGAAAAATTCCCCTATACTACAAAAATATATCAGTAACGAAAACATTATGTCGGCAAAATTAATACCAAATCATATAATACATACCTATAATGATAAAATATTTGTATTTAACACCCCCGTGTTAGGAATTTAGTGACCTGTATAATTTGTACGGATGCGTCTCCCGTACTACCTAATTGGATTCTGCAGGAAGCTATCTTTCACACTTCACTGGTTCAGATATAATATTAACAGGTAATATTATCCACAAACGATGCAATATTGAGACTGTGTTCGATGTTATTTCTGATTTGTATTTATTTTGTACTAGCAGCGCCTCGCAGTTTTGCCCGCTCCGTGATATTAATTAGCTTATAACCTTCCCGTACAATATGGCTATTCATTACAAAAAATAATTATTCAAATCAAACTGGTAATTCCCGAGATTAACTCGAACATACAAACAAACAAAGTTACTAATTTTCTCTCCTCTTTATAATATTAGTTTAAAGACATATTGGACTGTGATATTAATTTTAACCTGTATTTATTCAAGTTTTATAATAAATAGCGGTCGGCACTCGGTACCTACCGCCTACCGGTAAAGCGATAACTGTTTGTATTCCATCTTAAATTCAGAACTTTTAAAGTGGAATATCTGAACGAGAGGCATTGTAATATAGGAAAAATCTTCGAAACTCGACAACAAACAGCATCCGAAAACGAAACCAAACAAAAATCACTTCGGTCGGGGGTGCGGGGGCGCGCGGGGCGCCGCGGCCGGCTCACAATGCTGATTGAAAGCAAATAATGAAATCATAGGGAATGGAGTCCGGACCGCGCCCGCAAATACTGTGAAAAATTGCACTCGCTCTCTCACAACAATGAATGCACAAAATACGATATGGAAGCGCTCCGGATCCGGCCCCGGCCTCGGACGTGGCGTGTTGTGTTTCAACAAATCAATCCCTATTCATAACTGACAATTGAACCGGAATCCGAAAGGTTCTTCACATTCAACACAACATAAAAGGCTTATTTAGAAACGTTTTTGTTATAAATATACTTTTGTTCGCGTCACGACAAAAGTAAATGGTAACGTAATTTTGAAACAAACATTGTATACCTTTCAAAACATGCCGAACGTAACTCGCACACATAAAGAGTCTTGTTTTGGGTAAAGAAGCTCCTTTCACACCACTAAGCTCACAGATTACACAGGTTTATTCTTGAAAATATGTTTTATAGAAAAGGAACAATTTACACGTGGCAAAGATTTTCCAGCAAAATATAGGTACGTTAAATTTTCGCTGACATAATTAAATAATGAACACAATGGTGTCCACGTGTGGAACGAAATCCTTTTCGAGAAAATTCGAGCTACAATAGGAATTTCACTACAAATGAAACATTTCGCGATAACCGACAGTTACGTGAAAACATAACAACGACATGTATTGTTAACGGACTCTTTTTGAAAGGATCAATTTTCAATAGCTACATTGATTTTATGAATACGTGGAAATATTTTAATAATAGGGATCGTTTAAGAATACTCAGATTGGAAAGAGGTTGGTTCTATAATATGAAATGGTACATAAAGAACCATAGTTCGATACCCTTTACCTATACTAGGAATAAGCTTTTGATATTCAAAGGTGTTGGTTCTCGTTGGTCAGATTGACTATTTATCAACGCAATAATTTCTAACTGACAGACTGGATAATCGAGCTTCTTTATAATATGAACTAGCAGCGCCCTGCGGTTTTACACACGTTGTGTTCGTTCCCATGGGAATTTCGGGATGAAAAATAGACCTTTCCTTGCATGTCCCGTTGAATCCATTAGAAAAATAGTTGATGAAACCGGATTGGTAGTTTCTGAGATAAGTGTGTTCTGAGAGTTTTTGAGATTGTGAAAGCCTGTTGTCATCCCGAAATTCCCACGGAACGGTCACAGCCCGGGTAAAGCCGCGAGGCACTGCTAGTAAAGCCGCGAGGCACTCCAAGTATATCTATACTAATATTATAAAGAGGTAAAATTTGTAAGTTTTTTTGTTTGTATGTTCGAGCTAATCTCGGGAATAACCAGTCCGATTTGAATATTTTTTTGTAATAGATTGTCACATTCAACGGGAAAGTTATAGTGTACTTTTCATCCTCAAATTCCCACGGGAACGGGTACAACGCGGGTAAAACCTCGGGGCGCTGCTAGTACTTTATAAAAGGACATTAATAATAAGGCACCGCTAGTCGGACGGGCCGTCATCGTAAAGAAAGCGGTCAAACACCGATGACAAACATGGGAGCGGTGCGTCGCGCCCACCGCCCGCAAACACTCCACCGATCATCTTTATGAGGCCATTCGATTATAACACACCGCTATAACAACGTTCAACTGAAAATATAATGTCAAAATTACCATCAATATTATTGGAGAGAAAATGAACAAACAAAATTCTTAAAATTTACCTTTAGATGTCTTTTCCACGGTTTTAAACGAGTCCACCTATATGACAGAACTATCAACGAGATCATTTTTGTCCCACTACTGCTGAGAAAATGTTTCAAACATCTCTAATAAAAGTAATAGAAAATTATCATTCGATTATTGTTTGGCCACGGTGCTACGCCGCTACGAAATGCCTACGAGCTACGGCTGCGATTTTATTCCAATATTTCATTTCAACTGAAATGTTCCTTTTCATTCGAGGTTATTTTGCCTTTTGTACAGTTTTTGACTGACAATATAGTCCATGCAGTAAAACAATGTTCAGTAACCACCCTTATAAATAACTAAAACTATCAAAAATTAAATTAAAAGAAAAGGCTAAAGTTAGCAAAATATTGAAAAATGTTACAACATTATTCAACTAACATCCGTTTCATAATTCTATCCATCACAAACAGCAGTAAATTCAAATAACAAATTACAGCAAACACAGATTGCATCTATCATGTATAATTTTGATATAAGACTGCCCTTGCGTTCAATGAAAGCAAATTGCGTCATCAACTTGTTTACGTACAAAATTACATATTCTTAACAACTAACATCTTGATCCCCCATTCATATCCATTGAGCACCTATCGGAATTGACAATTTGTCGTATCATTAAAATAATTTTGACGTGCGTTGCACAAACATGGGGGGATGGGGGTTCGATTATAGGTGCTGTGTCGTAAGTGTTAGGGTTGATATTTGCGAGTCAACACGCCAGTCCATCGATGGAGCCGATTATGAAAATAGCGTGTCAAAGAGCGGCGGCTGGTTTCGCGGGTGGGACGTGAGTCTCGCACTCAATGCTAATGATATACAAATGAACTGTTAGACAGTCTGCTAACGCCACTTGATAAATATATACAAAAAATCGTGGATTTGTTATTTTTGACCGATACAGGTGCGTCGCGCATTAATAGCGTTTTGATATAAAGTTAAATCATCTATATTTCAGTAGTAATACAAATACCAACTGGTATTTCAAAACTTGCCTAGTATTAAAATTAGGCCTTTTTCTTGGAACACGTAGAAGGTTTTTAGGCCGGCAAAAACCCCAACACCAGGTTAGGCCAGGTGTTAATAAAAGCTTTGAGTTCAGTTTAGGTTTAACAAACAAGTTTTACTGTATACAGTAGTGTGCGTAATGTAACACAGTTACACACTGTGTTACACATCTTTATTTTCGTTAAATCATGTTCGCTGGGCAAATACAACAAGGAAAAATTAGAGGCAACAATACATTTTAATTACTTATTCAACAATTAATTATAACACTAACAAATACAACTTAATTAACGTAAACGTATTAGGGTGTTTATAAATTAAATAAAAACAAATAAAACGGGAATGTTTATTGCATTTTAACTTAGTCCACTGTGGCTGGGACATTAATGAGATTTTAATTGAGGGCGTAACGGCTCTGATCCGTGGATAGATACCATGTAACGCGATTACACGCCGACCGACGATTAAATTGCACTGCTAATGTAATTGTTACATCACGACATGTTTAGGTTACAGATTACACATCAATCTTCATACTTTTTGACGGACTGTTAAAATAAAGATGGGAGTTATCAATTTGTATGTTAGTTTTAATGAGTAACTAGCAATAAACCGCTCTTTAACTTTTGTAGCATCTTTTTTGTGGTAAACCGAAGTTACCACAAAGTTAAAATAAAAAACGGTAAAAAAATATTAAGCCTGTAATGTTTCACTGCTAGGCAAAGGCCTCTCATCTCACTGAAGATATCAGTACAGTGAGTTAATATAATATCAAAAATATTTGAACGTGATAGTCATTACAGCCCATGAGCGCACGATAACTAATACTGGTATTTAAATGTACTAATTATCCCAATTAATTACAACTATAAAACATATCACGTAACAGAGGAAACAAGATAGTACCAGATATAATTACAGTTAATTTATACATTGAATACCGAATTATCTTGGAGGATATAATTAATATAACGTAATCAACTTACAGGTTTCTGTGTGTGTGAATTTACTTAATTAGTGTTTCACCATTACATAATAATCACCATACGTACATGATATACTAGAATGAGTAGTGCTAACCAGAATATTAAAGTAGTAGAAGTAAAAAAAAGTATTAGCCTGTAATGTTGGGCAAAGGCCTCTTGTCTCACAAGATATCATCATCGCTTGCCTAATATTGTAATAAATTAAAATATAGTATCATCACCAAAATCCAGTTATATCTCATGAAAGTGCACTCTAATTTAATCAGCAATATTTTGCAAATGTCGCAGCATCTGTTATAATTACAAGTGTCATAATTGCTACGGAACCTTATGGGGTGTGCTCTAGCGATATTTAGCGAGTGAATGGGGCACCTAGTACATCATGGTACATTGGAAGCATGGGTTCAGCCGAGTTGACGTCGCTGTCAAGATGCAAATGAGGGAGAGGCGCCGGAGAGTGGCGCCGAACAGACGATCCAGCCACCGACTAATCGCTTCGGACGCTGTTCACTCATTAATGTAACCCGAATAGACGGCGAATTTATTAATTTTAGCGACGGTTTTGCTGTCGATTTTGTTAAAATTCAAATACATTAAACCTTATTTTAAAGATCTCTTCTATTTTTGTGTACTCATTGCAATCTATACTAATATTATAAACCTGAAGAGTTTGTTTTGTTTGTTTGTTTGTTTGTTTAAACGCGCTAATCTCTGAAACTACTGAACCGATTTGAATAATTCTTTTTGTAATAGATAGCCACATTCAACGGGAAGGTTATAGGCTATTTTTCATCCCGAAATTCCTACGGGAACGGGTACAACGCGGGTAAAACCGCGGGGCGCTGCTAGTACTATATATAATTATATTCTAACGCGTTTTGCACTCATTTTTAATAAGTCTCAAGCACACGTTTTATTAATATTTGAGTATTTTGAAACAGTTTTGGATCTAAAAAACATTTTCAATGTAAAGTATGCGTTTTACTATTAATTGCAACGTACGTTGATGTCATTATTATTTATTAAAACGGGAACTTACGTACGACGGAGTGTTGAGACTGTTGAGTGTCCCTCAAAGTATGCGTTGTTAATATTATTTTTTGTGTGAAACAAACTGTTGAATAATGGATGATAAAAGTATTTACATACAAATATTTTGCTGTACCATATCATGTATTACCTAGTAATTTATTTGTGCTCAGTTTTTTCGTAATTAATGACTATTGCAAACACAGAAATTTAAAACGAAGCAGCTCTTAATCTATACAATTTTGACATTCGAGTCGTCAAAAATCTACAAAAGACTTAATTTGAGCAACACTTGGGCTTATTTCTTAAATACGCCTAGCCGTCTTCCTATTGCTGTTTCCAGGACAATTAATGAATTAAATTATTTTCACAGAGGTTATATAAATAAAGGCTTTTTTCTCTAAACCTTGTTTTCATTCGGAAACAGTTTCCGGCCAAGAAAAACACACTCAACATTAAAAGAAAAAAGGAAAATAAAACATGTTAAGTACATTTCACGATACATTACACTGTTTATTTTTCCTGTAGTGGTCGTTATTAACAAAATAATAGTGAGCAAAAAGCTTTACGATTCGGGTGAGGCCCGTTGGAGCGTAATTAACGAGGTATAGCAGTATGTCGGTTCAACTCGACTCGCTCAACCGAACACCGCTCAACCTATACTGTCATCAATGACATGGCGCCTAGTCGCGTTATTATTTCAACGTGTAAATTAAGGTAACTATTATAAACTTTTCTTGACGAGTGAGTGAAAATCTATGTTATTTTTGGTAAAATTTGTTGTTCTAGTAAATTTTATTATGTGTAAATTGTCGGTTCCGGTTCTTTAAATGGATAGGTGTTGTTGAAGGTCTTTAAGTAATCTAAAAACGATATATTGGACTCCTACTCGAACTTAGTACTTATTTTTTTTCACTTAGTAGTTTCTAACTAATTTTTTTTCACGTTTGGTAAAATGGTATAATTAGGTTTGATCATACCTTGTTTAGCTTCTTGCTTAAGATTGACATAAAATGGATATTGAGATTGATTTTTTTTTTTCAATTTAAAGATATAAATTGTGACAATTCTTCCCTACATTGACAACAGTTATTGTAAACACTTACATTAGTCGAGTTAACCATAAAACTAGTACTAACAAAAGGTTATCCGCGCATGAAACGCGACATAACACTGAATGTACGTTTTAGTGTCACAGCAGGCGCACTTTGTCGCCACTTATTGTACGTGATGACTTCTGATACCTGCTGTTATACACTAACGAGCAATACGAGTATTTTATTCTACTTTATGTCAGTTTAACAATGTTGAAATACATCTTGAATTGTAACATGAGTTACGTTAGTTGAAAAAAAATATATAAATAGTAGATGAAGTAAGAGCTTATTTATTCATATGATTGTATAGACTTTACGTCTTTAAAAAGAATATATAATTGATCACAAGTCTACAATATGTAATTCCAAAGTTGACCACTAATCTACACTTATGTAGTCAGCTACACTTCCTGCAATATGTAAGAAGTACTATAACAATTTATTAGAAGCTGTAGTAATAACATACAACCGAAATAACAGCCGGTTGTGTCGCAAAGTATTCCATCAAGGAAACGGGCAAACTTCAAAGTGTCCCCACGCCGTGCGGAATTATATCGTCTAGTATTTTGGCGACCCTCATAATAAGTCGGTGTTCTATATTAACGCGTTGCGAAGAAAACTGACCTCGGTCGAGTGAATAAACCTCTAATCGAAGGAGCGGGGGCGCGTCGGGCGAGGCATAAATCAGACTCCCCTCGCAGGCCCGGTGGAGCCTTCAATTTGGCACATCCTTAAAATGACACACGAGACGCAACGCCCTAACGACACCCGCGTCAACTCTCGCACCAGCCTTATAAATAAATACGTGAGCATTATTGCCTTTTTATATTTTTGTAATGAGGAAACGCAAATGCGTAGAGTGGAATTTGTGGGGCAACTGTCACATGTTCACGATGAAAGGAAATGTGAAAATATTATTGTGTAAGTCACTAAAGCGAATTAAAAGCGCGCAAACCGATATTTTAATAAATAACATGTTTTTATTTGGAATGTTTATATTTTTTTGCATATAAATGTTCTGTAAAATATTCACGAATA
Organism: Cyclophora punctaria; assembly: GCA_951394245.1. NCBI lineage: Eukaryota > Metazoa > Arthropoda > Insecta > Lepidoptera > Geometridae > Cyclophora > Cyclophora punctaria. The sequence continues at coordinate 3,653,816 of OX596183.1, forward strand.
CAGAAATATTTCAAATGAAATGTTATTGTTATATTGTTAACAAAAAGTCCGTGCGTGCAAATAATGCCGGACAGCAGCAGAAACTAATAGCCAATATGTGATTTAATATGGGCTATCGATCCCACGCGGTCACCGGGATAGGTAGTTGCTCCATGTTGGGATTTTATAACATTGTTTTACAAGTACTTTATTACAATATTCAACTTCACATTTTGCCAGTGTGAGATATAACGTATTTAGTTTACGAAGGTTTCAGCAAAATGAACTTTGTGTTATACGGTATATCCATTATATGTATGTAAGGATGTAAGGAGCCTAAGCACCATTGCCAATTCAAACACACGTAACACTAAACCTCACCCAAAAACACCACTAAAACCTGAACTATTTTTAGGAACTAGTAAAATTACACGAAAATCGGTGTTAATAGTCGAACTTGGGGCAACACTGAGGTCTCAAAGTGTAGAGAAAGGTCGATATAGTATCGGGAAGCAATCAGGGCGTCGTCGGAGACAAACTGTCGGGGCGGGCCTTAATTGGCGGTCGCGGAGATTTATGCGGGGCGCCGGTGGACGGCTGATGTACCGAGACCGCAGACCGCGGCGCCGCAACACCGGTTAACACGTTAAGGACGCAAAAACTAGGCTCTACTTGATAACTGAACAAACACAACTTGAGAGGGGAAACCGATGCAAGCTTTACAGACTAGTCGAAGAATTGACTGTAAGCAATATCGCTAATATAACTATAGAAGTCGGAGTATGTCGTCAAGCCATTGACTACAAAGTCTTCTAAATGTAAGTGTGATGAGCGATAACAGTGAAACCATTATAAAAGTAACGAGTACGACTAGTCGTACCTAAGCGGAAACAATAGAAAATCAGTTTCAACATTAATAATTAATAGTGCTATGGAAGATATTATAATACTAAAAAACATTTAAAAACTTTACTAAAGACAGTTACACATACCGTTGAAATAGAACTGTTCCTACCAGTCGAGTAATATAAAGATGAGTTAACAACTGTGATATAAAACATTCCTAAGACCACACTGCGCGGGCGGGCGTACCCAAATCGAGATATCGGCTCGGCCACTTTGGACAGGCGTACCCAAAACGTTTAATGTTAGACCATGAGTGTAATCAGAGCCACAAAACCACATAATTCGAACCGCACCGAATGGGAGGTGCGAACCGGCAGACCCTCCGGAAACTCAAGCTTAACACTTATTAACACATCCTGCGAGCCGTACAAGCGATTGTCCATGTTAATTACATAATTACCATGACAACCGCAACGAAATTAGGTTTAAATTAATTGTTTTTATTAACTTATATAATTTAATTTATATAACTGGCGCACGCGGAGTTAGTAATAATTCTTTAAGGGAGGTTTAATGAATGATTTTGACTGCTACGCAAAATTACGTCACTTAATTGTCGATGTAATGATGTATCTAAGTACGGCAGTAAGTGAGCCATCGTATCATTTATCGGGCAACCCTTATGGCAGCCTTAAAGCATGTATAAAGCAACATAACAGGATAAAATAATATTCACAAACGATGCATCCCATTTCATAAATAAGTAATATGCGAACAAAATTTCATTTGTACAGAGAAAGAACACTTAGCGATACTTTGCTCGCATATTTATTTTATAAAACAACAGAGAAGCTTAGCGAGTGGAATATTGCATGTTTTATTATAATTGCATCACGGATAATTTTATATGCATTCAAAGAGCGGGGTTCATATAAAATTTACATGTTAAATTGCGAACTAGAGTTGTTTGTAAAAGTTTAGATTACCTCATTCTTGGAAGATAATGAAATATTATAAACATAAACGAATGGAAGTGTACACAACTTAGATTATGTATTATATTATCTATACTAATATAATAAAGCTGTTAGTTTGTTTTTAGGATTTTTTGTTTGTTTGAGCTTAATTATTTATCTCGGAAACTACCAACCTGATTTGATAATTGAAATTATTTTTGTAATGTATATGTAATGTATGTACGTTTAACGGGAAGGTTTTCAGCTATTTTTTATCCCAAAATTCCCTCAGGAACGGGCACAACGCGGGTAGAACCACGGAGCTCTGCTCGTGTATTAAATAAACCAGTTGATACACAGTTAAGTCAATCTTTGAAGAACTTTCAATACACAGTGTTAAAACCTAAAGAGTAGACAGAAAGGAACCACAAATTCTCATTCCATAACGGCATTACATAAACTAAATTTCCTCAAGATTACATTTAATTTCCCAAAAAAAATAACTCCAACTTAATAGCCCGCCTTTGTCGTTGCAAATTCAACTAACTATATTCATAGACAAAACCTCCTTCGACAGAGGACTCTTTGGCGGAGAGGAGCGTTGTTTTTTCAAGGCCCCAGGTTCGTAGGGGACAGGGGACAGGGGACAGAACTAGCCTTCTCAAGGCGAGGGGGTTACGTTTTCAATTTGCTTTATTTGCGCTTGTTTTAATAGCGGCCAGTCCTTATTGCGAGACCGACCAAATTGCTTCGTGCCAGGACGCGTTTCGATTAAGAACGACCGACGACGATATTCTGTTGCACGTTCCACTAAGGTACGCGTAAAAATAAAACGCCCAAACAAATACGATGCACAAACATCTTCGATTATTTTGTTTTTGGGTGTTTTCCGTGTCGATTGACGATACATTTCAGTATCCATTCATTGAGACGTATGTATACAAATAAATGTATTTTTATTCGACTACAACCACTTCAAACAACAAAACGTGTTTTCTGTTTCACTATAACTATTTGAAAGCAATTCATTTCTATTGACAACAGAAATAAGTTATTGCAATAGAGAACAAACAAATGCTAACGAGTAAATAATGCATTGAAAAAGGAAAGTCAAGTGGCCGTTAGTGCACCAATCATGTGCCGTGTAAATATTTAAACGCGTTGAAATACGAGTCGATACGATGTTTCTATACAAACATTCGTCATGTTACGTGAAATAATGAGCATTGGGCAAACAGCGGTGGAACAACACTAAATAATATTTTATGCGTGTATAATGTGAGGGGTGGGTGCACTAGAACGTATGTAGGTAAAATTAACAAGACTTTTTTTTACCAGAAGTAAAGAAAAAGTGTACTTGTCCAAGGATTAGACAATGGCTTTCTCTCTCACTGAATATCAGTCCCAGTGTATTATCAGTATACAATTTAACTTATATAACTTAATAAATATTTCACGGTTGGCAACACCTTGTTGAGGGTTTAATATCAGTTACTAGTTTTAACGAAATACATATTCTAGAATAACATTGTACAAGGCATAAAATTATGTTATTTGAATAATTAATAACGTAATTGTACGGTACCGTTAGTACTAGAATACATTTATTATCTATAGGATAACATACGTGAACTTTAATAGACACAGAAAAATCTCGACAAATACTTCATTTCAATATTACCCTACATCTTTCAACAACTATTAAAACAGTAACAGTTGTATGTGGATATCACGTTTAAGCCGCAAATATTTTAACGACACATTTCAACCGTAATATGGGTTATGAAATCCTGTTAAAATCGGACCTGTGCCGCAGATTTTAATCAGGTATGCTCGTACATCTGTTACGCGATACCAATTGCGTTTATCAACATTAACTAGTGTAATGGAATTGTGATGAACCTAAAATAACGTTCGGATGAAACACATTAATGATCAAAATTTCTGTTTCGATATTTTGCCAAAATAGTTAATTCCCATAAAATGAATAAGAATATATATTCTTACTGTAAAATTAATATGTATTCACAAAAACGAAGTAAAGGCTCCTTCTCCTTCAACTAAAGCGATCTTAGGTCTCACCCTCCGCGCATCTTGTGTAATAAACAAAAGAACTTCCGATTTAAAACGCTGAAATTGAAAGGCATTTTAATAATTACCTAGAGTCTAGATAATAATGAATAATATCATTTTCATTCAGAATAAACGCCAGAATAACACATATTTTAGGTCCTAAAATAAACATATTATTCCGAAAACCTTAACGCCGATATTTCACAGAATTTAACATTTCAATTCGGCTGAAAACGCGCGAATACTCATATAGAACATACGTTTCCAATCCCCAATTCACGGAAAAGCCAAAATATCCAGCTAATTAGTTGAATTCGTGTGCATTAACTGAAAACATAGCATTTCTGGAAATATCAATAGTGAAATGGATTCAATATCGAAATGGATGCGACCTCATTCACACCGGGCTACTTTTCAACGCACTAACGCGCCCCAGAGCACTAATTGGACTGGTCATTTTGTGCACAAATAATTAGGTGCACACTGTCCACTCACCAAATCAAAACGCAAGAGTAAATTCATTGTACTGGAATTCGATTCCATTTTTGGTTATCGTATGCGACAATTTAATTGTGTTTCGATATAATTTATTTATGGAAAAGGTAGTCTTTATTAGGTAGAACCTTTAGGTGGAACTTATGTATTTTGATCGTTATATGATTTGACTTTGAGAACAGAACAAAAATTATGTTAAGAGATTTCTGTTCTATAAACAAAATTATGTTAGAGATTTGAAAAATTATGTTAGTGATTACAGTCTACTTAATCATATTATGTTCTAGATCACTTCATAATATCTGCATTACACATTGGTGATTTGGTGATCACCGGCGATCACCACTATAATCACTAAATTAATCTGCGTATAACGTGTTAAGGGCCTTTCATGCTAAATATTAACAATTTCCACAGCTTAACCAGAGATAATACTTTTCAAACTTCCTCCTATGACTTAAATAATAGAAGCTATAGACTCACCTCAACCAATGTCTTTTCGCGATGGCCGTGTGACAGCAAATAGCATCATACTGGTCAGCTATCCACACGATCAGAATTATGTAGAACGCTGTAGTTGTATCGTTGAAGAATTCCGACATTATCGCTTCCATACCTGTAAAGAATAGTTTTAATTATATTTAATGTCGAAAAAATATATATTTTAATCTTTAGAGTTAGGATCTTGTTGATATGGTTCTTTTCATTTCTCTTTGTATTAATTAGTAATATCAAATTGAAGTGCAAAGATATCTTTGTGATCGCTCACTAATGACCAGTTCACTGGAGTCATTAAAGTTTTACACATCAGTATACTAAATTACAAGTAACATAATGTTAACACACTCCCCTCATCTTACTGAAGATATCAGAACATTGAAAATAGTATATAAAATACAGAAACAAAAAATCCAACAAAGAACACCGCTTTAATTTTACGAAATGCAATTTACATTCCGAAATGAGATGATAATCTCAAAGAAGTGAGCATCTTGCACCGTGTATATTTCATCCTCCAGACGCCAGACCGAGTAGTGTATTAACCGCACAGCTACGGTGACGGGCGCCGCGTTAAATATCGCAGGTCATGTGTGATTCCGACACTGGAGACGCCACACTCGGGTGTCTGACTAATTAGGTGCCGACAATTACTCGCTAACGACCGACATACGAGACCTCCAAGCTAGCTTATTAAAAGGCGACAAGCAGACGCGAACACATTGCGGTCCCACTAGCGTGCATTCAGCGTGTAAGCTGCTTATATATGACGAATGCGATATTGATGCCAAAGAGATGTGGATATCAATAGCTATAATGAGGATGTTTTGTAGAGCATTTCGCAGAACAGCAAATACGTTCAAAAGCATTTGTTAACAAAAATAAATGGTAAAATGGAAACATATTGGTGCAAACAGTAGTCACGGGTAGGTAGATGTTGTGGGGTGTGTACTGCGAACAGCGGGGATTATAACTCAATACAGAGCGCCGACAACTGTCCGGCGCCGTCGCTGGGCCGTATTTGCATTTTGATGAGCCCCGACACTGATACAATAAACACGATACCGATGTACCCCGCTCGAGTACCGCCACTGGTGTTAGGCGCTGTCCACAATTGAGAAACAAAAAACATAATTTATTTAAAAAATAACAGCTAGGAACCATTCTTGATCTACATTTATCTTTCCGAGGTTTTTTGGAGATGTAAAAAAGACGAACACAAAACGAACAAATCAAAAGAATTTGTCAAAAAACCCTACAACAAAAACTAGTACATAAACTATAAATATGTATCACTATGATAATGATAAATATAACTGCGTATGGATATCGTTTCACCCCTTAACATTGGTCACAGTGTCCATTTATAACTTGATTCCCCTAATTGTTTCGCTTCTAACGGTCACAATCAATTCAAGATGAAATTATGGAGATTTATTGGTGAATAGGGTTATAATGGACGACGGGCAACCGAGTTAGGATTAGATTTCGTCGGATCAGAGAGAGACCATGGTATTAATAAATTGGTATTAGAAAAATAATATTACAAAGAAGTAGAGTATCAATACGGGACCTTTCAACCTTCATACGTTCTTTAAAGTTTGTTCTGTTTAAATATTTAAGCGCGAATAATGCGCGTCTCCTACACTGCAAAACTACTTTAAGAGTTTATACGCCTATACTATCAATTTGTTGCTATCTATTTGTCGTCGATATAAGCGTATGATTTTTTTTAGTGGCGTTTGAATATTTGGAACTTAAGACTTTATAACACTTAAAAAAAACCATTAAAAAAGTACATTTAATTTGTCAAAATAAAGTGAAAACAATCGTCGAGAGCATAAAAGCTGGTACTTATGAAAGTCACCGTTAGTTACCTATTCAGTGGAGCATGCGACATAATCCACTGCGAGACGAGTAAACAAATTACTTGGGACGGGGCGGACCGGGTCCGCTATTAATTTTAATTCAGCGTTGGGCCGGAGATCGCCCAAGATCGCAGGAAGGCACGCGCCGTCACCGCTACACAAGAATCGATGTAAGCTATCGAAATGAAACAATTCCGTTGGCAGATGAAAACATCTGGCGGTGCTAATAATAGTCTGCTGTATTTGTTACAGTTTACAATTTGATTTACATATTTATCAATGTTTGATGATTCCATCTTTGTATGTACAAACTAGTAGTAAAAACATTTATTTTTATATGTTTGAGTAAAACTATTTCATCTGATAATAGAAGATTTTGGTAAGTTAGTCGCCATCCCTGGTGTTCATTTAATATATTCATCACACACCTGCAAAAGCTTAAATTTCTTTAATTTTAAGTTTGAAGAGAATACAAGTCGACTTACGAGTATACCGTCGAACTTCTGGACAAAGGCTCTCCTATAATATTTTCCAAGCGTCCCAGTCTGGGTCAAATTTGGCTCATTCCTATCTAGGTTATCTACTAGAACACAAGTATATTTTGATCGCTGCCAAAGATAACCTAACCTAACCGAACCATTCACTGTTCACCCCAACATCACATTCGTTGTAGCAAAATCCGGATATAATTTATACAAAACTGATAAAATAATGTATCTGAAAGTTGGAACAGGTATTGAGTAGCATCGTATGTGTCCGTGACAGGACTGCAGGAGGTCTAGTCTCCTCATCCCGCGGAGCTGGCGTGGACGGACCAGGTAACTGACGTGCTCGCATAATGTGCTGTTACTAGTGGAAATAATAGATGTTGTATTTTTGTAATGGTATTGATCTTAGATTGGATGTATCGGACCTTTATTACGTTTTTTTAATTTGAATATGTACTTTTAGAGATGGAGTTGAGTTCAGGAGTTAATTATTGGAGTGGACACGTTGAAGATGTAATTGGAGATGTAATTGTGCAGGTTTTTCTAGAAGTCTTATGAAATACTTTATGTGAGAGTGTCAAGGAAACATTAAACCTCAAAGGAACTGTAATAAGATTCTCATATACTCTGCCTTTTTTCAGTTCCCAAGCTATTCCAACTAGTCGCATATCATCCAATTGTGTCTGCATTATCCTTAGGTGTCGGAAGTACAAGTAAGGAGAAATGCACACAAATTGTACCTCCACATCTCCAGGTTTAATCAAGGAAGACAACCCGCCGCGCCGCGCGCTTCTCAACGGCACAAATTGAGAATAATGGACGCCCTGTGCCGACACACGACAACACACAAAAATTGGATAGTGTAGCCTTCCCTTAAATGCGCTTTGTTTACCATTTATTAGATTGTAATTAAATTAACGGACGTCTGTTGAGTTTCTTTCAAGAAATACGTTTGATAAGTACTGTCAGTGAGTAATTGATAGCTTACGTATCTAAATATTTGTTGTTGCACTGGCTTCGGTCTTATTGAACCTGTGTTCGTGGTGTCAAACAAGCAAATCTGGATAAAAGATAAAGCTGTAAGATTTTTTATCTGAATCAATTAGCTTGCTTAGCGTTAAGTAGTAAGACATCATATCAATCAATCTTTTGAATATTATTGGTATAAAAAGATCGAATTCAATTAGCTAAAGTTTAAAGCCGAATCAAGCCGTGTTGGATGCAAGTACAAAACTGTATCTACACTGCCTGTTAATACCTGCAGGAGATTCATAGTGGCCGTTGATTACAGAGTATCGTACTGTATCGGCAACAGATTACGCGGCGTGGACGCGTCCCGCCGCGCTTATGTTTCGGCTAAGCCTTGCATCCGAGAGCCGTCTTTACGAGCTCGTTAGTGCTGTAATCGCGACGTTGCACGAGCCGGATTACGTCTGTGCATTATTAGTGTTTTTATTGATTCACTCGGGTGCTGTCGTAAACTGAGATTATTATTCGCGACGCAGCACCCCGCGGGCCCCGCGCTCCCCGCGCGCCCGCTCCCGACTTGTTTTGTTACTTAATCGCGACGATAACAACATTTAACGACGGCTAGGTGACTGGCGAAATTCCGCTTCGATGTTTAGTGCTCATTCTATTTTCATTAACCATTTACCCACTTAATGATCCAGATCCTAAGGGAATGATTCAATGACTTGAACCCATAAAATTAAACCTTAGCGTGACCTGTACACCGTAATTAATAGCTTTTACAACGAATTTTCCTTTTACGTCTCGGTGGCTTTATACTTCTTTAAGGATCGATACCTTTGGAGCACTAATTAAAAAATGTTCGCTTCTGATAACAGCTGATGGAAATAAATGACTTCAATTAATTATAGGTGACACGTCGATTAATTTATTAATGCATGTGGTTGAAGCGTGCTTTCACAGGAATACACACGACATCGAAAGTTCGCATATATTAATTACTTTAAAAGGAATATATTTTCATAATTTTCCATAGAAAGACTTGACTACTAAAGCCTTTAACTATAAAAAGCTTATGTTTTATTTTAAATACATACGTAAATATAACGACTACTTAATACTTTCCTTACTACTTTTAGATAATAAAATACCTACGCATATACATATATAATAAAATACCTACGCCTAGACCACAATACCTTTTCAAAATCAATATTATTTCATATAAAATATTGTTCAATTCCGCAAGTAATTTAATAACAAAACTTCCATCGTGTGTGTGCGAGTAGGTCAACGGCGGAAGCTTTTCAATTATCGGTGAAGTATACTTTTAAAAGCATTTACTTTGTACAATGACCGCAGCTGTTACAATGAAGCTAACAAAGTAATTAAATTAAGTTTATTTTTGCACTGCTAATGGTATTTAGACCGTACTTAATATTTTGGCAAAAATATCCATCAATAGAGATAAATAAAACCGATGGTTGTTAAACAGCTGATAACCGTAACTTAAGTAATATTGTCGTTGTACTGTGCCGCTAGACATAAGTATTAGAGTGGGTTGTTCTAAACAGTTGTCTATCGTAATTCGTAACAAACGTTCGTTACGAATATTTTCGCTGTAAATACAAAGCGTTATTTCATAACTTTAATGACAGTCTGGTCAAGTTGAAGGTGATTATTCATTTACTTACGTCTGTTGAGGCTTATTTTATGTTGACGTTTACTGGTGCGAGAGCGTAAGCGTTACCAACCCATCTTTAATCTAACGAAGACTGCAGTTTTATAACCAACATCTTTCTTAATTCCAACAACCTGTCTAAACCTTATACTCTCATTCTGTTTCTCCTATAAAGGGCATTCTACACAGTTCCCCATCAGAGTCAATCACCAAAATCCTTCGTATAGATTACAAAACACGGTGTATTCAACGTATGGGTATGCGCGTAGAGTTTACAGTGTAACCACAGCGTTCGACTCATCGCCAATTTGTATCACATGAGGCGAATGCATGCTAATAAAGCCTATTGTAGTCCGAGTCTGCATCGAGATTAGCCCGACGGATATTCGAGGAACCAATCTAGAACCGACACAATATCGTATCGTATCTATACGTTTTATGGAAGCCAGCTTAAGATCGCAATGTTGTCATGTTTTTGGATGGAAGGAAAATTAAACCTGTTTATTTGTTTGAGCATTATTAGTGAAAGATACATGACACATAAATGAAATATAGCACTAAACTAACACCAAAATAACACCACTATGTAATAATGCCTCAATTTACTTCGGTATATTATAAACAGTCCTTATTTAATGTCTGAATAAATACAAATATTTACAATCAAACTATACCCCTCAAAATCTTATAATTACACTTTAATTGTTTAAGAGTTTCAAAACAAAATGTTGTGAAAAGTATTAAATAACAAAATAATAGCCGTATCAGAATGTTCGGAGGTAATTAGTCGATTTTGAAGAGCGTTGGAGTACACCCGGAAGAGTCGATCATTACCGAATTGTTCAAGGGTTTAATTTAAACAACCCGCTTTCGGGTCTCGGCTACGGAGAGGCTTAACTACCCTAACAAATTAACAGGCGTTTAAAAGAAAAAACTGATAGTAGATTCCGATATTTCAAATACCTTACGCTACGAAACGCAGTTCAGTTGAGATTTTGCATTTTTGCACCGTTCATTTTAATCCTGTACTCGTAGAGCTCGGCAAAACATGCCGCGTGCAATATGATTTTAAGGTATCATTTTTAAATTCTGGAGGGGAAATCGTAAACCCAATTAATGGGGCCGGTCGTGTTACGTAACGAGGAGTAATTTGGGAAGTGTGTGGGGTTGAGGTGCGCCGGCAGTGGGTCAGTGCGCCACTATCGGCCCTACGCGGTCGAATCAACATTTGCCCAGAGATCGAATTACCGTCCGCCGCGTCAACGCAACGTAATTGATTCACCGGCGGTCGGGCGCCCGACTCCACGCCTTTTTGTCTCTCCTCTCATTCCCCGCTAACGAAAAAACCGTAAAATTCACAGCTAATTCAATATCCATCACACTTTCCGACTTTTTAAACGAAAGCGCAGCGAAGTGGCAGATATTGGGACGGAGGACATTTTTCAGTGCACTTTTTTAACACTATTTGCGGTAAAGTAATTTTATACTTTACGCTCAGATATTTTTTAAACTATGTTACTTTATGGCATATTTTGATGAACTAAATATCGAGACTCATAACAGACGTTATAACCACATCTATATTGGTATTATAAAGAAATAAAATTTATAAGCTTGTTTGTATGTTCGAACTAGTCTCGGGAATTAGCAGTTCATTTTTAATAATTATTTTTGTAATATATATAGTAAAATTCAACTTGAAAATTATTTCGAAATGGCTATTTTTCATCCCAAAATTCCCATGGGACCGGGCACAACGCGAGTATTACCGCGGAGCGCTGCTAGTTCCTAAAAAAATCAAAATCTATTTCAGTTTCAAACATAAAACCCCGATCCATAAAACGCATACTCTAACACTTAGATAGATTTGCGTACGCCGATCAATCGATCACCGCCGACAGATTCCATCAAAACGGACAAATACTGTAACAAATATGATGTATCGGTGTGATGTATAGGATGCAAGGAAGACGACGATGCAGGGGCACGTGCAATTGAACACCATTCGACTTGAAAACCGATACCGAGACAAATGTACAGGAATACAGATGTATTCACAGGTCTGTTAAGTACGTAACAATTGATATAGGGAAATGTATACAAGACCTCTCGTCTCTGCTTGTAAAGAAGATACTAGCGTAAACTTGAGTATGTAGGGCTATTTCAGGCAACTGGAGCATTCGTTTCAATGAAATGTTATATCGGTATAAACCAATTATTATACTGATAATGTATAGAAATTATAGCATCGTAATTTTTTCTTCTTTATAAACTTTGGGTTATTATTGATGAAGTTCTTTCCATTTTTGCCTATCATCAGCCATCCTCTTATGGAGATGGAAATGACAAACAACAGTCACAGTCATTCATTCATTTCTAGTAGGCTAGTGGACAACTGGTGTCGGGAGTTTTTAGACCGCTTAGTTCTCCGACAAGGTCTAACGATTGAAACCGGGAATCAATCAATCATTACAAAATTTTACGTTAAACAATTGATGCGCTACGTTTTAAAAACCATATATTTTGTAAAAATATATGTATGACCAATAACAAATGGTACCGGTAACAAAAAATGGAATAAAACAACAAAGTGCACAGGTATTAGTTTGATGAAGGAATTGTGTTCGGTGTATGCATTGTGAAATGAAAAACAAGTAGACACCACTAGGGAGCGGTGGCCGGCAATATTGCACGATTCGATTTAAAACTGCTACGGATAACACTTCACCACGGAGAAATATTATTAGATGGTTAAGATGTGAAGATAAAGGCGGTTAAGATGAAGATAAGATAGCCAACGCGTAATTATATTAATTGATTGGGAATGTATAGTATGTGGACACGTATAGTATAGTCTGTGTAGTACAGCATGTAAAAAGTTTAGTTCGTATATTATGTAGAAGTTCAAATATATATTAAGAGGTGTTGTAGAAGATCGAATTATGTAGTAGATTGAGAGATGTTATGATACTGCAAAATAGACACACACACCAGTATTTCTTAAGATATCCACAATTATTTAAAGATACAGCGGCAAAACTATATCAGAATATTTATAATGAAAGTCAACGGCATAGATTTTTTTTTGTTATCAAACCTATACTGTCCCACGGCTGGGCAAAGGTCTCCCCAAAACACCGCCAACCGTCCCTATCTTTCTCCTTCTCCCACCAATCTCCTCGGTCGATTTATTATTCACTTTCCACCTAACACCATTAGTAACTAAGTAAGTAAGTATTAGCCTGTAATGTCCCACTGCTGGGCAAAGGCCTCTCATCTCACTGAAGTTATCAGTACAGTGTGGAAAAGAGATAGTATCACTACATAGTTTAAAACAAAGTCGCTTTCCGCTGTCTGTCTGTCTGTCCCTATGTATGCTTAGACTTAACTCCATTAGTAAATTGTATAATATTTTCGTCTAAAACACCATTTCGATACAGAATCGCCAGCCGACTAGAAGCTTCATATAATCAAAAGTTGTGCGGCATCGCAGCGCCCCAGGCCGCTTCCTGCGCACGCCGGATGTTCCCAATTTACACAAACTGGCTTAATTCTTCAATACGACGGAGCCACTTACACGGTTTAACGTGCCCTTTGAACTTATATTTTGAATTTTGTAACTGTGTCGTGTGGCTAATTGGGTTACCTTTGGATGCTGGTGCATCTTTATATCGTTAGCCCGTTTACTTAGTAAATATTTTATGGAGCACTAGCCGCAGTTTCACCCGCTTTGTACCCGTTCCCGCGGGAATTATATTACTAGTTATTTGAACGGGAACTTACGTACGACGGAGACTACTGTCGAGAGTTCCTCGACACGTTTCGGCCACATATATTATATTACTGTAAATTTTCATCCAAATTGTTCGTAGTTTTTGCTTTGTTCAGTAGTTTCAACCACACGTACAAAAATTCAACCTTTGCGGTAGTGTGACAATAATATCATCCTGACTCCTGCCTGCATTGGTTCAATAATCACAAACATAAAATCCTAAGCAACGCTATCTTCACACTCGATTGTGTCCCAACGCAATAATGTCTCAACACAACCTGTGTACAATTTCTTCGGCTATTTTTTCTCAAGTTCTCATCTGTATACACGCTCGAGGGAATGTTCTATCTAATTAACTTTATCATAAAGCCCCGGTTATTGCCTTGTCGGCCGCCGGACGGTTAATCGGAAACTCGCTTCGATGTTATAACGTGAGATTTTTCGCTAAAGTATAAAGGTAAGTTGGCTCGCTAAGTAATTAGATGCACTAGTCTGTAACATTAGACAATGAAGCGGATATTGTGAGAGAATTAATATACGAGATTAGATAAATTCTTGTTTATATTATAATAAATATATTTGGTAATTTTCACAAGATATTTAATAACGAAGAATTGAGATTAATAGTCTAGTGAAAAATTGAAGTTGAATTATTTTGGATTGCAGGAATCGAAAACGAAATTGAGTCAGTTTTCTCGTTCAGCACATAACATTACACTGTTAAAACTACCACAATATGAACACAATCTAGACACTTCTAGTAATCTTGTTAACACTAATCTAGACGGTACTAAATCACGAATAAAAATCATTTTACATTCATAATAACAATTTTCTTGATAAAAATGTTCGTGAATAGTGTTTTCTTGGTAATATATATAAGTTGAATATAAATAAAATCACAGTAACATTGAAGAAACGTGTAATAGCAGACAGTTTCCAGAAGATTACATCACGAGTCTTGCGTCTAACCTCGATGGGAGCTATTGGTTTCGAACGCATAGAGCTCGTTTGCTTCTCTTTAAAGCCGATACGGTTACCGAGAATTTCTGCAATCTACTTCACATAAACTAAACTAAAGTGATAATGTAAGAGACTAAAGTAAACTAAGTGTTATGTAAAGATAAAAATCGATCAAAAGCGAAAACTTATTTCCTACTCTTCAAACATGGCTCGGGTTTGAGATCACCAACCCGCATTAGGCAAGCGTGGTGATTAATCCTCTTCGCTGTACTGTCTGTAGATGAAAAGCCTTTGCCCAGCAGTGGAACATTACAGGCTAACACTTACTCACTTACTTTTACCAATATCAAACACACACTCGAAACAAATATAGATTATAGAGAGAGTGGCAATCAGGTGTCCATTACCGCCGCGCTACGCCCGGCAAGGGTATATATTGCCACACCAAGACCGCCCGTGGACCAATGGACGCGAGTAATTCACTTAGTAAGATTAAGCCCGACGCTCCTTCGGTTTACACCTCGGTACGTGGATTCTACTCGAATTACCCAGCGTGGTTAATGCGTTTACTTAACATCCTCTTTTTTTCGTTCCGAGTTTTAAATAAACAGGGTTAAGTCGGGTAATGATGAAAATGGTGTTAGGAGATGGACTCTGTTTTTAAAGCTGGTTTTTGTTTTGGTATATACATATTTGCTATGTACTGTGAAGTATATTCTGTTCAACAATTGTTAATGTTATGTTCTATAAAGTAACTCTTATATCTCTCTTATATAAATAAAAAATGTTTTAAAGCTTATAATATTCGTAGCATACGACGTAGCAATGTACTACGCCGTAGCACAGTATAACAAAACAGACAAACACTTTGTGAATCCATTGTCCGTACACACACGGTTTATGACATAGTAATTTAACTTTCGCGCCTAATCTCTAAAACTGCATCGTGGATAAAAATAAAGTTTTCCTCAATTAGATGCAGAGAAAGGACGCACCGGCAAAGTTTCCGCTTTCATCCGAGATAAAACTGAACATCGTCTGGGGTGGATTCCTAAGGGTGTGGATTAATAATAGAGGGGAGTATTAGATTTAGTATTGTTTTGTTCAGTTTTGTGACCAGAAATAATTTCATATTTTTAATACAATTCTGCCATATAAATTCAAGAGTATAAATATTATTATCGTTAACCTGAGGTGTTAAATATGTAGATATAATCCTTTTATAACCAAAAAGTTATAAAACAGATGTCTCACAAACTCGCTTAACATCCATGAACTTGAACACAAAAACTGGGAAACAACTCCAAAACAATCGATAACCAATCGAAATTTAATTTAAAACAGAGAAACTGAACGGCTTCATATTTCAACGCAGATATTACATCTTGTCATAAATTGGATTATTGGTTCCTCGATAATGCGTACCGAACGGCAGTCACACACACAACATGGAAATGCAATATCCACGATAAATATTTGCATGAAACGTGAAGTACCGTCGAATGATATTGTCATATCGAATAATGGGAGAATACACGTTTCCAATAAAACAGTCAATATAGTGGCGGCGAACAGTTAGAAACTTGATTGTGGGAGGGTATAAGGAAATAATAAGAGTATCAGTCGCTCGGGCCGAGCGCAGACCGAGCACAGAAGAATCAAACAAACGACGCGAAACTTCTTAAAACTCTCGACGTTCAGTTGTTTCCACCATCGAGACACTAACTCTTATTACAAACTTGTTCAGTCCCGCTCCGATAGATATTCCCTACCTCTTATAACTACGCCAACGGAATTATATTACACATCTTAAGTAGCATTACCGTTTATTTCTATTCCGATATTATATTTGTTTTGTACATTATATTGTTTATTAACCGAACACGAGTTTACACTGAAGTGTTAAGACGAAACAGTACACAAAGTCAATTCTGGAGATGAAACAGAAAAATAATATCCACCGGAATTACATTTGAAAGTAACGCAGCGAGCTTAAATGCAATAAGAAAGCACTCCGGCTAATTTGGCCGTTGTGTTGGACGTCGCCGGCGAGCATTCCGCCGTAAAGACACCGCCACCGGCGAGATACAAGTACGGAGACCGAGCCGAGCCGAGCCGACACAAATTATTAAGATAATCACATCGCCCACGTTGCAGTAAAAGTTAAATTTAACACAAAGAAAACTCCACCAAGCTTGCACTATTGCTTATTAACTGTCAATGAAACAAATTGTAATTGTTGAATACAAAAGGATATAACGTAAACTTGTTGAAATTGTATTACAATAAAGAGAAATTGCTTTGTTAATCTGTTAGGAACGTTTACCGGGATTGGTCCGAGTTCGCAGTAATGCTGGATTACTTTGTTCGTTCCGTGTAAACAGCTAGTGATGTTGTTGATAAAGAGCTGTATCCATTGCGGTCGGAGCGAAGTGCATCACTGTGGGAAGTGACAAATGTACACCCACTCGCATCAGGTAACTTCGCATGACGTTTACCGATTGCGTCATTATTTCCAGGAGCGGGTTACGGGTACACGATACCGTTATGAGCGTTACGTAGGTCAGTGGACAACGTTTGAGTAATGATATGCAAACTATCACGTTGGATGGACAATGATATCGGTTACAGTAGTTGTGTACACAAAGACTTGACCTATTGGTGATAAAATAACTGTAACGTTACGAGACACCTGACAAATGGTTGAGTGGTCTTATGAGGCCTTACCTATCCTTGCATGGTCTAACGACCTCATGCCAAAATCACACTAGAAGTTCGGTATTTATTTTCCGTACTATCTAATAAAAGACCACAAGTCATTTCTAAGCGTACTATAGTAAGAAAGTTTATGTAGGTTAGTAGCCAACCCTGGTGTTGGGAGTTTAATGCCTACTCTACGAGTATTATTAGGCAATCTGTCACAAAAATCTCAAATATCATAAAACTAGTTTCCTGTTCTTATTAGGCCGCATACACCACATACCAAGTAATAGCTGATATTCAAAGTCAAAGTCAAATATCTTTATTCAGTTTTGGCCCCATAGAGGCTCTTTTGAATGTATTTCTATTTCAATACTCTTTACTTCTCACTTTTTTCAGTTCAGACTTTCTCATGTGCCATTTTAATATTGAAAAAGCGCAGGTCTATAGCTGTTAGGTAGCGGTGACAGTAAATTGAACGAGCGATGCGAGCACGTACTGTTTGCGCGATCATCAATCAACCCCGTATGGATTTCATTTTAATGCGACGTCATTGGCGTCTCGTGTGCCCGCACCGTCATCGCTAGGCTATTGTTTCAGCCTAACGCAAACGACCTCGATATAAGACCCGTCTTATTGAATAAAAAAACAAGAACAACATTGTAATTATAATTGTAACATAACCTATTAAAATTATAATTACATATATATAATAAGCGTGCAGCTCGGACACCATTATAAGGTAGAGCTCGTGATGTAGTTTAGCTAAGCGATGTTCACTTATTGTTAAGCACCGTGCAGCTCAGCCCTTACTTGGATGGGTTGCCAATAGTGGAATTTCTATCTGAGCGCTACCGTGCTTCGAAGGGGGACGTAAAGCAGTCGGTCCCGGTTGGCCACTGGTCTACTCGACTTACTTACCATTACTAGAGTAGGCTCTTGTATAGTGCAATAGTTCTTCCAAGTATAGTGCTATAGTGCTTCCAAGTATAGTGCTATAGTTCTTCCAAGTATAGTGCTATAGTTCTTCCAAGTATAGTGCTATAGTGCTTCCAAGTTCTTATTAAACTGTCGGTCCCAATATCAATCGTTAGACGATCAATCAAGACCGGTAAACCGATCAAAACTCCCGACATCAGAGGGTTAGCCAATAATCTACCCAAACTAACTATTTTAAGAATCATATTTTGTATTCTAACAAGGAAAACTAAGCAATTTGCTCGACCATATAAAGGTCTTTAGAGAAGAAGAAAACATACATTTTAGGAAAAAAGTACTATAGAAAATCTTATGAGAAGTATCTTTCCTAAAATAACATAATTTCTAAAGTAGTCACATCTAGACTTTCTATTTTAGTACATTCAAATTGATTACATTCAAACTATGTATAACTTTCAGACGAAACTGATTAGACTACTCTTAGACTACTGTGTAGGAGTAACTTAGTTAAGCACACAAGTATTCACAAGACACATCTATATAATTACATACGTCTGACTTGATGAACCTTAAATATATTACACTAGTAGTGCCTTTCATACCCTTCATACCCGCATTGTACCAGTTCCCTTGGGAATTTCGGGATAAAGTGATCCCATGTGTTATTATGATGTATAACCTGTATTACTGTAAAGTTTCATCCAAATCCGTTAAGCAGTTTACAAATACATAGTAACAAACATAAATATATGTAAGTACATACATCCTCACAAAATTTCAGCTACCAGTACGCTACACTCTCTAATGAATACATTATAATTAGGAACCACTACAGAAACCTTTCAATTAAAACTACAAAATATATCAAATAACTAGCGCAGTCGGTATATTACTAAACGTGGAGAATTCGTTGAAATAATAACAGTAATATTACACTGTACTGCTGCATCGGACAACCGCACTCGACCAAACAAATTAGCGTCCCATTGTATTTACAGATACGGTAAATTAAATCCCCATTTGTAGGGGCACGGCACCTAAAAGGGGGAAAGGGATTCCCGTGCCTGGAACGGACCCCGGACACATTGTAGTCCGCACGACACCACGTGGCTTAAGAGATTTGCCAACCAACGGGACTCCATGGGCGTTGTCCTGGAATTCATATTTGTGGGAAGTTTTTTAATGTGTTTTTATGTTGATTGTTGTTATGGATGTATTTTTTAATCCATTTTGCCTATGGGGTAGATCTCACCCGTGTAGTAGGTATATTAACTGATAATTGTTGCTTCGTGGTTATTCTTAAAGCAGTAACATTTCTTTTCTACTACTACTGTCTGTAATTACAGCTCTGGTTTATGGTTATTTCAAAAAGTAAAGTATTAGCCTGAAATGTCCCACTACTGGGCAATGACCTCTCATCTCACTGAAGATATCAGTACAGTAAGGAGGATAAGGCATAATCGCTTGCCAAATGCGGGGTGGTGATCACAAACCCGCCATGTTTAAAAAGTATGAAACTTGTTTTTAATTATTTCTAATTAGTTAAAAATTAAAGTGGAATTAATTAGACATAAAAAGCTTTATCATTATTTTTCAAAGCAAGCCGATGTCGTACAAAAATACTTTGCGCGGTCTGAAAAAATATCGGAAAAATCTAAATATAAATAGACGTGAGTGTTTTATTATATTTGGAGAAACCAAGGCTTCAACAACGGTTATCATATCAGCCTAAAAGGAAACTAGACTAAATATTTAAAGCATCAATATTGATGTAAATTATACACATAAATTGCCACGAATGGAATCCATTGTTTGTTTGCGCTCAGTGCAAAAGGGATTATCAACTCGAGCCGATTATAATTCATCACGCACAATCCATGAACCTCATTATGCAATACCTGACAATCGATATCGGGACGGCCTATAATATTGATACATCGCTTCACGTAACCGGGCCACACCTTATGAAAACATAATTCTTTCTACCTTCTTACAAAAAAACTTATTAGAATTCAAATTATTTTCCTTTCTTGCTGTTTGACGACAGTACATATACATGAGATTCAGTACGGTTCTTAAATCAAATCCTTGCAAATTATACGTAACGAATAAACAAAGTGCCAATTCCGCTTAGTTTCAGGTTTAATTTCAATTAACCCAGAAACGGGATCAGCGACATCGTGTTGGAAACATCTGATTGGGTATTGTTTTCGAGCCCTGCTGTTAATGCCGTGCAACGCGCGGTGCGAATCCAATTTCGGGTGACGCAGTCCGCTTGCATGCATTAGTATTCGGAGTGCGAATAGGAACGTGCTCTCGGCGAACGTGACGCCACGTACACTCACAGTAAACAGAGACTGATATAGGCCTAGTGATGCTTTACCTTTGGTGCGGACGTTATTGCTTTCCAATGCGTGAACCAACGCAAAGTGATCTATAGATTTAGATAGAGTAATACAAAACCAAACAAGACCACGATAAGATAAATGTAATAATAATTCATACAGATATAAAGCCACGAAGTAGTAAATCAAGTTCAGAGGGATTTCGAAGAAGCTCCCAATCTGAAGGTTTATAATTGAAATGTCCATGAGAGCGAAGACCGCGATGTTAGATAATAGAGCTTATTAAATATGCCGAACCTCTCGGAGGCTGCGGCGGCCGGGAACGGATTGAAAATAATCCCTTCGGCAGTCATTTTTCAGAGTTCACGAGTGGCGGGACAGACGACGCGACGCGCGATACCATCTCCGCCGCCAGATTGAAATTTAAAAAGCGTAAGCCTCCCCCAAATAACGACTGAAAGGACCTCCAGCAGATAACAAATTAAAAAGATGACATATTTTTCGAGCCATAAATACGTTCAAGACGACGAAAAGGAATGTCCGCTATTTACAGTTCATTGAATCTTGTCAGCTTATCAATTTACTAGCGTCATACAAAAAACTTCCGTTGAGAAAAATTACACTGACTCGCCTCTCTGGCCTCGAGAAAAATAGAGCACTCTTTATGATAACAAGTCGTATGTAGCGGCGTGCTCAGTGCTCAGTGATCAAGTTTCTTCCATAACTAGTATCAGAGTGAAGACACGACTGAATGGTATAAACGTCTCGAGTCTCGCAGTAAACAAAATAGCTGTTTATTTTGTTACATCGAGACTTGAGCTAATAATGTTTCCAGTTGGATGATACACCTTAACACTCAGAATTCCAAATCAAAGTGTCAGTGCCGTGGCGCGGATAAAGTAGTGTTGCATACACCGGCAAACTGATTTCAGCGAGTGTGAAGGAGCGCAATATATAGTGGTTGAATTTGAAAGTTGTCTGAAGCCGTACGGGAGACTCCGCCGGCGATATTAATCAGGGGATATGCAATGCGGGCGCACACGTGTTCAACTTCAAGATTAGAATTTCAGTACTGGCTCCTAACAATAATTGAGTCAGACTAACTGCAATTCGGTTCACAACTTTCCACGAAATAGTACCTACATTACTACCGATGTTGATTAGTTTCACTGGTTACTGGATATACTAGTTTATTTGATGTTGATGCTAATGTACCTTTACATAATAATATATTCTAACGCCTCGGTGGCCTAGAGGTATGTGCACTCGCCTGCCAAGACTGAGGTCTCGAGTTCGATTCCCAGATCGAGCGAAAAAATGTTTCCTTTTCAAACAAGACCAGGGTTTGAGATCACCAACCCGCATTGTGATTATGCGTAATCCTCCTCACTGTACTGATATCTTCAGTGAGATGAGAGGCCCAGCAGAGGAACATTACAGGCTAAATATTTTTTTTACATGCTGATAAATAATTCTCTTGTCCAGCATCACAACTAAACAACAGAACCAATGTTGGAATTTGGTACAGGTGTAGAATATACTTTAGGAAAGGATATACCTAAACTATTTTTTATATTCCGAAATTACTACGAGGGCAGGTGCGCCATAGGTGGGTCACCGGGGATCAGCCTACATTGTTCGGTAACCTACAAATACAAGTTAGTACTTGATCGAGTCCGAGCCCTAGTTTACACGTGTTCCAAACATTGTACCGCCCAATTTGGGAAACAGCCAGATGACTAGGGTGAGTTTGAATAAATAATATTACATAATAACTGTGAAAACAAATCTTTTGTTGCGGCCCTTCTGTGGGCACACCCGGACCACCCGGCTGCTTTTGTTATTGTTTACAAAGTACGTAACGAAACCTTTGCTAATGTTTATATTGAATGAAATTCGGCCCTGAAACTGGCTAGAAGAACAGAGAGAACTCCGCAATAAACTTTATTGTTAATTTTACATTCAATTTAAATATAGCTCGGTGGAAATGTTTCTGTATTTACTTGTTTCAGGTTATTGCCTAAGAACATAGCCGTTGATATTCTGATACAACTTCGGTATGTATTATTTTGAGTTGAATAATTTTCCTAAATACTGTTTAAACTTTAAAGATTGGAAGTACGAAGTTGTCATATTATTCTACTAATATTATAAATGCTAAAGAATGTTAGGATGAATGCATGTATGTGTGTTACTTTTTCACGCAAAAACTACTGAACGAATCTGGATGAAACAATACTATTGGTTACGTCAGAATAGCACATGGGATGCATTTTATGATTCCGTCGGGAACGGTTACAATGCGGGTTAGACCCAAAGTAAGCTCTAAGCTTGTGTTATGGAATCTAATTAACTGATACTACTACATATACATACACAAATACTTTATAAGAATATATAATTGACACCCAGACATCGTCGCCAACAACTATGTCTGCACATATTGTTGACTCCGGGCGGGAATCGAACCCGCAATCCCCGACACAGTAAGCGCTCTCACTGCCACTGTGCCAACGGGCTTGTCATTATAATGAAATACTGAATAAAATAACATATCCTTAACGATACTCGGGTACAAAAGTATTTTTCCACTTCATATCATATTCTAAAGATATATAAGAAGCTCAACGATAAAAGGTAAAAAGCTACCTAATTAGTTCTCGCTGCTACTTAAGTGCGCAAACGAAGTATAATAACATCGTTGGAAAACGTTTCACTAATTGTGTTACTCCCACTGAGATCCTTCAAAAGGTTTTTCCAGGTATGTTGTATAAGCCGGATACAATAGATACTTGTTAGTGTATGTGCGGGTATATTATGAAATGTAGGAGGTTGATGCTAGTCGTCGCGCGCTGCAAGCGTTGCCGATGCAAGTGTAACAGAGATGAACGGCGAAAAATATGTGTGGAAGTGGGTCAAATGTACCTCCATTATGTGGAGGAAGTGTGGGCGGCTGGCGTCTGGCAGGCGCAACAGGCGCCCCGCCTCCCCTCCGAGCAACAGGCGCCGCGCCCGACTTACTTGTTGAATCGACCGACCTACTAACGCTCAACCAAGACACTCGACACACAAAATTCAGTATAGACGCTACTTGCTAAAAAGGAGAGAAAGAGATGCATTGAACTCCACTGCAGTGACGCAAAATGGCGGATGACAACATCACATACTATGTAATGTTGTACATTTACATTTATATTCACGAACGTGAACCGACCCATAGTACTTTATCCCCTAATCAGTACTGAACATCATGATTCATTTTTAAATTACATTTTTGATCCGCTCAAATCCTACTACACATTCAAACCAAAAAAATCAACACATAACAGACAAACAACTTACAACAAAATCCTATGTCGAAATTCAGAAACGTAGCAACCGCTTAATACCTCTGCGGTTAGCAAGACGTGCGGAGTGGAGCGTACATAAAGTGGAGTCTCACCGAATACAGACAAGTTGCAAAGTACGCGGCAACCACTCGAGTACCTCAAGACGAGAGCTCTTAGGAAACGCTCTCGCATTAACTCAAGCAATTGCAATAGCTCTTAAACCTATGAAGCGTATGGACTAAGCGTTTCAATGTACGTAGTCGATTATGCATGCACAGAAACACTTATCTGCATCGTTTGTTGTAGATAATACGTAATGTGTAATGTATCTAGTCTTATATATCTAATTAAGCTTAGTACATACGGGGCTTGAGCCTAAGACATTAAGCGAATCACCCAGTGAATTCACCATATGATAGATAACCCACCAGGTGTAACCATAACTAATTACTAACTAATATGATTCTATTATTATTTATTAAACGGGAACTTACGTACGCGGAGGTTAATATGATTCTGACACTGAGTTTATATCCAGATTAACTATTCATGGGTTAGTCTTAGTAGACTGCTTTTAATTGAAGCGTTTTTAGTCGTCCTGCAACGCCGCAGTAATGCGCAATTGTTCGCGCGCGCATTCTTTTGCTTTTCGTTCCTTTTGGTTTTTGAATATACAAAACGCACCATCAGGACGACCATTCAAAATTAAAGCTATCCTTAAAGCGGATTGCACAAGCATTCCTAATTTTATTTAGCGCCATAATATGTTTAACAAATAAATGACATTCGTTTGAAATAGAGTTCTATTTGTAACACTATAAAATACAATTTTTAACAAAAATCTTTTGTTTTTTTAACATATTTCGGTACTAAACAGATTTAAGAGTTATTTTCTAATCCGCTCTTATAATTTGAAACGATCGACGCTCCGCGGTTTCACCTACGTTTTCCCGTTTACGCGGAAATTTCACAAAATCCCTTCTTAGCGAGCACCCACGTCTTACAAGGAACTCTCATCCATAATTTGATGCTCCAGGCACTTATAGTTTCTGAGAATTCGTGATTAATCGGTGTTTAAGTTGTATATGTTTTATGTGTATAATTTCGGTTTTATATGTATAAATTATCAAATGGTACTTACCAACTAATGCCAGGATGACTGTGAGGAGCGGTGCAGCGGGGAAGGATACGGTGACGTTGAATTCTAGCATCTGTAGCAGATCCACTGTAACAATGATGATTACATATGAATGAGGTTGAAAAGCCCATACATTTAAAGTGATTGCATAACAAAAATACCATAGTGACAACACATTTCACGTACGTATACAGTGTTTTCGTAAAAATACCCACAGAGACTTATATTACTATTACAAGCATTTTATAATAAGGGTGAAACCAAGCAAACTTTACTAATATTACGACGGTGTAAAGTTTTAATTTGGATCAAAGAAATCCCCAAAAATTTGAAATGGCCTACAAGATTGCCTACAAGATATCTTAATTTCCTATCACTACACGAGAACAGGTCGCAAGACAACCTAAACATAAAAGTGAGTAATTTTTCGATTACGATTTTGCATCGCACCATTTCCTCGCAAATTAAAATTTATGTTTATGACGTAATAGTGTAGACCCGCGTCGTATGCTGTGTCTCTTAATGTTCCCACGAGATGCGCTCGCCGCCTCGGCATATCATATATAGAAGACTGTACGCTAACACGATCAAACGACTGGGTGTATGAATTTTTCATGCACCACAAGGAGTAATGGTGTCGTTGTGGCCGTTGGATCATTCTTTACGATCCGACAACGGGAATCCTTTTAAAAATATACGGCTAGGTCTGTGCGGCGTCTCGACGGAACCCTGTTGTCTGCGATATTTTGATTTTTAACATCACAAAGGATTTCTCAAAATAGTTATACCAACAGTTTTGGGACAACAGTGACACAAAAGAAATTCGCAAATAAACCTAATAATAAGCTCAAAAACTGCTTAATAACAAGCAACATAAAACAGAAAACTCATACGAAATACGGTTACGTAATAGAGTTACGGACGGAAAGCTTTGGAAAGGTTGTGAAAAACCGGGGTCCAAAAACTAAATAGGATTTAGTTCAAAGCGACACATCACGCCGGGCGCAGGTATCAAAAAGAAGAGATCCGTAATAAGATAAAGGGTTTATCGTCTTTTCGTTAGCATATTTCACGTGCGACGAACTCGGACGAATGTTTGCTTATGTCGGGATAATCTCCGCGTAGTATCCATATCGGAAATAGGCTCTCGGTTCACGTAATGCCCTTTTGGTAAACAGCATTTGTGGGGTGAATGAAAATGTTGGAAATAGTTCGATATTTCTCTGTGCTTGTTATGAAATATCGTTGTGTGTATAGTGAGGTATTTTAAGATTGGTTCATTCATTCATTTCGTGTAAGTTAGTGACCCTGGTGTCGCAGTTTTTTAGACCGCTTAAAGGCCTCCGACATGGTTTAGTGATGGTCATTTTACTGGTGGTCTCTTTCTTTCATTCTTATGGTCGTAGCACACATATCAACTCGTAAACGGAACGTAAACATATCAACTCGAGCCGTTCAGTATTCTTTGTATGAAACTCCCTACTGCAACGCACACTTATCGGAATCGTAACGTAATCGCCTCGCCTCGGGACAAGCTCACAAACCGCAGTACGGTGCGTGGTCGACTTGCCGTACCCGCGCTTACGTCTCTCCGTACCCGCGCTTACGTCTCTCCGTACGCTGTCTTACGACTCTCCGTACCCTAGCTTGCGTTTCTTCGTTCCCGCGAGGCACCCCGCCCAGCCGTCGTCAACCAGCGACCGGCGAGCCGTAAGCGCGGCGTCGCCTAGCCGTAGCCGAGTCGATTCGGAGCTGCTGATCGCACGGTGACGCGCTTACGATAGGTTGACGCCTGGTTGACGCCTGGTTGACGGCGAGGCGATACGGTGACGATCCCTTTCCGAGTTGATATGTGTGCTACGACCATTATTTAAGACACTGCTAGTCGTAACACCGGGGGGCGCTGCTAGTTTATCATATATTAAAACGTTCCCAAAAGACAAGCGGCTATCGTTACGCTACTAAACACAGCATTTATCTTGTCGCCTTCTGAGACGTTGTGCTAGACGGGCAGGCATGATAACCAATCCAGATCCTTCAGAATCCCATTCCTGCACAAAGAGGCAAGAAAGCATAAACAAACCATCAGCCAGTCTCAAAGGTGTCAAAGAAGATTTACCTCTACAATATCAGGGTGAAAATAAAATTTTGTAATTGCACCGTCATCGTTCATCATTCATCATATGAAATTAATTCCAGGATCGCTTTCCCCGTTCGCCGTCTAGTCGCGTATTCCCTACGATTTACTGCCCCGATTCATATTAACGGAAAAGCATTGCAAAGAAAACTCCAGTTATTAAAAAATATTTTAAACAAGCTATCTTTCCTTGCTTCGCTTCAGCGTATTAAGTATTTAAGTTTTAGTGTTGTGTTACGGTTAAGTTTTTTATTTCTTTGGTATAAATGATTTTGTGATAACCTTTTCTCTAAATGATTTCGAAATGTGACAAGTAACAATAAAAAGAGTTATATATTCTGATACAACTTTGATAGTATTTTCATATTTATATTAGTAATTAAGTATATTGTTTTTCTCACACAGTGTGATAGAATACAAAACCTTCGAATATATTTCATAATCATTTTATTAAATTTATAAAAACCGGCCAAGTGCGAGTCGGACTATCGCATGGAGAGTTCCGTACTTTAAAAATCGGCAAAAAATCACGTTTGTGTTATGGGAGCCCCCCTTAAAGATTTGTTTTATTTTATTTTTTGTATTTTTTGTTATAGCGGCAATAGAAATACATTATCTGTGAAAATTTCAACTGTCTAGCTATCACCGTTCTTGAGACACAGCCTGGTGACAGACGGACGGACGGACGGACAGTGAAGTGTCAGTAACAGTTTTTACCCTTTTGGTACGGAATCCTAAAAAACTAATACATGACATTAAAAATCAATCAATTTTCAGCTACAAAAGAGAAATGATCAACAAAAAGGTGTATAATTTAGAACAGCAATTAATTTATAAGAGGATTCCGTTAAAAGTGTGCTTGGGGCAAATCCTTTGGAACAGTGGATGGTGTTCAGACGGTTGTGGAGTACTCTCCATGGCATCAACGGAACAGATAATTGGCATTAAACCGTCCTCCAAATGATCGTTAGCGCTCTACCAAGCATAGCTCACAGATTGATATAGAAATACGTAGGTATGACAGAAAGACGAATGAATGAACAGCGAATGAAACGTTTCGTTTGTAGGTTGATGTTTAGCACTTGATATGTACATTTTTTCTAAAGATTCTGGGTATGGTAGGCCTGCGGCATGGAAAGCTTTGAAGGGTAAATAAATAAAAAAGTAGACTCGGACGAATTCACACTCAAGAATCAATCTATCTATTTTTTAAAACCGCGTCAAAATCCGTGCTGTAGTCTTTGAGTTTATCGGGAACAGACAGACAGACAGACGCCGGGGACTGTGTTTTATAATATGTAGTGATCATGTGTACAATTCCCAGAAACGAATAATCAAAACAATGTTATTGTATTTATGTGCCACAGATAAAATATTTTCTTCAGTTTAGATACTACTAGGTACTTAGTTCTATCATTTATTTCTGAAAGTATAGTCTACACTCAATTGTTTATTCGAAACTAATTGAAAACAAAAACAACAGTTTCCAAGTAAGATTAATAGAAAAAATAAATAAATGTTATTTTTCTTGTATAAAAATACGTTTCAGCAAATTCAACAACGCCTTCTGTCGTAATCCTCTTATTTTTATTATCTCCTCGATACGGTTTTATTTTCCAATGGAAAATTACTCACAATTCGATAGTCGATAATTGAGCAAATTACTCAACAAATCGCCTTACAGAAGAAAATGCAAATTAGATACTTAAAGGATTTTCGGGTTTCGCTCAAAATTATATTTATTTATCTAATAATGTTATTGAAAAATATTGATGAGTTTGAAAGTCATTTTGTTGCTATGTATCGACGTTGGAGAACAAATACCGCTTTTTAAGTTCATATTTTATGAACCGACTTTAAAAAAGGAGGAGGTTTCTCATTGTATATCTTCTCATTTAGATTCAGGTATTATAGAAATTATCGGATAAAATACTTTATGCCACCTTATAATATACTATCAGCGCCCCGCGGTTATATTCGCGTTGTGCCCGTTCCCGTGGGAATTTCGGGATAAAAAACGAACCTATAATCTTCTTTTTGAATGTGGCTATCTAACCCAAAATAATTATACAATTCGAAAGTTGATATTAGCATATTCAAACAAACAAAAAACGAACTATTCTACTTTCATTACATTAGAACAGATTCAGAACAGATTCTTCGAATTTTGAGCATTTTAATAAATAAATATTAGAATGAAGTGCTTGTAACTTTAATTGAACATAACAATAAAGAGGCATATCTCACTTGCCTAATAAGTTGTTTCCTTATATCACTAACAAACTTATATCAACCTCAAATAATTACACGTTGGCTCATGCTAATAACAAAATAATTTCAAACTAAAATACAAAAAATATTATAACACTTAATCCTAACAAAATAGAGTTCAAACATTAAATTTAACACGTTTAACAGCTACAGAGTTAGCGAGCGAGCATACATCGCCAATCACAAGTTGATAGCAAAGGATCGAAGTCAATTTGCTCAGTGAAACGGTTATAACCGTTTGAGAAGCCGTGTGGAAACGGCAATCAGAAATTATATGTCATTATCATAATAAATACATAGTTGTATAAGTATTAATATTCACTTATCGTTTTATTATGGTAAGTAAGTAACTTCAAGTAGGGAAGTGGCCAACCCTGGTGTCGAAGTTATTAGACCGCCCAAAGGCCTCCGACATGGTTTAACGATTGTAACAACCGGGACCGACAATTTAACGTGACCTCCGAAGCACGGTAGCGCTCAGATTGAAATGCCACTATCGGCCACCCATCCAAGTAGGGGCCGAGCTGGACGTTCCTTAACAATCGCAATGAACTAACATCGCTTAGTCAAACTACGCCACGAACGCTATTATGGTGTGTGATTACGATTGTATGTTACGGTTACGGTATAGTTACGGAGGTTGATCAGGATTTCTGGTTCCTACATAGACAAATTTAATCGAAAATAATTGGTGACTTTTCATACAAAAAATCCTTTTATTTGAATAGTATTTCTTAATACGAAAGACCTTTGCCCAGCAATGGGACATTACAAGCTAATACTTAACTTTTTTGTATAGTCTTTCATGTAAAACTGATTTATGTAAACCTATGACCTAACACTGCAAGCAAAATAAATCACTACATAGTATAAAACAAAGCCACCTTCCGCGTGTGTCTGTCTGTATCTGGGTTAGGATGTATGTTTTCACGGGGATCAACATAACTATCAATATTAATATAAAGGACATGCTTTGTTTTATCCGGAATTTCCCACATGGTATCTTGATGCGAAACGAGGGCGGGTTCTAGTGAATGAATTAAATCAAATTGGATCACTAAGTACCGATGAATACAAATAAAGACATCTATACTAATATTATAAAGAGTTAAAATTTGTAATTTTGTTTGTTTGTATGTTCGAGTTAATCTAAGGCATTACCAGTCCGATTTAAATAATTATTTTTGTTATCGATAGCCACGTTCAACAGGAAGGTAATAGGCTATTTTTCATCCCGAAATTCCCACGGGAACGGGCACTACGTGATTAAATACCGCGGGGAGCCGTTAGTAAAAAAAATATAATCATACGTTTTGTCAAGACGAAAAGCTTATTAAAAGATAAAACACATGATACTATATCATGAAACGCGAACAATACCGTAATTCAGGTTAATTAACAACACCAAACGATTATAAAGTCTCATTCATTAAAAACAAATGAAAAACGCCTCCTACCGAAAATCCCTGAAACAAGGTATTTGTACAGCACCCATTAACTGAAGTGGACCTAAAGAAAATATTTATGCTTCGGAGAATTACAAACATCTTAAATGTAAAGGGTTGATGATCACAAAAAATTGGAAGCGCGAGACGGAATTAGATGGCGTGGGTTCATTATACAAAAACAATTAATCTATCTAATATATAAAATTCTCGTGTCACGGGGTGCGTGGTTGAACTCCTCTGAAACGGCTCGACCGATTCTCATGAAATTTTGTGTGCATATCGGGTAGGTCTGAGAATCGGACAACATCTATTTTTCAACCCGAAATTCCCGCGGGAACGGGTACAACGCGGGTGAAACCGCGGGGCGCAGCTAGTACTAATATGTATAATAAAACTGTAGTTTGATCTTTTGTTTGTTTGAACGCGCTTATCTCCGAAACTACCGATCCGATTTGGATAATTCCTTTTGTAAAGGATAACCATATTCAATGGAAAGGTTATAGACATTATTTTTATCCCAATATTTTCATGGGAACGGGCACAAAGCGGAAAAAACCGCAGGCACTGCTAGTAAACTAATATGAGTCATTGATTCGACTAACATTGTTCAATCCTAAGGTAGGCTTGAGGTATGGAATATAATAACAAGATTTTAATGAATATACATACAAAAACACATGTATGTAAGTACATAATAACAATACTTCAAATAACGAAAAATGCTTAGCCCAAGACAATGCCAGTTAATAATGTTATTCAGTTCAAAATCTTGTCGAGTGCATAAAGCAAGTACAATATTTATATAAAGAATTCAGCGAATACCAAAAACGACTCATACGAAACATATTTGAAAAATTCCATTCTAGATATTAAATTTTGCGATACGATACGAATATTTACAGTAAAATATCGCATGTGCTACGGCGTAACTATAATAGTACGAGTGCGTTCTTGCATCCACTTCGATATTCAGTAAAATATTTTTACAGAACAAATTTCGCGTATCATATTTGAAGTATTTTGTATATTTTATGCAATTGTCGGTGAGCACACAAGTACTAGTCCAGGATGGTTAGAGGATTACTCGAGTGGTGTAGTGTCTACTTCTCAGAGATCATAGGGTGACCATACGACGGGTGAAAGTGAAGTACTTACCGAAATGTAATTCATAGCAAGACATCACAGAATTAACAGTTGAAAAAGTCTATAGACTATACTATACTAAAAGTTCTACTAATATTATAAATGCCAAAGTTTGTGAGGATTTATGTATGTTTGTTACTCTTTCACGACAAAACTATTAGACGGATTTTGATGAATCTTTGCAGTAATTTAGGTTATACATCAGAATAACACATGTCATTTATTTTATCCCGAAATTCTCCCGAAACACCGCGGTGCGTGGCTAGTATACTATAATTGCGATGGAAAACTATTTATTGACCTAAATTGAATTGCGAGTAGGTGTTTACGAATAGATGACATATGTATAACATATTCTATTTTTTCATACGAGAGTTCATTCAAACCATCTTGCCTGATTTTGTGATGATAAGAATGGAATAAAACTTCTAAACCTTTTTCCTTTTCAGAAGGAATTGTCTTCGGCTGGAAAATCGACTAAATAAGTCGGGAACAAACAACCGGGACCGTTAAGCAGTCGGTCCCGGTTGTTTCAATCGTTAGACCATGTCGGAGGCCTTTAGGCGGTCTAAAAACCCAGACATGATACCCAGACACTATGGTTGGCGACTAACCTACTCGAAATGAAAGAATGTCGACATTTTAACTCGTATAAGAAAAAATAGATTGAAGATATTATTATATTATCCTAGTTGTACAGAAAACTATGGTGGCTCTACAAACAAAAGTGAAATATAAAATCTTGTCCATTGTCTGGTGGCACACATGTACGGTATCGCCCACACCTGCCACATTCAAAGACAAACCATCGACAAACCGCTCTTTGTTGTATTCCTCTATGCCTCTAACCTACACCTTTACAAAACTTATCACAATGGAAAAATCCGCTTGAGGTATTTGATCCCTTTATGAATTTTAAAAATATATTCAGTATATATCAAAATAGTTCAGTAAGCAGTCTACACAGTGTAGCAAGAAAGGAGCTTAGAAATAATCTGTATATCCGTTCAACAGGTTTATTCTAATCCAGCTCCGCACGATACGTGTATTCTTCGACCCACAAACATACCTTTGAGACTTAACCAAAATTCAGTTGAAAATATTTATAAGAGTATTATAACAGAGAAGCAAATATAAAAAGATATAAATAAAATGAAAACATACTACAAGTAATGTGATATGAAGAAATAATGATATATTGTGAAAAATAAACATCCGTTAATGATGTCCACAAGCCGTGTAGAAACAGAGAAACATTAATAATCATTGACACGTGATACCGCCCGGGCCGCCCGGGGGCTCGGACTCAACAATAACAAACAGGACACGGCTAATCAGATTAATTAGAGCTCGATGCTCATTAACACTTATTTATATTGTTATCATCCCCGGCTTGTTATCCATTAGACTTAACAAAATAACAACGCCCAATGATAATCCCCGCTCATCCCAAATCTCCGGAGCGCAACTTAATAAAAACCGACGTAACGGCAACATTGAGATACTTTTTCATTTTCACGAGGAAAATATAAAGGGAATATAAAAATTGAAAACAATTGCCGTATTGAAACACTAAGCCGGGCGCGGAGTGGCGGCCCGGGAAGGAACTAATTATCTGTATCTGGCTAATTGCCGCAGATCAAAGTGGGGAAGCGCTAGGTAAATCCGTACTTTTATATTTCCGTGTTTATTTTTTTGCGCGAAGGCGGAGGGCGGAGGGCGGGGCGGGGCGCGACCGCGGGCGTTATTCGCAATTATTGTTATTACAAAGAGGAAGCCGCTGAGCCGGCTCCAGCGACTCGAGATTTTTTATCATTTTAACATCTCCTAATTGCACACCGGATTTATTTTTTATTGTGAGTGTGTCACAATGAAAATAAATGTCGGAAGTTCTCGGAAGCTATTTACGTTTGTCGTTGGGGGTGTATCAAAAGATCGACGCAATTACCACCTAAGTCAACTTTTGTGGGATTTGTTTGACTTGTTTGAATTTTTCTGTAAAATGTACCTACTCACCAATGAATACGAAGATTTGATGATGAGCGTACCGCAGCAGCATTGATATCGAGACAGTCTGCAACAAAATTATGTATATTATAACATGATATGTACATTACAACAGAGATAAGATCATAAATAAATATCCCGTTCTCGCGGGAATTTCTAGATATTAATATAACTAGATATAATTTCTCATACAAAAATTAAATTATTTATTGTTGATCTCTTCGCCAAATTCCCTTTAACTCATCCTATAATTTTTCCTTGAAGCAACATATAATTAAACTAAATGAAACGAGACTACATTGCGTAGATTATAATTAGTCCATCGAAAAGTTACATTTGGGGTTGCGTTTTTTAGAGGACGCAATTTTATTTTTTTGATGTGTAGGGGGGGTCAGTGTAAAGCTAAAAACAAGTTTGTGGGGTCGCCACCCTTGTCCCACGGCCGCCATCATGAAAATAAGGGTTGAAATGGTTTTTACGATATATCTCTTAAACTATTAATTTGATAAAAACATTTTTTAAACATTTTTGTTGCAAATTAAATTCTCTACAACTTTGGTCCAGTAACTTTTTGTCGTAGCACTATAAATAAAAAAGTTATAAGCGAAAATGTTCAGAAATTTTAAAAGTAAAAATAAAAGACATAAGGGACATTACAGCTGCTGCTGAACCTAATACCGATCTATCGAAGGTCGTAGTTCGATTAGGTGGATTCCATTTGCTCATGTCGTTCATAGGTGCGATTGGATATATCATGTCTGGTAGTGGACTTGAAGATATCTTCAAATTAATTAATGCTGAGAACTGTGTACAGCACATAATGTCTGGACATGCTTATGGTAGGGCTGTACGTGCTCATTTGCTAGTGCATTTATCAGAAACAAAAATATTTATGGATTCAATAGAATTTACAGAAGAAGAACGAGATTTTCTGGATGATAATAGTACTATAAATGAACACGTACAGCCCTACCATAAGCATGTCCAGACATTATGTGCTGTACACAGTTCTCAGCATAAATTAATTTGAAGATATCCTCGAGTCCACTACCAGACATGATATATCCAATCGCATCTATAAACGACATGAGCAAATGGAACCCACCTAATCGAACTACGACCTTCGATAGATCGGTATTAGGATCAGCAGCAGCTGTAATGTCCCTTATGTCTTTTATTTTTACTTTTAAAATTTCTGAACATTTTCGCTTATAACTTTTTTATTTATAGTTCTACGACAAAAAGTTACTGGACCAAAGTTGTAGAGAATTTAATTTGCAACAAAAATGTTAAAAAAATGTTTTTATCAAATTAATAGTTTAAGAGATATATCGTAAAAACCATTTCAACCCTTATTTTCATGATGGCGGCCGTGGGACAAGGGTGGCGACCCCACAAACTTGTTTTTAGCTTTACACTGACCCCCCCTACACATCAAAAAAATAAAATTGCGTCCTCTAAAAAACGCAAGGTTAGGCCTAAAAAATGTAACATTTCGATGGACTAAATGTGTAACATATTTATTAAAATACATACCCGTCTTATATATTCTAACAGGATACAGTCCTGTTTCATTTAATGATTTTTCATCATAATGAGTGTAAATCGCGTGAGTTTAAAAAGTATAGATAAACTAGTAGCGCCCCACGTTTTTACCCGCGTTTAATCGCGTTGTGCGTTGTATAAAATTTCGGGATAAAATATATTCCGTGTTTTATTCTCATGTACCTATATTTCTGTAAAGTTTCATAATTTTTTTTTAATATTTGTAGGATATCGGTCCAACGCGCTTAGCGTTCTCAATATGAATCGTACAATCAAAGAAGGTTCAATAGAACACAAAGGTGTTTCGATTTCCGCATACCTACAGTGCATTACATAAGGTAACATTTATAAGGGTCCGACCGACTGTTAGTTAAATGGATTCAATCTGCACTAAGCGTTTCGTTAATGAAATTCAATCGAGGCGGGTGCGCGGGGAGCAAATGATGTGGCTAAAAGATTGATAGCGCAGTCACGGGACGGTCTACCCACTGCCTTATGTATTAGTTTTAACTTATTATAATACACTATTTGTTCTACAATAGGTTAGATAAGAACAACTATTTGAAGCTAGAGGCTAAAAGTCTCCGACGAATTGAAAACCTTGTCCTATTTAAAGTTGTTT
Organism: Cyclophora punctaria; assembly: GCA_951394245.1. Classification (NCBI taxonomy): domain Eukaryota; kingdom Metazoa; phylum Arthropoda; class Insecta; order Lepidoptera; family Geometridae; genus Cyclophora; species Cyclophora punctaria. The sequence continues at coordinate 3,690,028 of OX596183.1, forward strand.
CAAGGCTAATAAAATAGTTTAAACTATCTAGGTGCAATGTCCGCGATATATACATAAATGTGTTAAAAATATCTGACATTTCGGCTCCTGTACTCAGTACAGCCAACACAGTATTCAAATCCAACGCATGTTTGCCTAAGCCAAAAAGAGCGTGGCTCAGTTGACTTTCCTTTGATGCACCAAACTATCGAGTGCACGGTAGCACGGACCACGGTCTGGCGGTCCGTGCTAACCAATAGCGCGAAAGTAATCCACCCGACCGTTAGTGTTAGTTTTTACAGCCGCCGTAAAAAGCAGGCATCGATCGCACCGACTTCATATTAAAAGTGTTTCTTTTAGTTTTTTTAGTGGCCATGATTTTGGTGCGTTTGAAAACATGTGGGGAGGGCCTAGAGTCGAATGAATAGTGGGAATTGAGAGGAATAGTTTAGATGTAGAGCCTGGAAGTTTATATTGCAGGCAAAGGTTAATGTCATACTTTTTCGATTGGATTTTTCGTAATTATTATTTGCCTTCCGACTGAAGTTAGCAAGAAGCTTTTGCTTTCCTGTAGGACTAAGATTCATAACGACACAATATGTTTTTGATAATAACAAGTGTTTGTATAATAATCGTCCTCACCTATCTTTGCAGCGGGAATCAAAACCCCTTTCATTTATCTCAAATACCTTAAACTCTACCCGCCCAAAAAAATATCTAGAATCCCCTAAGAACCATCTCATCACACACCAAAACATCTATAACTAACCAACAAATTAAAGTAAGTATACAAAGTTAATAACCAAGTAATTACCCGTCACAAGGTAACATGTTGATCTGGCTTCTGCCTTTATTATGGACCCTGTGATCGATCAAACGCCTCGCAAACGGGCTATTGTTCCAATAAGTTCGTGTATCGAATTGTTATAAGGTTCAGTTTTGGCTCGACGAAGCACTATCAACTCAATAACTTCGACATCTGAACGGTAAACTTAACACAAGTTAATTTGGAGTGGTAAACATTTTCGGGGTAATTAACTGTTGATTAAGACTTTTATTTGTAAGGATTAGTTAGTTAACGTTCTAGATTTGAAATGGCAAGAAGCTTTGGTAACGTTGTTAATGTTTTAACCGCGAATTTGGTAAAGATATTAGCTGTGGCATACGGTGGATAAAATAAATGTATAAACAAATTTGGCAAGACCGCATTTAAGATAAATAAATGTGTGTTACCCTCATGGTTTTTAAGAATTACTACCAGAAATTACTACCAGAGAATATTTTTTAAACACCACATTTTTAAGGGATATTTTGCTAGTGGTACAATAGATATCAATAATGTTCAATAGTTGTAGGGAATTCGCGCATCCAAACTTCTCTCTTCACAAAAAAAACTCTAAATTCAGATTAGGTACACTGTTAATACGAAAATCCAATAGTAAATCAACATAACAAAATACAATACCAATACAAACAATTTTGTTACAAAACTGCAAACCAATTTACAATATATTTGCAGTTAATACTATCCAACAAAGGTATAGAATATGTAAAATCAAATATTGGAATTTCAGTCGGACGTACATATGTGGCCATCAATTTATTTGAAATATTCATCAAAGTATTTCACTGGTTTCGTTATACCGTAACGGAATAGTCGGGAATAGATGTCGCATAACGGATGATGGGCGAGTGGTGTACCACAATTCGTTTTGCTTTGACACGCTTCTGTGCGAGAACAATAATTGATAGATTCTCTCGTCGATGTAGTGACGGAAAAAGCAGAGGCTTATAGGCTGATGGTATAAGTAGATTTAGAATTTGGAAATATTGACATTTTTAACATGGCTTTTCATTAAAGTAAGTAAATCGAGTAGGTTAGTGGCCAGCCCTGGTGTCGGAGTTTTTAGACCGCCTAAAGACCTCCGACATGGTCTAACGATGAAACAACCGGGACCGACAAATTAACGTGCCCTCCGAAGCACGGTAGCTTATATATATGTTTTCGTAAAAAGAATTCAAAGCGAGAAAATACACTATTGTCATATGATAAAATATCCTTGGCGTGCTAAGAAGTTATCGGAGGAACAGAATTGACGTGGGCACGCGTCGGCTGTTATAAGCTTCCATTCGTAGCAGCCTTTGTGGTATATTTAACACATGAATAACGTCGTGTACTGTTAGGATATTTTAAAGTAAGTTCCCCTATAATTTCTAATTAAGTAAGAATTACTTTTTGATTGTCCCCCAGTAGATAGCTAGTTACCAAAATAAGACTAAATTGTGAAAACAAACTAAATAATATGTTCCGCAAATTGCATATACATAGACTAGTAGCGCCCTGCAGTTTTACCCACGTTGTGCCCGTTCCCATGAGAATTTCGGAATAAAAAATATTCTACAACCTTCCCGTTGAGTGTGACTATACATTGCAAAAAGAATTATTCGAAACGGACTGATAATTCCAGAGATTACACCGGCCATACAAACAAACAAAAATTCATTACTCTTTAATATTAGTACAGATATACGACAGTATGTTCAACCAAAGCAAACCCAAGTTGAAGCACTACTTGTACCAACTAAATTATTCCTAAGTCTCCATATGTCAGGGGGAGACGATACCAGCTCTTTGACAATTGATTAATGCAATCTCCCGAGCTGCCGACACACGAATATGCATTGAATTAGACGAAACATAATATCGAGTGTCACTTCCACGGCTTAGACGCTGACAACTTGATAATAACTATTCAATTAGGTATTGGTGGGTATTTGAAGTTGTGTCAGTTGACTTGCAATGCCGCAAGGTTTTTGCATTGTAGCGGATCTGAGGGAAGTTCGGGATGAAATTCAGTATTACCTTCTTCTTCAATATTTTGATATTCAATGTTAAAATAATTATTGGAATATGACTGGTAGTCATATTCTCCATCGACAAGAGCCCAGCTTTTAAGTTTAGAAGAAGAAGAAGAAGACTGGTAGTGCATAAAGATGAAAGCGTTTATTAAATATGAACAAAAATCATATTATACATAAGTAACTAGCTGCGCCCCGCGGTTTTACCCGCGTTGTGCCCGTTCCCGTGGGAATTTAAGAGCCGCTCAACCGATTTTGTGCAAATTTCACATAAACCATCTACTAAATAGTCCGAACAAACCCTAAACATTTGGTCTGGATACCTATCCTAAGAACGGGCTGACCTGAGCCCGTTCTTGAGTTATAATATTACAAAGAAAAGTGGCATTGATTTTTATATCTATATATATAAAATTCAAAGTACTGACTGACTGACTGATAATCAACGCACAGCCGGCAGGAAGGTTCTTCAAGTGACGTAAATGCACACTAAGAAAGGATTTTCGAAAATTCCTACGGGAACGGGCTCAACGCGGGCAAAGCCGCGGGGCGCTGCTAGTATAGTATATAAGTAATAGAATTTAAGTTATATTGATACTCAATGGCGTTGTTCTAATTAAATTTCCTGTTACTTTAAGAAATAATATTTTTATTAAAATTTATATTGTGAGTACTTAATTAATCTACCGACACAAAAAGGTAGGTGTTATAAGTTTACCGTAGTACCATTCTATGACATCTCCTAACGCAACGAACTGACCTATTTTGATTCAATAAATTTCAAAAGTCATTAAAAAACGAAATACCAATGACCATCCAAATAAAACTTTACAAAATGAAGTCCGTACAAGTATTTACCACAAGAGTTTCGTACAACATAGCTTCGTTCGACTCTGGGCCAACGTCAGAGGTGGAATTTGGTACCGTAATAAAGTTTGAAAGGGCCGTAAAAGGGCTATAACTGTAACATGGGGAGGAGCAGATTTTAGTGCGAGCGCGAGCCGAATGGCGCAATACCTATTAATTGATATGTTATACGGCGGTGTTCTGATCGATATTGTGATTATAAGTGGTTTTTGAATTCATTCATACAGTTTCTTAAGTTGAACCATGTTATATGTCGCGGCTGATGACTGCGTATTATGATTTGAACGTTTACGGATACACTTTGTAGTGTTTGCTTAAACTTAAGAAATCAGACTATGTATTATTTTTAATTAAAACTTCCCTTTAGGACCCCGTTAACCTGAGATATATAAGAAGACTCAAGACTCAAGTCATTGTACAGCTTATGTATTCTAAGCATGCTTCAGAACTTTTAATATGAACATAGTCACAAATTGGTATAAAACTTGTATTTTATATTGTTCGTTAGTAAAACTTAATAAAACTTACGTTAATAAAATACAGAATGTGCACTAACAATTGTTAAGGGAACTGTAAAAAAACATTTAAGTGTATCAAATCCTATCCATCCTAAATACTTCCAAATGGTAAAATATTCCGTGGTAAACTATTGTAAACAGCGCCATCTAGATCAGTACATCAGTACTTTGTTTCCTTACTCTCTCACGATCTAGCGGCGAGTAGCGTAACTAACTTTTAGCCATTTTGCTTCAAAGTGAAATTAGTTACGCTACTCATCACTAGGTGGCGCTGTAACGAATAATAATTATTACAACGAAGAATGGACAAAATATCGATTTCACCTCTTAAGAAAAGCAATTACGTTCTAAATTGAATAAAAACTAAGTGGAATTACTTACGAAAACCAGCATTATGAAGAAAGCAGCAATGTAGGAGCTGCGAGCGGTCTGCATTGAAACGAAACGGTAATGTTCACCGGTGATCACGTTTCTGAAACAAAATATAAACCACTTTAACTATTGCCTAACTCCATCATCATCAAGCATCGTAATTTGAGTCGATACTATTATTATGTACTCGGTTAACAGTAAAAATGTCAAACGAAAGCTCTTTTAGTTTTCGTGACTCTGGATCACAGTGACTTCGAAAAAACCGGCAAGTTCGAGTCGGATTCGCGAACGGAGGGTTCCATGAATAATGGAAAGCAGAGTCTTAGTGATAGGGTCCCGTTTTTAGTCGGGTACAGAACCCTAAAATGGATGATTTAAACATGGTACTTATGTTTTTAATATGATCGGATGATTTTTATGAATAAATACGTTCAGGCTCTAATTTTACATCATTAAGGTCCGATCTTCATAATTATCGTTCTTATATGTATAGATAAACTCAACATAACTTACCTCAAATATCCCTTATTATCTTCGTTCTCCGCCAACGTCTTTATAGATGCCATTAGCAAATCGTCGTACCCCAGGAATTCGTCCAACACAAAACGCGAGAAGGGATCGCCGAAGCACTCATCATTCTGAGGGTCCAAAGTGACTATTTTCACCGGAATCTTGAGTCGGAGTCGCGCGCTGGGCGATAGTCGAAGGAAACCGTATTCTAGAGAATATTCTAGAATGTAGTCTTCATCTGTAGCAATGTAATTAAATACATTAGATAAATGAACCTAGGAAGAAAAATGTATGAAAGTCTATATTATGAGAGATGAGATGTGAAGTAAAACTACAATTATTAATATGAAACAAAAGCTGTTCGTTCAAGATTGTATTTTATGTTGCACGAAATAGAACACTATTTAAAACGTTTTTTAATAATTAATTTGTTTACTAAAGGTTTTTAGACGGTAAATAAATTAAGAATGCATGTTCAAACTGGCTTAAGCGTTTGAATTGAACTGCACTTGTATACAAAGAGATTAATCTACACTAATATTATAAAGAGGAAAACTTTGTTTGTTTGGTTGTAATGAATAGGCTCAAAAACTACTGGACCCTTTTTAAAAATTCTTTCACCATTCGAAAGCTACATTATCCACGAGTAACATAGGCTATTTTTCATCCCGAAATTCCCACAGGAATGGACACAACGCGGGTAAAACCGCGGGGCGCTGCTATTGATATTATATTGATATATTAAATACGAGTCCCACTATAGGATATAGGCTCTTCGCTCACTTAATCCATGCACACTTACCGCCTTATTCATAAACGCTCTATAACTAAAACACTGCTTTAAATTGTTTTATCTCTTTCACTCTTTAGCAAATAGCGTATGTCGGAAAGGGACAAACCATTTGATAGCTAAAGTGGCTATTAATAAGCTATTATGAAAAAGGCCCTTAATATGTAGCATTAAATAAAATAGTCCATGAAAATAAACATCAATGTGACGTAGCAAACATTTTGCATGAGAGTCTTTTAAGAATATTATAAGAGAGTCAGAGCAGTATATTAATATTCCAACCGTACATTAACATGATAAAAGATGTTTGAGTGTCGGTGTTTGTATAGCTACGAATATATTAACCGTTCAACGTATTCCATTTGCAATAGTTCGCGACATTTCCAAGGCTTTTTAAGAACATTACAGAAACTCATTCATTAATTCATTTCGATTAGGTTAGTGGGCAACCCTGATATCAGTATTTAGACCGCCTAAAGAACTCCGACATTGTCTAACGATTGAAATCGGGACCGACTGCTTAACGTGCTCTCCGAAGCAATTGAATATAGCATATCGAATCAATTAAGTTAAGCCCATATTCTTGTTAGTTAAATTAGTATACATCTTGAGTAGTAGTATGTGTACTTTTCAAACTCACACGATTTGCACTAATTATTATTTGCACGATTTATACTAAATGAAACGGGTCTGCATCGAATTATCCCGTGACCACGAGCGGTGTTATCCGCTCGCAACGTCGGGTACGTATTTTAATAAATACATTACATACTAATATTATAAATGTGAATTTAAGTTTGTTTGTGACGCTTTCACGCCGTTTTGAAATTTGGTACACAGTTAGTACTTTTTATCCCGAAATTCCCACGGGAACGGGTACAACGCGGGTGAAACCACGGGGCGCGGCTAGAACATTATATATTGTAACGCCATACAGTCCCGTTTCATTTAGTAGTATGTAGTAGTAACCTTTACCCAGTTACGTGAGTGCGTGGGAAACCTTACAATAGTTTAGTTCTAATATGTTGTGAATAATAATGATATTATCATTAGTTTTACCTTTCGATGAATCATTAGCCGCCGCTTCGTCGAATGTTTCCTGAAATAAAGCATACATTAAGATAAGACACATTGACATAATATAGACATATATTTCAAACAGACAAAACACATATTAATGTGAGTTTAACATGTATATATAAAACAATATTAAGGTACAAGAACTGCAGACTGTTAGTAGACAGGCTATGAATCTCTAATAATCTTTAAAAAAACTGACTGAGTTTCTTTGGATTTAAGCGTTTAAAAATAAGTAATTAATAAGGTTTACCCATTATTAACGCCTCGGTGGTCTATTGGTAAGTGCACTCGCCTGCTAAGACAGGTGCCGGGTTCAATTCCCTGGTCGAGCGAAAACATATTTCCTACTTTTCAAATATGGTTCACCTACCCGCATTTGGCAAGCGTGGTGATTATACCTAATCCTCCTCAATGTACTGATCACTTCTACTCCATTGAGATGAGAGGCCTTTTCCCAGCAGTGGGACATTACAGGCTACTACTTTCTACGGATAGAAGTCGTTTCATGAGCCATGTCAGAGGCCTTTGGCGGCTCAATAACTCTGACACCTGGATTGGTCAGGTTGGCCATCCACTCGATGAAGAAGAAGAAGTAGAGTACCCTCGTGAACACGGCCGTTGCGACACGACCGAAACGTTGAGGTATGCATTAAATGTTTTATTCGCGATTAAGTCCCGTCTAGATTAGTGTTTACAATGTGTTCATATCGTGATAGTTTAAATAGTGTAAGAAGAAGAAGATTGACAATAATAAACATAAACAAATGAATGACTAACGATGTGATGTTCAACATGCATTATCGTTATACATGTAGCGTCGTGGAGATAAGAACTGTAATCCAGCCTTGCCAAACAATTATAGTCATCATTACGTAAACAATCATTGATTGTGTTTCTGATTTCATTTTGAACTTAAGTATCTTTCTGTTGTAAAAGATATTTGTATAGACACTGAGGTTCTAAATTTAACACCAGCAACATTTCTTATGACTTAAATAAATACTGGTTTTAAAGAAAAAAAAGCAATTTTAATAGGTGTTATAGTTAATAGAATTTACATTGAATTTGACATTTATATTGACATAATATGTTAGTTTACTTTATACTCCGAAATTCTAACGATAAAGGGTTCCAAAAGGGCTGAATTCGCTTCAAACCATTAGTTAAGAAATATCATTACCACTCTTTCATCACCAGTACTAAACTAGATACCGAACTGTATTTGGAGCATAAAACATCCCATTAAATCATTTTGGTCTCTATTGACTCGATGAAGAAGAAGAAGTATATTATTAGTCTTTATGTATTTATATAAATATGATTGGCCAAGAAAGAAGTCAAGAAAAAGACCAATAATAGTGTTGAAACATGCATTCTTAAATTACTCACCTCAACTAATTTAGACTCCGCGTCCATATCTTCAACTAATCCCATAATTCCTTCCCATAACGACGACGAAGGCTCAACATCGGCACCTCCAACAATAGTTACATTCACGTCCAATTCCTCAGAATCACCCCCCTTATCCACATATGTTGTTTCAGTTGATGCAACTGTATCAGTGGAATCACCCGTATCGCTCGGTTGAACTGTTTCCCCCGCATCGGCCGATTCACCCGGCTCGACCGAATCGCCCGGTTCTCCTGTATCGCTAGCCTCAATTTGTTCAGGCGATAATTCTTCGATTCCCTCGTGGATTCTGGTGATGTTTCCGTAGTCGGTTCCGTCTCTTATGTAGTCGTCTTCTTCTGTGTCATCCGACGATGAGGACTCGATGGTTATGAAGCTGGAATTGGAAAGATTGGTTGGTTATGAAAAATGTTTTAATAATACTGGTTTCTTAGGATCAAGTGAACACTAATCATTCTGAATTGAAACTATTTTGAAGGATACACTTCTTCTGTGAGCACGGTGGAATTTGGGCCAAGATTAATACAAAAACTAAAAATCATGAATATCGGAAAAAAATCGGTCCAGCCGTTATAGAGCTATAAATACTAAGTTATGTACTAAGAAGATATTTCACTTTTTATATACGAGTATTAAATATGTAAGTAATAGTATCACAAATAAACAAAACATTAACAACTGACCTCTAAATATAAAGAGGAAGTTCACGGTCAAGAAAATAAAATCGCTAATACAAGCAAAACTCAAAAAACAACACAAGCACTTCTATTAAGGTTAAGTGGGTTAACCGATTGATATTTCCCCGCGGTTTTACCCGCGTTGTGCCTGTTCCCGTGGAATGAAAATAGCCTATATCCTTTCCGTTAAATCTGACTATCAATTACAAAAAGAATTATTCAAATTGGACTGGTAGTTCTCGAGATTAGGCCGAGAATACAAACTTACTTAATTACAATTTTTACCTCTGTATAAGATTAGTGTAGATACAAAATACTCTGATTCATTAATGAGTTAGAACTAGAAAACAGTAAAAAATATAACCCAATATTCAATACATTTTGGCAAAAAGTCATTGAAATTATAGATGCCCAATGTTATCTTTATATAATCAAGTACAAAATCGTTGTTTTATTTTAAAAAGACATTGCTTACAGGAAATAGCCAATAGACCAATAAAGAGGACGTAAATTCTTGCATTTCTTTGCATATAATTAAAATAAATCCATAATTATCGTGGGTGCAAATAAACCTTTTCATATATTGCATAAACATATTCAATATTCGATTTTGGAATTATGAATATTCCAAGTTCAATAATAATGCGTTTTAGCGTTTTAATTAATAGATGTAGAGGTGAAATAATAAACTTAAGTTTTTAGGCAAACAAAAACATACGTTACTACATTTTTAGATATTTTTGTAGGTAATTGTGTTGCTAAACCTGTCCAAGAGATAGCACAAAAACAAATGTACGGAATAGTTAATAATTCCTATCAATTTACAATTTAGATTGTGAATGTGTGTTAGTAAAGTTGACAGTCGCATTCTGACGATTGTAATTAGCATGCCGCGTCGAAAAGCGAGTGTATGTGATATAGGTATTGCGATTTACGGTAAGTAAGAACGTAATTATTTATTTAAACGGGAACTTACGTAAGACGGAGGCTACTGTTAAGAGTTCCTCAACACATTTCGGTCACATACAACAGTAGTCTCAAGAGTAGTCTCCGTCGTACGTAAGTTCCCGTTTAAATAAATAATAATGACATTAAAGTACATACGTTTCAATTAATAGTAAAGTAAGAACGTAAGTTAGTGTAGGTGAGTGGCCAGCCCTGGTGTCAGAGGTTTTAGACCGCTTAAAGGCCTCTGTTTTACGTTACATAATACGTTTGGACCCACCGGGATCGACAATTTAACGTGCCCTCTGAAGCATGATAGCATTCAGAAGGCATGGTAAGTAATATAAGACTTATCGCCATACTCATAAATAAATACTCTTTACCTAAAACACTGTTCTAAAATGTTTTGTCTTTTGCCTTGGAAAATGGCGTATGATGGAAATGCCTGAGTTAATGAATAAGGCCCTTAAACATGACTTTGTCCAGCTGTGGGAAATAACAGGTCTTATACTATGCCCAGCTGTGGGAAATAACAGGTTAATACTTTGCTTTGCTTTTTTATTTTACTAAGCCGAGCTGTGGAAATTAGCAGGTTAATACTATTTGCTTTGCTTTTTTACTTTACTATGCCCAGCTGTGGGAAATAACAGGTTAATACTTTGCTTTGCTTTTTTATTTTACTACGCCCAGCTGTAGGAATTAACAGGTTAATACTTTGCTTTGCTTTTTTACTTTTCTTTACTTTGTTTACCTTATCAAGTCTCAGATTGGTTTGACACTAAGTTTAATTACTTGGAAGATAATAACTGTTAACAACATTAAAATGCATAATGACTTAATTTATAAAAGGCAAAAGCTAACAGTTCCATAAACATTAAAATCAAATCATGCAGTTCTAAAACAATTGAACAGCAAATTAATTTATCCTTAATGGCAAATTAAGTACCTATATTATGTGAAATAATTGGTTGAAAAGATTATTTGCCATTAACTAATTATTAGTACGCGAACGAACACTGTGACACCAGAATTTTATATATAAGATATACAGGTTTATAATGAAAGCCGGTAGAGTTCGCCTCGAAGCATGTTTACATTCATCTGTATTGACTTTTTTGTATGTTTTTTTTTTTGTAATTGTAAAATGTTAAATTAAGTTATGCTGTATAATGTAATGTAATGTTTAATAATGTAATGTAATGTTTAATATCCCTTTATTATCAATTGTTTATTAGTTGGAAATGCGAAAACCCTCTATAATGGTATTTTAGATAATGGTTATTAGTATCTCAGTTAGCATCAGTATCAGTGTAAAAACTACTACCTTTATGAATTACAAATTCAGTACAAATATGTATTTTTATTTTAATATTAAGAAACTTCAAAAAATCTATAACATGTGAAAGTTTACAATGTTTTATTCATTTTAAATGAATATAAAATAGAATATTTAAAATAGCCAAATCAGCTTAATTATATTATTAATAATAAAATTGTTAAGGACTTGAGTCACATTTAGAAAAGATCAGTAGGGTGCCTTTTTTGTAAATATGTATGTACCTTTTTTGTAAATATGTGTGTACCTTTTTTGTAAATATGTTTGTATACATATTAAATTAAACCGACTCACCCTTCCGTGGCTAACATCCCCAACATTGAATTAAGTTCCTCTTTATCCTTTTTCAGCTTCCTTTCCTTAGCATAACTTTGTTCTATAGAATAATCTTGAGCAGGATTCCGAAGTATCTCCACTCTCAAAATCCCATCCCTAGGCCAAGAATCCTTCACTTGATTCAAACATGTAGTTGGAGATCTCGAGAACACTATGTGAATGTAAGCCAGCACAAAAAAGGCGACTAATGCCTTTAAAAGTACGAGAAACTCAAAAAATCTTCTCACTGGCCTTGGGAAGGTTCGAGCATAGGCCACAGCGAATTTGAAGAATAGTGCATGGAATAGTCTTTCCCGGACATTGAATAGGGGGTTTTGGTTGTTGTTCCTGTTCCTGTTTGCTGCACCTGCGCCGATGATGGGTCCCCCTGGCAACAAGTTGTTGTCAGGGTTCACCCCCGGCGGCAAATTGTTCATCACTTGTGGACCTCCAGCGCTCATAGTTCTCTACCAAGTTTCTCCAATATTTATCACTACCTTACATCTACAGCATAACAATCATCTGAAAGTGAAAGTTGGTGTGAATATGGGATGAAAATAACCTTTAACCTGTCACAGGTAGAGGACACAGGGACACATAACTTTTACAACTACAGTACATGAAGACACACACGTGTAATCAACATTATATTAAGTGAAATCGATCTCGGAGACGCTTGGGTTATGAGGTCTCGGCGATAGTCAAGTTCATGGAACGAAAGTGAACGAAAGTTTGTGGTATGTAATTTACAAAATACCAACTGTTAATATTGTGATTGACCCAAATAGCTTTTTGAAAGAACAATAGTGTGGTCTTGTCAAGAGAATTAATTTGTTATCAAAACATTTCGATGGATGGCAGTAAGTAAAAGTATTGAAATACGTACTCAAACGTCAGGTGCTCATAAATCACTTGTTGATCACTTTCACTGCTAAGAACTTTTATTTAGGTTTATCCTATAAACCAAAATTAAATCTAACTGTTTTTAGATAGTGTTTGTTCTAATTTATTTAATTTTTCGTAATAAATATTTTTTGTGTGAACATGTAAATCTGTCAAACTGACACTTTACTCGATCGAATATTGACATATGCTATTGACATTAGAGTGTTTACGCCATTGACATTGACAGCTGTCATTTAAATGACAAACTTGACAGCTTCTTAATCAGAGACTAACTCGCTCTGAATTATGATTACTGATGAACACGGAGGTAGTAAATTGTAGTGATACCATAGAAAACAAAATTCATTTCAATTCGGCGGCTAATTCAAAATTATTCAAGGTTCTATTGCAATTATTACAACTGATATAAATAAATGAACTTTGCTTTTATTAAATAATAATAAGTTACTTAAGTTATCTTGCTAAGCCCATACTCACCGAAGATCTGAACAACCCGCTTTTGAAACTGGCGCTAAATTGAACTTGTATGCGCTGTTGTTAGCGAGTACTCGTACTCTTAGCTCGTACTACACCATCATCTACCATCTTTCTTCCTTTGGAAGTAGGTAAGTACATTCAAGAAAGATGATCTCGTGTCATCAGCGGCTAAGCGCGAAATTCTGTGACGATTCAGCCAAGTACTCCTGTATTTTGTAGGTACCTATTGACTGTTTCACCTTGTACACCTGCCTACATTAATTTAACTAGTCTGGAATTTAAATGATTAGTAGGAAGGGACGAATATTTATTTATTTGTCCCAAAATGTCTATGATAAATATTATATATTACATTATTACATACTAGCCGCGCCCCGCGGTGTTACCCGCGTTGTACACGTTCCCGCGGGAATTTCGGGATAAAATGTATCCCATGTGTTATTCTGATGTATAACCAATATTACTGTAAAGTTTCATCCAAATCCGTTCAGTAGTTTTTGCGTGAAAGAGCAACAAACATCCATACATCCATACATACAAACTTTCGCATTTATAATATTAGTAGGATTTCAATATTGGAATTAGTAATTTATATGTAAGTAAGTAATCTCATTAATAACGTAGCACTTCCAAAAATACTTTACACAAAACCAGTGCCATAAAATAATAATATGAATAAATTAACTCCAACTGGCTTTGCACAAACGACTACGTATAATGAATAGTTCCAATAAAGGTACGTACACATTAAGAAGCTCCATAATTTTACGGATCATTTGTGACATAAAGCTCAGGATTCACAGCAAAGAACACAGCGTGAGTACAGCTCAACAAAGCCCATGAAATCTTAACAAAAATCAACTGCAGTAAGAATGATTGACGTCTAAATTGTCCTCTCGTAGTGTTGTAAAGGTTTTTTTATTGATGTCACTTTATACAAGGCTGTTATAAGGGAACGCTGATGGATGTAAAAAATCCTTTAGAATTATAATAAAGGTTACCTGCGAAGCTCTGTGAGTGAACTTTTTCTTATTGAAGTAGGAGAAATGAATATGTACTGAATAGTCGACTTCAATATTTGAACTATCTTGATATGAACGCATTGGATACTAATTTAGACGGGACCTAATCGCGAAATAAACATTAATGCATTATCTATCTAAACTTGGGTAGGTTTTGTTTTGAGTACGGATTTACTCGTAGTATCAAGTCCGTAGTGTAAAATCTGTGCCTGTAACATAAGTTCCTTAAAACACAGATTGATGCATACCTATCAAAGGCGAATTTATAGCTAGGGAAATTAGAAGATAAGTACGATGTATTTATACCATTTTTAAATGTAAATGAACTTCCACACCACCAACGGCATTCTTACAAGCGGCATCCGTCTGGACGACCAACAACAGATTGCTGGTTAAACATAGATAAGTATCTATCTAGATAATGTTTTTACCTGTCCCACCTGAATTAAGATACCACATAGGTTACTAATACATTATTCACAAGAAAAAAATACAGAATCATGGATACACTTGGTATGTGTATCCTATACCTATAGGGGAGAGGGGGGTAAGACGGGGTGGCCGGCAAGACGGGGTACCCGTCTTATATCGGGAACCGTTTGACCAATCAGGATCGTTTCTGTGCGTGACGCAGCGCGGCCATGACAGCTTTTAGTCGACGCAGTGACAGAACGACGACGCCACTGTTTTTGTTTGTTATGCCAAAAAATAGTAAATTAGCGATATTGTTAGCGTTTTTTCACTTTCTTTGCACCGTGATTGTTCTGTTATTAACGGCATTTAGATATACAATTAAAGTTATTCACATGGATTGAAGATTACTCATGCAGGTAAGAACTTGTTTACTTCTGTGCAAGAGCATTGTTTTTTTAGATTAATTAATTTATTTATTTGGACATGAGAGGGTAAGACGGGGTATAAGTAGTAAAAAGACTGATTGTTAATGACCGATGAGTGATGATTTGTAATAAAGGTATCTACTAGGTATTGGTGATTTATTTTATTATTGCAGAATGGTGAAAAATTATAAAAGAAAAACAAATAGAGGAGATTGGTCCGAAGAGGTCATGAGAAATGCGGTGGACTCCGTGGTACAAGGCAAAATGGGTTACTATCTAGCAGCAAAGATTTTTGGTGTCCCCCAAACCACTTTGGAAAGAAAAGTAAATAAGTTTCGTGAAAGCTCCAAGGAAAATGCTTTAGTTACAATGAAAATGAAGGTTCAATTAGGCCATAAAGGGCCCCCCCTCAGGGTACCCCATCTTACCCGACGTAGGGGGCATGATGGGGAGATCTGACCATTTCTACTTTTTGTCAATTTTCTACTTGACTATTTAAGATATGTTCCAAATTAAAACTAATTATTGAAGACTGATTACCAAAGATGATTACTGAAATAAAAACAATAATAAAAACACGAAAATGTTAGTTTTATCAAGATTCAAACGTTAAGTACCCCGTCTTACCCCCCTCTCCCCTACTATATCCTATACCTACACTTTAATCACATAAATCTAATCAAATCTCAGCATGGAATGTACCATTGATTCTAAACGAACCAAGATAAAGTCGTAGAGATAACAAGAAGTGAACTTTAAATTACGGTCCTCTCGTGTTATAAATATTCAGAGCCGAGGTCCGAGCGGTTGAAAAAATTGACGTCTCAATTATCGAACCCGTACCAGACTGTGTTGTTAATTTATATTATTCTCACGCGTTTTATTTCCTGCTTGGTGTTGAGAGTAAACGACGCAGGGCAGGGCGGGTGACGTAAGGAAAACAAGGCAGGTAGGCAGTTTGGGGACCTATACTATACCTAATTTAAGTTGTTAGGAGTGAAAAAAAAATTGAGGATGGAAAATTGATGACTATCTATAATTACCTATCATAGATAGTAAAATAGATCTAAGGATGTTTTTTATTGGAGACGATATATGGAAATAACAGAGCTTTGCCGAAAATATCTGTAAAAAACATAGGTATTAGGTACATACATTTTAGTTTTGCCCAATAAATCGAGAATTGCGAAGTACAAACCTCCGTTTTCGGTTTTTGAAGTCGGTTAATAAATTTGTGCTGTGCTACGAGACACAGGAGATAGTTACACCCTTACGCAGTAAGACTAAGAAGGTATACTTACATAGGTACTTCGCTTCTCCATGGGTACACTCGAAGAGTAGTGTGCGCTCATTTTCCGAACCCATGTTTGTTTCAAACCTGCTATTTTGATGTGATTGTATTGTAACACCCTCAGAATGTGTCAGAATTATTCCTTTTCTTTTTATAGCGAACCTTTCTTTAGTGGCAGAACATAAAACTTCTCTGTTTTTTCTCGGTTTCCGTCCAATTAGGCGTAATAACCTTAATTTTCTTGTACAGAAATAAACGTAATAAAACATAATGGATAGGTACCTACATATCTGTTCAGTGTTTTTATGATAGACGGAATATTGTATAGAATACGTATAGGAAATACCTAGATATTATTATATATTTTTAAATATCAGTAAATACCTACATAAAGTTCAAACTGTTTCCTGAAACTTGACAAGGTAATAGTCAAGTCTCCTTCTATGACCAGTTCTTCATATTAGAAGGTATTCTTTCAGTTTAATATAATTATACCTAAGAGGTTAAGTAAGGTTAAGGTTTCAAAACCTTTGCCCAGGAGTGGGACCTATGACCTATATGTTAATTTGAACAAAAAAGGTTTTAAGTAGATACCTATACCTACTAGATTTTCATTTAATACCCGTGTAGGTTGACTTAAGTATCTACTAATTATGTAACTCATGGATTTAATTGAATATAAAGTCCTTGATTTAACCATTTTAAATAGCAAATTAATCAAAATCTCGTTAGCCAATTCAAAAGGAAGACATAAAGCTAACTAGTTATTTAAATTAATAAATACTAATAATGCACAGGTGCCGCTCACGAGCGTATCAAACGGTCATATTTCTTTTTATTTCCACTTCTCGGAATAAAGATTTTATCACCTCTTGAATATTTTATTAGTTGAAAAACCGAAAGGATTTAAATAGGAATTAATTTATTAGTTGATATCTGAAACGAGATATAGGATGACAAGTGTTTTTACATTCCAACTTTATTAGGAAACTTACAATTTATGGATCCTTCTATAGATACTCACTTTACTTATTTTTACCCACAACTTGTCATGTCGGAAGAACGGCCTTTAATTGGTAAAAAATATTTATTTTGTTTTGAAACTACGTTTACCTACGGATACATTTCGTCTTTATTATAAATTTTTATCTTACGTTTCGGCCCTTTCACAGGAACCGTGGTCCAACCGTGGTCCGTGGTCGTGATAAAGAAGCCGAAACGTCAGATAAAAAAAGGTAAAATAAAGGCGAAGTGAACGTACCTAAGTCATTAGTTACTTAGCACCTAATAAATAACTACTTAAGTTATACACGTGTATTACTTAGGTAAGTACCTAAGTAGGTAGGTACCACAGAGTACTTTGTTTCTTCTAATATCTTCTATCTTCTATAACTTGGAATGCACATAAGTAAACACTAACGCAGCATAAACAGTAAAAAATAAACAAAAATCTCATTTAAATTGTTGGCAATTAAAAATAATAACTAAGTAGGTACATACGCGAAGAGGTTTCTATGTCTATGGTATAACTAAGTACCTCCATGCCCAAACCACAGATTACTTAATAGTTACTACGTAACAAACCACCAAACTTTTAATCAGTTGTATAGCCACATGTATTTCTAAGAACCTATCCATAATTAAAACCTCTGACGAGTCGAAACGTTATCACGTCAGTCGTCAATAACTCGTATGTTGGACTTCAGAATGATTGATTTGACTGTTCTCAGCTAGAGGAAGAGCCGAAATAATTTGTAGTTTATTTTTTATAGATTACATCTCATATTGAGAAGCCATGTTTTATTGATGGCTTTTTTTTCAAAGTTTTTTATGGTGCTTACTCAGTTTATAATTATCACTAGCGGCGCCCCGCGGTTTTACCCGCGCTGTGCCCGTTCCCGTGGGAATTTCGGGATAAAAAAATAGCCTATAACCTTCCCGTTGAATGTAGTTATCCATTACAAAAAGAATTATTCAAATCGGTTCAGTAGTTTCTGAGATTAGCGCGTTTAAACAAACAAACAAACAAACAAACAAACAAACAAACAAACAAACAAACAAACAAACAAAACAAACTCTTCAGCTTTATAATATTAGTATAGATTTTATACTTTTAACAGTCGTGGGAGTAATCTTGGTTAATTAATTTCAAATTATTATCCTCCTCACTGAACTGATATCTTCAGTGAGATAAGAGGTCTGAATTTCGAATAGGATTTTTTTCAAAATTGTAAAATTATTTTTAACTAGGCAATGTAGATCAAAAGCGTTGAATTAAACTTAAAAGTGTCTCTAAGTAATCAAGTCAAAGTCACTCACAATGATATCAAGAAACAAACAGCAACTTCCGTAACCGAATAAGATAATCCGCTAACTTAGAAATAACTTAGATTAATGTTGACTCTACACTACACTCCACAAATATTTACTCGTCATTGTGTAAACGAAACATAATCCTATACAACTATAACTGATGCACTTTTCAAATCAACTTTCTAACTATAATAACCTTTATTACAATGCAATAAAGTCTGGTTTAAGTTTTTTTGGGTTGGAGAAAAGTGTTTTTTGTTTGTAAAAATGTCAGCTCCCGTTTAAACTAAGTGTCTCTTTGTTTTTCTCAGTGAGTCGCTAAATCTGTATTTGTAGTTTTAATTTTGGGTTCAGACTATTATCTGATGTCTTTGGTGCAGGTAGAAATTGTTTTGAGTAACTGTTGTGGTGTTACGTTAACGGTTAACGATAGTTTCTGAAGCTATTAACTCCTTGGTCAGCATTACTATAATGTGCGTTCGGTTTTGTTAGATTTATCATCTGAAACTACGATGTAGGTATTCCTTTTAAGAGTCATAAAAGGCTGAAATGTAAACTAATATATATGTATGACTAATTTTCCAACCATAGACATGTAATTTCAGTCTTTTTTTACCCCTTCACTAAACCTTAGGATGGGCAGTAAATTTAATTAGACAATTAGACTAAAATGTGGACAAATAGATATATTAGTCCACATTTTAGGACTTTAGAAGAATTTAGACCACATTTTAGAAGAAAAAATAGTCCATTAAAACGACAATTAATTAACTGACGTTAATTTTCATACATGTCAAAATCACTCATTAAACTACCTACTAAGAAAGCTATTGACGTCTCTGAGAAGATACTTTTCTCATAATATCTGTTTGAAGAGATACGTAAAGCCTTATTTTAGAGAAATAAGAACTAGGCTTGTACATGCTAGTTTCCCTTACCAAGGTTAACTTAAAATGTATTTGTACAAAGAACTGGATACAAATAAATAAAACCTTTACACTAAAAAGAAATAAAAATAAAAGTTACAAACGTTACTAAACCTTTCCTATAGAGCCGTGAACGAATAGAGTGAGATGGGCAAATGTATTGAGCTGGTGTTGGAGAGGGATGCAAGATGTGAGAGCCACGTGACACCTGCCGCCCGCCAAATGAAGATATCGCAGCTGGATGTAAGAAGAAGAACGGAGAAAGGGGTGCGCAACAGTTTTTGTAAGGTTAATATGAGTTTCCTCTACTTTATCTTTGATAGTGATAGGACGTAGTGTCATTCTTGGTCTTAAGGAATCGCCGAAAGTTAGGTATACCTTGGCATCTGGATTCTATACAGATTTATGTAAGTAGATTATATTATATAAGTAGCTACCTTATTACCGAGATGAAATATCCCTAATAGTTTGCATACATTATATATTATCTATGTACTTTTATTAAGTAAAATGTTTGAATGGTATTATTTACATCAATACAATATTTGGGTGACAGGGTTATGTTATGATTTATCATCAGGTAACCTTATATATATCTAAATCTTATCTTCTAATTTCTTAAACATCCTAAGATTTCCCTGGCATTCAACGAGGTCATGTCACTTTCATGGGAAAAAATATCGTTAACCAACTGTTGGTCACACCTGTAACTACATCCAACCAAACATTTCAATTCAGTGTTGGCTGGTAGGAGGCATGGCCCGAGCCCCTGGGCGATGAATTATATTTCAAAAATAATACTTATACGGCTAGGCAGTTGCCTAATACCGAATACCTGCCTACAAACAATATTACAGAAACTATGATGTTATCTTCTTTATTTATTACTTCCTATAATCTTATAAGTACATTATCTAAAAAAGTAGCCAAAGCAACGCAAAAATACGCTGCGCAAAAATCTCTCGGCGATTCCGGGAATGGGATGCGATGAGAAAAACAATAATAATTCATACCTAGTGTATAGTAATAAATCTTTAAGTATAAGTAATTACTAAAATACCTCCATCCAGTTCAGGGGACTGAAGATACCTAAGATGCCATGTAAATGCCCAGTGAATGGAGTCACTCAGACAAGTGCGCCGTAAATTAAGGACATATCCTTGCCCTGAGAGTTCAAATCCGGCCCTGGCTCCTCTGGATGGGGCACAATCGCTACCAAGCCGCGGCTGAGTGTGGCTGCGACTCCGATTAACGAACACAATAGCTCCTTTCCAGACAGGATATTACTTTATTCATATGTATGTTACATTATAATACAATTTACTTTACTTTTTACTTGTAAGAAGGGAAGAACTTCTTAATCTGAGAGGCATTTTTGTGAAATATTTTATCTATAGTGTAGCCTTATTGCGTAAACATGGCCTTTTAATCGAATGACCGGAGATTTGAGACGAACGAAATCCCTCGAGGCCTTCGAAGAGAATGTTTTAATCCAACCTTACCTTACATGGTACATAATGCAGTACTAGGCTCATGGACCAGCAAGTAGATGACCTATGTCGTAAGTTATGGAACTGTGCGAAAATTTGAGACAAATTTATTAGAGATGGCTCTTTCATGGAGAATTAATTACCTCAATGTACCGAGCTTTAAGAACCTCGAGCGAGTATTTTAGTCATGTATAGTTATGATAATGGTTTTAAATTTAAGATTTTTTTCCAAAAACTTTGTATAGAAAAGAAAAGCAACACATTTCCATAACAATAAAAACGAATAAAAAATATTTTATTTTTTATAATACCGCTACCTGAGATCCAAAATTCAACGTTCCCGGCTGCACGCGACATTTCTATCAAATTCAACTCTTTTACTGGATGCTACTGCACATAATCGCCTGCACTCTCTGATTAAGCAATAATAAGTTCAATAGCAACTATCTTTTACGATTGACATTAATGTCTTCCCATTTGAGGGTATAATTCCACCTTCATTTATCGCCTACTACGGGATTTAATACGAGGTATTCGTTTTATTACAAAAAAGATAAACCGGAATGCACTGAATGTGTTAAAATCTGTTGAGTGAAGCTTTAATTAGTGTGTTTAATACTTACATAATGATATACTTGTACATATACTCAATATTATATACATTGACTCAACAGAGATCGATCTAATTCCCACACGGTTAATGATCTCAGACCTAAGTCTATGTCTATCTATGGTATGGCTAAAACCTTTGGAGGCTATAAAACTTAAAATGACTAATGGCTACAAGCTATATCTAGGCTACGATTCCCATTACAGATTATCTAGTCTTAATCGACTATGATCTTTAAATATTCTCAGTAGAATATAACGTTATATTGTAAATAATGTAATGCACTTCTCGTATTGATGTTGGAGCGGAATACCGTTATCAATTAAATCTGTGGTGTCAGAATGTTTTCTGGTTTTTGGTTTACGATGCGATACTTCAAAAAGTATGTACCTCTAGCAATCGTGAACATACATTATGTTAAGTTGTATCTGTAGAAAGATGTTTGATTTTCAAAGACATAGAGTACAAAAAATTTAAATTTCAGCAGACGCCATTTTTTTCTCTAAATTCAAATTGTCTTTGTTTCCTCTCTAAACTGCAGCCTAGTCTACGGCCTGCCTAGCTCTACATACAGGTTCTATCTCTATTCCCTTAGCGTTTTGTTCTTATTTCCCGTTGATTGGTGGTGGCGATAATGGTGTAAATTCTAAACTGGTTCCAGCTCGTTATCTCGATGAAGATGTTGTATACGCGTTGGGTCGCGCCTTTTTTTGTGAAACCTTTTTCTTCTGCACCGAAGCGACGAAGTATTTCATACTGTTCGGCCATCGGCCTCGCGAGAAAGCTAATTGCATGTACACTTTACTTACTGGTTTTAACCCTGATGCGAAGTGTTATGTTGCACATTTTACATTCTTCTATAGCATCGTAGCTTCGAAAAGATTTTGACTTAAGTACTTGAGTCTTCTCTAATTACTTCGTTCTTTAATCTTTTGATCAACTGTTATCGGATAGTAGTCGTTTCATGAGCCATGTCAGAGGCCTTTGGCGGCTCAATAACTCTGACACCAGGATTGGTCAGGGTGACCGTCCACTCGATGAAGAAGAAGAAGACTGTCATCTACGATTTGAGAAGATATTTTAGTTAGAGTAAGCATTTTTTTCTGCTTTAATAATAAGAATAACTTTCCACGTGAGTGAAGGGCTAAATTAAAACTCAGATTCACATAGATAACACTAGTTATCCAAACCACTGATCACCACTGTTACACAGTATCAAACCTTCTCAAATCCTCGGAAGCACAAAAATCCAAGATGAGCCATCATAAGTGACATTATCACATCCCATGACATCCGGCACACGTGTCCAAAGCAACTGCTTAATATTCTGTGGCTTCACGTAGGACGCACAACGCCCACACCTCCCCGTAAGGTAAATTACATTGTATTTTAATTAACCAAACGAAGATCATCATTATAGAAAGACAATCTCCATTGTATTCAGTTCGGGTTCTATTAACTTTGACGGGCTGTTTTAAGATTTAAGAGGGAGGTTTGAATGTCAATGAAATGTCTTCAACATGGGTACTTAACGTTACCTACTACGTATGTAGGTATCTGGGAATGAAATATTCAACAAATATTATAGTTGTTTGTGGGTATAAAGAGAGCCTAAAGGTTTTAATTCCTGAAATTTATTTCTTTATTTTAGCCCACTGTGGTGAAGCCCAAAAGGAGAGTTATGTACCTGAATGTATTAATAGATAGACTACACTCTAATTAAGCAATCTTTTGTGAGTAACTGAAACTGTGCCATAGATAAGAGAATGACATGATACGGTTACAGATGACTCGTTTACACTTCATGACGTCAAACACTCCTTTTTGCGTCGGTTATTAAGTCATAATAAACCTATATCGTAGTTAACTTACCACAAAAAGTGTAATAAGCGAGTTTGTAGTAAAACTAATAATTAGAGTATACGAAACAACATTCTATCTTTTAACCAACAGCGCCCCGCGGTTTTACCCGAGTGCCCGTTCCCGTAGGAATTTCGAGATGAAAATGGCCTATAGCCTTCCTCGATAAGTGATATATCCAACACCGAAATAATTTTTCAAATCGGACCAGTAGTTCCTGAGATTAGCGCGTTCAAACAAACAAACAAACTCTGCAGCTTTATAATATTAGTATAGATAAGTACTCCATAGACAGTGATTACAGCTAGAGGAAGTATAAACAAAAATAAGAATAAACTATATATAAGTTTGAAAAAGCCTCGGAGAAAATGATATACATTACTGGCCGGCACAGCGCCGCGCCCCGCGACCCCTCGCCTCAGACCCGACGAGTTAATCAGCCTACAGTAGGCTAAGGTGCTCAAACTTTTACCATTATCGACGAAGAAATGTGAAGGACTATTTATACCTTCTCTTGGGTTGTCTAAGTTAAACTTAGGCAACTAATAAACTTGATTCGTTATAGATTGAAAAGAAAATATTGAGATCGAATTATAATGAATCAATCAACCAACTGGATTGATAGAGATCGAAATGAATGGATTGATAATGAAAAGATCAAAATCAATTTTAATCAAACAGATTAAAAATTATTTTATTAGTAATATTAGAAAATATATAAAGAAATAATTAAATATATATATATTAAAGATTATTAAAGATAAACAGATTGAGATTTGAAATCATCGATATTTTAAAAATAATCAACGAATAATAGCAAAACTTAATACTTAAAGACAGCAGAAATAACCAAAAAACAAAAAAGTTGGGGCACCACTGTTGAATAATGGAACATAATGACTCTATCGGCGGCGGCGCGCCGGCCGCGATCAGATGAGCCTCTTTTTCCACAGCCTGTAGGATGTGCCGTGTTCCGAGAACGTAGCGACTGGCCCTGAGCTTCTTAGAACCTCACGACCACAGATAAATCAACTACTCGTCAATCTATTGCTGAAACTTTTGAGGAAACTATTATTTAATAAATTGGGATTTACATTTTGTAGAGTAGCTGATGTGTAGAATTGTGTAGTACCACTACTTGTTGGTACCATTCTAGAACTGTTTCTGGCTAGAATAAAAGTAATATTATTTAAACCTATAACTTGTCTATGAATGTTTAACTTATTATGTATTTAAAATATTGTATCGAATCGTTTCGAAATTCGAATTCATTCAACAGATTAAATTACGAATAAGCTTTTGCTTAACTTTCGTGATGGGGTCACTGACTAACAGAATCGTTTTTTTATACTAAGGTATGTTTCCCTTCTAGCGGGAAAAGAAACAACACACGAACATTCAGTTGTTAAAAGCAAAGCAATAACAAAAACCTCTGTGTTATAAATAAACAAAAATTTAACACACATTTTCTCAAACATGTATCAAGGCAATTATTGAAACGTAACTACAATATTATACACCCTTTCAAGCAATTACCGAAACGTCAAAATAATCTTCGGACAATCAAACGTTACAGCCGAATCATAGATCAAAAGTTTTTAATGCAGCCATCATCGGCGCGCGCGGCGCTCCAAAGACACGTATTCCTTTGAAGATGCCGCCCGAGTTAACGTGACAAGCGGAGGCGATGATTCCTTTATAAAAAGTCAATGATTTACTCCAAGCCGGTCGTGCGCTGATGTCTCAATCTATTGACTCCAAGAAAAATATGACTCCACAGCAATAAATTCAAAATTAATGGCACCTGGAACCATAACGATTGACGATACGAAGCAACAGTTTCCATAGAAAATTACAATTATACTCTTTGGAATTAGGTGATAAAAGTTATGAGTGTTGTGTAAATTTTGGATTTATAAAACGTGGTTTTTAAGGATCGTTAATTTTAGTTCTTCAGGTCACGCATTCGGAACATTTTTGAGTTTTACGTAAAACTCACAAATAATTGTCCAAACTTTAAAGAGGGATTATGTGTAAGCCCGCCTTGTTGCACGAGTACTTTTTGAAAAGATTTACCACAAATTATCTAAAACATAATTGTGTTCTCTTTCTATTATCACTAAATTGTGTTGTATAAAAAAATACTTAAAGGTACTTAAGTGTACTTAGCTACGTTACTTTTGTAATTTACTCTTCAAGTTTAATCCTTCCCTTTCTCTCAAAATGTTAAACAGGAAATATTATGAAAACCTTTTTGAATTTGGTTTAATGACAACAAGTAGCTATTTGCAAAGATTTGGAAGGATTAGAGAATGAAATAAAGATGCTGCAATTGTGTTTGGAATGCAAAAAGTTCCGCATAGTTCGGTGCATGATTCGGCAAAACTTTACATCAGAGATGTAAGTAGTTGTGGTCCAAGTATCCCTACATTACCATTAATATGTTTAGATATACAGTTTTACTAAGAGAATGTTATTAAGAGTATGCGTAATATAATTTGACAATCTTTCCAAGTAAATAATCACATTTGCCGACATTACTCTGTGCTTAAACGGAGAATACGGTTTTTATTACGATGGACGATAGAGTTAAGCTAATCTATCTGAGACAGTATTTATGGGTGACAAGTGTAATTAAATGATTTGATACGACTGATTATAAAAAGATGAGAAACCAAACTAAACCTATTTCTTCCATTCTCTCATTGCACAATGACCACCGTGATCTACAGAACTGTTCTTCGCATAACAAATTAAAAAAACTTTATAACATTCACGTAAAGTGGAGTCGCATCGTGATCCGGTCGATAGTTATCTCACCAAGTCGAACATTTCGACACAATATATTATGTACAAACGTCGCCGAAGACCACGACTCATGTTTATTGTTCTGTTCTAGCTGTAAATTGGGAAAGCATCGCTACAACTAAGTATTAAGCAACACTTGGAAAGCTTTATAAAAGTTAGTTTAAAGCTTTGACTTTATAGGCGGTGCGGAAATGTTGGAATAACTAGGCAGGTACGAACATACTGAAAGCTTTTGTTGCATTGAAAGCGTGTGTCGACTGCAAATGAAGATTGGAATTAACTACGTTTACACACACACTTTACTTTTTACCGAAAGGAGAGTCAGTAAGAACGATTTTTAAAATATTTGTTTTGGATCCTTTACTTGCCCTTTTAAAATGACGAAACGTCAACTTTTAAGTCCGTTTTTCGCTTTAAAAAGTTATAAAGATAAATACAAAAGTTTGTTTGCATTGCTCTTACAAAAGTTTTAAAAAAATTATCAAGTGTTCCCGTAGAATAGAAGTATATATAGCCCGCTACATACATTGATCATTTAAAAGTAATTTCTGTAATAAGTCCCAAGTGCTTCTAGCTCTATCTCGGTAAGTTCACTTAACTTGAGGACTTGCTGACAGCTTGTAATCCGAAGGCTAAGTGAGCTCGCAGCATCCGCCCAGATTAACATCTTACATCATGACGTGGCTTGATGCGGCTTGAAGATAACGGTTGTGGATTTACGCTTAAATATCTGTTTGGCAATGTAGGTTTGGTAGATGGAAGTAACTCTATGGAACACTATATAGCGATAATTTTGAGGAAATGTAATATAATATGTAATGAATTTCTTTGCTCAAAAATCTATGCAAGTGAACGAAAGCTTCTCAGTTAACATAAATAAAAGACCATAACAACTTGGCAATGATTTTCCTATCAGGGCGTATTGTTAGGTACTATCCCTACATTCTATATGAAGGTACTCCCTACGTTTATGTCAATGCCATTTTGATCTGAATTCTGATCGTATCTACATATTCTTCAATGGTAAGTACTAAAACTTATTGTGGCATTGAAAATATATTGTTACTTGGTACCAACCGCTAACACAACCAAACAAACAATCATAGAAAATGATGATGTTAAACCACACACGGTGCTGCTTCCAAATGATGTAAGAGTTCTATTGAGGTTGAGCATAATTACTGGCCATCATCAGCCAGTGACCATTACTGGCCACGAATGCCACCCACTGACATTGGGACGTCGACGTCGCAACATTTGTACCGTTACAAGAGTGTTACTTGGAGTATAGAACTTCACTTGTTTATTTTTAACTAGCACCGGCCCGCGGTTTTACCCGCTTGTGTCCAATCCCGTGGGAATGATGACAGGATGAAAAATAACCTATAACCTTCCCGTTGAATGTGGCTATCTATTACAAAATAATTATTCAAATTGGACTGGTAATTCCCGAGATTAGCTCGAACATACAAACAAACTGACAAATTATACCTCATAAGAATTTAGTATAGATATGTTACTAGGTAGCCACCGCCGTAGAGAAGACACATTGCTTTTTAGTAGAGATTTAAAAACAAATAAGATATGAAAAATTATGGCAAATAGTGAATTGTGGATTTCATGGATGTCTCTGAGTGTGGAAGTAAATTTTGGGGTTATGGTAAAGATTTGTCATGAATTTTCTAACGCATTTTGAAGGTTGATAGATATGCTGGAAGAAAAAAATGGTAAATGTTTCAGGATTTAAAGCCTGTTTACCAGAAAGTTAACTACTTTTAAAATAAGTAGGTATATAGGACCTTTCCCAAAGAGCACCAAAGCTATTCTATGTGCGTTAATATGATTGGTAGATACCACTGTGCGTCGCCATGTTAAGTAGCTATACTACTTTTCATTGGTGGATGTTACCAAACGTGCTATAGCATAACAGGCCTGGTGGAAAAGTACCTGTACAACAGCATTATTATCACCATCTTATGTTCCACAACATCGCATATCGACCATGACATGCATGATACATCGTGCATCCATGGCACAAGTATCACTGTAAAAGCACCCGCAGGCAACAGCTAGCTAGTACCAATTACCGTTAAACTAAACGAATCCCTCGGCAATTCTATCGAAAAAGTAACTATGTACTTAGTAGAACTATGTATCTCGAATTTCTAATTTTCTTTCCACAAAGAGTGAATGGAAATATAGTCCACCAATCCGGAAATTGTAATTTACATCGAATGGTTATTTATCTTCAAGCGAATGTTACTGTTCTGTGTATTATTATGTATTCTGTGGTTGAATTTAATAGAGACATAAACGGCATGATTCGTGCTCGGGAGGGAGGCGTAGCACCTCATGTTGCGCCTGCGGTGGTCTCCGGGCTGCAAACAAACCGACTGTCCACCTGAATTACGCGTTGCTTCGTGAGTTTTGCAGATGGCTTCACTATTTTGTGGAAGTTCTTAGAGATGTTCCAAGTTTGAAACACTGTACTACTCATGTGTGTCTAAGTATGTACTTAAATATAAGTACACTGTATGTAGTTGTATACTACCTACGTTTTAAATCAAAACACAGTCAGGAACTATATTACGAATTTCTACATGATTTTTGCAGATGTGTATGTACCTAAATATAGATGTAAGTTCGGAACACAGCTCAGAATAACCAAGTACTTTAGTTACTTTATTTTGACAGACATTCCTGTTTATAAAGTCATTTCATTACCTCCTAAATTGTCCACCACAAGAATATAAAACAGCTCCATGGAGTACATAAACGTTGCACGTATTAATAAAGCTATTACAAGTCCCCTATCCAGAGAACATGTAATATTCAATCCGTGAAGCTTCTCGTAGTAAACTTAATGAACATTCATTATGAATGCCGTGACTACCACACAGAACCAGAGCCAATTTAAGAATTCCCGATTCGGTATCTCATCATTATATTTCATAGAACGCTCTCAAATTCTTTTGACTTTTTGTCTAACGTGTTTTGTTTGGTCGCGTTTACTTGAAGTGGTAATAATTAGGGTTACTCAAGACCACGTGGAGATTGTAATTGGGACCACCCGCGGAGCCCTGAGGCTCGGCTGGCGGCTCTCGGAACAATACATTATGCGAATTTAGAGCAAGTTTTGATTAGAGGAGAACATGCCGATGATATTTCTGTTAATGGGTGTCACGACACGAGTCGCGAATGTTTAAGCGTGTCACTGATTCGATGTCTCTTTTGTTTGAATCTCCTACATACGTGAGAAATCACGTTTAATGGAATTGTAGGACGGTAGAGTTAAATTATGTCAACTCTTAGATTGATTTAACAATCATTTGACACCTGATTGTGATCAGCTGATCGGTAGTTTATCACAGCATCATGATTAAGGGTGCCATTGAAGTGGAATTGTGCGGAGCCTTATCATCCAATCACAACGCATTGAAATTGTCAAAATCTCTTGGAAGTGCGTTGTGATTGGTCAGTTAGACTCCTACTTGAATTACCTATTTCTAAAGAATTTCGCAAGCACCCAGGTTCTCACGGTTCCTCACGGAAGCCATCCCTCAGGATACACCCCTTCACCACTCGAGATCAAGAGCTAATCAACTTCTGTACGAAACAAATGAGCGGCAACACTTAAGTCCTCTTTTGTTAGAGAAACGTGACTATTTTGGTGAAACTTTAGTTTGACTCGTGGGAACGGATGTCGAGATTTTTTGCAAACATCGTGTTTAACGTAAAGACAGGTTTGAGTAGGTATGTGATCTGAATTAGTTAGGTATTATATATAGGAAGTACCTACTACAAAACCACGTGAAAGGAAAGTATTTAAGGCATTGATATACTCGTACACCTACGTCCGGGTGTTGAACAGGGTAGAATGTGAAAAAAGGTCAAGTGCGAGTTGCACTCGCAAACTGAGGGTTCCCTACAAACTTATAAGTAATACCTTCCCATAATAATTTTAACACATCATAAAACTACATAAAGTGTCCAAAAGCTGTTTATCTGTGTAATTCATTTTTTCAAAAACTACTGAACGCATTTTCATGCAGTTTCCACCAACATACAGAGAGACAACAACATTCACGAGAAAGGTTTGCACCTACTTTTCAGGCCTTTATTCCCACAGGAACAGGTTCAACGCGGCTAAAGCGTTGGGGCACTGCTAGTTGTCATATAAGTATCAAGTTTTGTAATTATAATTATGAGGAAGAAGAACCATCTGGTTTCTGTTATATAGTCTTCTACTACTCGTATATTAAAACTAGCAGCGCCCCGCGGCTTTGCCCGCGTTGAGCCCGTTTCTGTAGGAATTTTCGAAAATCCCTTCTTAGTGTGCACTTACGTTACTTGAAGAACCTTCCTGCCAAATTTCATGTTTCTAGGTGTAGCGGTTGAGGCTGTGCGTTGATTATCAGTCAGTCAGGACTTTGAATTTTATATATATAGATAAGTTGGGTTTTCCTTCCTGAGGCTATAAGGCCGGTTACAGTGCTCGACCGACCGTCAGTGCGTACGTCAGTCGCGCTTGTCATATGTATGAAAATTCATAAACCGTACAGTGCTAGACCGACCGTACGCACGCGTATTTTCATACATATGACAAGCGCGACTGACGTACGCGCTGACGGTCGGTCGAGCACTGTAACCGGCCTTACTCCAGAACGCACGAACCGATTTCCACGGTTTTGCATTCGTTGGAAAAGTCTCAGGCTCCGTGAGGTGAGGTTATAGCAAAGAAAAAAAATTCTCACAGGAACGGGGGCGCTGCGGGTGAAACCGCGGGGCACAGCTAGTCTTTTAATAAATAAAGCGAGTAAATATAAGTACCTATATACGTCATTATTTAAGTTATTGAGTACGTTACTTTACGTTATTTTGAGCGTATCCTACGCTCCTAGCTCCTACTGCTTACGTAAGTTTTTTTTGTTATTTATTGTATTCCACCTCCGATGCTGTAAGCGCCCGAGTCCTAAGTTTAATGGGAATGTGTACAAGCCTGTATTTATTTCCTCGTAGCGAAGTTTGACAAGCCATGTAAGCTCGTTGCGATTGTTAAGCACGGTGCAGCTCGGCCACTACTGGGATTGGCTGACCGATAGTAGTTTTTCTATCTGAGCGCTACCATGCTTCGAAGGGTCTGCAAAATTGTAGATCCCCATTTTTTTCAATCAATATGAATTGTTTGAGGCCTTTTTGACTCTTGAATTGAAAGAGCCCTATACTAATAAAGTTTCAGAGTAGTAAAAGTTTCAATATTTTTATTTTTTTGTTCTTTAATTTGCTACAACGCGCTATCCTCGGGAACTACCAATCCGATTTGATTAATTATTAGCTAGATAGATAGCAAATTTCAACAGCAAGGTCATAGCCTATTTCATCCCGTACCCCGGGAACGGGCACAACACAGGTAACACCGCGGGGCACAGCTAAAAGAAAGTAAACAAATAAAATAGAAAACAGTAATTTTATTCCATAATCGTCAAATAAATACAATTTTAAATGCTTAAACATATTTTCAAATAAACGAAACAAGTGCAACAAAACTTACAACTACACTATATTACGTAATAAGTTATTATCTTTTAAATATTACACTAAAATACTTTGTACGAAACAATCAATTTATCAATCTTATATCCCACGGGTGGGACTGAGCCTGGTGTTAAGATTTGCTAAGATCCGAATCGGGCAAAAAAAGTTATAGCAAAAATATATAACAAATTATTGTTATTTTTTTTCTAACGATACGTAATTTTTTTTAAAATGTTTATAACTTTGATTGTTTTTTATTATTCCTTGGTAGTTTGGTCCCATCTCATTCAAAAGAGTAAGCTAAGGTAAAATATTGCAAAATTTAATTTTACTACATTAAACTACATTTGCATGTATTATTAAAATTTCAAAAATGGAAGATAGCTATCTTTAAATTGAAAGAGTTACGAAATAGATGTTACATGATTTTCAATTCGGATCTTAATCGAATCTCAAGCACCCGGCGGCACCACAATGTTAAGGCCAATAGATTCTTACCTATTTACTTATTACCTAAGCTTAATTAAAAAGAATCCTTTTTACAATGTCACTACTCTAATAATCTCACTTTGGTAAACTGTGGTTAATTCGTTATCCTTAACTTACAACTATCATACTGAGGCTTTCCGACTTCTAACTTATAAAAAACACATAATTTTTGCTTAACAACTATGCAACTCATAATCTATACAGTTTACACAAACATACATGATAGGCAAAAAGAACAGAGGTCTTCATTTGTTTTTAGTTTTTCCTCTAATCTGTTTTCCTACGTATGTGATTAAGATACACACACATACAAACTCACACACACGCATACACTAAATGCTAGAAGGTATAAAGTCACGTATAAAGTCGGTTACATTACAACTTCACAACAATATAAATATCGTTACGTTTAAAATTGTTAAATAATTACATCTATTTATGGTACGAATTTTTACGAATGAAAACTCCTTTTGGGCTTCGCCGCAGCCTGTGAAAAATAATGGTACCGTTTCTCTTTTGAGGTATGTACGAAATAAAAAAACATGCTTAAAAGTACTATGATTTAACATAATAATAAGTTTATGTAATAATAATTTTATTTCAGAAAACAATTATGGATATATTTCGCCATTTATCGTAGTTTTTAAATTCATACTACATTCTCAGTTGAAGATTTACTAGTCGATTACTTGTATAATATTGTTCGCCTACGGACGTTGCATTATGCATCTGTGAGCGTTTTGCGACAAGCCGGCGACATCACATTAGTTCGCTTACACTTGTGATGCGCATACTAAACTTGAGTGCAGGAATACCTTTGTAGCATCTAGAATTATATTATGAATGAATATTTTATATGTTTCACCAATTTTTGTGGGCTTCTAAAATGTTATTATATTTGGAACTAGCTGTGCCCTGCGGTTTCACCCGCATTTTTGCCTCACTGCTTATCGTTTAAACCTTCCCTGGATTACGACAAACATTTCATGACTAAAATTAGCTAAATCGGTTGAGCCGTTCTCGACTTTTAAGCAGACTAACGAACATTTCACCAACATTATTTAAAAGAAAATACTCCGAAACCACGAAAGAATGATGGCAAAAGACGAGGTCATCACAATATGAAAAATAACGTCTCTCTGGATTGGATATGATTAATGATTTACAGCAAGAAATGTAAGTATATATTTAGTCTATGTCTCTGATGTCTATCTCGGAGCGAATTTAATTGAATTGACTTAAATCCGGGCACAATCTGGTACCATGCATTGTGGTGTAGGTATAATCTATGCTAATATTATAAAGCTGCAAAGTTTGTTTGTTTGTTTGTTAGAACGCGCTAATCTCAGGGACTACTAGCCCGTTTTGTAAAATTCTTTTTGTAATGGATAGCCACATTCAACGGGAAGATTATAGGCTACTTTTCATCCCGAAATTCCCACAGGAACAGGTACAACGTGGGTAAAACCGCGGAGCACTGCTAGTTTCCTAATAACTGTACTTCTTTCCATTGAATTTCATTTTCAAACACATCGAAACTATAATAGGTCTTAACATTGTGATAAACATTCGTAACTGGCTGAAACAATAATCCGACATTACCTAAATATTGTTACAAGACATAATAACAAACGCTGTTGGCGTACTGGCGGTTTCCCAAATCAAACAATCTTCAGAAATTACACCAACTTTACAGCGATTTAACGAGATCGATATTGATGTTAGTATTTTGGGAAATTCATATAACATTGTACTGTGAACTGTGAAGTACTTATCCCAATAAGTATCAGTACGTAAAAGTTTTCAGCAATGTGTTTCTATTAAAGCTGAAATTCAGCAATTTAACTCCTTGAAACATAAACAAGTACACCTATAATCTATTTCTTTTGGATTGGCACAAAATGTGGTTAAATGTCGTCAATTTTCCAGCCGAAGACGATTGCTTCTGAAGAGGAAAAAGGTTTAGTGATAGGGTAATAATGAAATAAAATTACTAAACCTTTTTCCTGTTCAGGAGCAATCGTCTTCGGCTGGAAAATTGACGACATTTAACCACATTTTGTGCCAATCCAAAAGAAATATAGTATATGTGGTCACCTATCGATGTCAACTCTCTGGAGACAGTTTTTAACCATCAGTAGACATCGATTATAAAATTGGTACCAGATGAAACATTTCTTTCGAAACTGCAAACAGACCGCACCATAACACTCGCCCAATACACTTCACAATTTATCAATAAATCCAAAATTAGAACCAAAACCTTGAACAACGAGTGAAACACAATTTTTGTTAAACATCCATCAGAACGGTTTACTAACTCGTAATTATTTGTAGAATAAACGGTTGGGATCACTAATCTTTTGGCACGGACTAATAAAAGACATCATTACGAGAGGAAGTGTAAAAAGAAAAATTGGAATGAGTTCGACAGTGGCATCCCGGCAGCATATTTGTAAAACGTTAACCCTACATCATTCGCACCGATTAGTGTCTCCATCCCGGAATCACCGCGCGTCATTAGTGTTACTTCCTCGCCCCACTTTCAGCGGTGATCGTGATGCTCCCTCTAATGTAGGGAGGAAGAAAGAGAGGAGATTAGGGGTAGGAAGTTACCGAAACAGTCGTTAGATCAATCGGCGTGGCGCCACATCGGGAACAGGCCAGTATTTGTCACCGGACCACCGGCGCCGGCATATTTATAGCGACGCCCGGCGCAGGCCCGTGGGCGGCGGCTATAACCCATCCGAATAGATTTAAACTATAAAGACAATGATTAGTAGCTGAAGGAAGCGAAATATTACCACACGCATTCACATAATTCATTCACACGTACACAATGCTTTACTGGTTTACTATACATATTTACAACACACTATATTTACAGTTTACTACTAAACTATGAGCCTCTTTCACGTTATGAAAGTAACGAACGCTCCAAAGAGTAATATTGCCGTTGATAACAACGACACGTTAGCCGCGTCAGCAACTTGTTGTACTTTGGGCACTTTCCTGTGTTTATCGTGCCCTCTGCCGTGGCCCTTTTTGTGGAAACAGAGTCTTTCTAGATTGTTCTGCATTTTGGGGCAGTCGTAGTCTTCGTTGCCGTCGCACTGGCAAGCTGTGAGGGCGGCAGCTTTCTCCTGCTTTCTTAAGATCTCTATTGAGTTAAGGCACTTGTTTGAACACTTTCTTCCTCTGAACATGGATCGGCAAAACTGGTGGTAGTAGGAGAGCGCGGTGCCGCACTGCGCATCGGCCACGCAGATCAGCTGGGACAGGGTACACGAGGAGGTGGCATTCTCAGCGCCCTTCAGCACCTGGGTCCTACACACGTCGATCCGAGACTTCGCCTCCATACAATACTCATCTTCACATTTACACTGCAACAATTAAAAACAATTGGTCAATTACGTATTCAACTATTTTTATCTCCATACATTTATGTCCAATAAAACATTTCGCCATAAAACCATTCCAGAATTAGTCTGAATCATCTGACAGTAATCACCAAATAAAACCCGGCCCGAAAGCCTAACACCAAATTCTAATATTAAGCCGCGGCCATATTTTAGGGAAAGTCGTAAATTACCGCGGTCCACGCATAATAACAATGTTCACGTTCATAAAATATTTTTACGACAAACGTACCGGTTCCTCTGCCACGCGTTTGTTAGTTTTGAAATCTTAATAATAAATAACTGCTCATAGGTGTACGACATTCGTGAACACTCGGCCTGAACATAAGGCACCGATGGAAGCCTACCGACACAAATAAATGAGTATTCCCCATCCATGCGTGAAATTGATTCACAGATTTGCATGATACGCCAATCACACTTTAATATTTCTTCTTTAAAAGCAAACAATACTTTAAACAGTATGGTTTTACGAGCTGAATTAATTTAATGCTACATTGACCGTAAGGGTCTGGAATTTGGCAGTTTTAATCTAAAGCGATCCGTTATGGTGAGGTCAGATCAGGATGCGCTCTTCGGAGATTAATGAAGACACAGCCGCCGAGTTACGCTACCGTTTTTTGGGAAACATTGTAACACCTGCGCAAGAGTCGGCGCTGCGGTAGGTCGGATCAAGACGTCAAACCTCAAGGTTGCGCGCGTCTCGATTCAATGCGAGCCGAGTACTTGGCCAGCATGCAATCGGCCCGCTTGTGACGATATAATTAAGGGCCGACCGGTTCCCTCTATAAGATTTATCTATTTTGTACTAATAGTGCCGGCTGGTATGCCAAATGACTGGACGAAGTTTAAGAAGTACTTAGTTCTAGATAAAGATATATTTTTATGGTTATCGACTACTGATGCATCAGTTTAAGTTCTCATTAGCTTTTTTAATGGTAAGTATAAACTAA
Organism: Cyclophora punctaria; assembly: GCA_951394245.1. Lineage (NCBI taxonomy): Eukaryota > Metazoa > Arthropoda > Insecta > Lepidoptera > Geometridae > Cyclophora > Cyclophora punctaria. The sequence goes on from OX596183.1 coordinate 3,726,624, forward strand.
GTACTATTTAAGTTTGTTTATCCATTTAAAATCAATAAAAAGTTACTTTGTAAAGCATATATTCAATGACACGAACTGTTGGAGTTCAAGATGTTTACTTAATTGCAAAATAATGTTGTGTACATATTTTAGTTATTATTGCCAATCAAAATAAAGTTCAAGTCCGGAATTAAAACGAGTAGTTTATGCAACGTTCAGTCGGATGGCACCTGCGCCCGCGCAACTCGGGAGGTCTATATCATGGAGTGCAGTTTTTGTTTACACAATTGCAACTATCTGTTTGTACTTACATTTTATGTTATGTTATCTGGCTTGAGAGTGGAAAAAGTCTTCTGTATATGAGACTATTATTATAAAGGAGTTTGAATATTGGGCTTATTTGGGAAGTTCTTCACTCTTCTATGTTTAAAACTAAATTTTTATTTAAGTTTTTTAAAGTAACCTATGATTAACTTAAGCAATTGAGAAAGCGAGAGAATGATCAATTGAATACAACTATTGTTTTATTTCATCAACCGTTAAAACTTTAATTTTTTTTTCATTTAAATGTATGATGTTATATGAGTGAATAAAAAGTTAATCGACTTCGTAATGAGAGTTACTGCAAGCGTTATTCATTTAGTTGTAATCAAGTTGAAAACGTTGATAAAGAAAATGAATAAAATAAATTAAAGCAAGTATGCATAATCTGATATGTAATACACATAATGCCTTCAACGTACCAAAGTTTAACCGCAAAATCTCATTTATTGACAAATGAGAAGTCTATAAGATCTACAGTTGCCACGATCTCTATCTCCAAAAAATGAAATGATGTGTGAAAATTTAACAGTCTGAGAGTTTACCGCATTTATAATACCGTATAAAATTGCTATGTAATGCTCAGTCCGTCACCGCCAGAGGTCGTCAACCGCTACCCCTATTCGGTAGCATTGCCATCGCGTCCTGGATGTCCGACAAATCTGCCGGCGACGTCTAAATTAGATTTTATTGCGGGGCGTCTGCGTATACACACCTACAACATGTCACCATTTAACTTAGATCCCTACTTCTACCAAATTAACAACAAGTGGAAGCTCGTCGTTTATTGGTTGTTTGAGCAATTGAGCAAGTACGCTGTAAACAGCTGAATGAGAAGTAATTGTGACAGTCTGAACTTGGAATGACTGCTCAATCATCGTTTACTAGCGATCGGCGAGGATTGTTATTGGTTGTTTATATAGTGACGCGTGGGCAACTTATGGAGCTCTAATGAATTACGATAACATCAATGAACGACTGATTGAATAATGCAATTGTTATGGCTTGATTGAGCGTTTTCATTAGGTTTTTTGAAATTAATAAAATTGATTAACTAGAAATTTTGAAGTACAATAGAAATAATTAAGTGATGGCTTTTGAATCTCTTTGGTTTGGATTGAACACGGAGCTATTGTAATATTGCAAGTAGTTTGGGTATTTCAAGCGCTATATAATAGTTTTTCTACAAATATTTGACGGATACCTAAATGTCCAGTCGCTGCGTTTAGAACAATAAGAAAAATAATGTGACTATTGAGAACCTTTTTCTGAAGTTGGATAATAATTCTCATCTTATCATATTTTTCTTGTCTATGAAAGGACTAATTATCAGATACTTACATTCATCAGTTCCTTCCCCTCCTCCGTAGAAGTGAGCGCTATCAGTGCATGGCTGCATTCCTTAGGACACACGCTAGTCGGCTCCGACAGCACGGCGTCACACATCACCATGTAGTTGGAGAGTGCAGCACCGCAGCCCGTGCGGTACGCGCAGCGGGTCCGCGCCTGCGCACACGCGCTGCCGCCCGCACTGGCTGCACATGCCGCCAGGATGACCAATACCCACATCACCTGGAACGAGGATAGAGGAAATTAGTGGTCGAACAAACCATGCTATTTATAAAGCATTTTTGTAGCTGACTATGAATACATTTTTATATGTTAATTATATATTCTTATAAAGTATTTGTGTATGTATATGTAGTAGTATCAGTGACTTAGATTCCATAACACAAGCTAGAGCTTACTTTGGGTCTAATTAACCGTGTGTGAATTTGTCCAAGTATTTATTTATTTTATCAGAACCTGCCCGTCGACGAACAAAAAATAGGTAATAGGCCAAAAAAAATACTGTTACGTGATACCACGTATTCCAAGCTGTATCAGAATTAATACAAAACTTAAACGTATACTTATATCTAATCTAATTCCTAGACAGAAACATCAACATCAGACCGTGACACAACGTACATCACGACTCCATTTATCACATCCCAACCATCCCATACACCACCTACCAAACCGTCACGATCCTGTCAATGCTTACTTCAAACAGAAGACGATCTTATTACTTGTGTATGCGACTGTATCTGTTCTGTTCCTGGAAGGTGTATCGGAGGCTGTAAACAAACAGAGCCGCATCACGTCCTCTCGTCACTCGCTACTTGCTTACACGTTTACTGATTTACCGTAACGTCCGTAACGGACATAGGGTTGGTAAAAATTATAACATTTTAGCTATCAAATGGTTTGTCACTTTCTGACATACGAAATTTTCCGAAGAACAAAAGAGACAAAACACTTTATAACAGTGTTTTAGTTACAGAGCGTTAATTAATAAGGCGGTGGTATATGAGTATAAGTAGTTTTCTGCATGATTTAGAATATCCGTTCTTTTCCTTTGAGATTTCCAACCCGCATTAGGCGTAATCACTCGGCGTAAAACCGCATTGTGATTTTTTGATTTTGTGAGTAATAAATTAGTTCACTAATAATAATGGGAATTAGGATTTTGTCATAAATTTACTAACACAGTGCGATGACTTTGAATCATTATTAGAAACCACTTTGAAATCACCCAATAACGAAAACTTTAACTCTTTAACGTGAAAGAGACAACCCTACATCGTAGAGTAAACGTACCAGAGGTCGGTGACCGACAATAATCTGAGATGCAAAAAGAAAACACAATGACATCTTAAGATCTCCACTTCACTACACCATGACCAACTCTAGTGTAAAATTACAATAACAATAGAAAAGTACACACGATTTTCAACTCTACTGCCTCTACTCTAAGGAACTGATGCAACCACAATACTTGTTCACTAGAACCTCAGTTAATTCAATTTCATTACCTTTTTAAACATGGCCGATGATTATACAAATATTCTTTAGTTTTGTTAATTCTTTGAACTAAGTACTTGAAAGACGTGATACTTAAAATAAACATTATTATTAAGGCACTGAAGGGGTATTCGAAGGATTATTATTATAAACATCTTTCTAGTATTGCTAGTAATGAAAACATAGAAGCTAGTACCAAGAAATGCTACATTGAATTCCATTTAACCACGCCTAGTCTAGTTTATATTGATACAGTAGGTATAGTAGTACCTACCAGAAGATGATGTCAAGCCCGTTGGCACAGTGGCATGTGAGAGCGCTTAATGTATCAGGGGTTGCGGGTTCGATTCCCGCCCGGAGTCAACAATATGTGAAGATATAGTTATTGGCGACGACGTCTAGGCGTCAATTATATATTCATATAAAGTATTTGTGTATGCATAAGTATTAGTATCATTTAGATTCCATAATACAAGTTTAGAGCTTAGATTGGATCTAAATATCCGTGTGTGAATTTGTTCTGGTATATTTATTAATAGAATAGTTATACCTACTCTATATTAAACCAATGTAAAGTTAGTATTGCATTGGTAGAGCGAAGGAGAGAACCGACTAAGATTATAGGTACTCTATCTAGACTTATAACAAATTACTAACTCTAGTATCTAACTCTCTCTACCTTTAAGTTATATAAAGTAGCATATCATCTGTTCAACGTCATTTTTCAAATCGAGAAAATTAATGGTAGTTTCTCCACTCTACATATTACAATATCAAATTCTCAAGCTATCAAGAATCCTAAGATAAACTCTCGTAAGCCCATTTTTACACCTTCCCAAGTCCAATACAAAAAGAAATAAACCCGTGGTGTCACATTTCAAGTTATGCTCAATTCCACCTTTTAGCAGGAAAGTGTGAAAAGCGTCTAATAATTGTTGACAGGGAAGCAACTGGTATGATCCGTAGAGGCAAAGTCGTTTACAATAGAAATTCTATGTTAGATGGATGTTTGAAGTTTTAAAGTACCTGCTATTTGCCTATCTATATGAGACTTCAAAGAAAAGAGAATTTGGAATTACCTAACGATATAACGGAGTTTTCTCAACAGAAAATAAATGTAAAAAGTCACTTTTTTGTTTATATAGAACAGAACAGCTAGCCCCAATATATGAACATAAGCGATGGCTCTTTAATTGGGTCGTCATTTCCAAAATGTCCCCAAAAATGTGACCATCACAGGTAAACCCACGACTAGCTACTAGTTCACCATTCCTAAGCACCACGCACCAAGTATCCAGCGGGCTCTAACGACTGAAGCAAACACAAGTTCGCTCGTAACTCATTATTGCGTGTCATTAGACTCAAACTGGTAGAACAAACATCAGTGGAACGTAAAATGAGAACATTTGACTACCTTTTACTATGGTTATAGAGATTGTTAGATGTATGACTTGGTTGAGTTTCTAGATACATATATGTAGGGAGGAACTTTGGAAATCTATACTACCTATACTTAATATTATAAAGAGGAAAATTTTGTAAGTTTCTTTGTTTGTATGTTCGAGCTAATCTCGGGAATTACCAGTCGATTTGAATAATTCTTTTTGTAATAAATAGCCACATTCAACGGGAAGGTTATAGGCTATTTTTCATCCCAAAATTCCTATGGAAACGGACACAACGCGCGTAAAACCGTGTGGCACGGCTAGTATGTTTATAAAATTTTTAGACCAAATGGGCTTTTTAAAACTATTTTAGGTAACCTAGTTGTAGAATTACAATTGGTATAGTGAAGGGTTAAGGTTTGTTTTCTTAATAAGACTTTGAGATCGTGGGTTATTCAAACATAGTTAGAGCTTGATCGAGTTAAAATTTATCATTGTGACGATAGTGACAAATTGGTGATTTTTAAAAGTATTTTTCAACTCAATTGACGTAGGTACTTACTTAAGGTGCTCTTTCTATAACTTTTTTAGAGTTTTCACGAACGTTTTCGGACTGATACGTCAAAATACGTGATACAATCATACAAGCCGGTATGATAACGGTAGGTAAAGCAATATCCAATGGGTTTCTCTAAATAATTTATCGCCTGTAAAACCTTTGAAAGTAAACAAGAACCTGTACTGATTTACAGTTCCTCTTTTTATGGAGTCGGCGTTTTAGTATGTTACTAACACGCTGTGGTCGAATATAAATGGCCCTATTATGATACTTTCTAAACCTTTGGAAAGGTTCCGTGACACTGACTACGGACTGACTTGAGAGAAAAGTCGTGATTTCTCTTGTTAAATGCTTAGATAGTAATTTATCTGTACTAATATAAAAAAGCCGAAGAGTTTGATATTTTGTTTGTTTGAACACGCTAGTCTTAAAACCTCTTCTTCTTCTTCTTCATCCAGAGGATGGCCAACCTGACCAATCCTGGTGTCGGAGTTATTGAGCCGCCAAAGGCCTAAAAGGTTTTAAAACTACTAATCCGCCACATTCAACGGGAAGGTTAGGTTAGGTTAGGACATTTTGCAGGGCACAATGCAGATGAAACCTTTATACATTTTTTTTCATCAGCGAATCACAGAATCTTTTAGGTTTGGTTGTATCGATATTATTCTGATTTCAGCAAAAGATTGCAGCGACTTTGTCTAATTTCTATGATCGTGATATAGAAAGGTTCTCTAAATTATTTATGCCTTAGTGCCTCAATTTATCATGTACTTACCCGCACTAATATTTCATCACTTCTAGACCAGTGTCTCTTATAACAGAAAGATTACTACAGGGAAAATTAGCGCACAATTCAGTGAAAAGGGTGTCTACATAGAGACAAAACGGTGATAACTTATCCATTTTACATCATTTATTTGATGCCACCTACCACTGTAATCAGACCCGTCATTTGACAGTTCTTTTCATTATTATTTAGTTCAAGTAAGCCACGGTTGAATGTCAAGTTAAAGTGGTTACTGATTACTGCTTATCTTTAATTAACTGGTTGTAAACGCTTTAATTCTCTGTGTATTTGGTGTTGTAATGAGGTTATCGGTGTTTGATTACTCCTGATTATTCGATGACCTAGTGACCAGATTTGTGGAAGACTTAGGAAATCACAGGAATTCTTCTCTTGTTTACTGTCACTAGGGTGACCTTTTTATTCCAAAAATATCGGAAAAAAACATAGAGGTTAGCACAGTACACTAACTGCCGCATTCAGAGTTCATAAAATCGACAATTAACTAATTGACGTATTTTTTCATACATTACTTACATGTCAAAATCACTCATTTAATCTCTACTAAGGAAGCATTAGGTCTCCGAGTGCGGGCGTAAAATATTAGTGAGAATCTTCGCCAGGAGTAATAGTGTTCTGTGGCGTGAATAAGTATAAGTATCTTAGTTGTGAACGGGGTATTTGTTTGTTTATAAAGCACTTGATCAGCTACTGCTCAACCTGCTATAGGCAAACGTGGAGATTACATCTTTCCTTCATAGTTCAGTGTGATGAGAGCTATCACGCTGAAGTTATGCTAAAGATGAGCTGCATACTTTTTGGGATCAGAAATAGCACCATGATTTAAGTAAATATTACAAGTTAATTGAGGTTTATGAATCTTTATACATTTCTTAAAAAATGTATATCGAATACATTTAAACCGAAACAATGTTATGCTAGTAACTATACGAGTATTACTTGCTAGTATTACAGCATGTATGAGCGCTTATTTAAAGTAGTACCTCTAGTTATTAATAACGCGAACTGATCATCAAAATGATGCCTGAAAACAAAAAATGTACCTAGAAAAGTGTGTTCTTACTACATAGCCAAGGTGTATTTCCGCTAAGTATCTCGGTATATAAAACGAAATACGCAAGGTGTGCGATGCAAATGCAGATGGGAGTTCAAAGAAAGTAATATTATACGGACGTGGGATACCGGGCCGTTCTGAGTACTATTATAATTAAACATTGCACTATGTAGAGTTCTTATAGACAAATAAGGCGATGAGTTCTTCTTACTGGAAGACATTTGGAACGGATAAGTAGGTACCTACCTGTATTCATTAATGCTAATGTCACTACTGATAATAAATACATACGTAAGTAGGTACAAAATTATTATATCTGTACAATTTCTATTTCTCTTTTATCGGTCAAGCGTAATGTCATTTATGTAAATTCGTAGAAAGTATTTATGTATGTATGGCACATGTAATAGTGCCTATATATAATAGTGCAATATGTAATAGGCCTAATAAATCGTGTATGATTTTTTCCTGATATTTTATTTATTTCTGGGCCGTTTTTTTCAAACTTTGTTTATCGACAGAGGTTCCCTAATTTTGAATCAAAAACATTAAAGCATGCGGGTTCTCTGTCCTTACTTCTTGACATCAAACATCTTTCCGCGAACAAAACGTTACATAAATACCAGAGGCTTTGGTAAAGACCAAGGATTTGTGACGTACATGGATTACCATCCCAACTATCGATATAAAAAACTACGTTTGCACAATCAAAGGTTCTTTAATTCCTTCAAACATCAGGTAGGGTTGGCAGAAAGAACCAAAAAACTAAAGAATAAACGGTAGCCATGATAAAAAAGGGAATAACACTTTAGAGACAGGTAGCGCTTGAAGCAGCTTAGCTTTAATTGTTTAGTTGAGCGAGAAGACCTTCGACAAAAGATACTTCTTGTGTCCAAAAAATACAGGAGATTATGTGCTGCAAAGAACGGCTAAATGTGCAATGGAGGTAGGTGGAATAAAGATCTCTGTAAATAAAGTGCATGATTTTACGTACATTTCTTGAGTGGTTAGGTATTGCCCGAAGTTTTAATAGTGTAATGTTTTAATGATTACACATATCATAAAAATAAGAAAAGGAACAGATATCGTTTCGCAGATACTAAAAAGGCAGACTTAAAAACGATGACCAAAGTTTTTAGTATCTAACCTACTGTGCATAAAGGTTTCCAAGAAAACCTGCCATCTTGATTTACTTACACAAAAACCAAATAAACTTGTCAATTCTTAACATTGAAAAAATCTGAAATCTTATTTTGTTTCCCGAATCAAACAAAAAATGCGATGCATCGTCTGAACGCATCTTTGCTAGTCAAAAGCGTAATAAATCACAGTAAAGGTTAGGTTTGGGACAAATTGAGACATGTGGCGTGCAGCTGCAGGGTTCATCATTCATTTATTTTTTTCACAAACAAATTTAAACCCAACGCAAATATCGAATGAAACATTAAATCGGAATTGGTCTGGAAGCGTGACTGAAACCAAAACATTCGGTTATAAAAGCCACGGGATTTGGCGCATATAGACCAATAAAAGGCGGGAACCCATTACAGTTTCTTACTGTGACACCTCGTAAATACAATTTATTTTTCCTTTGTTAGATGACCAGTTAATCCTTCCTTTTACTTGAGTGTATATAAACTCTTTGAAGCTCAGTAGAATCAGAATTTCTGAGTCTGCGTTTTTTTAGAAAATTTGTGTTGTTGAACAACAGTTGTTGACTAATGTTGCAAATAGGTATCTCTACCTACGTCTACTGCCTAATTTCTTAGCGAACATAATCGTTCATAACCTTCTAAAACATGAAATATTCATCAACGAAACAATACAATGAATCGACGTCAATTTTATGTGGTCAAGATTTCATTCAGAACTGTCATCCTCAATCTACTGACAATACCTAAAGTTATTAACATAATTTTCCGCTCTTTCAAACATATTCGGAGAACTCGCCAAATGTTAGGCCATTAAATAAATAGCTTTTTGAAGTCGTGAATTGCTGTGGCTTTTTCCACATTGTGTTTTAAATGAAGTTACGTCGTGAGGCCATCACGAATCTTTGGTTTTCAAAAGGAATTTACATTTTAGTTTGTACTTAATTGTTAGATTTAAAGGGAAATATTGTGAAAAATCGGTTACAGTTACACCATTAAGTTAGTTTACAGTTGATAACATTATAATTATAATTATTACCTACTGCTGCATTCCTTTCTAGCGAAAACTACTTTCCGACATGCAAGTATCCTAAGTATTTAGTTATTCATAGCTCCATTTTCTTATAGATCTAAGAGTATGTCTGGAAAACCCAAATGGTGACAAAATAAAATATAGCTGAAAGTCTTTCTACGAACTTATTTCTTATATTTTTACCAGAGCATATTAGATCAAGATGGTCGCTACTCAATAACAAAGAGTTAATCCCAAATAATTCAGTGATAGAACTGATAAGTGACGCTATCAGGCATCAATATGAGGAGCATGAAGCTATAAATCAATCTTAGTACGTGGATGGTTTATAGTCAACGTGCGTCCTATTGAATAGTCAACATTACATCATTGGACTGTCGTGGCAGTGTTCTAGTCATGTAGGTAGGTACTGCATGTCATAGAACAATGAAATAAATTAAATAGATATGATATATGAACCGATACTAGATATACCGGGAATTACAACCGAAATTTGTTTGGAATTTGGATTGGTACCTAGGTGCCTACTTAAGGACACTGAGTCTGGGCTAGTTTACAAGTTGCTAGTCTGTATCTCGCCTCATATTATCTCAGCTCATCGTAACCTAAACGACAAGTCCCGTGCACATGTCACTTATGGCCTCATACACGGTGTTAACTGCACTTTAACTATCAAATGGTTTGTCCTTTACCGACTATTATTTCCCAAAGAGACATACCTAACACTTTATAACAGTGTTTTAGTTATAGTGCGTTTATGTATAAGTCAGTTAAAACTTTTACAAGAATAGTTTGATGTATATATCTTCCTGCCTTTCTTCCCTTTTCTCTCAACTTTCCCGCCAAGTTTAGAAGCATCAACAAAAATAAACTTATTGTCATTCCATGGTTACGTCGAGGTATTCGCATTCGAACAGAGATATATTCAAACATTGTAATGCAAGTAAATCTCACGTCTGTTTGTGTTTGCGTCAGTCTGTTAATAGGCTATCTCATTAGTGCAGTCCACGTTTTCAATACAGCTAAGGACACGGAAAAACGCTACACTACTCGATATAGTAACTGTGAGGTATGGTATACTTCAAGGTACATCAATACACCTATTTCTACGTCCGATCACGACTATGCAAATCGTCTAAGTGCCCATACGAAGTGAATTAACATCTGCGGTCCTTATTATTGACGCATCACGACTGCATTGAAATATTGTTATTGTATTATAAATATGTTTTATGTTATGTGTGTTGTGAAAGTAGGTTACTAGTTACCTATTTGATAAGGATTATGATGTTTTTCTGAGGTAACGCTTTGTAGTTTGTAGACACTTTTATAGTTAGTACACTTTGGTAGACGTCATAAATGGTAACTTGTAAATATTTTTTGTAAGGAATTTACGGTAGAGGAAAAATGCTTTTATGTTGGATGATAAGCAAACAATATAATATTATACTCAGTCCAATAGCTCGATGCTATGATTGAATAAGCATGTCTCGAAAATATTACTGGTGTAACTTCTTAGAAGTACTGAATTGAAGTGATGTGAGTTCCATAAAGATTCGAAGTCGGATCGTTCTTTGAATTAAATATAAATAAATCTTTCAGCATTATTGATATGTGGCAACATTATTTCAGGCTTTAACATTCCGAGGTATCAAATCACATTGTTCCCAATGATGAGTTTTATTGTTAAAGTCAAGTACGGCGGAAGTATGTAATTGATTAAATAAAACATATTATTTTCTGATACTTCCATGTCACTTGAAAATATATAATCAATATAGGTACCTAATAATAGAATATTATATATCGATTTCTGACTTGCAATTTGAAATAAATAAATGCAGCACTAACAATTATATTAATAGGATCAAATAAGAAAACAATGAACTATCTAATCCTCTCTAAATCCGATCCAAACAGCAGTAAAGTCTAAAATAAAAACGTAACAAAATAGAATGCTTACAATTTCTGCTCTACCGCGCTCCTAGTCACATGGCTCGCGTACGTTTGAAACTTAAGAACTCTTGTTTTGTTTTTACGATCATCCACATTAAAATAACACAGAACTGCAGTCACTTATAAACTTCACTGTAGTACATTATTCCACTTTGATTTTCATTCAAAAGTTGGTTGGAAAAGATTTTTGATTGATGTTATTGAACGAATTTTTCGGCGCGAAAGAGGTGTGGTGGCGACGCGTGCGCCTCGCTCGCTGGAGGCGTAAGGTTTGAGTAAGTTGTAAGTTTCGTATGGTGGGGTCGCTCGCCCGCAGATGACAGCTTCATAATCTCAAGTTGCCACCCCCGCGCCCCGCGCCCCGCACAGGATGCACGAACGAAAATTGAGTTGTTGAATTACACTTGTTGCGTTTACTTAGTAAATATTGACTCTACATGTTTGTATTGTTACTTTTATTGCACGATGTTTGCAAACTAACAATGGACATTCCGACTTCCATTTTATAAAAACAATGTATGAGATATGATAAGTACCTACTTATACCTATTTGCATCAGATTTTTTTGTTCAGTTGGAATGTGTAAATATTTGGATTAACGGTTTGATTTTAAACAGGACATGTTTGCATTTTGTAAATTCCTCTAAACCTAAAAATATTTGGTAAACTAGTTAATAATAGCTTTCTAGATACCTGTCATTTAAACGTTTATTCTAGAGCCTTTAACTATCATCTATACTTCTATATCTATACTTCTATACTAATATTATAATCTATACTAATATTATAAAGAGGAAAGGTTTGATTTTTTGTTTGTTTGTTTGTTTCGAATAGGCTCTGAAACTACTGCACCGAATTAAAAAATTCTTTCACCATTCGAAAGCTACACTATCCCTGAGTGACATAGGCTATATTTATTCCCGAAATTCCCACGGGAACGGGCACAACGCGGGTATATGTAACCCAAGGTATGAAAAACATGCCTAAAAAAATTGGTTATTGGCGTGCGCTACTAAATCTATTGATGATACACAAAAACAATGTTCTACACAATCAAAGTACATATCATTGCGAACAAATAAGTTCGCGAGGGCATATGTCTAACTATTATAGTTAAGACACAATAACCGTTTTAAGTTAAAATTAATTAGTTAAAAAAGGAGTGTAATTTTAAGTTGATGATATTCATATGATGATATGAATCTACATCAAAATAAATGGCTCTACAATCAAGGTTAATTATGTTTCTTTGTGTACCTCTTTAAATTATTAAAATCGGACAGTTAGTTTCAGAGTTATGATGAGAAATATCACTACATAGTATAAAATAAAGTCGTCTCTGTTTCGTGTCTGTTTGTTTGTTTGTCTGAATGCTTAAATCTTTAATATTACGCAACGGATTTTGATGCGGTTTTTTTGTAATAGGTAGAGTGATTCAAGAGGAAGGTTTTTATGTAAAAAAATTCCTGAAATTCCCACGGGAACGGCCACAACGCGGGTAAAACCGCGGGGCGCTGCTTACAAAATAGTAATGCTCGATTTATGGCTACTTACTGTTTCGTGCGGTCAAAGCGCGCGGGGATATACCTAACCTACGAACTACGAACGACGAAGACGTGCTATGTAGGTATTATCCCGAATTCTTCCTCACATGAAATCTTGATTGTGTATACATATATACTCGCGCGAGACATGTAATATTTTATCCCCAATTTCCCACTTGAAATTTTGATTGTGTATATTCCTGCGGGAGACACGCAATGTTTTATCCCGATTTTCCTACATGAAATCTTGATTACCCGAAGCGAAGCGAGGGCGGGTCGCTAGTATCATATAAATACAATCGACATTTAATTATTATTCATATATTATTTAAGGTAGAGTCTACGCCGAGCTTTCTTCAGCACGCAACAGGTTACCGTTCAAATAGGGTAATTTCGAAGGCGCGTTGATTAAGTTGTTTCAAAAGCCGGTTTTGAGTGTCCGAGCGGCTTACGGTACGAATCACTATTAAATGGAGTCCACGTATTCAGAGGTAGGTACATTTCTTTTATACAGTTACTTATACGTAAAATATATTAGTTTTAAAAGCTTAGGCATTGTAGCTATTTGCCGTTAAAAGATATTCTAAGCTCATCTTGTTCAAAATAATTAAATCCTGTATTAGGTAATCCTAGGATATTTCGGGCATTAAATACCTTATTTTCGGACTAATTGATCTTGACTGGTCCTCGATAAGACGGTAGTGTCAACCTCAAATTACCAGTTACCTAATGGGCCGATAAGGGACACATAGGTACATCCAAGGATCATTTAGTAGGAACATAGTTCTTCGCTATCCGTGGTCATGTTATTCGGTCGGAGTATCGGAGGAGGTATCAGACTTGACACTTGAGGGTGAGAGACCCTCTATCATGAAGACCTTCAACTCGCCCCGTCGTTAATGTAGGTATTGCAAAGTGATGAACAAATATTTTGTGTTATTAATGCCAGTGGTGTCTTAACACGCCAACCAAAACCAATTCGGGATCCAAAAGGATGTGGAATACATATTTAACTAAATCATCGATCCTCATCATAAGATTGATGTTTTTAAATCATGAACATAACTACCTTCGTTGTTTCGCGCAATCGGGTAAAAAGGTTCCAAAGAATTTACAGTTTTTGATTTTTTCCGCTGTGTCAAATGTCATTGTAAAAAGTGGTTGTAAGTGTCAAAGTCAATTTCATGTCATTGCCAAGCACTGATTTTTGAAAATTCGTGTGTGTGGTGTGCTGTTTTCGTGTGGTTGTAAATAAACAAAGCGAAAACTATATTTAATTTATATTAAAGTTTTAATAATGATGTAAACGTATGTAGTAAATAATACACTGAACTCTGTTTGCATGTATTCATTTACGAATGGCGTCCTGTCCTGTGAAATATTTAATCAAAGACCTTTTGAACAAAACCGCGCCATTCGATGTTTGGCTGCAAGGAACTATAGAACAAACGGTGGGTGCCGATATATTGATCATATCGGACACATCGGGACGAGCTAAAATAACTAAATGTGAATCAGCTGATGGAATAATTGATAAGGATTCCATTAGAAAAGGTAAATAAACTTGTTTTCATCATTCATTGAAGCTTTTTTGGTGTTATCCAAACCCATAAAAATATATACTAAAAACTACTTTTTGAATATCAGAATTAAGTATACCACCGTACACTGAATTGTAGTCCAATTAACTGTTTAAATACCTAAACACTATCAGTTATTTCAACTGACTTGCTTATAATTATTTACTTGTAGATACTAATTAGTTTGATATATTTTTATTGCTTGATGTTTTTGTTCTCAGGAACATATTGCTGTATTATAGGTGTAGTAATTAAAACAAAAGGACTCCCCGAGGTTCAAGCTACCAAGTTCATAGACTTGTCAACACAAACAGAAATGAAAGCAGCATGGGATAATGAAGTGAAAGAAGCACACTTGTTCATGGAAGGAAAACTTATACCATTAATAAAATAAAACAACAATTATAAATAATCGGTGTTTATTCCATCACCATTAAAAATATATGATTTATACTTTTATATATAACTTATCTTTAGTGGAATTGATTTTGAAGACAGTATTAAATATTGAGCAATCATTATACAATCTTCTATCACAGCAGCACTACTCAATATGTAATACTCGTCTAAGTATATAAAATTTGTGATTATAACTAAATAACATGCCCCAATAAAATGCAATAATTCAATGATTTTACAGTTTGGATTCTGTTTTAAGTAGTGGTCCTAGCTTCTGTGCCAACATGATGTTGCCAGAAATCTTTAGTTTCCCCTTTAGGTATGCGACTTGCGGGCTCAATGTGCCAGCTGCAATGTCGATGAGGTCATTGTCAGAGACAGTCATTGTTGTGTCAGCTTTCCCAGATTTTGGGGAGCCATCGTGAACTGCAGCAGATTTCAGGTCAAGAGCTGTAAAAAAGTAGTTCATTAATACTATGTATGTAAAACCTATCCCAATAGATCAATGTCTGTTTATTAAAATCAGTGTCCTTTGATTTGAGACTTGGTTTGATAATATGTCAGAGTGAACAAAACGTCACTTACTCCACTGCTTCACAGTCTTCCCGTTATCCGTGATATTATACAGGAACACGCCGCCGACACTCTTGGCCTTGTCGGGGTTCTTCTTCACTTCTTCCTGGATCTTGCTGAATAGCGCGTCGCTCTTCAAAGCGCCAGCAGATGGCGTTACTGCCGCGGGGGCGGCGCCGCCGGAAGACACGCTCTTTAGGTCCACGTAGGCTCCTGAAATATAACATTGGTTTTGAATTTTAAGGACATTAGTGAATGATCATATAGTTAAAAACCTGACAGGTCAATGAAATGACAGCTTTTACTGTCATATGTCTAAAGCTCATTATACCTGGTTCAGGTTTTATGTTCAAACAGGTCACAAAATTAATACTATTCACTCCAAAAAGCCTAATGCACACTCTTATCTTACTTTCAAAGACAAATCACTCCATAATAAAAGGTAGACACATTACATCATCATCAAAATGTCAACATACCAGCAATAACAGTCTCCCCAGTCTCCTTGACTTTGGTCTGGAAGTGCACCCTCTTTCCTTCCAACCACATCTCGGTGGACAGCGTCTGTCCCGGCAGCACGGGCTTAGCGAAACGAGCCTTCAGCGCTTTCACGTTGCTAGATTCGTTGCCGGCGTACCTGGGTTACAAAGATGAGGTTGTTAATGGATTAAGATAATTAATGAAAGCAATCACCTTCTTATTAATTATCTAAAGCGTCTTTTCACTATCGCCGATGATCTTTATGATCTGTAATCGCCTTAATCATCGTGCCAGCATCCACACGATCGCCGATCATTTATTCAATTAGCAAACGTAAATCCCCGCGGTCATACGGACGATTATAAGTAGACGATAATCGGTGACAGTGTCTCAAACATAAGACAGTAAAGGTGCAATTCCATTGAACCAATCAAAATGTATTACCAGAAGATGTTGACAATGTCAAGGCGTTGTTTGACAATCCCAATGTTGTGTATTGTTGATCGAAGCTTGTAGTCGTCTATATTCGATTGTAAAGGGAGCCACAATACTCACTTGGCGAGCACGTGTCTGACGGAGAAGCCGAGAGAAGCGAGTCCATGCAGGATGGGGCGCGAGTAGCCGCTCACAGAGGCTACGGACGGGTCGATGTGCAGCGGGTTCAGGTCGCCCGACAATCTGTGAATTAGACATAGGTACCAATGTATACTTGACCGATTGTTTTACAGCAATATTTTATTTATTAATTATTTTAACTCTCGCCAAATAGGTGTTCTATTTTTAAATTAACCACTGTTTACTTTTGGACCAGTAAAAGCGTTAGAACCTTTAGGCCCATTCGGATAAGTCTCCGTATCACCTTAAACTAAGGGTCTCATTCATTAACGCTTATTAACAGCATGTTAGCTATCTAGTGGTTTGTCCCTTTCTGACATACGCTATTTTACGAAGAGCAAAAGAGACACAACACTTTATAACAGTGTTTTAGTTATAAAGAATATTACTTTGGGAATAAGATGATAAATTTCTAACGAGATGAATGTCTCCAATACCTGTAGAGCGCCGCCTGGTCCTCAGCAGTCTTCTGCTCCACTACAGCATCTGGCTTCCTCTTGGGCGCCGGCTCCACGTTGACGGCGACCTTGCTGTTCCGCGGCCCGTTGAACCCGCCCTGACCCACCACGAAGATGTGCTGCTGGGTGCGGTAGAGCAACTCCTTGTCTTGGTAGATTTCACCTGTAGGATGAGTATGGTGATTAAGTTTCGTGTAGAATAGAAATTCGCATAGTTTAGTGGCCAAGTCTGGTGTCGGAGTTCATAGACCGTCTTAAGGCCTCCGACATGGTCTAACGATTGAAACAACAGGGATCGACTTCTTGGCACGGTAAAAAAATCAGTGGCAATGACATCGAGATGGACACGGTGAATGATGTATAACACCCCTAAAACTGTATACAATGTGAATAGATTGTGTACAATATGAAAAAAGGTTGTGTAAAATATGAACAAAAATGACTTGTGTACAATTTGTACACAATTTACACAGCAATTTAAAATCTATTTCGACAAGTACTCACTATTGAGAATAGCCACGGCGCTGGAGCCCTTGTCCAGCATGTCGACGACGTAGGAGCGCGTCGTGAACTCGCCCTCCGTGCCCGGGTAGCCGCCCACGAACTCGATGTACTGCTCGCCGTGCAGGATCTGTGGCGTACCAGGGAACACATTCATACTAAGTATTATTATAAAGAGGTAAAGTTTCTAATTTTGTAAGGGCTTATCTCAGAAACTACCAATGCGATTTCAATAATTATTTTTGTAATGGATAGCCACATTCAACGATGGTTATTACATCCCGAAATTCCCACGGGAACGGGCAGGGCGCTGCTAGTAGGAGACATACTCGTAGTGATAAGGTAACGGCCAGTATTATCTACTAGAAGCACCCCGCGGTTTTCCAAGTATTGTGCCCGTTCGGGAATTTCGGGATGAAAAATAGCCTATTATAACCTTTTTTAACATTAGTGTTCATATTAGAGTAATTGTAGGTACATATATGTATTTATAGTAGTATCAGTTAGTTACATGCCATAATACAACTTACAAGATTAGAGCTTAGTTTGGGTCTGATTAATCGTATGTGAATTTGTTCTGTAAATATTTATTAAATAGCAAAGAGTCTTAAAATGATACAAAATTAATTAATCTGATAAAGTGGCAACAACGTAAAAGATATGATAAGAAATATGTATATCATAATCTTTATAATAAAATACATAATTCGACCAATATCTGCTTATTTTTAACCAACTTGAAGGAGGAGGTTTCACAATTCAACCGTATACATATATGCTTTTTTTATGTATGATCGCGGATAACTTTGTTGTTTACGAACCGACTTTGATGATTATTTTTTTGTTGGAAAGGAGACATGCCGAGGGTGGTCCCATGGTAAGGAAACCAGGATCAGATGGTATGGATTCGCACGAATTAAATACTTAAAATCAATTGCTGCGTATTTTGAGTTAGTGCATTGGCATTGGCACATATTATAAATGGATTATTCTATTTACTTCAGAACAATAGTTAATTTAAATACCATTTAAACGCCCATGTCGTTATACATTGTTTGAGCTGATTTAAACTCGATTTTAAAGGACCCCCCGAATTTATAATACCATCGTTTAACCTTGAACTTATCTATAAGATAAGTAGGTATATGATTATTGAAATAACTAAACAATATTAATTTATAGTGGAAGGCCAAATGTTTTGCTTGTCGGCTTCTAGAGAGAGATGGCTGATATTGGCTTTGTAGAGCAATTTCTTTGTCACACGCTAGCAAGGCGTGTCATCGGTTACTGTACTTAATATGTATGTTGACACAGTTGCTAGGAGAAAAGTGCCTAACATTCTGTTGTTGATTAAAACAATATTTTTCTAATGAGAGATACTATACAAATTAATTATTATCAAATGATACACTCATATTTAACTTTTACTACTATTATTATTATCAGCCGCTACAGGGTTAAGGCCATGCTTCTTTCCACATTTATCTATCAAAGGAAATTTCGCACTAATCTTCCCTATACCAGTCCAGCTCATCGCGCCATCTCCGGCGTGGTCTGTCACCTTCTATCTTGTGGTTACCATTACTTTTACTGATCAATAAAAAATAACTCACGTTAGTAAAATCGGCATGTTTTCCCGGCGGCATGGACTGGGCAACCAGCGGTGATTCCAGAGACATGCCCGCGAGGATGAAGTACGTCGGCAGAGCGCTGAACGACTCGTGGCTCTCGTACAGGAACCTTAGGTCCGATTCGTTTACCACTGACGCTCCAACTGTGAAAGGAATTTGATTTTTTAGTAAAGTAAAATAAATACAAATGAAAAAGCATATTTGTATGAGAGAGGGAGAGGTAGATAGAGATAGAAAGAGATGTTACTGATATATCTCTCTGCCTCTAAACGGACTTAAAACTAACAGAGTTTGCTATTAATCTATATGGAAAAGAATATGACGATGGCTTGATCTTCTGCAATCAATAAATGCGCGTGGAAATATTCAAATAATTAAATAAGAACTTTTAGATTACAATAGAATATCAGACATAAGAATATTTAATTTCTAAAAAATGTCTCCATTTCCTGTTCAGACCTCACACAGTATTTCTGTTCGTGTAATTGTTCAATGTATGTTATTTAATGTATGTTCTGTAGTTTTCTTTTTGTTTTGTTCTTCCCTTTGTTGTGTGATTGTCTGAATAAATGTTTCTATTCTATTTTATACATTTTTAAATTAGCCGGGGGCGTTTGAAAACCAGTGCTGGAAGATTTGGAATTGTGTTGTGTGATGTGTCCCTTACCTCCCAAAGCATAAAGGCTGAGGTCCTTGGAGTTGTAGTTGTACTTAGACCAGTAGGAAGGACGGTCTCCATCCAATTTGGCGCGCTCTTCAAAGTCCTACAATGAAATATTAATAAATAACAGTTCATCACTACATAGTATAAAACAAAGTCACTTTCCGTTGTCTGTCTCTATATTTGCTTAGATCTTTAAAACTACGCAACGGATTTTGACGCGGTTTTTTAAATAGATAGAGTGATTATACATATGTATATAAAATTCCCATGGGAACGGGCACAACCGCGGGGCGCTGTTAGTTACTTATTATAAACTAGTATTTTTATTCTCTTACCTGAAGCTTCTCTACCAAATCGATGGTTACATCGGCGATCTTGTCCAAATGGACAGCATCCTTCATATCGACCACTTTGGACCAATTCTCCTTGACTGATTCCACTGTCACCGGGTCAGAAGGTTTTGACCTGTAACCAAGAAGATGATGTTACAACCTGAAATGTTAGTATTGCAGTATAAAGGCCTGGACAATGTAATAGCCTGTTATATAATACTAGCGGCGCCCCGCGGTTTTACCCGCGTTGTGCCCGTTCCCGTAGGAATTCCAGGACTTCAAATTCAAATTCAAATTCCAGGAATTCAAATCGGACCAGTAGTTTCTGAGATTAGCGCGTTTAAACAAACAAACAAACAAACAAACAAACAAACAAACAAAACAAACAAACTCTTCAGCTTTATAATATTAGTATAGATAATATGTACTGCAGGGTGGTTTTGGTAGGCAGATGACAGTCCAATAGACCTGGCCAAATGTTGGTCTAAATATTTTAAATTTAAAATAACCATCTCGACTTGAAAAGAAAAAGAAAGGATTTAAAGTTAACAAGTACTTTTTCTTCTATTACGGGTGAATAATAATGATAAGAACATGTTCGGAAATTAACCGTCCCGGAAAAGTACTCAAACTTTTAAAGTAAAGTTTAGCCTGTAATTTCTGACCCACTGATGGGCAAAGGCCTCTCATCTAATCAATGATACTGACGATTGTAAATGATTGTAATGATCTGATATAATAACGAGATTTGAATTTGAAATTTGTTATCAGCACAGTGAAGAGGAAAGAAACTTTTGAGTTAAGTTACAGGAATAACACTACTCATATTTTTTGTATTATGTATTAGACTAAGGAAAACTAGGACTCAACAAAGTTTGTCCCTAAGGAAATGTAGGATAAGCTCTAACATATTTCAGCGCATACTTTCCTTACATTTTGCAAGTAAAAACATTATGGAACTCCTATACAAGAATTATTTGTTGTCATTTGTCGACAAAACAATATTTGTGGAATGTTTCGTTTACATTTAAACATCCGTCACAATAAAACGAATGGAATGGAATGTAATTGTGTCATTTATAGTTAGCTCTAAATGACATAATTGGATCTAAATGACACTAAGGGATGGGAAATCTGGCTTGGGTCCTGTCACGATGTATTTCAATTCATGAAGATAAATTAAAATCACCAACCATTTAAATTAATCATTACTTAGAAATCAAACTGAAGTGTTTGATATATTGTTCGTTTGTTTGAATGCACTAATCTTTAGAGCTATCAGACGGATTCGAATAATGATATCAGATTTAAGTACCTATTTTATATTTATATTTTTGGCAATAATTGATTTTGTTCCTTATTCTTCTTTAGAATGTATTTGATAGCCACATTAAAAAGACAGGTTATAGGCTACTTTTTGTTTTGAAATTTCTTCGAGCTCGACCACAATGCGGGTAAAACCACCGGGAGCTGCTACCCTGCCTCTATCATCTATCATCATACTAATATTACAAAGAGGTAAAGTTTCTAACTTTCTAACAAAAAAAGTTAGAAACTTTAAACTTCTTAAAAATCTTAGAAACTACCAATCCGATTAGAATAATTCTTTTTGTAATGGGTAGCCACATTCAACGAGTCTATAACCTAGGCTATACTTTTCATTCTGAGATTCCCATGGGAACAGGCACAACGCGGGTAAAACGCGGTCTATAGTACCAGAGGGCGTAGAACATTTACGCCAAAGTATTTGGATCTTCCTCTTCGCTACCAGTGCTTAGATATGGCCAAAATTTCCCAAACTCTATTATACATACTTCAAGGGCGCACCAGCGCTCCTCACGAAGTGTGTCTTGATCGCGTATCCTAGGGTCGAATCGATGACCGCGCCAGTGTCCGCGAATGATTCGTGAACCATGTATGCCTGTGGAGTTAAAACAAAATACATGAAACCGAGAGAAGTATGTTTCCAATTTACTTTTCAAACATTTTATCATAGCTATGTCCCGGATTCACCCGCAGCGGGAACGAGGTTTTCATGGGAATTTCGAGGTTTTTATTGCATAATATATTCGTTACTTAGAAATCATTTAAGTAGAATTAAATAGTCATAAAATTCACTTCATGTAATTAATTATTTTCTTTCCTTTCCTTGAGGAAGAGGTATGAGGCTAAAGTAAGTGTATTTTACATTCAGCATAAACTTGAATATATTTGTAATTTTACCTTTAGTTTTAGTTAATTAACATGGTTGTTTTGTTCCTCGTTTTAAACACTGTTGTTATACATGTAAATTGCCGGTGGTCAAGCCTTGAGACGGATTTTTCTAACAACCGAGCGTATTTGAATACATATGACTTTAAAAGTACATTCAGGCCATATTCATTTCAAGTTTTATTTATAACTTTTCGTTTATCTTACACTGACCTTTACTAATATAATAAAGCGGAAGAATTTGTTTTTTAAAACTAACTACGAAACAGATTTTTTTGGTAATCATTAGCCTTATCAACGGGAAGGTCATAGGAAATTTTTCACCCCTTAATCCCCAAGTGAACGGCCACAACGCGGAGAAAACCGCGAGCTACTGCTGGTTAAAAAAGTTAAAAAGTATTAGCCTGTAATGTCCCACTGCTGGGCAAAGGCCTCTCATCTCACTGAAGATATCAGTACGGTAAAGAGGATTAGGCATAATCACCACGCTTGCCAAATGCGGGTTGGTGATCTGAAACCCGAGCCCTGTTGGAAAAGTAGGAAACAATTTTCGCTCTACCCAGAAATTGAATCCGGGACCTCAGTCTTGGCAGGCGGGTGCACATACCACTAGACTGCTGGTTAATAAATAAACATAAACATCATACCACAACTGGTGCGATGAGCTCTGGTTTCATTGCCTGGAACATGTCTGGTGGCAAGATGTCCTCCGTGAGTCGAGAGGCGGCGGTGGGCACGATTGTGTTCACCTTGATGTTGTATTTCGCGCCTTCGAGGGCTAAAGTGTTGGCGAGCCCTACGAGACCGAGCTTGGCGGCACTGGGGGACAATTAGCTTGGTTAAATTGAGATGTAAGATATCCTTCAATTCATTCAAGTTGGACCAAATTGCACACGGTGTGCAAATCGGTTCAATAGTTTAGGAGTCCATCGCGGAAAAACAACGTGACGCGTATTTTTTGTATATTAAGATTGGATTGGATAATGATGATTACTCCCGCGCCGATTTCGGGGACAGTGACCGTTTTCATCCGTTTTGGTGTGCCCTGCATGACCGATATAGCCGATTTATTTGTATGTACTGTAGCAGTGTGGGACCAACCTGTAGTTAGACTGTCCGAAGTTGCCGAAGATGCCGGCGTTGCTGGAGGTCATAATGACGCGGCCGAAGTTCTGCTTCTTGAAGGTGTCCCACGCCGCCTGCGTCGTCTTGAACGCGCCCTTCAGGTGGACCGCATGGATCAAGTCCCAGTCCTACGGCAAAAAGGAATAGTGTCACTACTGTGTTTACCTCAAGAAGGTCATACGTGTCTTATCATTTATTGTTCGTTTTTTAAGTGTATTTATGCTGTCTGTAAGTCCAAATAACGCTGCCAATGACATAAAGTCAAAGTCAACATATTTTTATTCAGTTTTGGCCCAGAGAGGTCAAAAGAGCACATGCAAATACATTTGTCATCTATACTAATATTATAAAGAGGAAAGGTTTGATTTTTTGTTTGTTTGTTTGTTTGTTTTTTTGTTTGTATCGAATAGGCTCTGAAACTACTGCACCGAATTAAAAAATTCTTTCACCATTCGAAAGCTACACTATCCCTGAGTGACATAGGCTATATTTATTCCCGAAATTCCCACGGGAACGGGCACAACGCGGGTATATGTAACCCAAGGTATGAAAAACATGCCTAAAAAAATTGGTTATTGGCGTGCGCTACTAAATCTATTGATGATACACAAAAACAATGTTCTACACAATCAAAGTACATATCATTGCGAACAAATAAGTTCGCGAGGGCATATGTCTAACTATTATAGTTAAGACACAATAACCGTTTTAAGTTAAAATTAATTAGTTAAAAAAGGAGTGTAATTTTAAGTTGATGATATTCATATGATGATATGAATCTACATCAAAATAAATGGCTCTACAATCAAGGTTAATTATGTTTCTTTGTGTACCTCTTTAAATTATTAAAATCGGACAGTTAGTTTCAGAGTTATGATGAGAAATATCACTACATAGTATAAAATAAAGTCGTCTCTGTTTCGTGTCTGTTTGTCTGTATGCTTAAATCTTTAAAATTACGCAACGGATTTAGATGCGGTTTTTTTGTAATAGGTAGAGTGATTCAAGAGAAAGGTTTTTATGTAAAAAAAATCCCGAAATTCCCACGGGAACGGCCACAACGCGGGTAAAACCGCGGGGCGCTGCTTACAAAATAGTAATGCTCGATGGCGGGTCTCTTATGGCTACTTACTGTTTCGTGCGGTCAAAGCGCGCGGGGATATAGGTACCTACCTACGAACGACGAAGACGTGCTATGTAGGTATTATCCCGAATTCTTCCTCACATTAAATCTTGATTGTGTATACATATATACTCGCGCGAGACATGTAATATTTTATCCCCAATTTCCCACTTGAAATTTTGATTGTGTATATTCCTGCGGGAGACACGCAATGTTTTATCCCGATTTTCCTACATGAAATCTTGATTACCCGAAGCGAAGCGAGGGCGGGTCACTAGTACATAATAAAGGAAATGCCACTATCGGCCACCAAGTCTAATTCTGAACTTAATGCACCGATGGTTACCCTTCACTAAGCATCAACATAGTACATACATATCGCAAAATTGATATTATATGCAAAATATAGCTTAAACTAATCTATGCAAACAGAAGAAATGTGATGACAAAATGAATATTTCATTGGGTCCATTAAATTACATACCTATAGTATCTTTTAATACTTTTTTTGTATAGACATTTAAAGTAACATCATTCCACAAACGGGGCTCAAAGGCCAAACTAATACTACATTTAAAATTGATACGAATAAAAAATAATTGACAATTTAACCAATAAAATGTTTAGAAACATTAAACAATATTTACTTCAGTAAAACGTTGCCGTTATTTTATCTCTTTTTGAATCATGAATGTAGATAAAAAAGGTATTTGATAACTATAAAATAAAAAAAATATTCTTATCTTTATGGTGCATTATTATGTATATGATTATCTGTGCAATATATTATGCATTTAATGCTTGTGTAGTCGAATACTAATAGAAAACAATATGGTTATATTTTAGACTGTACATACATGTTATTATGAGGTAAGACAAGGATGTAAGACAAGGTTGTACAAAAAATACAACCGAATTGAAAACTCGTTTCTGAAGTCACAGTTGTAAAATGTCTACACACTACATAAGACTAATAAATACCTTAACCCTCGTACGCACTAGCGTTTTAACTGCAGAAGCAGCTAACCGTATTGCCATTTTACATGCTACCACTATTCTGTTCCCGACCTTTAGTATATTCGACCGCTAAACGCATAATTATATTTTTTTCTTAGATTATCAATATCATCCATAAATGATTTAATCAACCAAAAATTCACAACAACAATTCAACCACAAATAATCATTTTATTACTACAGATAGGAATAAGATAAGATTTGAAAGTAAGTTCGAGTAGGATACTGGCCAACCCTGGTGTCGGGAGTGTTTAGACCGCCTAAAGGCCTCCTTGCTAAGCACGGTAGCGCTCAGAGAAATGCCTATTGCTAAAAGTTACCTGATCGGACATTTTGAGGAAACTCTTATCGCGGAGGATGCCGGCATTGTTGATCAGAATGTCGACGCGGCCGAACTTATCCAGAGCTGTTTTAACGATCTTCTCGCCTTCTACTACCGAGTTATAGTCGGCGACTGCCACGCCACCTGTGGGTAGAAATGGGGATGAGTCATTTACTCTGATTTGTTTCTGCAGCGAACCCGTTCCCGTGGGTATTTCGGGATTTTTATGCATATTTAAACCTTCCTCTTGAATCACTCTATCTATTCAAAAAACCGCGTCAAAATCTGTGCAGTAGTATTGAGTATATCGCGAACAGAAGAATATGTAGGTAGTGACTATAAATATATAACACTAGCGGCGCCACGCGGTTTTACCCGCGTTGTGCCCGTTCCCGTAGGAATTCCAGGATGAAAAATAGCCTATAACCTTCCCGTTGAATGTGGCTATACATTACAAAAAGAATTTTTCAAATCGGACCAGTAGTTCCTGAGATTAGCGCGTTTAAACAAACAAACAAACAAACAAACAAAACAAACTCTTCAGCTTTATAATATTAGTATAGATACAATTATCTGTGTGTGAATTTGTCCAGGTGTATTTTATATATTTATCTTTATGAAACTCATCTAAACAAAAACAATTAAAATGAATAACACTAAACTTAGTAAATTGTAATAAAACTTAGTGTAACAAAAAACTGTTGAGTAATTAAAAGCGTTGACCTCCAAAGGAACTCTGTATTTCATGTATTTGTAATTAAGATTTTAGGAAAAACGTAAAAATGGACTAGCTCATTGCATTTTAAAATAAATTAACAGAACTATAATTTAAAATAACAAAAAGTAAGTACTTAAAATAATCAAAATATGATTAAATGCTATAAATGAAAATAATCATAGGTAGGTTTTAATTAATAATCCGGATTTAAATGATATTAAGTAACTTTGATTAGATAATTTGTACTCTGTACTTTGATTAATATCAAATTATGCAAAATCATTGTCAAGTTCAAAAACAAATAATGATAAACATGGTAAAATATGCATTAGTTGTGAACTGTTGGTTCAAGAAAGATATATCAAAATGTTAATACAAAGAATGATAGATAATCTATACTTAAATTATAAAGCTGCAGAGTTTGTTTGTTTGTTTGAACTACTAATTTCAAGAACTACTGGTCCGTTTTGAAAAAATATTTTTGAATTGGATCGACACGTTCAACGGGAAGGTTATAGGCTACTTTTCATCCTCAAATTCCCACGGGAACGCATACGACGCGCGGCTAGTGTATCATACTAGCAGTGTCTTACATTTTTACCTGTATAGTGCCTGTTCCTGTGGGAATTTTGGGATAACGAAATGACTATCTTCATACAGAATTTTATAAAAAATCTGTTTACGTCAACATCTTCATTTTAAATGTATAATTATAATACTTACTACAAAATCTCATAAAAAAAGTTAAAATATTATAACAAAGACATAGTTGACAAAGTACATAAGTGTAAATAATGACAACACAATGACGCTCAGAGTTCAAAGACTCACCCTTAGAGATTAGCACGACAAAATATTTAGTCAACAATAGCATGAGTCTTAGATATTGGGAGTAATAACAAATAGTTAGTAGAGACGTAGATCATTGCTGTAAGTTGTATTATAAATTTAATCTCCTTAAGGATATGTAATAAGGAAGTGAATGCACTTCAGTATATATGTAAAAGACATAATATATTGTAATGATGTAGTGTGATTGAAATGCTCCTTTACCTTTATCTTGAATTTCTTTGACAACAGCATCAGCGAAGTTGGACTTGCCAGCTCCATCCCGGCCGCCTCCCAGGTCATTGACCACCACTTTAGCCCCCCTCGATCCTAGCAGCAACGCGTAGGCCCGGCCCAAACCACCACCGGCCCCAGTCACAATAGCAACACGCCCGTCGTAACGTAATTGATCCATACTGCCCGCCGGTTCCAACTAGAATGATATCGAACGGATGTTAATGTATCGCGACGTTATTATCGTGGCACAAAGTCCAATCACAAATAAGTTCAAAACAAGTTCGAAGTGTTTCTCTTGTACCGTACTTGTACTGTCTACTTCTCAAACTGCTAGTCCGAACTTATATAAGGTGGGGTATTTTTAAAATAAAGTAAGCAGTTCTCGTTTGTATTTTTTAAGAAAATTTAAATAAAATAAGATATGAATTACTTAATTCCACTTGAAGAAGTTACTAAAACCGTGTGAGTTTGGTGAAAGGTCTTTATTTACAAATTTTAAGGTCAATCAATGTCAAAAAATGTCAACGTCAAAATGCCTTCAAGTTGACATTGACAACTAGATATTTCAACTCATTTCAACCAACCACTGACAACGTCAAAGTCAACATTCCTACAATAACGGTTTTCGGCCAAAGCCAGCAAATTCAAAAACAAAAATAAATTCAGCTGGCCTGGCAGTTGATTGAAAACAAAATATTGTTTTAAGTTATAATTGATAATGTAAAAAGGTGCTGTGCAAAGTACTTGTGTAATATTATATGATTCTGATCAAACAATGACCTACTTATACCGGGATCATTCCGTTGAGAGGGAAAGAAATAATTCGAGAACTAACCAAAACATCTCCAGATCCGATCCTCTTGCCAGTAAGTTTGTTTATACTTTAGAATAAACTTTTTATAATAAACAATTTCGTAATTGTTCTTGATAACTTCATTCGTCTTCACGTTGAAATGGTTATATCTAACCATTAAGTTATTATGTACTAACGTTTAGAACTCGAATGTATTTTACTTCCTAAGATGAATATAATCCTTTGCCCAGTAGTGGGCCATCACAGGCTATCACCTACTTTTTTGTTTCCAGTAATTTACAATGAAGGTTTGTGGCGCATCTACAAGGTTTCCCCACTTTATAACTTATACTACTCTGAAGTACATCTGAAAAACTATGCAGCGAAAATAAAACAAGCTTTAGTTAGTGCTGTAACTGTGTCCTCTATGAAGTACAGTGTAACTTGCGAACAGTTGGCTGGGTTGAAGTATTCTGAAGATGACCCCAGTGGTTTGATGGTAAGGATATTATTAGAAACTTGAAAGAAATTCAATTTTAGCATTCCATATATAAAAAAAATGCTCCTGATACATTTATTTTGTTTCAATTGAATTTATTTTTAAATTATATGTATATTCATATCCAATTGAAAAAAACCATGATGCTTTTCTATGGTATATAAAGGTGTAGAAAAAATACCATATTAATATTATTTTTGTACTAATAATTTTCCCCTATTTTTCAGATCACAGTATCTTCCACACAAGACAACTCTATTGAGAGCAAACCATGTTACTCGGCTATCCTACTCAGCTGGGGTGTCCGAGAGAGTATCAGTAAAAATGTCACTCACCTGCCATTTATGTTGGAACGAGGAGAACAGAAAGTTGGGGTGTCTGTCCGTGCAAGCTTACAAGGAATATTTGATTGTAATATCAAGCAGTTTTATTTTACACAGGTAATGAGTCATACTAATGTAAATTGGAAAGTTTCTGAGAATGGATTTATGATTTACGTGAATAACGCATAGGGTACTTTTTTCTCGAAACCCCATTTGAATTAAGTAAGATCAAGTAGGGAAGTGGTCAACCCTGGTGTCGGGAGTTTTTAGAAAAGCTTCCGGTATGGTCTCGCTATTGCAATAACTGGGACTGACACTTTTACTTAGAAGATATAATACCCCAGAGAGAATTTATTCCTATGTTAATGTTGGTATCAAACAAACCTGTTACTTATTTAACTAATTTAATGTTTTCAGTTTCAACTACTACAATTTGGCTTCAGTTTTGTGGAGTGTGATTCGTCGCGAAGCACTGATGCATTCAACCTCGTTTACAGAACCCCCCAGGTGGATAAAGAGAGGTTGACTATGACATTCAATGTTGGAGACATACACACTATTTGGAATAGGTTGGTACTCTTATAAACAATATTCTTGCCCCATACTCAGAGGAGACGTCAAATGATTCCTTAGAAGAGATTTATGTAATGGATGTAAGTACGGCACTTAGATGTTCACACATGTGAAATCAAGTGTAACCAACTGAGAAAGTAAAAATTTTCATTTTAAGTTAAAACCTCTAGACTGCTGATGTGATACCTAATTTAGTGGTAAATAAATATACTTTTTTATAAGACCTTAAAGTACATTTGACTAGAATGTAACTTATAAATTAGCTACAAGGGTGCACATTTTCATTTATTTTCCTCCACTGATGTTCCCAACACCCAAATAACCGTTATCCTGCACATTAACTAATTGCCCTTTTCTATTTCAGTGTAAAAGAAGATGACGACAGGCTATCACAACAAGTGAAAATGGCTTACCAATTACTACAGAACCATATATTTGACACAATCATGTTTGACATAACTATATGTGACCTGTGTGAGATCAAAACACCAAAGGCTGAGGTGAAAATGAATGGAGTAGTCAAGATGAAGACACCGGAAATGGTAAACAGTGTGTTTACATTACTTAATGACTTTAATTGTATTTATGAGAAAAATAATACAATGGTTGAAGACTGAAATGATTTGCTTTTCTTTATAATGTTTAGTAAGTCTGCCAGTGAGTGTTAAAACATGTAGTTTTGATAGTATTTGAAAGAATTTTGTTTATTGAACATTGCTCTTGGTGGATTGGGATAGATAGAGAGCTACATTAGGTCAGATCATTCTCATATTATCCTAGTATTTTTCTTAAATTGGTATTAGCTTTGAAGTGTACCCTTATTAATCGTAACTTTAAGCTTAGATGTTTCAATTAACAATCTAGTATTCTAGTATCAATAAATAAAAGAAAGAAACAATTTTTCAACATTTACTCTCATGAATTACACCTTACAAATGTGTCTGCATATTGTAACCTTAAAAAATATGTTTTATTATATTATTACAATGTGCTAAACTTAAAGTACATAACCTATTTTATATCATGTCTTCCGTTCCTTGCAAGCAGTCCATTTTTTTAACTCGATCCGTTCCGAAACAAAGTGTTTCGTTAATTTCTTGTGCAAAACTATTCTAGGCCTCCACCAATAAGCACTTTTCCGATACTCCAATTGTTAAAAAATAAAAGTTGATATACAACGTAAAACAGGCTACAATTTGAGCTAATTTTGGAATAATGTTAGTTTTACCCGACGTTCTGATTAAAGTTAGAATTTTATAACTATTTGTTGTGAAGTTTTGTTCCAAGGATCGTATTTTTTACTTTAAATCGTCAATTCACGCAAGGTGTACTTATTCAAAGTGAAAGTTAAAATAATAATACATACATCTTTTTAACACAGATTTATATCACTGTACAGTTGGAACTACACGTGAAAATGATAAAAATTAAAAAACTAAACTTTCATTAAAAATTTATAACACTAAAATAATGTAACATAATTTATGTCAACTAACTAGCAGTTTGTTCGGAGAAAAAACCGTTGTGAAGTTAGAAAGCGCTGCTGTTAGTAAGTTTAAGCAATTTGTTCGTAAAGTGAATTCACTTGAGCGACAACGGTTTTCCCTCCGAACACACAGTAAACATTGGTATATTAAAATAAATATAATGGAGTTATATCAAACATCTCGAGACCATCGACAAACATCACATACTTAACACCACACGCGATTATATTATGTATAGTTAAATGAAACAACAATTACATGATAATAGGATTAAAATACAAGACTGAGGCTAGATACACGTGAAACATCAATTAAAACAATTTAAACGTGCAATAGATTTCAAAAGCGAAAACACATGAACTCAATAC
This sequence comes from Cyclophora punctaria, assembly GCA_951394245.1. Lineage (NCBI taxonomy): Eukaryota > Metazoa > Arthropoda > Insecta > Lepidoptera > Geometridae > Cyclophora > Cyclophora punctaria. The sequence continues at coordinate 3,758,115 of OX596183.1, forward strand.
ACGTGTCCCTAGCCGTAAATACATACCATCAAAAGTAAATGCACGACCATAGTGATAATAATTATTATGACAAGTTTACATCATATTTGGCTAAATAAAAATGTCTACACAATGTTTACGTACACACAAAATTACATAAAAGCTTAATAATCGGTTACATCTATTACATTAAACTATGTACCCACATCTGGTCCAAATCTAAATGTAAACATTCCAATATTTTATTCCGTATCAAACACTGTATCATGTAACTATGTATTTCTACTGAAACCGACGCAATAGCAACAATTTATAGAGAAAAAGGAACTTTAAGATAAGACAATTTTGAGTCAATATGTCGAAAACATTTTTGTCTACTGATTCTATTTTTATATGAAAGTTATTAAAAGTGTCTACTTAATGGCATAGTGGCGTTGAGTTCCGAGCCAAGCTAAGTCTGTATTATATCAAATAATCCTAGAAAACCTGCTGTAAGTTTCATACCGATGTTCGTTGCACTGCACACAGCTGCTTCCCTCCTGCAATACAAAAACCGGAGTGTAAAAAACACAATATATTATCCAAAATTATTTCATTAAAAGCAAAAAACCTTGCATCCAATGTAAGATTTATACGGATTTACATACGTTTTTATGAATAATCTTTTTAATAAAAAAGTATCGGCCAACACTTTCTTCGAGATAATTATGTACCTACTAATATACCGATATAATATACACAAACAGTATATTGACGGTAGTAGTCGACCATACTATTGAACGGCCCAGCCCGGCTGCAGTCGAGTAAGGCAGTTAGGAAAGTCGAGTAGGTGGATGAGACCTACTAAGGCAGTCGTGCATTGCATCGTGCATGCGTCGTTTGACATTTGGACAATGTATACAAAATGCTGAAAGCTCACCAATGGTAACGGTGTGCCTAGCAGCAACCGCCCTGTTGCGCGCCGGCGCCGGCGCCGTACGCCGCGCCCGCGCCGCTGCCCATCGAGTGCTGCGGGCCTATCTTGATGCCGTTCGCCTGTCAATAAACAAACCATTAGACTTGTTAGAATACACCCCAAGACGGGGAAAAGATCCCAGTCCTTGGAATTGACCTACAATTTATACATTTTTCCATACATAAAAAGTAACAATTACAGTGGTTTACCCATTCTCCTACCAATTTGCAAATTGGTCTGGTTTGCAGTCCTTGGAATTGACCTACAATTTATACATTTTTCCATACATAAAAAGTAACAATTACAGTGGTTTACCCATTCTCCTACCAATTTGCAAATTGGTCCGTAAAACTCAAACATCAATTTTACAGTGGCGGCATCTGTGATGAAAAAACTCAAAACAAGATATCTAACTTTATCTTCCGAGTTCAAAACAGGTCAAGTGAAAGTTGTTTTTGATTAGGAATCAAAAGCTAGTATTGCTAAACAACAATTACTTACCTCATTATTGATATCAAAGACTCCCTCCTGTATTTTCTCGTAAATCTCTTTGGCGGTGTCGATGAAGGCCTCTTCGACGTTGGCGGCGGTCTTGGCCGACGTCTCCATGAAGACCAGGCCGTGCTCGCGGGCGAACGCTTCGCCTTCCTCCTTCTTCACTTCACGTCGAGATTCTAAATCGCTGGAATGGGATTACTGTGGTTAAAATCATGAACTTAACACTTACTACTTTTCAGATATGTTTAATGTGTGAGGTCTGTTATCGTAGTATCCGGAACATTAAGATAAGAAGTAGGAATCATCCTGAAATCATCATATGTGTAATAAAATCCCAACCATGTTCCCTTAAATAAAATACGGCATAATCAAGAACCACTGGTATTTTCAATTTTTGTTGTACCTAATAGACATTAACAGGGACAGTTTAAAGAAATAGGGTACAGGGGCCGGCCCCCATCAGACAAGGCCTGAGAAATCGGGTTGTACATACAATGGGTCTTTAACAGGACGCGAGAAGTCCAGTAGTGTAATAGTCGCTATTTACACTACTGCCCCCTACCTCTTGTTCCCGATGAGCATGATGACCATGTTGGAGTTGGAATGCTGGCGTGCGTCTTCAAGCCACGTCGTCAAGTGGTTGAACGTGTCTCGCCTCGTAATGTCGTACACGAGCAGAGCGCCCGCCGCGCCCCGGTAGTACGATCTGGTGATTGATCTGTGGAATAAAGAGTGTGGTTTCTTTAGTAATGTTTTTTATCTACACTAATGTTGTAATATTCTACTTATGTTTCCAATACTTGACTTATAATTACTACTGTTATAGCGCAGACAACTAAAACACTCAATTTAAGCAATTGCACATGATGTTATAATATCCACATCGATATCGTAAAATCTCATTATAACATCGCGCCCTGCGCGGCGCGCGCCCTGCGGCCCTGCGCGCGCAGCTGCGCTCTCATTGGTTAGATTTTAATGGCGGCAAGTTCACTGTGACAATACACGTACGCGTGAATTTAATGTTTCGCAAAGAGTTTTGTTTTTAAAATTTTGTTTGATTAATTGCATTAGTGAAGATAAAGTAGTGTATGCAACTGCATATAACACGGGTATTAAAACACTCGTTACTATTATGAAACTCGCTGCGCTCGTTTCATAAACTCACACTCGTGTTTTAATACCCTTCTTTATATGACAGTTGCATAAACTACTATTATATAGGTAGTAGTAGCAAAGAAAGAATAACTTTGGAACTAAAACAGCTAAAAAGAGTTTCTTTTATCCATTTCAGTATTTCAGTTCAGTAATATTACATAATACACTGACTCCTCACATATCCTTAGTAATCAGATGGTTAATCAATAACACACGATTGGTTGAACAAAGAGAAGCCAAACCTATTGCATTCTTAATAGGTACAAGGCTATGACAACAATTTTATTATAAGAATGAACAATACATTACAGCAATTTCTTATCAATGCTTTATTTGAACAAAGTACATATATCTAGTGAGACCGGCCTTTGCCCTGCAGTGGGATCGAATATAGTTCGAATGGAAACTAGTATAATAAGTTAATTCTGCAGCCATTACAAGCACAGAGCTTTATTTGCACTGTAATAGTTAAACCATACTTATACATGTTTGTGATAACAGAAAGCATACCATTTACTAATGGCATTGACCCTATTTTTTATTACAAAGATTACAATATAAATACACCTAAGTTAATCAATAAAAAATCGTATCTATACTAATATTATAAAGCTGAAGAGTTTGTTTTGTTTGTTTGTTTGTTTAAACGCGCTAATCTCAGAAACTACTGAACCGATTTGAAAAATTCTTTTTGTATTGGATAGCCACATTCAACGGGAAGGTTATAGGCTACTTTTCATTCCGAAATTCCCACGGGAACGGGAACAACGCGGGTAATACCGCGGGGCGCTGCTAGTCGTATGATATGCCAAAAGTCACAAACCAATTCACAAAATTATTGCTTCTACAAGCATTCATTCAAGTGGATTGTTTTCAATAATATTGAGTTCCCAAAGACAACAGAGTTTCAACATTACCAAGGATGACTTATTATAAAGCCATTGTTATTGATAACAATGTGATATCACAATGTATTGGGCCAATACACTTGATACCAGGCCAGGTAATTTATGTATGTACATGGTTAACTTATTTGCATAAACATGATAAGACTGCAATCAATAGTTGTGTGGGCTAGGATAGATAATTTAGTCTAAAGCTGGTTATACACTAGTCTTCTCTAGAGGCAGGCTGCCTCGCCCCGAGGTCACGTCAGTGGAGACACTGCCACAACCTGAGGCCCATCACAACACAACACAATGTATATTTGGTACATATTGTAGGCTGCTCGACCCGAGGCTGCCTCTAGTGTATGTTGGCTTTATAAAAATAGATTACAAACCTTACACTTGTTTATAATTTTAAAATATTTATATCAACTAATATTGGGTATGCTTTGTTGTTTTTACTCTGTTATGCAAAAACAGTAGGTAAAAAAAGAGAATAGAATAATGCATGTTTTTGTCAAAAAAGTAGTAAGACTGGTTTGGTTGAATGTCAAATGATAAGTTTATATCTTAAATGAAAACAAGGAGTATGTTAGATAGTTTATTATACTGGTTTCTTGACCACTGCGACCACGGTTCCCGTAAAGGGCCATCAAATAAAAATGGAAAAATAAAAGTGAAGTGTACCCATAAACATAGTTTCATTTAAAAAAATAGTTTATCATAGTTGTTAGGTTGTTACAAGAAACTACGCTGTTATATTTACAAGGAAAAACACCTATCTTTACTGTAAGAAAAATATCAGGATGAACCGAATGCTAGGGTTTCTTATAAATATTTTTTTAAATAAACTGTCAGATTTTTATTCCTAAATACAAAGAAACATAGATGGAATTTAATAAACCCTCTTATCATAGAATGGGACATAAGTAGCTACATGTGTGTTACTAGAATAGGTCAATAAACTAATTATAAACACATTAACAATAAATAAACAAGAGAAGCAAGTAAGCAGTAAGATAACATGCTATTAATGTTAAAATACCTAGTAGATTTATAATAACTCATGTTGCAAGTTAAGATGGTAACATGTCATTGTAAGTTTGTACCTAAATATTTCTTAACTAGCAGTGCCCCGCGGTTTTACCCGCGTTGTGCCCGTTCCCGTAGGAAATCCGGGATAAAATGTAGCCTATAGCCTTCCTCGATAAATAGACTATCTAACAGTGAAAGAATTATTCAAATCGGTTCAGTAGTTTCTGAGATTAGCGCGTTTAAACAAACAAACAAACAAACAAAACAAACTCTTCAGCTTTATAATATTAGTATAGATTAAACTTGTGCTATTATATGTACAAGAATATAATAGTGTCACATTTAAAAATAAATTTAAAAAGCTTTTGATTTCCAAATGTTATTACAGTATTGATGAATATTTAGGGCGCTTTCAAATTATGCGTTTCGTGTCGGACCGCTGCGGTGCCGAAGCGGTGCGTTTGTCGTATTGTGTACGTACGATCGTGTGTTTTCATACAAATCGAGCAGCTCGGCAACAGTGCGTAATAAAATTATTTCGCGGTACCGACGCCGCACTGTTGCCGAGCTGCTCGATTTGTATGAAAACACGATCGTACGTACACAATACGACAATCGCACCGCTTCGGCACCGCAGCGGTCCGACACGAAACGCATAATTTGAAAGCGCCCTTAATGGATCAGTAGAACTAGTGTAAAATTATTATTATTGAATCATTTGTTATCATATTCAAATTTTAGAGTTGTGTTTCAATGTTGCATTATTTTAATTTGATTTAGGTACCTTAGTATTTGCATGCCTCACATATATGGCAGGTAACACTTTTATTGTACCTCTATTTGCAAAATAAATGAAACTGTATATGCTAATGTAAGCTTATTTTTATATAGTTTAATTAATAGTGTCTTATTATGTGACAAATTGATTGTTTAAATATCTATATCAAATAGAATAGATTAATGTAATTTCATTCAAAGAAGCTGAATGTAACTTCTTATTTCCTTGTCACAAGACTTTAGGTTTTGTGTCTTACTAACTCAAAATTGTATTTTAGTATTAAGTAAACACATGAAATAAAAGTTTGCATGAGCTAATATGATTTTCTTTGTTTTGTATAATTAAATCTCAATTATTAACATTGTTGTTCTATATAACAATGAGAGCCTTTATTTTTGTATTATGTAGGTTAGTAAGATTCTCAAAGGTTATCAATACTTTTCTTTCAGGTTTGAATTAATATTACAAGTCTTTCGAAAACATACCTGAAGGCTTCCTGTCCGGCAGTGTCCCATATCTGCAATTTGATCTGCTTGCCGTCAATAGTGATCATGCGAGCACCAAACTCAACTCCTATTGTGAGATCATGGACAGGCTGAAATCTTTTGTCAGTGAACTGAAGAAGCAGGCAAGACTTCCCAACACCTGTTAGGAAAATAAACCAAACATGTTTATGAAGACAAAGCAATAGATAAACAAAGAAAGTCCTTGACTTTACATTTCCTAATCCATGTTTTCTGTTCTAAGTGTGCAAGTATCGATTGGTTCTCTCAAGAGACACAAAAAACAAACACTACGGTGAGATATGCGCACTTAAATCCCTTTTTGACGTAGTTAAAATTGAGCGTAGGCGTATTACACCCCAAATGATATTCACGCCCCACATAATAAAAAATAACTAATCTCTCACTATCTTCGCTACACTAATGACTCAAGATGAAACTTGTCACGCTGGTGACCACCACAAAACAACGAAATAGGAAATAAAACGTGACAATACAGCTAAATACAGTATCAGGAAATAAAATCAATACCTGTATCCCCAATGATGATATATTTGAACAAGTAGGCGTAAGCCATTTTCACTGAGTTTTAACGTTACTGTTAGCCCGCACGGTAATTTATATTATAGTAAAAATGATAATTCACAATACGAATTTCTTTTATTACGAGTGATACGCAATTTTTACTTTACAAAATTCACAGCTGGCTGACTGATTGATTGATTGACTGAATCAATTTGTCATTGTGAAAACTTGACTTATGACAAAACAAACAATCATATCAAACATTCAAGGAACAGCGTAAAAATAAACTCGCATTCTGTGATCGCTTGCTTTAGTCGATTCGATTTTAAAGTTATGTTTAAACGATTCATACTAAAGCAATTTGCTCAATCAAACAAAATACTTGGCAACCCAAGCTGTTTGATTCCGTCATAGTCAAGTGTCAACGGTTAACTTAACTGTCAAATATGTCATTATCAAATAAAATGATTGTCAATTTGTCAAATGTTTTTGATATTTCGGAATTCGGATTTCGGATGTGTTTTTTCTGATATTTCGGTGGTGTTTCAGTAATTTGTTTAACCTCTCAACTGTGTTTGTTTAAGATCCTAAAATACTCCGTAGGTTGTGTATGCTACGGATCCTCATCATTACAACACCCGTCTGATTTTAGGATTTTATGCTTTATTTATAGTGCGTTGAGGTTTAAAATTGTATGAAACGTAAAGTGAATGAAATGATCTACCATAGAAAATAAAAACTTTGAACTAAAAGCAATTAGAACAAATGAAAAAGAGCTGTCAAAGTCACTCCGTCGGCAACCGTTACGAGATTGTATGAAGATTGTAAGCGTCCTAGTGATTTTGGGCGGCCGGGTCTTCGTTTTTACCAATGAATAAATATGTTTTTTAAATAAACAAAAGCATTTTGAATGTTAAAATGCAAAACTAAATATATTTTCTAAATAAATAACTTATCAACATCGGTTTACGCTAAGTTTTCACCAAGAAATCATCATGTAAAGTGGCGTTGTAAAATTGCGAAAAACGGCGGAAATTTGTGAAAACGTCACACAGACGAGGGGTACAGTTTGTAGTAGTGTTCACACAGACGAAGAGTTAATACTTATTATTGTAAATGACTTGTGATTGTAACGAACTATACCTACATGCTATGTGAAATAAAATATAACATACCTTTATGCCATTTCTTTGGTTAATGGTATATAAACAAACTTCAAGTGGATTTTTTTATCGATAACCTTCCAGAGATCCTGTTCAATGTCTACTCTAAAATCGAAATATTTTAGTTATGGATTCTAAAGAATCAACATCTATGACGAATTCTACAAAGTCAGAGTGTGAAGAAAAAAACAAGAACCTGAAAGGAACACCAAGACAGGTGGGCCAAGGAGACAATGACGAAAAATTGTTTACATGTCCGACACAAAATTCAAACTGTGTTCCGTTGAATGGATCGCGATCTAAATTAGGAAGTACTCATTACAAAGAATCCGGTTCTCATTCGTGTTCGTCAAGCGAGAGATCGCTGGATAATTCGAAACATGCTTGTAGCTCAAATCAATCAAACACAGTGAAGAAGGTCAATTCTATCGATGGGCTGAGTGAGGCGGCTACGGCGGGCAGCAGTCGGTCGAGTAGTACTAATAATGGGTTAGATATTAATGAGGGCCAGTGCCAGAGGTACAAGGTGTGTACAGACAGGGCAAGTGGCAGCACACAGCCTTCAACAAGTGGCACTAGCAAGTCAAGTGATAATGATGTTTACATTAACAAAGAGAGCAGAAAGAGGCCTTCCAGCTTGAAGCTCAACAGACCAAATCTAGATGATGACAGTTCTAGTGATACAGGAAATGATGACTACTCCCTAGGGTCTGAAGATGGGTGCATATACACCTACAGGGGCGGAGAACATTTGGCTGACTTACCCAGCTCGTTTTTCAGTCTTGATATGGGCCTACCATTAGACAGGCACCTGCCCATGCCTCTTAACTATCAAGTCCAACAAGCTGGGGGCAATGCAGCATCCAGAGCATCAAGTCCTGACATGGACTTTCTAGAAATGGACTTCGATCCTGGACCTTCGTGTGAAGTCGATACTGGTGACGAATCCTCCCCTGACGCTGACTTAGAGGCTGCATGCAACTTGCCGGAAGAAAGTGAGCCTGTTGTGCCTCCTGTTCCAGCTAGGGGGCCGACTCCGGAACATTCCGCTGGTCCCAGTAGGCAGGTTCCACCACCTGTTCCTGTACCACCTGCGCCTCAAGAAGAACCTCCTTGCCCAAGCACTCAGCCATCAACTAGTCGATCGGTACCTGCGATTCCAACTATTGAGACGGATACTCATCACATGTACGGGCCATACTTAACTCATATAAATGCGAGAGGTGAACATCTGTTGGTTAGAAGAACAATGTCTCATTGGTCGCCACCGGCTAGTGTACATTTGGTGAATGGACACTTGGTAGCACAGAAGGATTCAAATAATAGTAAGTTTTTACTCTTTTTTTTCCTTAACCTATATTGTCCCACTGCTGGGCAAAGGTCTTCCCCAAACTCTTCCATCTCTCCCTGTCCTTCGCTGTCTCCCATCACTATCTGTCAACGGAGTCAATATCGTCCCTCCAGCGTCTCCTAGGCCACCCGCGGCGCCGCGCTCCCTCCTGGACCCACTGGGTGGTGTTGTGGGTGCATCGTTAGTTTTTACTTAACATCCCAATAATTATTTTCATGCGCAAGTTCAAAATAACTAGCAGTAGGTATGTGTCATAGTTTAACTGAGAATGTTGAATGTATCATCAACTTTTAATTATAAAGTTTAATTGAATACAGTTTTATTGATTAACATTTTGCTATGTATCATGGTACATTATGTATGATGACTGAATATTTATTTAATGTCACATCCACAGTGTTGTTATTATACACTTAAATCAAGAGTTACAGTACAGAGTACAATTCTGACATGAACACCATTAAATCTAGTGTAAGGGCTTTATTCATAATCGCTTATTAACAGCATTTGAGCTATAAAAGGTTATGTCCCTTTCTGACATACACTATTTTCCAAGAAGTAAAAGAGACAAAACACTTTGTAACAGTTTTTTAGTTATCTATAACTATACATATTATGATGTAATACTTTATTAACATAACAGGCCTCTTTATATTCATGTTTAGGTTAAATTATAGCGTTTGATAGTACTTATCTCAGTAACTATTTGTTTATAGTGTTGTTTACATACCATAACCTAAATTGAAACACACTAATGTCTCTGATATAAGTATAAAACTTGTTTGAATAATCTTCATGTCATGACTCATTTGTTAGTATTTGTATTCAAGGCATGTATTGTGTTGTAAGTAAATGGGTTAGCTATATTAGGTATATATTATATTTTAATTAAAATACAAGAGGTATTCTATTTACATTTTAACAAACTTGTGCCTTAATACTCCAAATTTAACCACCCTTATTCCAATTTTTTTTTACATGTACTTAGTCAAAAATGTATCAAGGTATCTCCTTATTTGAATGCTGTTTGAGTGTTCAGGTTAGCTACCAATATAACCCAGTAGAGAGTCCAATGCAACTGGAAACGAGTTCCTAAGTATTCTGACATTCAAACAAACCTACTATTCAGCTATGACTAAGATTTCTATGCCATTGAACTTAAAATACAACTTAATTTACTTGTTTAAATTTTTGTAAGTTATTTTACTAAAAATACTACCTAGTAGTAAATACGTAGTAAAATTTTCACCATAATAAAACTTTAACGCCGATGCTAACAAACCATTTCTTTGTTTGTTAAGGTGTGTAAAATATTTATTGTTATCTCAAGGTCATATAAGATATAGTTTGTACTTGTTGTGTTAATACAGTCACCGGCAAAAGTGAATTAGCACTTGATATTACGCAAATAACCAAGAAAAGACCAGAAATAGGTACTATATTTATACTAATACTTATAGGTAATATTTTTTTGGATTTTTTGTTTGTTAGAATGCACTCATCTCAGAAACTACCAATCCAATTTGAATAATTCTTGTAATGGATAGCCATTTTAAGGCGGTATTAAATTGAAGTATTTATTAAAAATAAAAATTCATAAGTGCCACCATCGCCTGTCTGTCTGTCTACAAAAATCATTGAATGGATTTCCATGCGATTTTCACCACCAAAGAGATTGATTCAAATGGAAGATGTTACGCTATTTTTTAAACGTAATCCGTAATGCCATTAAGATAAGAACCTTATGCAACCTAACCACGGGGAGAGGTCGCTAGTTTACTATATTAAATGATTATACACATTACATAACAACCTTATTAATTAGTTGGTTAAAGTTGTAAATTAGTAACCGACCAAGTTGAATAACTTAACAATCATTAACCTAAATAAAAGTTCTTTGCCATTTATGTCTTGCTTTCATATGAAAGAGAAAAATAATGTTAATGTAAAGTTTTATTTTACAACATGAGAGTGGTTAAAATTATCACTTTTAAATTTTTCTTATCACTGTACTTAATTTATACTGAAGTGAATGAATGTATTACTTTACATCTCACTTGCGGGTTAACACTTAGTGATACGGTCGTATTTATTAGAGATCACTTTATTTACTATCTAAAATTCTTTTGAAGTTCCGGACAATCTGATTTTTGGACAAATGTCCAAATACCTATACAGCCTTAAGGTAGACGATAAAAAGTTGGTTAATTTGGAAGTTCCAAAGAGTGAATTAGAAGTTAAAATCTTAGTAAAAGTAATAACACTTAACATTTCGTTTATTTACTAGCTAGCAGTGCCTCACGGTTTCTCCCCTGTTGGACACGTTCCTTTCAAAATTTCGGCAAAGAATGAGAAACGTTAATTAGTTCCTATTTGTTAATTTTTTTATCATAGTTCCGAAGATAGACCTACATACTCTTTACACACAAACTCTACCTCTTTATAATATAGGTACCTAGTATGCCTAGATTAATATTAACTTAACTTGATGGAGTCTAACTTACAAGATACAGACTATTCAAATTTGGAAGTCCGAGTGTTTGTAGATTAAGTTATTTAAGCAAAAAAATATTATTTATGTATTATTTAATTCCCCAGGTATAGAAGAATACCCAGAAGGCTCGCTCGCAGTGAGTCTGAACCGGGTGAGGTACATGTACGAGGTGAACCAGCCCATCACGCCGGCGGCCTCGTACCATCTGATGATGGCCAAGAAGCTAATCGGCGAGAAGACTAAAGACGAGGGACAATGTTCTAGTGCGGTGAGTTTGGTTTGGTTTACTATTATGTACTGATTTTGAAACTACGTTTACGGTTACACCTCTCTTTTATTTTACACACATATATTTTGTCACAGATGTCTTCTGTGACCACGGTTCCTGTAAAGGGGTCGAAACGTCAGACAAAAATGTTAAATAAAAGCGAAGTGTATCTGTAAACGTAGTTTAAATTTCTAAATGAGTACCTAGTGTTCGCTTAAACTTTAGAAACAAGTAATATGCACTGTATTATTGTTTTGTCCCATGGTGGGAAGATAATCCTCCTTCATTCTTGAGATTGCTTTGAAGTGTCTAACATTTAAAGACCTACGCTGCGTGGTATTGCCAAGGTTGTCGAATTGAGAGGATCTCAATCTGATGGATAGGCATTTTGGAGGTACTGAAAATCAAGTTACATCTAAAATTGTATGTAACTGATTCACTACATAACTGAATCTGATACTAGTAAAGATTAAACTTCAGTGTGGTTTCCTTAATCATGTTCGGTCTATGTTACATCCAGAGTGGCGACTCGGAGCTGCCGTGCTCTAGTACATCGAGCGTGTCGTGCGTGGAGGCGCCGCGCGTCATGGTGTGGCCCGAGAAGGAGGCCTGCGAGCGCCAGGTCACGCAGATAGGAGTGTCGGCCTGTGGCGCCACCGCTGTCGTTAATGTTTTTGTGAGTTGAACTATACCTTTATAGGAGATAAACTGGAGTTAAACTTTCTTTCAGTAGAGTTTCTGACATAAATCTATGTACTTAAATCTATTTATGAAAATAGCTAGCCGCGCGCCGCGGTGTTACCCGCGTTGTTCCCGTTCCCGCGATAATTTTTGGGATAAAATGTATCCCGTGTGTTATTCTGATGTATCTATACTAATATTATAAAGCTGAAGAGTTTGTTTTGTTTGTTTGTTTGTTTGTTTGTTTGTTTGTTTGTTTGTTTGTTTGTTTAAACGCGCTAATCTCAGAAACTACTGAACCGATTTGAATAATTCTTTCACTGTTAGATAGTCTATTTATCGAGGAAGGCTATAGGCTACATTTTATCCCGAAATTCCCACGGGAACGGGCACAACGCGGGTAAAACCGCGGGGCGCTGCTAGTAACTTATATTAGTGTAAAGCTACATCCAAATCCGTCCGGTAGTTTTTTCGTGAAAGAGTAACAAATATACATCCCTATAAACTTTCGCGTTTTTAATATTATAGTAGGATTGATGAAAACCTCTTATATTAACCTTCCAACTGTTCTATCCGCAAAATTTTCCTTTTTTCTTTATTTCCATTTTAAATATATAATTTTTACCTCCCATAATATTACTTACTACATTTTAATTATTTATAATCTTAATTAATGAAGCAACAAGCATTTCCATCCTTTACCTATTTTATTTCTTGATTTCAGAATGCTTTAGGAGTGCCTGTAAATATAGAAAGGATAAATTCATCAATCGGCACCAGGCTGCGAGCTAACAACGCACCGTTACCTAGGTATGTTGAGCTTGTCCATATAATAGGTATAAAAACAATATTAGCCTGTAATGTCCCACTGTTGGGCAAAGGCCTCTCATCTCACTGAAGATATCAGTACAGTGAGGAAGATTAGTCGTAATCACTACGCTTGCCTAATGCGGGTTGGTGATCTCAAACCTGAGCCATGTTTGAAAAGTAGGAAACTTGTTTTAGTTCGACCCGGATCTATCTATTAAAAAAATCGTATCAAAATCCGTTGCGTAGTTTTAAAGATCTAAGCATACATACTGCTGAAAACGATTTTGTTTACTATGTAGTGATGTATAGATTTCGATACATTTTGATGATATTGTCCTCCAGATACCTGCTGTCCCGCGCCGTGGCCGGCTGCACGGCGGCGGACCTGGTGTCTGGTATCCAGCGGTCGTCGGGCGGGCTGGTGACGGCTCGCTTCTTCCACACGTACCCCGAGCGCGCCGTCTCGCTCTCGCACTGGCTAGCCGACTGGATCTCTTGGGGTGAGCATACTAATACAGTCGATGTAGTCGTATAGGCCGGTAGCATGGTGAATCTCGATCTGAATTCAGTTTCCAAATTATAAAGTACTGAAAAAATATGTGATTTGCCTTATTTGCCTCTTGTTGAACGCTCACCTTTGTTGAACGCTTGTGAGAGTCATTCTTATAGACCGTTCTGGAAAATTAAGAATTTGAAAAATCAGAATATAGTGTGGTACTCGTTAAATTTCTTGTAATTCTGGGCCTTTTGAATCCAGATTCTGAATTGCAGATTCACAAACAAAAGCAGTTTGAAATTGTATTTTGTATTGCTCGAAATAGAACTAACACTATTTATAACGGATGTCATTTTATTATTAAACATATTGAGGAATAAAATGCTTGTGCAACGAGAATGTATGTAATGAGTAAAATGAGAATGCTTGTGCTATACTCATCGTAAAGTTATACTGTGCAGGCGCAGTCCCGATCCTGACGCTGAACCTGCAGCGCGGCTGCGAGGGCGAAGCGCCCGACGCGTGGCATCACCAGATGGTGTTCGGCGTGTCGGCGCGCGGCGTCTACCTTTGCAACCCGCTGGAATGCGGTATGAATTATTATATTTTACTCGCAGCGCCCCGCGGCTTTGCCCGCGTTGAGCCCGTTCCCGTAGAAATTTGCGAAAATCCTTTCTTAGTGTGCACTTACGTCGCTTGAAGAACCTTCCTACCAAATTTCATGTTTCTAGGTGTAGCGGTTGAGGCTGTGCTTATCAGTCAGTCAGTCAGGACTTTGAATTTTATATATGAATATAGATCCCGCAGACTGCATCCCGCAGTTTTAACCGAGCTATCCAATAGATAAATAATTATTTGAATCGAATTGATGGTTCCAGAGATTAAAGCATAAAACAAAAAAAATACTCTTCAACTTTATTACATTTTGGACACTACGTGACGTCATTTTACTCCATATTGCCAACATTGCACAGAGCAAATAATATACTGTGTAGTGTCAAATGTGCTTGTTTTTACCCTATTGCGCCTAAGTTCATAGAAGAGTTATGTATTTGACCTAAATGTATGTGTCTATTCCTGTGTTTTCTCGTAACTAATAAAACGATAAACCGATTTTGATAAATTAAACATAGATTCATTCGTCTTAATAATACGAGTATCACAAACCAATTGATGAGAACATTCGTGTTAAAAAAAACAAAATGGCCGCTCTTGGGCGGTACTATATTCTGTACTAAAATAAAATTCAACTCCAGCGAGTGGGGTATCAAAATGAAGAGTTTAAAGTGCTTATTAAATATGTCACTTGCGATATTAAGTGGTTGGCTGTATGTTATGTACGTTTCCGTGGGCAGTGCGCGAGTCGAGCCTGTGGGCGCGGCTGTGCTCCCCGCCGGAGCTGCTGGTGCGCGCGCGCGACGTGGCGTGCCGCTTCACGCCCGCCACCGACCTGTCGCCGCTGCTGCACGTGCCCGACCAGCGGTTCCACACTATGAACGTCTTGGGTAAGCACTCACACGTACTTGTCTATCACTATCTATTAGGGAAATAGGCAGAGAGTAAGGATATGTTTTAATACAGGCAGAGCAGAGTGGTGCGGTGCTCAAATGACTAATAACAATGCGTCTTGAAGAGATCATGATTAGTTTAATGCGTTGGGATTACTCAATTAAACTTGGTCCCGACAAGCGTAGTACTATCTTGAGTGAGATGGCAGTATGGCAGAGTGGGGTTTAGAAACGCATTACCTGTAATGACAGGCTAATATTTGACTTGTCCTGAATACTAGGTCAGGTATGCAACGTGCTGCGTGAGTGGCGCGCGGGCGGGTGGCAGGAGGCGCACACGCGCACGCGCCACGTGCGCGTGCCGGCCGCCTACCAGCCCGGCGTGACGCTGGCGGCGCTCACCGGCTCCGACGCGCACCGCCGCCTCACCACCGCGCCCAACCTGCCCGTACTCGCACACCACCCTTCCTGAGACTTACTCAACCTAGGTTGGAAGCAGCCTAACGGTCAACACTGATATGTGAAGGGGGGAATGGATGGAAGCAATCGAATTAAGAAACTAATCGATGTAAGTTTAATATTTGGTAGTTTGTCAGCTCCATTGAACAATTGGTCGATTGAGATAACTGACGTTTCAATTCGATGTTTTTTTTTCATAGAAACGATAAAACGCATTGTCTTCAGTTTTTTTGGAAGTCGGTTAAATGTGGCGAGCGATTCGCTCATGCCTGTAATATAATCACATTATAGACTTATACTCGGAATTTTTATTAGATTCCAGATTTGACATTAGCTACTGTCATTTTGTGAAATAATGATACCACATATAATAGTGTAGTGTAGTGATACGAATATCTTATTTCATTGCGAATCGATATTTTGTATCCGAGATGTATCCGATGTATTTTCTCATTGTTTTTTACTTATTATTAAACTAGATATTTTTTGACACCAATATATAATTACTTGGAATGAACAGTCTAGCACATTAACCAAAACAAACAACGTTTTTTTTCTGTTTTATTTGTCATGTTCCTTCAAGATCACATTTTTTTATTTATTTCACACACAATTATAAAAGAAAAGTCTCAGATCGTTAATTAATCGTCAAAACTAAATTATCAGTTCAGAAATATTTAATTTCCTGATATACTTAGTTTACGAGAGTAAAATTATAAACGAGAAGAATCGATCCGGAAATATTCCATTTCCATATCGAATAATTTCGCAACGTCACTATTTAGTATTTGTCATAATGTTGCAACACTGAAATTGTCAAATCTGGAATCTAATTAAAATTTTTAGTATAGGTTTTTTTTGTAATTATAGAACTAAATTGTTTATGTCATCTTTATGCCATTTGTATTGTCATGTCAAATGTCTTCTGACAGAACGGAAAGTCTGTGGTATGTATTTGGAATTGTCTTTGAATATTCGAATCAGATAAAATTAAACGGTAATCATATAAGAGTTTTAAACTAACTATTAAACCCTTTATCTACACTAATGTTGTAACATTCTACTTATGTTTCCAATACTTGACTTATAATTACTACTGTTATAGCGCAGACAACTAAAACACTCAATTTAAGCAATTGCACATGATGTTATAATATCCACATCGA
This sequence comes from Cyclophora punctaria, assembly GCA_951394245.1. NCBI lineage: Eukaryota > Metazoa > Arthropoda > Insecta > Lepidoptera > Geometridae > Cyclophora > Cyclophora punctaria. Next base: position 3,774,829 of record OX596183.1, read on the forward strand.
TATCGTAAAATCTCATTATAACATCGCGCCCTGCGGCCCTGCGCGCGCAGCTGCGCTCTCATTGGTTAGATTTTAATGGCGGCAAGTTCACTGTGACAATACACGTTCGCGTGAAATTAATGTTTCGCAATGTGTTTTGTTTTTAAAATTTTGTTTGATTAATTGCATTATTGAAGATAAAGTAGTGTATGCAACTGCATATAACACGGGTATTAAAACACTCGTTACTATTATGAAACTCGCTGCGCTCGTTTCATAAACTCACACTCGTGTTTTAATACCCTTCTTTATATGACAGTTGCATAAACTACTATTATACTTTAAAAAGCAGTGACTGATAATGTGAAATTGATAAAAGACATTTAAAGGCCAAATGGACATGAAATAAGTTTAGATTAGAAATATAAAAATATCTAATATTAACAGTGCTGTATTAACTAAATAATTCGCAAATGGCATGTATCAGCACTTTACATATTAAAATAACTTTTTAAACCACCGAAATAATTTAACAAGCTGTTAGATTTTGCCAATTGTAGTTTGGGTGTGGCCATAATATGGCAGGCTTGACAGTTGACACTATAAAACTCGCGATTTTAATACAAAAACAATTTGAAAAATAAGTGTTAAATATTACTCGAGAGTATATTATTGATATTTTTAATGATTAATTATTATAGTATTTTCACTGTGGCATGTTGCAAAAAAACCTGTCATATTAATATTTGAGTTTTGACTAAATTTGAACTGAACTGTTACCGTTTGTTGCCTGACAATGCAGACTTTCAGAACATTCGATTAAGTTACCTTTGAAACGACCTTGCTTAGTTTTGATTATGGCCACTCTCTTACTTGTTTGGCGCACACGCAAGGTGGTCAACTGAGCCCACGGGCTAAGTTGACCTTTTTTTTTCTTTATGGGCGACTCGACCCATGGGTCAACCCAGCCCGCTTACTTACCGCCTAAGAATCAATTCAGCCCGCGGGCGTAGGTACCATTCGGTAGGTTAGGGTTATTTTTTTTTATCGACTAAACCTGTGGGCTGAGCAGGCCCTTATCGGTAAATTGTAGTCGTGTGATTGTGATGTGGGTCGAGTCACCTATGAAAAAAAACGGAGTGGGTAACTGAACCTGCGGGCTCAGTGCTCTGCGGGCCCAGTTTACCACCAAGCGGGCGCACAATACGAATTAACAGCTAAGAAAAAAGCAATACACAATAGTTTTAGCTCGTAAATAATTACAGATTTATAAGTTTGCACAAAAGCCTGCATTTTTGTATACAATATAGTAGTCGTATTCTTTAATTTTTACGCTTGCTGTTGTCAAAATAATGGCAGCGCCAATCAGATTGTGTAATCTCTGAGCATGGATTGTGATTGGTCAATATTTTGACATCTTTAAGTGCATAATTTAAAAATGGAATATAATATCTTGTAAAGTCCTTATCACAATTGTAATTAAGTTTGTATTAAATTATTTGTTATGTGTTTACATCAATATATTATTTGTTCACTTATGTATGTATAATAATTTTCTGTGACGCATTTCGCCTAATTCTTTTTGTTCTTATTTATTAAGCCTTGTACATATTTCATTGGTTCTTTGTATATTGTCTAGTTGTCTTCTTTTCATTAAAAAATGCCATAGAAACAATGGATATTATTCGATTAGTCATTCTAAAAAGAGCTGTATTACCTAGTAAGAAAGGTCAAATTTGAATTCAATCGGGTGATATGGTAGTGAAAATGTAGTGCAGTGTTTTTGACTTAGAAAAACATAGAATATATATACTAACATAGCAATATTTGTAAAATTAATAATTGAAATTGTCAAAGTATTGTCTAAAAAAGAATAGTTATTAGCCAATAAGAGTGCTGCATCTTCGAGGCGTCTTGTTTGATTGGTTACACGGTGAATTTGAGACTGGAAAGTGTTTTACTGATGGTTTATTACGCAAATTTCATCTTCTAGTCTTCAAGTCTACATATTATATCTTATTTAAAACGAATTCATCTGATTCAAAGATTGATGTACTATTTATGTACTTAGTTGGGTCTCTACTTAGAGTTACTCATCTGTTCAATACTCAGTCTTATACATATATAATTTAAATCGAAATTGCTAGTCATCTTGATAGTTAGATGGGATACGTGATACGCGTAATTAACTTTCATAGTTTTTTTTTTTCAAACTTTGGCAATTTTTTTTTCGTGTTTTTTTTATTTGTTTTAAACTGTCAGTCAAACACTGTCCAGCACTTAGTTGGATTATTTATGTATAAAACATACTTTCAATCATCCATAACGATTCGAATTAAGGCTTCAGAAATATCGCTCAAAATGTTTATTTAATATCTTTCCATGTAGTAACATTATTTAAATATTCGTAATATAAAATAACTCGTGTGATTGGCTAAATTTTATTAGCCAAATAAAAACTTGTGTATATATTTTTTTGTAAGGTATTATGGATATTGTATATTAGTCAATTGGTGCTTACTAGTCAAAATTATATTAGCACATACGAATATTTTCAACGCGAATTTATGTTTAGTTTCATGTTGTAATACAAAACCTTATGAACGTATACGCGCGCGTTTGAATCGCGTCACGTTGAAAACCGTTGGATAAATGTCCAATTTGTACCCTATCATCATATTTATAAGGTTTCTATTTCAACACAAAATTTAATATTTGAATGAAAGAAAATAAAAAATAATATTCTCATTGGCCCATTTAAAACTATGAGCAAATCGTAGACATAATAAAACTAAAAAAAAAGTGTCGAATAATTCTTTCAAATATTGAATGAAGTAATTTTTTAATTAAGTTTGCCAGTGTTATCTTTCGAATATTTTCATTTTACACAGAGTTTGTGCCAGATAAGTATGCGTATTACTGACAACACTAAATTAAGCTTTGTTCCGTACTTGATTAGTTACAAATTGCCTTTAAAAGAAAACTTATAAAGCACTAACTCAAAGACACAAATAATAATAATCTTATTAACAATTAGAAAAGTTAATTTGCAGTTATTTTTTTAAATATTCAGTAACTTTGTTATAAATAGTTTTCGTAATTTAATAATAAGTCCTGTTCTCTTAGGGTCCATATTTAAAATAGTATTTTGGCCCTTACACACCATGTAAAAATAGTATGTACCTTCGTCATTGCACTAACCATATATTAATACGATGTTATATAACTATCGATAGATAACACAGAATAAGTACCTTAGTTGGCAAGTTTTTTTATTGATACTTTCTATGTACCTACATGATATCGTACTTGGGACCTTGGTCCGCGTAACTTGATAATATAAAATGTTATGTATAACATTATATTTTTGGAATATACTCTGATAGAATCTATTTGCGTTTAATTTCTATAGTATTTTATATCTACCCCATTTTTAACACATTAAATGTCGGTAAAATACGGTATTGATTAATGTGATGAGTTTTTAGAAAATGGCAGCATCCGTGTTATGTTCATAATTAGTGGCGGTGAATGTGTTATTAGGACACATTTGTGGTGATGGCTGAATGTTCATCGACGTTATAGCGTTTAATATTTAGTACACATGACCATAATCACCAAGTAAGTACCAACTTAATATTTACAAATTCGTACAGGAACTTAGATAAGGATATTTTTTTATCTAAGTTATATACCATGTCGGAGGCCTTTAGGCGGTCTAAAAACTCCGGCACAAGGGCTGGCCAAATGGTCTCTGATCTGCTCGAACATACAAAGTATTATTATTCATCGAGTAGATGGTCAACCTGACCAACCCAGGTGTCAAGAGTTATTGAGCCGCCAAAGGCCTCTGACATGGCTCATGTAACGACTACTAACCGTAGAAAGTAACCGGGACCGACGGCTTAACGTGCCCTCCGAAGCACGGAATCATCTTACTTTTCGGCCAATCAGGTGACTCAGCCTGCAACGCCCTAACCAAACTGAGGGCAGTTTCACAAAGAGATTTTTGTGAGCTACTGTACCAAAGTTATGATTTACGTTTGATGTACAACCAATCAAACTTAACATAGCTTTAAAAAATCAACACTAGCGAAACCGTATCATCCATATTTACACTTACTAGGAACTATGTCCTGACAAAAGGCGCTACTTTATTCCACTGGGCCATCAAATCAAGGCTACGTGTATACTGGTTTTTATTGGTATTTCCGATGTACCGAAGCGCGTTGACCTGTTGACTTTCACTTGTTTTAATTGTATATCAAACAAGAGGTGCCGCCTTTACCGATGTGTCACATTTTTGAGGTATTTAAAATTTATGAACCGGAACTTGGAATAAGTTTGAATATGCAAAATATTTAGTTTAAGTAGGAAAATAATAATCAGTCTAGAAAAAAGTGATAAAAATTTAACTTTTATATAGTTTATTATCGAGAAACTAGATTGCGATAACAGTTACACACCTTTGGTTGAAATGGTTCAAATAAAATATGAATGTGTTATTTTTCAAATCTTTATATACTTAAAACGAATAAACTCTCCCAGGTTTTGAAGTCTGTTTTCTTCTTCATTACGCGTCGCTGGCACTAAATTGAACCAGCGCAGAACTTGGGCATAGGGACTGCATCACTACATATTATAAAACAAAGTCGCTATTTTTGTCTGTATGCTTAAATCTTTAAAATTACGGAACGGATTTTAATGCGGTTTTTTTGTAATAAGTAGAGTGATTCAAGAGGAAGGTTTTTATGTAAAAAAAATCCCGAAATTCCCACGGGAACGGGCACAAGCGGGTAAAACCGCGGGGCGCTGCTAGTCATCTATAGTCTGTAGCCCTGTTGAAGTGGGATGTAGTACTATATCTAGTCTGTTTTGAAAGTTAGGTAGTAATATTATAAAAAAACGCAACCATGAGTAGAAATATACAAATCTTTAATTCATCATTGCCCATACCAATTCTTCAATGTACTTTTAAACTGAATATACATACTTACACTAACTATTATTAAGAGGTATTTAATGTTACAGTTTCCTAAAAGAATACAAGAACATGCATTTGTTAAATCTAAAAATATGTAACTCAAACAGTCTTTCTAGTTTTGGAAGTAAATCAATTTTTGAGTAATCGGAGTAATAATTAAGATAAAACATTTTGACTTTTCGTCAAAGTTAAAGAGAGTTGTATAATTCTTGTAATAGTTAAGACTAGAATAAAAAATAAACCATATTTATAATACATTCAGCTGCCTATAAACAGTCATAAAAGTATGGGGCTGCTATAAATAGGTTGAATAACTTGTACAGATGTAGTGAATAATCCTTTCCTATCGGCAAAACTCGGAACAACGATAACACCCGAATGGTGCCGATGTGTCTATGAATTACTGTAGTATTAAATTACGTGTAGGTATCAAATAAATCGCATACTTTATTTATCAATGTCAAATGTCATTTGACAACAACGTTGTCTCAATGGGTACTGAGTGCGAGTGAAGTAGTAAGACAAAAACGAACATTTCCGAGAAAATACGAAAGGAAAGGATTATTCACTACATCACTACATCTGTACTGTACAGTAATGAGTTCAAATATTGAGCACTTTTAGTACTTTTTATATAACTACTTGGATCGGGTTATCGTGAGTCAAGCACGTTTTATTATCGGTCCCGGTTGTTTCAATCGTGAGACCGAAGTCGGTATAAAAACTTTGACAGGGACCACTAAACTACATAAAACTTACATCCGAAATTTATGGGAGTTTCAAAATAATTTGTCTTTGCTAGGTTTTCTACATTCCATAGAGAATTAGAAGACATTCATTATGTATCTAAGCACCAACTTACTAAAGCAATATCGGTAATCAATAAAATTAACTTCTAGAGTACAATATAAACATTTGAATATAATTTCAACAGAAAATACAACAGTATTTAGCCTCGTTGGACTTAACATAATAGTACTAATTATTGCCTTTTATCAATCAAATAGATTTATAATTATAATTTCAAAAAATAATATTCTTGAATCGAATATAATACTTAGTAGACAATAGGGTTTTGAATTGCATATTTTAGCCTCGGTAACTCTAAATCAACTTCTATTTCTTTTCTCAAAAATACAGTTTAAAAATGTATGTGGATTTATCGCTTATTTTAAAATTGGCAGACAGTTAAGAACGACTTCTACACAAGTGAAGTCGTAGGATATTGCTAGTTAAACATACTTATTAACCCTGTAGGTAGAGTATAGATAAATCAAAGAGTAATTTACAAGAATTCTTACATAGATATTCGAAGTTCTTATGTTTATTCTACACTAATATTATAAAGAGGAAAACTTTGTTTGTTTGGTTGTAATGAATAGGCTCAAAAACTACTGCACCGTTTTTAAAAATTCTTTCACCATTCGAAAGCTACATTATCTACGAGTAACATAGGCTATTTTTCATCCCGAAATTCCCACAGGAATGGACACAACGCGGGTAAAACCGCGGGGCGCTGCTAGTGAGACATAAGTTTAATACAATGAGTTTGGCACACAATTACCATATTGAATGTACATATTCCAATTTGACTTAGTATAAAATACCCATATCACTAGCACCTACTACGTTATTTTTATGAATATAACTAGATAATTTTCAAATATTTAGCTACCTGGATGACTAACATATAAATAGACAAAATCTTACAATACGTAAAAAGTACAAAGTAATAAATATAACGCTGTCATGGATGTTAGTTTAAAAACAATTGTGTATCCAATTGTCTATTCATTCTTTTTCAAATTTCGAATTAACGGTCTATAAAAGACGGTTACTTCGAAATATAAAATCAATCTCTATGGTAATTCGAAGAAGAAGAAGAAGAAGAATCTCGATGGTTACTTTCAAATAACTTACTGTAAGTGTAATTTAATGCTTCCTATTATAAATCATGTCAATTATTTTAACAAACAGTTCTTTAACGTTGCGCGGCAACACGTCTATCCTGCCCATAATACTATTATAGATCAACGTTTCTTCTTCTTTGTAAGCTTCAGGCAGTTTCAAATCCTTATAAAGCTGTACTATAGTGTTTATTTGAGCCGGGTCTTTGCTGGCGTAGTTTTCGATGAAGATCGCTTTTTGCGCTGGATCGCAGCGCTGTAAAGCGTGGACAGCTAGCCAGGAGCATTTGCCTTCTTGAATGTCCGTGCCCGCTTTACCCGTTAAGGAGACGTCGCCGAAGCAGTCTAGGTAGTCGTCCTGTAGACAATGTTAAATCTATACTAATATTTTATAGAGGTAAAATTTGTTTGTTTGTATGTTCGGGGTAATCTCAGGAATTATCAGTCCGATTTGAATAATTCTTTTTGTAATGGATAGCCACATTCAACAAGAAGGTTATAGGCTATTTTTCATCCCGAAATTCCCACGGGAACGGGTACAACGCGGGTAAAACCACGGGGCGCTGCTAGTTTTTAAATATTTTTATGTAAAGTGCTTACTTTTACCATATTATTACTAAGTACATATTATCTATAAACATTTTGTGTTTTTACTTAATGATGTTTTATACAATAAAGTTGATCGCATTTCTTAGACATTCTTGTTAATATAAATATCTAAGGTAGTGAGGAGATTTGTTATTCCTTGTTGACTAGACTTCTAAGCGATGTTAGTTCATTGCGATTGTTAAGCAACGTACGGCTCGACCCGTACATGGATGGGTGGCCGAGTGCATTTTTATCTGAGCGCTGCCTTGCTTCGGAGGGCACGTTAAATTGTAGGTTCCGATTGTTTCAATCGTTAGACCATGTCGGAGGCGTTTATGCGGTCTAAAACCTCCGACACCAGAGTTGGCCACTCATCTACACGAACTTACTTAATCTATATATATAAAAATGAAACCCGTTTTTTGTTGTCGTCGCATCACGCGTGAACGGCTGGACCGATTTCCACGGTTTTGCATTCGTTGGAAAGGTCTTGGGCTCCGTGAGGTTTATAGGGAATAAAAATCTCAAAATTCCCACGGGAACGGGGGCGCTGCGGGTGAAACCGCAGGGCACAGCTAGTTTTTACTAAAAACTCATATCTAGTCTTCAATCAAACCTATTACCTGTATTTGAAATAGTTTTCCCAACTCCAAACATATTTCTTCCACAACTTTATGCGTGTTCACATCGGTTATATTCGCTAGATGAAGTCCCAAGAACACTGGTAACTTGAACGTGTAGTACGCAGTCTTGTACTTGACTATAGAGTAGTATCTCTCTATAGAGAAGAGGCTGTAGTCTTGTTTGTTCGCCTGTGACATGCTGTAGTCCAGGCTTTGACCCATCATTGTGTACAGGAGCGCCTGTTGAAAAGGAAACATTGTTTATTTAATTCAAATTTATTTTACTTAACTAGCAGCGCCCCGCGGTTTTACCCGCGTTGTGCCCGTTCCCGTGGGAATTTCGGGAATTTTTTTACATAAAATCCTTCCTCTTGAATCACTCTACCTATTACAAAAAACCGCATCAAAATCCGTTGCGTAATTTTAAAGATTTAAGCATACAGACAAACAGACAAACAGAAGACAAACAGACGCGACTTTGTTTTATACTATGTAGTGATGCTATTTCATACAATGTTATCATCATTAATCATTCATCAAATGAATCATCGATTGACTTTTTCTTTTGCACCGTATTTAAGAAATATTAAGGTGAGGTTCCATTGAATCGGCGCGGAGGTGTGCGGAGGTTAATCAACCAATCACAACGCAATGAAACTGTGAAATAACGACATTGTCAAAATCTGTTCGCAATGTGTTGTCAATAGCTTCAATGGAACCTCTTGAGCTAGTGATTCATCAAACAAAAAAATAAATAATGCAACTTTATTAGATTTTGACTATCTGAAACAGACACAGAAACTTAAAAACTGATTTTTTCTTTAAGCTTTTTATACAGTAAGTGATATTTTGACTAATTTTTGGTTTTAGGTATCAGAATAGTAAACACCTGTATTTTAAGATGTAATTGTATTTTTTATATTTAACTTAATCTAGTATAGCTTCTGTATATGTATATGTATCCACCTAGACGTTTTCGGCTGCAGTGACTTGACTCTGATATTAGTTAGGATGTTTTGCCCGTATGACTAAGATACCTAATTTTTGCACTAAATGTACCTAAGTAAAATTTAAAGTGTTATAGTTATAGGTAAACGAAAGGAGATAAACGAAAAAAACCTCTCTGGATACAGTGTGATTACACAATAAGCAATTATTATGGAAATTATTTAATTATCATTCCAAAGGGTATCCGTCAAGTAGCGGAAGATTCAATATACATATGTAATTACATACCGAAGGTCGGTAAGTACAACGTAATATGTTCGTACAGTAGTCGGTGGGTACTCGTGGGTAAGCCTAGTAAGGTGAAGAACGTGAAAAGATTGTCAAACTTTGGGATTGCAATAAATTTATTCATATTCTTATATTTGGAGCCGCTATTAATAAAAAAACTATAGGCCTTATTCATAAACGCTTACAGTATTTTAGCTATCCAATGGTTTGTCCCTTTCCGACATACGCTATTGTATAAAGAGCAAAAGAGATAAAACACTTTATAACAGTTTTTAAAAGAGCGTCTATGAATGAAGGATATATCTATACTAATATTATAAAGCTGAAGAGTTTGTTTTGTTTGTTTGTTTGTTTAAACGCGCTAATCTCAGAAACTACTGAACCGATTTGAATAATTCTTTTTGTAATAGATAGCCACATTCAACGGGAAGGTTATAGGCTATTTTTCATCCCGAAATTCCTACGGGAACGGGTACAACGCGGGTAAAACCGCGGGGCGCTGCTAGTCTCTTAAATATAAAGTAAGTTCGTATTGCCGGAGTTTTAGACCGTCTTAAGACGTCCGACACGGTCTGACGATTGAAACAATTGGGACCAAAAATGTACATCTCTTATGTATGAATCTGTCTGTTCTGTACATTTGTTTCGTATTGTTAACTGTCTACTCGATGTCACCTTGGAGCTTGGATCTATATTAAGGCCAAAGTAACGCTCTAAAATTCCGAAATCATAAACATCCATAACATTAGGATATTTGTCAACTAAATTGTTTAAACTATTATACGTAAGTAAAAACTCTTGTAACTACTTATTTCCTACGTAATGTACTTATGTATGTAGATGTTTAAGTTGGTTACAAGCCAGGTGTGACCTTTAATTTATTGCAATCTGTAGGTCATGGTTACATAAAGATAACTTTCCAAGTTTAGAGATGTTCAATTTATTCAAAATATGTAGTTAGGTATAATATGATGATGCAAATATTGATCGAGTTTTAAATAGGTAGCTCTCGAATTATAGTTCTGATATTGGTCAAATATCTATACTAATATTATATAGAGGTAAAATTTGTAAGTTTGTTTGCTTGTTTGTGTGTTTGTTTGTATGTTCGAGGTAATCTCGGGAATTATATATCCAATTTGAATAATTCTTTTTGTAATAGATAGCCACATTCAACGGGAAGGCTATGTTTCATCCCGAAATTCCCACGGGAACAGGCACAACGCGGGTAAAACCGCGGGGCGCTGCTAGTTGGTATATATATATGTAGTTAAGTACCTCAAAAAGCCTTATGTTATATGTTAATTGTATAAGCAAATATTAAACAAAGGAAACTGAGGAATGTTAATATTTATTTAGTTTTTGGGTTCTTCATAGTATAGCTTTTATTTAAAGATATTTGTATAAAATAAATACAATATTTCATGATATCTTCATCTCGAAAATCACGAGATGCCATGCCTTCCTATAGACCCAATTCCATATAAACAAATTACTCAGAAATAACAGATAGGTAACATAATGGCGTCTAATGACCACAGACAAGTAAAAAGCCAAAAGATAACAACAGTCACTTACCTCATTAAACTGTTGGACCAAATTAAGATGTATGGTTGGTTTATCACCGAAGTTTGCTTTGAGCACTTCGAATATAGAACAGTTGATGAGTATGGAGTCGTTAATAGCGCCTAGCCCGACGTTGGGTAGACGGTACCAGCAGGGGGCGCCACGGCGGGTTGTGGAGCCGTCTACCATGTCATCTGTGACTAGGAAGAATGCTTGCAGCTGTTGGAAAGAGTTGAATTGATAGTAGAATCTTGGAAAGGGTTCAGTAGCACAATGTTGAAGTGGAATGTGGTGAATGAAAAGGGCTTGCAGCTGTTGGAAATTATTTTACTGATATATCATAAAGAGTCAATTTTACTCTTATTAGAATGTTGAGGGTGAATCTTTCTGATAATTATCAGAAATATTACCAAGAATATACTAATTGCCATTCTCTGTCCAAAAGTTTTTGCGACAGGGAAATAAAAGATTATTTTAAACTTAATTATGGGAGTATATCAATATTTTTCCTCACCATCTCCACGCACCAGCCTACAGTCCTGGCTAATCGGAGTGCTTCTTCAGTGATATTTTCAGGTTTTTCCAACATTTCATAAGCATACACTGTTGCAAGTCCTCTAGAATTCTTGCCACCGATAAGATTGTAGTTGAGTATCTAAAATAAAATATAGATGATTTTTATTATTTATGAATAAACTAGCAGCGCCCCGCGGTTTTACCCGCGTTGTGCCCGTTCCCGTGGGAATTTCGGGATAAAATGTAGCCTATAGCCTTCCTCGATAAATAGACTATCTAACAGTGAAAGAATTATTCAAATCGGTTCAGTAGTTTCTGAGATTAGCGCGTTTAAACAAACAAACAAACAAAACAAACTCTTCAGCTTTATAATATTAGTATAGATTTGAAATTCATTATAGTAAGTACTTATATATTTTTTTAAGCTCTATATTATTTTTATAAATAGTATAAGGATAGTACAATATGGTATAGGAACTAATTATTATTTACAAAAATCTTTTATTTGATGACATGATAAGAAGACTTAATCATAATTATTAATTATACTTTTACTTGCTTATTAATTTATTTATACTTATTATTATTAATTTATAATAATGGTATAGGTATTTACTTAAATGTATTTTAAATTCAATATTATTTTTCTTGAGCTTGTATTATTTAAGTATGCAAAAACCATACTTACTTCTTTAACCCAGTTGGCGATTTCTGGTAGTTGAGAGAACTTTGAACGCGATACTAACAAGTCCATAATGTTGGGCAACTCATCAATAAATATCTCCTTTTCCTTGGCTGTTTGTGATATTGACACATTGGTTGCCAATCCACATTGTGGTACCCTCTGGATTACCCTATAACGGAAGTTTATCCTTAACCTTGGCCTTGACAGTGGATAAAATGTTTATAGTTGCAGCCAGATGATAGTCCCTTAGCTGGCTATGGGGCCTTCATTAAAGCTTACAGAAATAGAACACTAGCAAGGCTTTCAGGGTTAAAAAAAGCCTGAGCTGACGATAGTATTTGGTTAATTACAGATAATATGGCTTTAAATTGTTACATAAATAAAACAATTCAGTCAGTATTATTGGTATTGTGTTCTTCCTCACTTACCCAGTACTATGTTTAGACAATCCGAAAACCACTTTACTGCTTTTTAATACAGAACGTAACATTTTATTAGTATTCATAGTCAAATTTTAGCACAAATTAAACTTTCTCCGGAGTGAATATTTGCTTCGTTTTCACAATTTAATTAATTAAAGGGTATAAAATAGCTCCCAGTATGAGGTTTAGAGCAATAGTATTTTGCTTTAATTTACTACGTTCATTACGTTTTATATTGAATTATTATTCATATAGGTATCTGCAAAAAATCCGAAATTTTATTTTCTCAAATAAAATTCGAAATGAACTTGTTGACTGTGCCAACTGCCAAGCAACAAAACTGATTAAACTGACGGTGACGGTGAGTGAGTGGAGTGACGGTCTGTCTGACGGACAACGGACAGAACACAACATAACAAAAAAAAAAAAAAAACTAACAGACTGTTGAAATTAGAATGACGCTGACGTTGACAGACAGCAGAAATTACACAGGAGTAATAATGTCAGCAGAATGTCAAATCAAATTGAAAAAATAAAATTCAAATCAAAAGTCAAAACAAATCGACCGACTCGGCTCGGCAGTCGGAACTGATGAACAAAAAAATTGTATTTGTGGCTTGTACTTATTGGAATGTGAACAAACAAAATTTATTATTCAGAATTCGTTAGATTAAATCTGACCTAAACCTTTGTGCGTCAAAGATTTGTATCAGCAAACGATTGTAAAGAATATCATTATTTTTTCTGTATAAAAGTAATATTTTTTTAAAAGCTCTTCATTTATTTTGAGCGATGCATACTTCAAGGAGTTTATTACAGTTTTGTAAGTTAATACTGCCGGTTTCTTCGCCGAAATGGATCAGGTAAGTTCGTTTTTTCAATGTTAATTTAGTCTTAGGTGTTAAATTGTTATATCTCATTATATATGCCAAAAAATGTGGTAACGTTATATGGCCTACATTCCAACAGGTTACCGCTAAACCATCGAAGTTGGGCGAGTTCCTCTGAAGCGATGCTAAGCAGCAAAGAAGCTTTCCACAATGCATTGCCTGGAGTCATTAAAACTATTACCTCAAACCCAAAAGTGGCACACATACCAAATCTTGAGAGTTGGCTTGAAAATGTATGTATATTTCGTTAAAAATTGAAATTTCCTTTTATTTAACTGACTATTAATCTGCTTCTAACTATTAAAAAAAACCGGCCAAGTGCGAGTCGGACGGAGGGTTTCATACTTTTAAAAACAGCAAAAAATCACTTTTTTTTGTATGGGCCCCCCTTGAATATTTGTTTTATTTTATTTTTAGTATTTGTTGTTATAGCAGCAATAGATAATTACATCATCTGTGAAAATTTCACCTGTCTAGCTATCACCGTTCTTGAGATACAGCAATGTACCCGTTTTTTCGAAATATTATGTAAAAGATAGAACCTTAGATGTCCTCTAGGTCTTATTTATTAAATCTCTTTGATCAATCAAAAAATAATTAGGCTTACTATTGCTCTATATATATATAAGAAGGGGAAATTAATTTACCCGTTTCCACTGACTCGTTGAGATAAAAGTTAAAACTTATTGCTTTAAATACTTCAGATGCTCCAATATAACCTAACTGGAGGTAAAGGAATGCGGGGCCAATTCTTGGTAACGTCTTATGAAATGCTGGAGAAACCGGAGAATATTACCGAGAGCTCCATGAAACAGGCCTATACATTAGGATGGTGCTGTGAAATGGTGAGACGTTTTTAACTTTTCACTAACACAATTTTTTAAATTGCTTAGTTACAAGTTGCCAGGGCTTGGTACTGATACTGATTGACGGGTTAAATAACTTTAAATAGTTCCTTCTTCGTTGCATGTCACTGACACAAAATTGAACCAGCCCTGCTTCATCATCTGTAGCCCTGTAAAAAAAGTTCCTCTGATGAAAGGATGATATCTATACTAATATTATAAAGCTGAAGAGTTTGTTTTGTTTGTTTGTTTGTTTGTTTGTTTGTTTAAACGCGCTAATCTCAGAAACTACTGAACCGATTTGAATAATTCTTTTTGTAATAGATAGCCACATTCAACGGGAAGGTTATAGGCTATTTTTCATCCCGAAATTCCTACGGGAACGGGTACAACGCGGGTAAAACCGCGGGGCGCTGCTAGTAAGAGATATAATCCTTTTTTTAAGTTATTTATGTCTAAATCTAAGTTAGTGACTTAGTATTGTAGTTATTGCTGAAATAATTAATATGTCTCCCCAAAAACCCTATCAAACTTTTACTCATAGATCTTTTGAACTCTAGAAAGTTTTGAATATCTCATTACAGCCAAACAACACAACCAAAGGCAGATTAGGGTCAATATTCAGAACAGAATCATCAACTCTAGAAAACCGAAACTAAGACTGAACTATGATGAACTGTGATGTACTGTTCTTTGCATAAAATATACCAGAAGCAAACTTCACAGTGTCATTATTGTACAAAACTTATACCTGACAAGCTGAGACAAAGCATTTTTTCATTTTTCTCTTCTCTAAAGACATCTCTCCCGCTCTATTTCTATATGAAGAAAAGAGACAAAAGATCCCTTTGCTTTTAGTATTTCAGCTGAAAATTCCAGTTATCTCCCTCAGCAGCTAAAGAGCAAGATATGATGCCCCTTAAAGTGATACTGATTATGTATTATATGAATACCAATCTTTAACCTTATGCTAAATGTAAAGAATCACAGACAACAACAATGAATGAGTATTGTATGAGTACTCAAAATAGTAACAGTCTATTTGCATGTGAATTGTTTCTTCATAAAGTGGTCCGATACAATTGATTCTGCTCAATAGGGAATATTACTATACTATGAGCATGCTAAGTTAAACATTACTACACTTTAAGTAATCTGTTTAATGTTGTGTTTTGTTTTAATGTATTAAGGATGGATGAAAGGATGTTAATTATAAACTACCAGAGCCCCGCGGTTTTACGTGCGTTGTGCCCGCTCATTAGGAATTGCTTGATGAAAAATAGCCTATAACCTTCCTGTTGAATGTGGCTATTCATTACAAAACAAATTATTCAAATCGGATTGGTAGTTTTGATATTAGCCCTTACAAACAAATAAACAAAGTTAGAAACTTTATAATATTAGTATAGAAATAGCAGTTCCGCCCAGTCGTTCGGTGGTCAATAGATGGCGCTAGTGTGAATCTTCCTCTTGCTTAATAATATATAGAAGTAAATAATGTGTTTAAATGAAAGGGTTTAATACATATGTGTAAAAATCAGTATATTTATAGCTCTATATTGTCATGTTGATAACTTATTTGTTTTCTTACAGTTCCAATCGTACCTAGTCATGACGGATGACATAATGGACTGCTCCGAAACCCGGCGCGGGAAACCTTGCTGGTACAAGGTACCAGGAGTTGGAATCAGCTCGGCTCTTAACGACGCTATACTAGTGTACAATAGCATGTTCTACGTATTGAGGGAGAACTTTGGAACTTTACCAAGTTATACTAAGATGTTGGATACTGTTAATGAGGTAAACATTGAGCATTTCATGATTTTAGGATTATACTAGCACCGAGCCGCGGTTTTATTCGCGTTGTGTCCGTTCTCGTGGGTATTTCGGAATGAAATATAGCCTATAACCTTTCCGTTTAATGTGGCTATTCATTACAAATAGAATTATTCAAATCGGATTGGTAGTTTCTGAGATTAGATTCAAACAAATAAAAAATCCAACTCTTCAGCTTTATTATATTAGTACTAGCTGTGCCCCGCGGTTTCACCCGCAGCGCCCCCGTTCCCGTGGGAATTTTGAGATTTTTATTCCCTATAAACCTCACGGAGCCCGAGACCTTTCCAACGAATGCAAAACCGTGGAAATCGGTCCAGCCATTCACGCGTGATGCATTGACCAAGGAAAACGGGTTTCATTTTTATATATATAGATAGATTAGGTCTGGTTTTAACCAATACTATACTTTACCCTTTATTTGTTTCAGACAATGTTACATACATCGTTTGGCCAATTTCTAGACACTAACTCATCTGATCCTAAAGACCACTCCATCTTTACCAAAGAACGATACGAGACTATAGTTAAGTTTAAATCAGGGTACTACACATTTGACATGCAGATATACCTCGGGGTGTTATTAGCCAATCATGACATTGATGAGAAAACGAGGAAGTTTTTACAGGATATCTGTTTGGAGATTGGTGTTCTGTTCCAAATTCAAGTAAGTATCTGTAAAGATTATTTATACGATCGCTATTATACCTTCCTCGTGTACTACAACGAATATTAGACCGGCTTATTCGAACTCGGCTTAGAATCTCTTAGCTAATGTCAGTTTTGGTATTATTAAACCCGCTGTCTGTTTAAACTAAAAACGATTCAAATGAACCCTTGATACTTCGTACTTGTTATTAGTCCGAACAAACCGCATTTAACACTAGCAGGCTTATTGATATTTCTGACTAAAGCCGTTTCGCAAGGGAGGGAGAAATTCGTTCATTTTCGTTCGACTTTCATCTATCTGTCTCTGTCAGTAGTACTCAATTATATTACTATCTCACTCTCTCATTGAGAGAGTGAGATAGTATTGTAGTATAGTAATTGAGAGACTCTCAATGCTTTGGCGGCCGATGAAACGGCAATACTATTGCGTTAGAGTGACAGAGACAAATAGATAAAGCACGATGGATGAAGTTTCTTCTGATTCGCGCCCGTACTTCTCTAGTGCCATAGACAATAGGAACATTTCGCTTCTCTATGACTTTAACATTCCTAAATTACAGGACGACTACATAGACTGCTACGGTAATGAAAAGTTTACAGGCAAGATTGGAACAGACATTAGAGAAGGCAAATGTTCTTGGCTAGCTGTCAACGCGCTGCAGAGATGTTCAAACGCACAACGCTTAGTGTTCAAAACATGCTACGGCAGCTCTGAGCCCGCTCACATAGAGAGAATTAAAGTACTATACGATCAACTTGAAATACCAAGTTTGTATAAGCAAGTCGAGGCACGTTACTATGACGATATCATGGACAGGATACAAAAGTTGCCTAGCGATGAATTGAAACGGTTGTTCCATAAAGTCTTGGGTATTACTTACCAGAGAAAGAAGTAGTTGTAATAAGAGTTTAAATATTTATATTAGATTTTTGAAATGTAAAAGTTTTTTTAAGATGAACGAATGTTAATGTTCTAGAAGATTTAAGAAGAATGGTTAATATTCTAGAAGATCTATTAAGGAGAGTTGTACAGGTAACTTATTTTTGCTTTAACCACCTATTAAATAGAAGTGTTATAAGTTATATATGCGTGTATTTATGTCTGGCATTTCGGATTTTAAACACACTGATTTAAATTATAACACTCTTTTGTATCCGGGTAAAATTACTGTATGTTTATTGATGATAAATATATATTATTTTAAAATCTGCCAAGAGACACATAAGGCCATGTTAATAAAAGCGTATTATGCTATCTAGAGTAATGCAAGACTGGTACAGTTGAGTAAAATAGTCAAAAGAATAATAATATGCTTATTATGTAGAAAAATTTGAAAGGCATAAGTAATTTTGTTGTAGTAGTTATTTAATCATTATCTATGTAATCATTAACTATAATAACATAGATCTCTGTTTTATAATAAAACTTTTTTATGTCGCATTAAATTATTTTATAATAATTTATTTTTTGGGAGCGGGAGAATTATATAAAGGCTATCAAATATATGTTATTTATATATAATATGTATCAATTGTATAGTACATATTGTTTTTTACTAGAAAAAATAAAACAAAAAATAAATACACCAGAAATTTTAATTTATAATCATTTCTCACTTTTTTCGTTAATCTATAACTATATTTTGACCTTAGTCTCATAACAATGCAAATAAACTTATATTCTAACAAACATAAAAGAAAAAACAGTACAAACATCTCTCTTACAAAACTTAATCCTAACTTATTCAAAGATTATAATTGTATCCAGCTAAATTTCTAAATCTTTAGACCGAAACTGCGTTGAGCTGACGCACGCGACGCGACGGTTCACTTTTGTATGAAACCGCGCTGGCACCCGCTTATCGCAGTTTCGGCCCTTATACATCAATACATTCCTTAATTTTACCGGTCTAATATTCGATATTCAAAAACACCTTATTTATATCTAAATGCATTACATATGTGCGTCTTATTTGATTACATAAACAAAATTATATCGATACTACACTTCTATATTATCGATATATTTTTGTTGTTATATATTTTTGTTGTTGCTAAGCTACTAATCCTTTTTATCGATTATTTATTCGATTAGCTTATAAAGTAGATAAGATTACGACACAATAACATGTTTTCAAAAATTGATTAGTAAGTACCTACACTTCACTTATCTAAAGTGATCAGTAAGATGAAAGCACTCATAAAATTTAAAGTAAAAAATTGATTAAAATAAATACTAACCCATAGGCTAAGTATTTGATTAATTACTTTAAACTAAGGAAATAAGGTTTATATTTCCTTGAAACTAAAGAAGAAAAAATATTTAGCTGGACCATTTTGAATAGAATAATCAAAATTCTGGAAGTAACTGCCATTGTGTCAGCAAGTCCAGACTGAGATCTCATTTTTATATAATGTTTTTAACAATATAAAAGTCACTTAAGGTTAACCAGTTCAAACTAGTTTCACCTGGATCAAACTTGTTCGACCTGGCTCAAACTAGTTTCACCCAGACCTAACCAGTTTATCTGTATAAAACCGCTTAAAAATGGTTTCATCTGGTTAAAACCAGTTTAAATGCTTCGCCTGAAGATGTTATCCAGGATTTTGAAGAATACATCGTGGGGTAGGCCTCTGGTGACCTGTTGAATCTGTGTCCTAAGTAAGTCGTATGTGGCTTCTTCGAATACTGAGTAGGTGTGGGGTAGTTGAAGGTCTTCGTAAAGGTCCTTGATCTTGGCAACTGCCTCCGGATCGTTTATACCATAATTCTCTTCCATCAATAGTTTTTGAGCAGGCGATGCTCGTTGTAATGCGACGACGGCTAGCCAAGTGCATTTACCGTCTTGTATGTCGGTACCGTTTTTGCCTGTGACTGATGGATCCCCGAAACAGTCTAGGAAGTCATCCTGGGAAAGAAAATGTGGTTTCGTTAGTGTTTTGTTGAAAGTAGCTGTTGACGTCATTGATAAGAAGAATAAGAATAAGAATAAAATAAATTTATTGCCAAAAATTAAAAATTGAAATACCTAATACACAGAGATAAAATTAAAATACAAGGAACTTGGCAAAAGTCTGCAACTCAGCTGCAGATGTAAAAGTAGTTAAGTGTGGTGATTACGACTAATCCTACCCACTGTAGTGATTATTACCCAACTGCCCCAGAAAAAGGGTAATGATTTATCAAGATAGTGGATCAATCTTTATTGTTTTTATTTTAGGCATTACGGGTCACATGCCGATAACAAGAGTTTAAAGTTTTATCAATAATATTGATACTTAGATAAGAATTAGTGGGAATTTATGTGAAATCTTCGCATTTTAGCTTGTCATTTATATTGTCCATGACCTAATCTGCCGAAAGGTTTATCTGGCAGATAACTTATCGGAACATTATTATTTCACGGGCCCACTAAAATATACCATCGATATTTATATGATAGGAAGGTACTCATCGTCAAAATGTATGTAAATACTTTAGCGGCCATTGGCCAGTGGCCAATTTCGATGGTGGATATTTTAGACTGCCTAAGAGCCCCCAATACGGTCTAATAATTATTAAAACCGTGACTAATAATTTGACAATTGAACATGCCCACTACCGACCACCCATCCCATCCGATTCATCAAATCATCCTATCCAACATTCACTATTGTCGGTCCCGATACTCACTTGAATTTGGAAGAACTCTCCCATCTCCAACAGAATGGTCTTCGCTTGTCTATGGGTCTCAGGGTCGTCGACCCCACTCATTAACAACGCCAAGCTGACCGGCATTTGGAAGGTGTAGTAAGAAGTCTTGTACTTTGTGATGGCTTCGTATTTCTCCATAGTGAACAGGGATATGTCTGGCTTGTCTGTCTTCATCATTTGTTTCTCGACGTAGTTGCCCATTGAGCATTTTAGGAGCATCTGTGGAATGAATGGGGTTTCTATAGTCTTTGAAGCGTGGTTCGAAATTTGAACTTAAACAATGGTAATCATCTATACTAATATTATAAAGCTGAAGAGTTTGTTTTGTTTGTTTGTTTGTTTGTTTGTTTGTTTGTTTGTTTGTTTGTTTGTTTGTTTGTTTAAACGCGCTAATCTCAGAAACTACTGAACCGATTTGAATAATTCTTTTTGTAATAGATAGCCAAATTCAACGGGAAGGTTATAGGCTATTTTTCATCCCGAAATTCCTACGGGAACGGGTACAACGCGGGTAAAACCGCGGGGCGCTGCTAGTATATTATATTTAATCAGAATTATTGCATTCGATACATTTAAATGACTGAGTATGGAATTAAACGAATTAATTTCACGATAACGATTCTTTAGGTACGTATTTTAATAAAATGAGATTATTGGGCGCCGATTATAGATCTTTCAATTTAATTCGATTTTCAATTCGCGATTTTTTATTATTCATTCGAATGAACAATTTAATTGTTATCGTATAGTTTCCTTTAGTATTCAAATATTATTATTTCCTGTCAACCAAGGCGAATTAGGAATTCGTTTACTAAACATGTTTCTAAAGGCAATAATGTTTGTAAACAGAGGATGCCACGAGAAACACTTAATTCGTGACGTGAATTCGATTTTGATGACAATGTATTGACTTTGCGACATATTGGCGATTAAGTAATGTTGGTGTTTTGTATGTTAATTGAAACAAAAGTATTTTAAATAGGTTGTTTTATATGCGCCACTTGCAATTTACCTACTTATTTGATTATTGCACTTAAGTTAGCAAATTTGCAATTTATCTTGGAATCAAAACAATACTATCGGCGTAAATAGCTTTCTTGTCGGTGCAATTTGTTTCAAAGCTGCTTACATGGGGAATCATCTTAGCAATGATTGTATATAATAGGGGTTATAACATTTTTGTCTTTAAGGCTACTTACCACATTAAAAGTTTCCAAAACGTTCTTGTAGTAGGGCTTGGTACTGAAGTGTCTTTTAAGGGTGGTGTACATAGCTGACTGGATGAGCGCGGCGTCGTTGACCGCGTCCAAGCCGACGTCGGCACGCCTGTGCCAGCACGGGGCGCCGCGACGCATGTCGGTACCCGACATTATGTCGTTCAACAACAGTTGGTGCGTGTGGAACTGGAATTGAAAAAATATTGTTATCTATACTTCTATACTTCTATATCTATACTAATCTATACTAATATTATAAAGAGGAAAGGTTTGATTTTTTGTTTGTTTGTTTGTTTCGAATAGGCTCTGAAACTACTGCACCGAATTAAAAAATTCTTTCACCATTCGAAAGCTACACTATCCCTGAGTGACATAGGCTATATTTATTCCCGAAATTCCCACGGGAACGGGCACAACGCGGGTATATGTAACCCAAGGTATGAAAAACATGCCTAAAAAAATTGGTTATTGGCGTGCGCTACTAAATCTATTGATGATACACAAAAACAATGTTCTACACAATCAAAGTACATATCATTGCGAACAAATAAGTTCGCGAGGGCATATGTCTAACTATTATAGTTAAGACACAATAACCGTTTTAAGTTAAAATTAATTAGTTAAAAAAGGAGTGTAATTTTAAGTTGATGATATTCATATGATGATATGAATCTACATCAAAATAAATGGCTCTACAATCAAGGTTAATTATGTTTCTTTGTGTACCTCTTTAAATTATTAAAATCGGACAGTTAGTTTCAGAGTTATGATGAGAAATATCACTACATAGTATAAAATAAAGTCGTCTCTGTTTCGTGTCTGTTTGTCTGTATGCTTAAATCTTTAAAATTACGCAACGGATTCTGATGCGGTTTTTTTGTAATAGGTAGAGTGATTCAAGAGGAAGGTTTTTATGTAAAAAAAATCCCAAAATTCCCACGGGAACGGCCACAACGCGGGTAAAACCGCGGGGCGCTGCTTACAAAATAGTAATGCTCGATGGCGGGTCTCTTATGGCTACTTACTGTTTCGTACGGTCAAAGCGCGCGGGGATATAGGTACCTACCTACGAACTACGAACGACGAAGACGTGCTATGTAGGTATTATCCCGAATTCTTCCTCACATGAAACCTTGATTGTGTATACATATATACTCGCGGGAGACATGTAATATTTTATCCCCAATTTCCCACTTGAAATTTTGATTGTGTATATTCCTGCGGGAGACACGCAATGTTTTATCCCGATTTTCCTACATGAAATCTTGATTACCCGAAGCGAAGCGAGGGCGGGTCGCTAGTTTTTTATAATTCCATGGACACCATAGAAATATGGACAGTGGACAACTCGTCAGAGAAGCTTTAGTTGCTTATACAATTAGTCCCGGTTGTTGCAATCCTTAGGCTATGACGGAGGCCTTTAGACGGCCTAAAACTCCCGACACCAGGGTTGCCCACTCGAAATTAATGAATATGACAACTGGGTAGATTATACCACTATCTGTTCCCCATGGCTTTACTGCGTTGTACGAGTTATCATGGGATCTATACCTATGCTGATTTTCATCAAAATCTGTACAACAGATTCTATGTGACAGGGTAACATCGATCCATACAAAACAGCTCTCATTAATAATAATAGCAGGATAGGATTGTGTATTCCTGAGAGAGTATTCACGTAATGATTAACAATAATAATTTAATCAGTGATCAACACTGCGTTACTTGACGGTCCAGTAACAATGTGTTACTTCTTTCTTTTACATTCAGTCAACAGATGTCATCCGTACAGAATATTTATAAAAAGAACTTCTAAAGCAAATGGAACAGGTACTTAGTGTTAAATAGCCGATATCATGTAAAGACTAAAAGAAAATATTAATGTATTAGGAACAGGGTTTTAAACATATTATTGGATTTACATTTCTTTAGTTTCATTGTTAAATATGTAGGGACGTACATCATGAAGCATTTCAAGTAGGTAAATAATAAAGAAAAATATTTAAACACGACTACAAACTTCAAAGCAATCTAATGCCAAATCTCAATTTAGTTGTTGCTATACGTTAGCAAAAACATTAATAAGAACGCAATAGGTAATACATATAACAATAACAAAACGAAACCAGTTCTAAGTATATAAAGTAGAAGACATAATAATAATACGCGAACAAGTTTTTTATCAAGTTCAGAGCAAAACATTATGTTTTGCTCTGAACTCAAGGTTAGCTTGGTCAACGAAGGATGTTTTGTAATTACATAATGATAACACATCCATAGGTACTATGTTTTTATAGTCCGTTCTGTGTGGCACTTGGTTCGAAACTATACGACGCATATGTCTCGCTTTTATTATTAATACAACCATAAAAAGTTTATAAACATTTATATATTCTATGCACGACAGATGTTAGGTGTTATTTTATCTATTCTATTACCTATATAGTTTAGTAGAGTACGAGTAGGTACCTACGTAGTGAAAAATAAGTTATTCTTAGACATTTTCATTATGTAAATAGTCAGTATGAATAGTAGTTAAAGTAATTTAGTTATCTCAATGTAAACACAGTAGATAGTTTTATTTATAACCTATCTTGTTTTAAGTATTCGCACAATTTGAATATGCGTTTCCTACGTTCAATTTAATTACAAAGATGGCTAAATCTTTTTTGAGTTTTCACAAGTTTGAGATAACTAAACCGCAGTATAAATTTCGAACTCGGAAAAAGTTTAGCGTGTGGCAAACTACAGTTATTAATCGAAATGTGTGTAGTTTCTGAAAAATACTTTAATTTCGTATCATCAAAGGTTTGTTTACATTTTAGGACATAGACTACAGACACAGACAGGGGTGGTGATGACGCCTCTTCACTGTATTGATATATTCAGTGTGATGAGCAGCCTTTGCCCACCAGTGGGACATTACAGGCTCTTTACTTTGCTTCACTAATAGTCAAACCGTCCACTGGTAAGTCTAGAGTAACGATTACATATCAATTCAAAGCAGCCTTTGTTCCATTTACTATGTTTACTACTCTACATACATTAGTGTCGATTATCTAATCATTGTTTAATTTAAATTTAACTATTATCTATTGTTTAAAATTGTTTTCGAGCACGTTTCTAATTGAAATCTAATCGTCTTTAGTTGCTAGGCACGAATTTACTAATACGCGTATCAATCAACGAGTACTTAATTAATAGCTACTTGATGAGTTATCGACCAAATTGAATATAGGCTTTCATAATATGCTATAACCCATTCACTCTCTTATTTCTTCTTCATTCTTCAACGCATTATCGGTGCAATTCTCTTTGCCTTTGACCAATTGGGATGTTTTCTATTTTTGCTGTTGGATTATTCCTATTTCCTATTTAGCCTAATGTGTCCTCAGATAACTTGAGGCATTCAATTTGATAAAGACTAACATATCAACGAGCAAATAGCAACGTGCAGATCGGCCCCCACTTGGATAGGCGGCCGATGGTGGCATTTCGATCTAAGCGCTACCATGCTTCGGCGGGCACGTTAAATTATCGATCCCGGTTGATTCATCGTTAGACCACATCGGAGGCCTTAAGGCGCTCTAAATACTCCAACACCAAGGTTGGCACTAACCAACTCGAACTCGACAAACAAAACTAAAATTATGATATTGTTGTCAAACTCACCATCTCCACACACCAGCCCATCATGTTAGCCAAGTGTATCTTCTCCGGAGTCAGGTTCTCGGGTCTCTCCAACATTTTGTACGCCATAACTGTAGCGAGACCGCGGTTCTTCTTGCCGTTCGGTACGTTGTATTGTAGGAGCTGTAACAAGAGTTTCTGTTAGTAGGAACTTTTGAATAGACTACAAATATGAAGGAGGTTCTAATTTTAAATATACTTCGAATATCAAGGAGGTTCTAATTTTAAATATACTTCAAATATGAAGGAGGTTCTAATTTTAAATATACTTCGAATATCAAGGAGGTTCTAATTTTAAATATACTTCAAATATGAAGGAGGTTCTAATTTTAAATATACTTCGAATATCAAGGAGGTTCTAATTTTAAATATACTTCAAATATGAAGGAGGTTCTAATTTTAAATATACTTCAAATATGAAAAGGTTCTTAATTCAAATGTTTATACAAGATGGTTGCACAACTCTGTCAATTATGGACCGATTTTCAAAATGAATGTTCATTAGAGATTCCCTTCGAATAAAGATTTCCTTGAAGTATATCAACCTACTGTTTATAAAATGCTAAATATGTTTTAAAATTTCGTGGTACTTGTTAATATTAGAATCCTACTTTAAATATACTAAAGGAAAAATGTTCTTGATTAGAAAGTGTAGGTTACTAGAGTTTTTCTAGTTATTCTGTACTGTACATACGCAGACAATAGGTTGTAGAGCGTTCAGTATTGACAAAAACTGTTTCGCTTTGTGCTATTGTAGGTTTAACCTAAATCTAATTTAAATACTTAACTTATTTTTATTTCAATTCTGTCGTAATTATTGGCCTGATTTTGATACCAGACTTATGTTTGCAAAAAAATATTTCTTGATACCTATAGGTAAATGAAATTAAGGACGGATTTCACAAGAACTCTTAATTTTATTTAGCGCATACATACAAAAAAAAACGACCTTCGTTTTAAACTGTGTTATACTCGATGCTAAATAAAATCAAATTTAGAATGAACAGGTTTTGTTTTTGTTAACATAATTATTCAGTTACTTACTAGATTTAAGATTCCTTGGGCAAATCGCCTTAAAAGTGAGAAATTGTATTGTATTGTTACATGTTCATTCGTTACTATATATTATAAAACAAAGTCCCAGGCCGTGTCTGTCTGTCTATCTTTCTGTTCGCGATAAACTCAAATACTACTGCACGGATTTTGACACAGTTATTTTTAATACATAGAGTGATTCAACAGGAAGGTTTATATGTATAAAAATTCCCGAAATTCCCACAGGAACGGGCACATCGCGTGTAAAACCGCTGGACGCTGGTAGTTATATTATAAAAATCTGTTTATTGTTGGTTTTGACACAATTATTCGGTTAATTGTTTTTAAGGCTTCACCATTCTTTAACTTTCGAGTATTCTAAGAAAATGCATATTACTCGTATTATTGTTGAACGTGATAAGTACAGTCTGTTGTACATATAGCTGGCCGAACATAACACCTACATGATATCATCGTCTTACGAACCGACCTTGAATAACAATGATTATGTATTTGTTTTGGTTCGGCTACTTAGGTTACCGGCGAATGTGAATACGATGAATACTAACAGAGATGTTCCCGTAGGAATTCCGTGAAAAGTCAAGTGTCTTAACTTTCCTCATGAAATATCTAGTCTTCATATTGCAAATACCACAAGCCGCGCCCCGCGGTGTTACCCGCGTTGTAACCGTTCCCGCGGGAATTTGAGGATAAAATGTATCCTATATGTTATTCTGATGTATAACCTATATTACTGTAAAGTTTCATTCTAATCCGTCGTGTAGTTTTTGCGTGAAAGGGCAACAAACATACATCCATACATACATCCATCCTCACAAACTTTCGCATTTATAATGTTAGTAGGAAGGATTATTAGCAGAATGTTAACTTAGTCATAACAATATTATCAAATATTTTATTGACTTATTTTTACTATTTAAATTAATATTTATCGTAACATTAGTACCGGTATTCTTACTTTAAATAGTTTAATTATGCTAACTTTATTATCCGAATAGGTATACCCGTTTGAAAATTAAAATATGTATATATTTTTGAAAATCATTTTTACTTTTATAGCAGTATCTATCTAATATGTAAATATCCTATTAAAGAGACTAAGATTGGTGATATGTACCGTACACGTGATATTAACTAAAGCTATTTTAAGTAAATTATAAACATTACTTAGCACTAAGTTCTTTCGTTAATATATCCAAGTTTTTACAGTGAGTAAATACTGTTCTCTTTTTAGTTAGTGCTCATTTTGTTTGTTCATAAAAATCATACTTTGACGTGAGAAATTCTGAATATGGATGTTGTTTGTTAGCGTCCACGAAGATGGAACACCTCATTAAATAGGCACTCATATAACATCACATAATTTAAATATGTACCTACATTATTTTACTCTTCACTGTACTGATATCTACTGAGATAAGAGACTTTTCCCCAGCTGTGGGCCATAACAGACTAATACGTACTTTTATCTTTTATTTTTGCTTCATTTAAGAAAAATAACTTTCGATTCGGTAAGAAGAAGAATATGGTATACCAGACTAACATAAATCTGCACAAAGAATCTATACTAATAGTATAAAGCTGAAGAGTTTGTTTGTTTTGTTTGTTTGTTTGTTTGTTTGTTTAAACGCGCTAATCTCAGAAACTACTGAACCGATTTGAATAATTCTTTTTGTAATAGATAGCCACATTCAACGGGAAGGTTATAGGCTATTTTTCATCCCGAAATTCCTACGGGAACGGGTACAACGCGGGTAAAACCGCGGGGCGCTGCTAGTACTTATATAAATCCCTCAATAACTACAACAACTTTTCATCCTAAAATTCCTATCATAAATAACGGTAACAGTTTTACTATCCATATTCTAATACTGTGGTACAAACATGAGTGAAATCGCAGGGCGCTGCTATGCACTTAAAGGCCCAAGTAACATTAACAAGTCCAAAGTCCGTAACACAAATAGACATCGTATAATTTGATACCTGTTTTAGAAGCGTTAGTTCTGAATAGTTTCTATTCCACAAAGACTTTGTTAAATTATCTGCAGAGTTCTCTACTGTACTGTGGTTCAATTAATGAGTTCTGTGGTCTGGTATTTCAAGATTTTAAGATTTTACATTTATTTACATAGAAACAAAGCTATTTTAGATCTGATCTACTATCTTAGATTACCGGTAGAGATCGATTATTGGGATTAAATTATTGTTTCTAATTATGATTAATCTGATCAAGTCACAAAATGTTAAAAATGTTGTAGTGTCTATCTACAGTTTTCTGTTAAAATCACCACAATACCGTACCTTATCGTCGAAATTGCTGATTTTGGAAAGATGCTTTAAAAAAAGAATAAATACATCGATAATGGTAGTACGGTCATGCACAGTTCAAAGCAAAACTCGTGTAAAGATTAGGAAGCCAAAAGAGTGCGTATCTCTATTTACACTAACGAATGTACCGAGTGATATCAGCGGATGATACTGTGTGCGCAGGCCCGTTATTCAAGTTACCACAGCACTTAATTGGCTATTAATTAAACTACCGGAGCAATTTGATAATATCTACCTACATAATGTGTTCCTGCTAATTGTAATCAGCGGTGGATTCAATGGGGGACCGGAGTAGAAATCATCGAAAGTTAAACACGGTTTCAAACTTTAGCAATGTAGTTTCATCTGTTGCTAATGTGATGAAAATTTGAATCCACCTCTGATTTAGAAAAATCTTGCTAAAACTTTCATCATCAAAGTCTCACAATTGAAACGACCACTACAAAATAACGCGTCCTCCAAATCTATATGATAAAACTCTGGTACCTCAAAGCACACGTACCTTGGCCAACCATTTGTTGGCTTCGGGCACATCAACGTGCTTGCCGGTCTCTGTGAGCTCGCTCACGATGTCCGGGAAGCAAGCCATGAATTCCCGGGACTGGCCCTTGGGCACGGCCAGTCCTCGGGTAGCCATCGGCAGCTCCTGAGGTGTCAGGGTCGACAGGTATCTAAACACAAAATGTACCATGGATTGCTGTGCCAATATATGTGGACGGATTGACGAATCTTGGTAACCATAGATGCCAACATTGCCAATAGATGAAAGTTACTATAAGGAACATAAGCTTCATAATGTGGATGTGGAAGATTAGGTGATTCCTCTTTGAAATAAAGAACTGGTAACCATGGATATTAAGAGCTAAAAGAGTAACATGCTTCATGATATGGGTGTGGATGATTCCTATTTCAAATTAAAATTCGAACTCCAAAATCAATTCCTAAATTCAAGTTGGCTATTTATTCATGTAAATTATCATCGATTATGCTAATTGTATGAAGATGTGATTTTTTGCAAAGCTCGCAGGTTAAACGAGTTTTTGTTCGGTTTTTTGTTCTTCCGTTTGTTTCTTTATTCTTATTCCTTTTGTCAAAGGACTACAGTTATTTGTTTAGACACTCAACGGCTTTATGTTGTTACGAGTACTTGGCAGCGAATATAGTGGAACTAAAATTAAGTTATCAAATATAACATTTGACATTTATTTTCGTCTCGATAAGACTATTTGTATGGGTAGCATGTGATACGGCTTACATATGAATGGTTGCGCAAACTGTTTTGTCGAGGGCACTGACCTGTGATATTTCTGCAACTTGAGAAGTTTCTTCGGCAATCCTTCTTCGTTCTGGGGTAGCTTCGCGGAAGGTTGGTCTAGCTTCGGGACCATGGCATCCGAGTTGGTAACACTGGTAGTCTTGCTGATGTGTCTCCTTAGTTCATTCTTGTAAATCTGCATAATCCTCTCCAAGCTCTTCTTTGTGGAATACATCTTCAATAATATCAATTTCTTCAGTTAAAACAATGTCTTTTAGTAAGTTTAATTTAATAAACTGGTTTGATTGGTTGATCAAAGTAAGTGTCCGTTCGCTACGAGTATGTGCGCTCGACTGATTCTTTGTTGTGTTTTGTTTCGCCTCCTTACCAGCCGCTACTAGTGTTGTTCCCAATGTTTACGTTCTTTTATCGATATCGATAAGTAACGATAACATTATCTCTGTACGATTAACTTTACTATGAGTGGGTGTTATCCAGTAATCAGTTATTTATTGATAGATAACGTGCGTATGTAACCTAATGAACCACTTTACTTCGATCGATCATTCCATATTTTCATTTCGAAATCTGTTATTGTGCTTATTTCCAAATGTATTTTAAGTATCGTTTTCATATTGTTCGGTACATTGATATTTTAAAATGTTTTTGTTGGTACTCGTACCGTCGTACCGTATTCTATGCAATAAAATTTTTCAATTTGCTTCTTATTCGAAGACACATTCATTCATTCGGTTTTTTAACTAACTATAAATACTTCTACTATAACTACTTTCATAAAATAACTTATAGTTACACATAAAAATACGTTGTTTAATGTACATTGTACAGCCTGCCGGTTATGAGTATTTTTGATATGAGTGTTTTTTGATCAACCACACCACAAGTCAAATCCCTACACAACATCGTCATTCGGTCACCACACCCAGCCCGAACTATCGACTGTCGACACTAACAACTCACCCCTGCCCTACATTGCGCACGCAACACCAGCCGGCCCCGGCTCCCGCACGCCACGCGGGCCGTGTCACGTAGGCACCCGGCAACCGAGACTCGAAATATGAAGCGTGATGCGGGCTAGATAAGAGGACGTGCGGACGGTACGCGAACTAACAAAGATGATTAAAAGTGAGCTAAAAATAAAGAGAATTGATAAAAAAGAGACGAATTTAAAGGGTTCATGGTTTAATGAATAAGATAGAACTGAACTATAATTTTTGTAATAAATAACAGATACTGAGATGATTAGATCTTCAAACATGTTAAATTATACTTAAATACATACATACAGAGCGTTTGCAATAAATAAAAGTTCATAATATAGACAATATGCTAAGAAGAGTTAAGAACTAGATAATTAACCCTAAATAACATCAGCATATTCTTTTTCACACAGAGTACAATTAAACAGTTGGAATAAATTTATCTCCAGTCCAAAAAGGTTTGTTTTAAGTGTACCTTTACACCGGAGTCTTTTGTTCTTTTTTATTTAAATAAACTTCATTGATAGTCACTATTTACTTTGTTCAGAGAAATATTATAAAGATTTCTTAAACTTAGTAGTTACGTGTGTACACAGTGGCGCCATTAATCGCAAGCAGTGTTATCTGTCGAGTACTAATATTATACCTTATTGATATGTTGATAATGTTTACAAACCAGTTGTGTTGTGTTTGTCCGAATTTTGAAGCTTATCTGTTTTGTTTGGAATTTTAACCGACTTCAAATAGGAGTATGGACTAACTAGTAACTAGCTGCATTGTCATTAGTGTTATGCGCTTTCACTTGAGTTAAACTAGTTTCTGTAGGAATATCTGAATGCAGCGGTATTCGAAGTTTCAAAAATGTTTCTTTAGAATCCAACTCTATAAGCAAAATACCTATAATAACAATCATGTATTTTTATTATAAGAAATAACAGGTAACATTCTTAACAATAATAACTTCATTCATACGGTTTTTACGATTGGTACGGATTTTACCTGTTGGCATTAAGTTAAGTAAAAGCATTAAGTAAAAGTTGGGTAGGTACAAAACATCGTGTACTTAAAACTCAAAAAAATAAAGACCTTTTACGTGTGGTGGAGTAGAGTTACTAAACAGTCCTTACTTTAGTATTTAATAAATGCTACTGTTACTCCATCTGCTTGTTTGTTATGCTTTATTTATGAGACTTGGTATAGCAATTTTTCTAAGTACACCGTACTTGAGAAAATGCTGTACTTTGAGAGAGAACAGACTACCTACTTCTTAAGTATACTTATAATTCGTTTTGTAATGAAAAGCCACATTCAACGGGAAGGTTATAGGCTATTTTTCATCCCGAAATTCCCACGGGAACGGGGACAACGCGGGTAAAACCGCGGAGCGCAGCTAGTATGTTATAAAACTTAAAGAAATCTAGTTTTTCCTCTGCCTATACTTTCAATACAGGTATAGGCAACCTATAGGTTGAAGTACAGCTATAGGTATTAAAGCTAGAGAACCTGAATGGTGTATTCCGTGACCTAGTAACGATTGATGTTGACATCCAGTTTTACTAGAAGGTGAACAAGTTGCGATATAGGGTTAAAACTTCACTTAACTGGCTTTACTTTACTGTTAAGTTAACTTTGTATAAATAAAAGTTTATAAGTAGGTATAATAATCTATCAGTACATTGAGGAGGATTAAGAGTAATCACCACGCTTGCTCAATGCGGGTTGGTGATCTCGAACCCGAGTCACAGATTACTAAATAGTTACTACGCCCGAGTCATGTTTGATAACTACTCATATCAAATTAATTACTCTGTGCAACCCACGCTAAGTGCACGAAGGAACTTTGTTTTATAATAAGTACTCGTAGTGATATACATCACTACGAGTACATATTATAAAACAAAGTCCCAGGCCGCGTCTGTCTGTTCGCGATAAACTGAAATACTACTGTACGGATTTTGAAGTGGTTTTTTCAAGAGAAAGGTTTATATGTATAAAAATTACCGAAATTCCGGGCACAACGCGGGTAAAACCGCGGGGCGCTGCTAGTAAACAATAGTAGCATTATCAATAGTTACGCAACTATGTATTCCAACATGTAACACTTTAAGTCTGTCATTGATGTTATCAGCCTCATGGAAATCATTCGCGTGATACATGATTGTTTTACTAGAACAAGAGCTGTGTGATGTGGTTATGTTTTTTTCTAAAGCTATACTTACTAAGTAATAGCTATCTAAGGATATACCGAGGTTCCGTATTTAATTTCATAATAGATACGGTAATGTTATAGGTGTAAATTATCATAATAGAATAGGTTTTTATGATATCTTAGAACCTTTGTACTCCAAAGTAACTATGATTTATTTTTATTAGCACCGCCCCGCGGTTTTACCCGTTGTCCCCGTTCCCGTAGGAATTTCCGGATGAAAAAAGCCTATTGCCTTGCCTTTGAATGTGGCTAGGTATATTACAAGGAATTATTCAAATCGGATTAGTAGTAACTGAGATAATATGGTTTTGAAAGATTTAAGTAAATAGATAGATTTTGTAGTCAGATTTTTAAACATTGTATTCTTGTTCCGAGAGAATTAACTATGTCGAGGTTTTATATATGTTCATGAAAATAATATTAGCAAGTATAAATTCTAGTACTCATTACTTCATTGTATTTATTCATAACAATACAAAAGTTGTCCCAGGTAAATCATATAATATGTTTATTTACATTTTAGGTCGGTTAAATATTAATGTACTAAAGAAACGTAATACATATTTGCAAACATAGGTACATACTTGGACAGTTATGTATGAGTAAATAAAATAGGTTATCAAAGATTACATTATAAACAATGGCTTTAAAATGTTACTGCATGACTGAAATCAATCTGAATTAAATATAAGATTTTTTTTCTTTAGTGGTCACTTCAATTAAACAAATAAGTACAAAAATTTTGGCCCGAAAGAGACACATACCATTAGGAATCCGTTAACAAACATCCGATTAAAAATTATCAGCAGGGCAAACAAACAAGATACACATAAGAAACTTAGGTATACATACATATATAGTTTGAACTTTCCCATCCAAAGCGAAAGTAATTCATCCCCAAACATTACCAAATTCTTTCTTTTAAGTATATCTTTATTACATCTTTAGTAGTGCTTTACGGTTTTACCCGCGTTATACTTGTCACATTAGAAACTTTGGGATGAAATGTATCCTATATGTTATTCTGATGCTATATAACTGCGAATTTTCAAGAAAATCCGTTCAGCAGTTTTTGCGTGAAAGAGTAACAAACTTACATGTATCCGTCATCAGAAACTTTTGCATTTATAGTAGTATCTTTTAATTAATTTCCTACAGTTCTTACACTTATATTTTACTTCATAAACTTAAGTAAGAGAGTTTATTGAACATTTAATCGAAGTTTCTAGTAAGTGAAATCTTGCTTACTTAACTGTCACAGTGTTTATTTCGTAATAAATTATTTCTAGCAAATTGACCAATACATTTCGTAACTAGAAATCTGAAATCGCAAATTCAATGTGAAGACTTAACTGGTAACATTAAATTAATAGGGAACTCGAAGTGAAAACCTATAAGTTTTAAATTGAAACTGTTTACCTTCCCAACCAACCCCTTCATTAAAGTCATGAGAATGGTTTCAGTAGAAATGCAGTTTCAATATGTTTAACCACCCTTAAGGCATATTTTCGCGTTATTGTCACCATGAAAACAAAAGAAATAAAAAGGGCCTTTAATTCATTTATTCGTTTTGGAAAGGTCAGTGGCCAACCCTGGTATCGAAGTTTTTAGACCGCCTAAAAGCATCCGACATGGTATTATGATTGAAACAAGAATAAAGTAAGTATTAAAATGTTTTTTCTCTCTTAAAACCTTAAAACTTTTGAACGGTTCAACTTTTTTAGGTTTCAGTAAAAATGCAGAGTTTCAATATGTTTTGGCCATCTTTATGGCATATTGCGCGTTTTTATCACCATAAAAACAAAGTGAATAAATAAGGACATTCATTCATGTCTAATAGCCCAGTAGTCATCTCTGAAATTGGAATTTTTTGTCCGCCTAAAGACCGACCTGGTCTCTGCTCACAGCTTAACAGCCTCCGTGGTCTTGTGGTTTGTGCGCCCGGCTCACGACCCG
Organism: Cyclophora punctaria; assembly: GCA_951394245.1. Lineage (NCBI taxonomy): Eukaryota > Metazoa > Arthropoda > Insecta > Lepidoptera > Geometridae > Cyclophora > Cyclophora punctaria. The sequence continues at coordinate 3,809,981 of OX596183.1, forward strand.
GAGGTTCCGGGTTCGATTCCCGGTGGGGATATCTTACAAAACTCTTTGTGAGACTTTCCTCAGTTTGGTTAGGGCATTGCTGGCTGAATCACCTGATTGCTCGAAAAGTAAGATGATTCCGTGCTTCTGAGGGCACGTTAAGCCGTCGGTCCCGGTTACTTTCTACGGATAGTAGTCGGTACTTGAGCCATGTCAGAGGCCTTTTTCGGCTCAATAACTCTGACACCAGGATTGGTCCGGTTGGCCATCCACTCGATGAAGAAGAAGAAGAAGAAGATAGAAATGCCACTATCTTAGTTTCGACCGAGCTGCCTTGTATCCAGATTAAAACAAACATTAAGAACGACGCCATTGTAATCAATACGGGCTGTTAAGTAATTATTGCCGGTCTATTTATAGTCAAGCGATAGTAGTGAGTCAGTGCGCAGGCGCAGTAAAGCACAATTAGCTGCGCTTGAGTCGACCACGCTGTGGCGTCGTGATAGTCAAGTTCAAGGCGGTAACTTGAGATATTAATAGTATTGTTAGGCACGTTGAGGTGTTTGGATTACGTTTTTCATTGTTTGGGAATGTTTGATATGGTTCCACGTGTCATAAGTTATCTTTTCAAATGATACAGTTTTGAAGCTGTTTTTACCGCTTTGGTAGTGTTTAACTTGACGTTTCCTTGATTACAAAATCTATCATTTGGAATTGTGGTTGCAGAATTATGGAATTGATCATAGTATTTTTTTTATACAGGACAGATTTATACATGGTTAATTTACACATATTGATAGAAATAGTTTTCTTGATCTTATCTGTATTTTCAGCTCTCAATTGATGACTCATAAATTAGGCCAACCCCGTTTACGATCAATCAACAATTGACAAGTCAATTGGATATCAATGTCCTATTGATATCACACAAAGAACAATGTACTTACTGATAAATGTTATTTAATATGCACACTACTGTTACGTAAATGATAATTATAAATAAACAACGGAACCTTGGACAGATAAAAGATAACTGAATTATTAATTTATGTTAACTTTATCTGTTGTTATTTCCTCATGGTCAATTTTTTTACCTAATGATGATAGAAAAATGTGTAATTCACACATACAAGTTACACCTAAATCGAGGCCTATGCCTATACTTACATATAGATTAGTTGGAAGCAAACTTTACAAAGTTAATATAAATGAGAAAAAATGCAAAGGAAGTTTTGAAAATTATGGTAAATGTAAAGGAAGGGGGATTTAAACTCCAAACTGTTCCTTTCTAATTATCTAGGTCTTGGATATCTAAAATATCCCACAACTAGGCAAAGTAATGGCCTCTCATCTCACCGAAGACAATCAGTACAGTGAGGAGGATTTTCGTAATCATCACGCTTCATCATTACATAGTATAAAACAAAGTCGCTATCCGTTGTCTGTCTGTCTGTCTTTCCCTATGTATGCTTAGATCTTTAAACGTACGCAACAGATTTTGACGCGGTTTAAAAAAAAGAGTGATTTAAGAGGAAGGTTTATATGTATAAAAATTCCCGAAATTCCCACGGGAACGGGCACAACGCGGGTAAAACCGCGGGGCGCTGCTAGTAACTAATGACTATGTTATTTATAATGAGCTAAGTAAATGAAAAACCCAACACTTACTAGTCTCGCTGCACACATAGAGATACACTTAGAAATTACACTCGTGAACACAATCGTTACATAACATTACCTGCATGTTTACCATGTGATATTTATTTTGTGATTACCATGTTTTTACAGAGAATATAATTTAAATATTAACATTGTTATGTTGTTTGCACCCAGAGGCTTGGCTATTAATAACCAGAGTATACAAACTGTTTGACTTCTTGACTTTTGTTACTATGTATCGAAACCATTTAACTAAGTTTCGTTGGTATACTATACATAGGTAAGGCATGTTATGTTTTAGATTCTTCATATTACTGGTTTCTTGGGTTTAAGCGAAAACTTTTATTTTGAATTGAAACTACGTTTACAGATACAATTAGCTTTTAATTAACATTTTATCTGACGTTTCGGCTCCTTTACATGACGCACGGTCGCAAACTCTTCATGTTATTTATTTTTAAAGGCACCGGATTTGTCAGTCAATCATGTTCTAGTTTCAAAATACCTGTATTACTTTTTCACCAATTAAACTTTGAAATCTCTTAGGTAACATTTAAATAGTGCTAATCCACCTGATTGCACTAATATCTTCAGTACCTTAGACTACAGTAAAGATCTAGTTTAGTTTGAGCCTAGAGTCTTTTGCTGTTTACCCTTATCTTGTGAGCTTTGCTGGAAACTGATATTTTACCACACGTACTCGGTACTTATTGTTACAGACACGTAGGTACTGTTACTGAGCCAACTGCGACGCAATAGTCACCTAGAAGAACTATAGAAGCACTGTTGAATACACTACCAAGCCATGTCTCTTGTTATTGGACCCCCAAAGGATTTGCTTAGATTGAAGTAAGTAGCATAGTAACAATTAGTATAATATAAGTTATAGAGTTACAAAGAAAATAGTTAAATGTACATCAGCCTAACAGGTTGGTGATAGAAAAATGGATACCTACTTATGTATGAAATAAGCCTATATTACTTGCTAGTATACTGTCTTCTAAGGTAAAAGCATGGGCAAGCATGTATATCCAGGAAAAACTTACAGCCAAAAATAGCTTCTCCTGTGCTTCTGAGCTTTTTCTATCATTTAACTAATTATGTAGACGATTTACTAGTCAACTTGACTTTTGTGTCCGCCAAAATATGTAGTACCCTAATTATTGTACCGAATAACATTTTATTCGGATGCTTTCGTCCTGAACTAACATTTGACAAGCCCGTTGGCACAGTGGCAGTGAGAGCGCTTACTGTGTCGGGGGTTGCGGGTTCGATTCCCGCCCGGAGTCAACAATATGTGAAGACATAGTTGTTGGCGACGACGTCTGGGTGTCAATTATGTATTCATAAAAAGTATTTGTGTATATATTTGTAGTAGTATCAGTTAGTTAGATTCCATATTACAAGCTTAGAGCTTAGTTTGGGTCTAATTAACCGTGAGTGAATTTGTCCGGGCATATTTATTTATTTATTTATTTATCTCCATCAGCGCAAGCTCTGAATGTACATAAATTTTACACAGATTTAATGGGATGAAGACATTTTTATTCTAGGAACCATCCAGGGTTTGCAGCTCCCTGGACCGATCATTCCCGTGTACATCAACGAGCGTCTCACGAAATCCAATCGACTCCTGTTCTGGAAAGCCCGAGGACTAGCCCGTGAACGGCAATATAGATATGTTTGGACTAGGGATGGGAAGATCTTCGTATGCCATGGACCGGGGAAACCAAAACACCGAATACGTAACGAAGAAGACTTGGACCGGGTTTTTACTTAGATAATTTTTTTGATCCAATAATATTTCTACTGTCTTATGTATTAGATAGAATGTTAGATAGATTGTTCGTTTTTAATGTAATATTCCAATTTCTCATTTACCTTAAATATTTATTTTCTTGCAACAATTTAATACTAATAATAGTTTTTGTTATAATGACCGACTCACACTTTTTATTTAATTCTTTATTTCAATCACACTACAGCTATACTTCATACACTCACACAAAATACATCTCGCATGCGCATTCGCCTCTTAAAAAATATTCATTCACTCCAAATCTAACACACCTCGTTATTGATATTTGTTTTAAATCTAAATATTATACGTAATGATGACTCACTCGAATAAAAATTTGAGAATAGGGTTACTTAACGCAAGATCGTTAAATACGGGCGCGGATGAACTTTATGCCACCATGTCGACTTATAATCCCGACATCCTAGCAATCAATGAGACATGGTTAAGAGAAAATGAAACTAACCTTGCTCCCGCTGTTCCAAACTATACGTTTATTCACAGAGCGCGAAAATCCCCGAACGTCGGCGGAGGGGTAGGTTTTTATATTCGAGACGGTTTAACCACACGGGTACGAAAGCATCCTACCGCCTCCCTGGAACAACTTTGGCTAGAGGTACAACTGCCAGGCGCGAAGATGGCACTCGGCACCGCGTACAGGCCGGAAGCTGTAGGTGTACAGGATGCCATCGATGCTCTTAGTGAGTCCGTTAACTTCATGGGGTACTGCGACTACACATGCCTTTTGGGAGATCTGAATATAGATCTGAATAAAGCAGATTCACTGAAGGCACAGGAGCTCATTAGTTTTTACCAACAGCATGGATTAGAACAATTAGTCAAGGAGCCCACCAGAATTACAGATCACTCAGAAACACTTTTAGATGTTATCATGACCGACATAGGCTCTAAGTGTAAGAACATATTAGTAAAACATAACCGATGTTTAAGTGATCATGCCCTAGTACTAGTTGACTTCAACATTAAGAAACCTAAGCCACTTAAACGAGTGAAATATGGTCGGTCTTTACACAATATTAACTGGGACTATTTCCAAAAAGATCTAGAGGCTTTACCCTGGCACCTCATCAAAACTTGTAGTAATGTAGACGATATGATTGAAATACTTAATACTAACTTACTTCTCTTATTTAATACACATGCACCTATAACTAAATACGCGGTTAAAGGCAAACCGAAACCGTGGATCACAGAAACGATGAAGTTTATGATGGGATTAAGGGATAAAGCACTCCATGTAGCTCAGAGAGAAAAATCCGACAGCTCTATTGAGTATTACCGTAGTTTTAAGAACCTAGTAACTGCGACTAAACAACGGGAAAAAAAAGCTTACTTCAATAGCCATATAAACGCTAACATAAAACGACCTTCAGTACTATGGAGAAATTTAAAAAATACTGTTTTACCTAACAATGCTTCAAAACAAATACCACAGCAGCTAAACGACCCGTGCAAAATTAACAAATATTTCTTAGAATTACCTTCCTGCAATAAAAACGATCTAAAATTTACACCTGATATTAACAAGAAATTTAATAGCAAAGATACTTTCAAAATAAAAACGACTAATGAAACTACAGTTTCCAAGATTATAAATAACATTAAGACTAAAGCAACTGGTTTTGACAATATAAGCATAGACATGATCAAATTAACTCGAGACGTTACCGTTCCAGTTATCACTCATATAATCAATAAATCTATTGAATTAAATACATTTCCAAATATCTGGAAAACAGCACTAGTTTGTCCGATCCCTAAGAAAAATTCAGTGACTAGTTTGAAAGACTTACGTCCCATATCCATACTCCCATTAATGTCAAAAATAATAGAAAAAGTAGTTCTCGATCAAATGTTTGAATATTTAGACAAAAACAACATTATTCCAAAATTCCAGTCCGGCTTCCGAAGAGGACATGGAACGGAGAGTGCTCTTTTACATGTGAGCGATGACATCACAGAAGCATCGGAGAGGGGTCTTAGCTCCATTATGGTACTACTTGACTATTCCAGGGCATTCGACTCTTTGAGCCATGATTTGATAGTGGCCAAGCTAGAGTATTATGGTTTTTCAAAAGAAACATGCGATTGGTTTGCCTCCTTCCTAGTAAATAGAAAACAAATTGTAGTCACCGAAGATATAAACGGCGAAAAGGTGTATTCGGAAGTAATGTCGGTTGAACGTGGTGTCCCGCAAGGCTCCATTATCAGTCCTATCCTCTTTTTAATCTTCACCGCCGATCTCCCCGACTGTATTTTGTCATGCAAATATCACTTTTATGCAGATGATGCCCAAGTATATTACTCATTTGATAGTAAAAACACAAGCGAGGCGGTACAAAAGATTAACGATGACCTTAGAAATATTGATGTTTGGTCCAAAAATAATTCATTAATGTTGAACCCTATCAAATCCCAATATTTGGTCCTAGGAACAAAAAAGCAAATAGAGAATGTAATAAATTATAATAGTGTGATTTCCATTAATAATACAGCCTTGGAACGTGTTACATCGGCGCGTAATCTGGGACTAATAATGGACGGGGAACAAAAGTATGAGCAGCATATCAATGAAAAAATTAGAAACGCTTTTTATAAATTAAAGACCTTATATAGGATACGGCCATATATAAGTGAAAAAATTAGAGTTAATCTAACAGATACACTAATCCTCTCAGCTTTTAATTACTGTTGCTCTGTGTATGGTCCAAGAATTATTTCAAAAGTGGAAAGAGCTATTCAACGAGTGCAGAATGCCTGCATACGTTTCTGCTTTGACATCCCGAGGAGAGAGTTCATTACCCCCTACATTAATAAAAAAGGGATACTGAACATGAGCGCTAGACGAGAGCTTCATTACGCCTGTAGTGTCCACAAGGTCATTTGGAATAAAAAACCCGAGTATTTGTTTGAAAAGTTAAGCTGGATATCTGATGTGACAGATAGAAGTCGTCGGTCTGCAACTCAGAACCTGCTTATAACCCAACCCCATAAAACGGCTCGCTATAGAGGATGCTTCAAGTTTACCGCTGCAAAAATCTGGAACAATCTACCACCCCCTTTAAGGAAGAGACTTAGTGAGAACACCTTTAAACGATTGTTTAAAGCAGCACTATTATCAAGACAGATAGCAGCGGAGAGCTTGAAGCATGCTCATAGAAAAATGCTAAATTTGGTAGACTACTTCATATTTAACCCGTAAGCAAAATAAAATAAATAAATTTAATTAAAATATCATAATAATATCACGTCAAACACACGCGCACGCGCACGCCTCACACACACACACACGCACACGCACACGCACACACACACACACAAACACACACACAAACACACACACACACACACACACACACACACACACACACACACACACACACACGTCGGCTCATACCTTGTTTATTTGTATTGTTTTGTATTTAATGTTATGTTTTTATTATTAGTTACATGTTATAATACTTTAAGAAATTTTTATTTTATATAATGTCACCTATCCTATTACTGTATTCGCTCCTGCCCTCCACCTCAGGGAGCAGGCGGCATCTGAAAATCAGCGCTGCTCGGGGCTACCGTTCCGTACAGCACCAGCTGAGATGTAGCCTATTGCCTTGTAATATCTGTTTTTTTTTAAATTGTGGTCTTTTTGTAATTTTTTTTGTGTGGCAATAAATTTATTTTTTATTTTATTTATTTATTTATCCACCTATGTACGACTACGTAATTACTACAAGTACGTATTAAAGGAAGTACACACGAGGTTTGTTAACATTGAAATACAGTATTTGACAGACGGCCATTGTCCTTGCGCTCCCAGGTTCTTGATAAACCAGATAAAATACAACAGGCGGTTCACATTGTTCATTTTGCAAATCCTCTGAACCAATGGGTCGACCTTTAATCGGTATTTCCATCAGCGATGATGAGTGATGACCGCCACCGCATCAAGGACATGTAAAACAATATTCATAATTAATTCATCAGAGATTCTTATCTGTGTGGGATGCCATTTTGTTTGATTATGGCGCGAAATGACGCCATTTTGTAAATTGTTAGCGATCGCTCAAATACTTTATGTTTGTTAACGAATTTTGCTTAATTTTCTTGTGCGAGATTTCTGTTTTTGGTATCAAAGTACATTGTTTTATATGTAGCTGCATCCTACATCACAAATAAATACAGATAAATGTCAATTACCGGATTGGGGGTTAAATCAAAGTTAAGACTCTTTAAAGCCGAACAGTAGGAATAGAAATAGTAAGATTAGTAAGATAAAATGGAAATAACCCCAATAACAATCTGATGAGCTTTAGTGAGAGATTAAGTTATTCAATTCCGAAGTTTATAGGTACTCGTATGTTATACATATATGTATATAAATCTTGATATTCATTTTGACTGTAGCGTAGATGTAAGCTAAATGGTTGGAAAAGTTCATATAACAGTATAGGTTACCTACCCGTCTATATCTAATGATTTTGATGAGCCATTGATATACAGTATGATGTGACTCATTAAGTTCTATAGTTAGGTTTCATGTCGACAGGTCGCTCGCACTGAATTTCATTAATGATGTAAAATATGATGGACCAAGTTTCTCTCGTGTTATAGCTCTTGTTCCTACTGTTATAGGGTTGAATATGTTGACATTTGTTTTTGTTTGAATGTGTAAGTACGATGATATTCGTTGGGTCACCGGCAGCAAACACTATGGAAAATTAGCGATGCGTATCGATGGTGTGATTCGCTCACATCGATGCTCTCCCATTGTCGTCCCCCCCTAAAAGTGATTTAACTGAATTATGGAGTGGAAATGGTCACAATTCGGTTTTGGATGTCCAGTAAACCAGTGCTGTGGTTCTCACTGTGAACACTTTATGTGTGGGGTGAAACTTGAGTCATAAACTGTGAGGACTTAGTGCTACGAACTGCTACGAGTGCTACGCCGTAGAGCCTTGACGAGACATTGTAAGATTTGTAAGTAGACATCCTGTGTTTCAGTACGAACAATTTTCTGCTTTGTTCTAGATTAATTGCCTGCTATTAACTCGATGTGATGATGCCTATTACAATGTGCGCAATGACTGGCTGTTAACAATATGCTAGGTTTGCTACACAAAGAGTAGGCAATCAATGCTATCGTCAAAGTTTTATTCAAAGTTGCCGATTTTGTAGCAGCTTAACTGAAACTATTGGCATCATATTATGTATTTTTACTTTGTCAGTTTTTACTTTGTGCTTTTGGCGTTTTTGAACTGAGTGATGTTATTTTGTTAAGTAACGTTAATCTCTATACTTCTTTCTTGGATGGGTGGTCGATAGTGATACTTCTTATAAGATAAAGTACTGTTCTCGAAGCATGTTTATTAGTTGGTCCAAACTAGTTCTTTTCTATTTCTTACTGACGATTGTTAAATTATTGTAAATATTTAATGCTTTATGTAAAGCTTTGTTTATAATTAATAAAGATATTTGAATTTGAAAGCTTACAAGCATTTATGTAATACTACTACCAGCGCTATGTATCACTAAGTCCTGGTTGGACAAAAGCTGCGTTTTTACACAGACACGCCCAAAAATTACATAGTAATTTTCCGTACCGGAATATAGGATTTAAACTTTTGATATTATGAGCTTTTCAATTATTTGAAAAACTTAAGAGTTAGGTATCTATCGGTAGAGATATTTTAATTTTTCGGAAAAAAGATAAAGACAAGAAATTCAGATTATTATATTTTCAGCGGATTGTCAAAAAGATTTTTGTCTACCATTTATGAAAACACTTAATCAGTAATCACTTATCAATGATGCACTATTCGAGTACAATAATACCTATCTATGCATTATTTTTTGCGTCATTTGCCTACTCCATGTAATATAGACTACGGATGCTCTCCGTAATTAAGACCTACTATTTTCATGTTGTTACGTTAATTATCACATTGTTTGAGTTAACAGCCAATTAAACGCCTCCAGAACAATGCCCATCAACTCATCAACAGTGTCTATGAAACAACCTAGACTAGAACATAGTAAGGAAATCATCCTTGAAATAACTTCTTATTAGTTTCTATACTACTGGTATAATATAGCTAATCTCGGGAACAACTAAAAGTCAGTTAGTGGCCAACCTTGGAGTCGGATTTAGACCACCTATATGTCATCCGACATGGTCTATCGATTGAGACAATCGGGCACGATTATTTTACGTACCCTCCGAAGCAATAAAAAATCCTCTATTAGGCACCCATCCAAATAAGGCCAGAGCTACACGTTGCTTAACAATTACAATGAGCTAACATCACTCAGTCAAACTGCGCAACGAGCGGGAACAACTGCTAAGAGTCCACGACCAGTGCTGGATCCAGGGACTAAAGCCAAGGGCTCAAGCCCTCCAAAATCAACTGTGTTCTCTATACCAAGTTGCCCTTGTATACGGGAAAATGTCTATTGTTCTCGAGCTATTCATTTAGCGATTAGGTTAATTTCAATTAAATATGTTTACGGGCTTTAAGATTTTCCCACATCCTACATTCAAAATTTTCCCTTATAATATTAGATCATGTAAGATATTTGTATTGAATAGACGCAACACTGCACTCATGCGCGCACTAATTAGTTACCCATTGTTAAATCTATATACCTACTTAATATTATAAAGCTGCAGAATTTGTTTGTTTGTTTGAACGCGCTAATCTCAGAAACTACCAATCCGTTTCGAATAATTCATTTTGTATTGGATAGACACATTCAACTGGAAGGTTATAGGCTATTTTTCATCGCGAAATTCCCACAGGAACGGTCACAACGCGGGTAAAACCGCAGGGCACTGCTAGTTATGAACAAAACCTACTTATTTTTTTCATATTTTTCCCTTTAATGAACAAGCCAAGGTAGAACGATTGTTATAAAAATATGTTTTTCACATATTGCATCTGCTAACTTCAAACATCGATTTCAATGTAACTGCACTATGCAATAAACGCGCATTCCAATACACAATCAACCTTGACAATAAACAGTAGATAATTAAATGGATATCCTTTGGAAATTAAGACATATTTACTACAGTAGGTAGTAGATATGATAGTTAGCTTGCAATCATTCTTGTCTTACTTAATAATAACACAAGTTATATATTGATATAGGTAGGTGTTGGTACCTATTAACGTAAGGTCAGTCAATTACTAAATAAGCAAGAAGCAAAGGTACTGTTACTTAATCAGAAATGACGAAATGCATGGTAAAGCCTCAAAAGTTCGTATGTTTTTTATTCAACCCGTTCACTGTACAGTGCTTCATCCTCCATTCCCTCGGTACGGCACACTGAGTAATGAACTTTATGCTATTTTGTTTTCTTGGTAAGTAGTATTATGTGATTGCGATCAGATTACATATCATCTTATGAGGTTTTAGAACACTGAATGAAACTATCATACATATCGATTGATTCTCCCACAACTACCGACAATATATATAGTCCTCCAGCCGATTTCGGCCACGGCGACCGCTTCTACTCCTAGCTTCCTCGTCTTGCATGTGCTCTAACATAACTCTAACTACCGACAATATTCCTATTAGAAAGATATGAGTACGTAGGTACATTATGGGAACTAACCAATAAAAACTTTTCATCAACCCAAATTCAATACAAACCACAGAATAACCCAATAAACCTAATAAAAACCATGCAGGCCATAACAATTTCCAAATTCTCGTTCAATTTTGACCCATAAAGCACGTCACAATACGCCAACGATTACAATTTCCAAATTCTCATCCCATTTTGGGTGTGCAAGTGCCTTTCCCACGACACACCACTCCCATCCCAGTAGTACAATGGTATAGTTTTCACACTATCCTCCGTTTAGTACCTCATGCCGTTACAGTCCATTGGTCCTGTAAAGACTTGCTACTACATTAACCTACTGTAGGCTATTGTGTCCTGAAGAATGACAAAGGACTTTCACTAAATGGTGGATAGTAGTAATTGCAAGTACGAGTATTATAACTGATGCAATAGGAGCAAATAAAAGAGGATGTTTAGTTTAACTTGTGGATGGTGGCAGTGAGGCATCAAGAAAATAGGGAAAAAGTATATTAACTGGAGTGAAAAACATGTTTATTTTATATGATTATTTTTTGTATTTTGGGCGAGCATTTTGATCCATTTCCTGCTTAAGAGTTTTGGTTTTTATGGTAGTTAAGTGTTAGTACAATAACACAGGCATAATTTGTTGACGAATGTGTTTTCAGATTCACAAAAACTACGTACGATGCTTAATTACTAACACTCGAATCAGTGGTTCTTAACTTAGACAAGAAATCGGCATTATCGCTTGATTTAAATTTTTCAATCAATCTATACTAATATTATAAAGCTGCAGAGTTTGTTTGGTCAGATTTTAAAAAGTATTTGTGTAATGGATAGCCACATTCAACGGGAAGGTTATAGGCTATTTTTCATCCCGAAATTCCTACGGGAACGGGCACAACGCGGGTAATACCGCGGGGCGCTGCTAGTATCTCTATAAACAGATATAGGTATTACCTCCTTTTACTCTCAATTGTGTTATTCTACAAGTGAGGTATTCAAAATATTAGTATTTCAAGAGCAAATTCCATTCAAAGTCTAATCTATAAAAATATTTGTCCAGCAATGCATTGAAGATATCTCAGTGATGAAGCATGTGCTTCATTCAAAGAAGTTGTTGTAGGGTTGTCATTGTGATGAAATCTTCGTGTATAAAGTATTCATTCATGAACCTGCTCAAGAAATAATGTTTATAGTCGATATTAATAAAACAAATAAATCAAAGCTTTGACAAGTTCGTGAAGGTTAGTGGTCAACCCTGGTGTCGAAGTTTTAAGACCGCCTTTCAATGTATACATAATAAGTAGACACGTATTTTCAAATGAAAGGAAAGAATTTATGTTGTAAAAATGTCCCTTTAGAAACGGCATTACTTAGAGAGCTTTCTGTGAGCACGATTGGTGGATTTAGCCTTTTTTAACACGCTTTTATTAGCTTGGCCTGTATGTATGTATGTATGTATGTATGTATGTATGTACGTATGTAATGAAATCTTTGAACATCATTTTCACCAACTTCCAGAAGTCTGATTAATTTGAAACTTTGCATACGTATCAAGGACCGATGACAATGCAATAATTTAATAACAGTTTCCCATTATTAACACGCTTTTATTAGCTTGGCCTGTATGTACGTACGTACTTACGAACGTATGTAATGGAATCTTTGAACATCATTTTCACCAACTTCCAGAAGTCTGATTAATTTGAAACTTTGCATACGTATCAAGGACCGATGACAATGCAATAATTTAATAACAGATTCCCATTATCCTTAATGGATTTGCCAGATTTACTAAAAAAATATTACTTCATATAAAAGACATCAACGGGCGCTCGCTGTGGGACGGAACGGGAGTTCTGTTTTATTTTACTAAATGGTACTAGACACTAACAGCGTCCCGTGATGGGCCCGTTCCCGTGGGAATTACGGGATGAAAAGTTGCATATAATGTTATATGGATTTGCCAGATTTACTAAAAAATTAAAAATAAAATTATAGTTTAAAAAAACTAAAAAACACGCTTTTATTGCAAATTGAACTAAAAACTAGAAAATAATTTTATTTTACACCTCAAATCAAAATTATAATAAAATTTAAGTTATTAACACAATGATTCAATTCAGAGTAAAAAAGCGTGGGGTGCATTTTACTGTAGTTCATAACTATCCTCTCATAGATACCAATGATGATTGTAATATTTAATATTAAGCACCCCACGCTTTTTACTCTGAATTGAATCATTGTGTTAATAACTTAAATTTTATTATAATTTTGATTTGAGGTGTAAAATAAAATTATTTTCTAGTTTTTAGTTCAATTTTTCAATATTAATATGACATCTAACAATTTATAAAAAAAATCTTCAGCTTAGTTCGATAAGTGATTTTATTTTTATAGTGTGTGTATATGGATTTTCTTTCACACACAAGAGAAGTTTGCTCTTACTTATGGTTAATTTGGTGACAACTAATATTCTATAATTGTGGAATCAATGATTGGGCAAAATCTAATTAATTTTTTTTTTGATGCGGAGGATATACTAGCATATTGGATTTAAGTTGTCGTTCCCAGATTGTTTCAATCGTCAGATCATGTCTATGCATTTTGCCGATCTAAATTTCCGACACCACGGTTGGTCGCTAACCTACTCGAACGCTTTATCATATTTCCTATTAGAATATTGTTAAAATCTGCAAACTGATTCAGACAGTGATTTCACGGCACAGATAACTGTTCCCAAACTACGCTATACGTCATTCAAATTGGTCTGCCACGAGGACATTGGTCCGTCACAAAGAACCGGAAGGCTATTTCCGCTTTCCATAGCCACAATTTTTTTGGAAACGCCGAAATTTTCATAGGCCAACGTTAAAGTATTGTTATGTAGATTTGGATGTGTCAGACGCAATTTACTTGCCTATTTTATGTTGTGAAATAATTGGTTTTACTAATAGTGGTATCAGTATTAAAACTAAATTTGCTAACTTTCACAAAAAGTTCCAAGTACCGTTTATATACTAAGTATCAACGCCAATAACCTACTCGTACTCGAATTTACTATAAAATTGGGCCTGGCTTAGTAAAGTTACAGCAAGGGAAAAAGCTCTTTATCTAATAAAAGGTCTTAATACCGTGAGGTCATTTTCCTATGGGCATTTAAATAAACAAGAGCATACCAAAAGTTGAGCTTTACCTCTTAGGTTGGTCTCATATAACTAACTAGCAGCGCCCCGCGGTTTTACCCGCATTGTGCCCGTTCCCGTGGGAATTCCGGGATGAAAAATAGCCTATAACCTTCCCGTTGAATGTGGCTATCCATTACAAAAAGAATTATTCAAATCGGTTCAGTAGTTTCTGAGATTAGCGCGTTTAAACAAACAAACAAACAAACAAAACAAACTCTTCAGCTTTATAATATTAGTATAGATATGAACTATCCAGAAAAGCTTGTCTTTTTAAGCTTGCGCGATTTGTACATATAGTAAGCGTACTCACACGGGTTTTTCGCGGTAGAAAATATTTCTTCAAAAACAGAAACCTCTTTTATTAATGCGGTGTTACCTCCAAATTCATGTTTGTCAGCTTATTATCCTAATAAAGGTTTATGCTTAACCAAATTATGAATTACAAATAAATAAACTAATGAGGAAAACACAGTCCATATCAGGAACAAATAAGAATAATAATGGCATATGAATAACATCGCAAATAACTCGAAATAATATTTGTATTAGACATTGTTGACCACGGCAACAATAATACATGATTTACTTATTTACTATTGTTTACTACGCTTTGTTTTAATGAATAGTTTGTTATAATAGTACGTTTTCATGAGTCAGATTCGCATTCATCTCATTTTATGACGCGTATGATTTTCTACAGTTTTGGTACGGGTGAAATAATATATAGTTCTTCTCGTTGATGTTTGTTTATAAATATACTAGCAGCGCCCCGCGGTTTTACCCGCGTTGTGCCCGTTCCCGTGGGAATTTCGGGAATTTTTTTACATAAAAACCTTCCTCTTGAATCACTCTACCTATTACAAAAAACCGCATCAAAACCCTTTGCGTAATTTTAAAGATTTAAGCATACAGACAAACAGACACGAAACAGAGACGACTTTATTTTATACTATGTAGTGATTTAAGTAGCTATAAGCACAACATTGTAACAAGTAAAATTGTAGAATGGACAGTGCTGAAACATATTTATGCTTAATTGACCGTGGTGATCGCATCCACGCAACACGTGGTATCCAATCCCTGGCTGTAGGTAGCTACTCCTAACTTTGTAAAATAAAATAAGTACCCATTAAAATAAACATAAACTTTTTAGTACCAAACCATAGATAAATCAGAACAGGAATAGTCAACAAAGCCATTATTTTACAAACATAAAAATCGCAAAGATAAAAAAGTACAAAAATAATTGCAATAATTTCATGCGTTTGCGCAACTAACGGTATGCGTTTGTATTGAAATGGATACTCGGTTTCAATACAGCGATCAATAAATAAGCCCTGTACTGTTACACTGTCACTTTGTATTAAACTATGTATTGTATTCTTTGTATGTAGTGACAAATTTGCTTTCTGCTCCGTTGGTTATGTGACCAGAATTTAGGAATTTCTCTCGTTGCGAATGGTTTTATTGGCAGAACGAACACTGATGGCTTCCTATATGAATAATTGTTATATTAGTAATAGAATGATAAAGGTTATACCTTAATAATATACTTACTGAGTCGAATTCAAATTATGATCTAGCAAAAAAGAAAATTTGCTTGTAGTTAATATGAGATGAAATATCATCTGAATTCTGCTGAATATGTCTCTACTCAGACTTGGACAATTAATACAATGCTTTACCTACAAGACCAAAGTATTTTAATGAATAAATGATGGATCTCAGACATGATTTGACGATTGAAACAACCAGTGCCGACTATTTTACGTATCCTCCGAAGCACGGTAGCGCTCAGATACAAATGCCACTATCGGCCACCCATCCAAGTAGGGGCAGAGCTGCACTATGCTTAACAATCGCTATGAGTTAACGTCGGTTATTCAAGCTACGCCACGAGTAATGGAAATAGTATCAAATAGGAATCTGTTATAGATAATTGATGGAAAAACCAACATGTTTGACTATTCCTATGACTTCAGTACCTACTTCAAATCATGGCACCATTCCTACGTCCATAATCATCAAGTATAATGTCGATGAGTAGTAATTTCTATGCCACGTAATATAGCTATAATTTATCGCAACTGTAACAAAGTCATATAAAGGTGCACAATAATATGTAACGTAGCGTTAATGGGAGCCATAATTTCCTTGTCGAAGGCCGATGCGATAAAACTGAAACATGTTGCGTTTGAAATCGCTAATGTTCACCAACCTTGTTCCCAATCCCTGAACCGTTCAGTGGACGCAACGGACCATCAGAAAGATGAGTTGATCCTGTAGGTATTTTGGAAATCGACAGGTTGGACTAAAGAGTAGAATTATTCCAAGAGTAATTCTACTCTCGTAGTCGGAGTATTTGACCATTTTTTTTAAAGTTGATAGAGTTAGTGTGAGTTTGTTGCTGTTTGCCTTTAATTTAGTTGTTTTCAATCTTCCTGGCTGGATGAGTTTTTGATGTCACATCTTATACCAAAATAACGGGTAGATTTAACCCACGGACAGAGGAAACCGACTATCGAAATAATTCATGTATCTGAGTTTTAAAAATCTATAAATAAAATTGGAATGCTGTAACATTAAAATACCTTCGTTCCCGTGGAAATATGGGGATGAAAATAGCCTATAAGCTTTCTCTTAAATATAGCTACCGAATCAAAACAGAATTATTCGAATCGGACTTGTAATTTCCGAGATTAGCCCGAACATACAAACAAACAAAATTACAAATATTACCTCTTTTTAATATTAGTATAGATAGATGCTTTATTCTAGATACTGCATTTGTATGATATTGTTTGTTCGTAGGTGGAGCAGCTCGCCACATGAGTTGACGCTGAAGGTGGACCGAAGGCATCATCTGATCTCTGGAAGATGAAGCCGCGAGGGGCGAGCGTCATGCACGCCTTTACAGCTCTCACTATGCTTACGATGGCTAATGGTTTGTATAATAGCAATATCAATTCCAAGCTTTTTATTTTTCTTCATCTATATGTCAGTGAGAGCCAAATCTTTGAACGGAAACTAGACCTGTTAGGCAGGGACAAATCAGATTTTTTACCACTTAGCATCAACCGCTTCAGTGCTTAGCCGAACTTAGTGTATGCCACACTTTCTGCAATATTGGATACAATTGACTTTTTATAATTGGGGTATAGGTATGTTTGAAGCACAATTAGGTCAACATTTCTTTGATACAATACAGTTGATCCCAATTGATATTTAAATTGATAAAACAGTGCTTCATGTAAAGTTTTACTTATTGAAAATGATTGCTGTATTTATAGATCTTGACTTTTTATCATGATTCGTTCAGGTCAAGCCCCTTTGGCCCAATTTAAGATGCTCCCTAGCTGGTTAAGAGGTATTTTACCTCTATATTTCAGGGTTATTCTGTTCTCCATACTGACACTAGGATTGGTCAGTTTGACCATCCACTCGATTAAGAAGAAGACTTCTGTTTTGCTCGTTGGCACAGTGGCATGTGAGAGCGCTAACTGTGTCGGGGGTTGCGGGTTCGATTCCCGCCCGGAGTCAACAATAAGTGCTGACATAGTTGTTGACGACGATGTCAGAGTGTCAATTATAAATATTCTTATAAATAACTTGTGTATATATTTGTAGTAGTATCAGTTACTAAGATTCCGTAATGGAAGTTAAAGCTAAGTTTTGATCTAATTAAATTAATGTGTGAATTTGTCCAGTTATATTTATTAATTAATTTTATATGAATACTTTACCTTATGTTCTAGCTCAAACAACATGTAATCAAGGAATGGGAAGAGTGATGTACGAGCGGTTACCAAACCAACAGCTCCACGGGTTTGACGATGACGTGGTAAGTACCCAATGCCCAAGACATAATAAATCTATTAGTACTTTGATCGGATATAATTATTGGTCCACGTTTCAGTTGGCGTAAATACAGCGCCGGCAATAGCCTTGTAGTAAATATTATTTCATATCAATCGTGCGATTGTGATAATAACAATAACAATGCGTTTGATAATAAGACTGAATATATTTCTGCGCAGTTGTAATGAAATGACTGAAATCTTACATACTCTCGTTTTTCCCAAAACTTTTCCACGTTATTTATTTGCAATTTTATATTATAAATATAATGAGGATGTAATGGATTTATATTCCACTTTCACCCAAAACTGTGAATCAGATCAGAATAAAAAATTGCACAGACATAGATTAGAACCTGGAAAAACACATGGGCTATTTTTCTTCCCGAAATTCCCACGGGAACTGGTTGAAGCCACATGCGATGCTAATGGTGAATACTTGTGACAACATTGGACATCAGTCAGTCATATGTTGCATTTACTGTGATTTTCGGTTTAGGCAAAGAAATGGAGACATTTCTTATTATTTGGTACATGATGGCAAAACGAACATTATGAAATGCGATTAAATAATAAATAATTATTATCTCTCCTAACTTAATTTCATCTTCCCAAGGTAAGAGAAACAGCGCCACCATTCCGGGTCCTAGAGAAATGCCAAGACCTATGTCTTCGGGACCGTTCCGGCAACAGCCTGGTCCGGACTTGCAACTCCATCGACTTCCAACCAGGAGCTCGCATAGCAGCTTTCAGTCCTGAGCCAGAGTATGAGGAGTCTACTTGTTATTTGACGAGAGAGCAGGCGACTCCTGAAGGCATTGGAACGCTAATGATCGTGCCCAATAGTGTGCATTTCAACGAAATCTGTTTGACTTGTAAGTATGACTGGGGATTTTAGAGTAACCTTGTTGGTGTTGCATAAATTAGGTCTGATTAAGTAGAAGGTCTTTTGTTGGTTGTTTTATCTACTGGCGTAACAAACAACGTCGTCATATGACATCCCCAGAATATCTGTAGCCCTTAATTGATATTGAATCGTTATAAAGGTCTTATTCATAACCACTTATTAACAGCATTTTAGCTATCACATGGTTGGTTTGTCCATTTCCGACATACGCTATTTTCCAAGGTGCCAAGGAGACGAAAGACTTTATTAATGTCTTTTAGTTATTTAAGTATACTCGTACAGCGTTTATGAACAATTTAGTTCAGCTCTAAGTTCCCTTGCTTGGCAACTACTAGGGGATCTTTTTGAGACTACATACAACGTACATTTTCTAGCCAATCGCCCGGAACGTGAATGTCCTTCCCGCCGTTACGTTTTCGAGCGCCATGCCAGGAAGCGGCTCAAACTCCCACCCTCAGACTTGAAGGAAATCATGGTCACCAACAGAACGGAATGCGAAGACAAATGTTTGGGAGAGTTCAGCTTTGTTTGTCGCTCGGCGACGTATGACTCCGCTTTGAGGACTTGTTCCTTGAGCAGGTTTACTAGGAGAACTCACCCGGAAATGCTGGAAGACGATCATAATGCTGATTATTTGGAAAATACTTGTTTGAATGGTAAGTACTTGTACATTATAATTCCTATGTTTTTTTTCGAGGCTTGGATTTTTAATGATCCTGTCCTAATATTTTTATTCTGTGCCTTTAGCTTCTAAATTATGATAATAATCAGTCGATTAGGTAGAAGTGCGTTTTCTTTTTATTAATCGTACGCATTTATGATATCTGGATTTCTATTCAATTGTATTCATTTGATCTGAAATACTACTACTATTAATGATGATGATGAGTTACTCTCTAATTAATGTCTCGTTAATTAGTCGTTGCTATGTAAATAGCCTTGTGATTTCAATTAATGATTTATTTATTTATTTTATTATTTACTCTATAATTGAACATGATTGTGAAATCAGTTTTGCTCATAATTTTGTAATTTTAGCTGAAAGACGCTGTGATGGATTAGCAGTCTTCATTAAAGAAGAGAACAAACGTCTCGGTGGTCCATTTGAGGCTGACGTCTTCTCCAATATGACGTTAGATGAATGTCAGGCCATGTGCGTTAGGGCGGAAAAGTAAGTGCCAGTTCTATAAGGTTTTAATAAGTGATTTTTATACTTGTGACTTCATATTCAAATTGCAAAGTTTGTAAAATTGTATCATACGAGTATCTTGATCGTTCAGGAATTATTTCTGAAAATGATCAATCTGTTAGCAAATATCGTTATGCTTTCACCAATAATCACTTATTTTACTTGAACAATGTGCAGTAGTTTAGATATAGTCAAGTTTTGAGTTCCTTTCAAGGTTGTAAGCCCTAATTGCATCGTTACACTGAACTTGATCAGTTCAACTTAATCCTAGTCACGAGATCAAAACTTTTAAATGGCGTCTCCAAAACCGAGTTTAGTTGATCGTGGTTCGAAATAGGAACGGTGAATTTGGACCAGTCACTGTAAGTTATATGGAAGACTCCTAAGCCCTAGGGTAATTCCGCAGGTACTTCTGCCGCTCTATAGAGCACGATGCGGTGACGCGGCAGTGCGTGCTCTCCGAAGAGGACTCCGTGTCTCAGAAGGATGACGTCACGGTCAGCCCTTCACCCACGCACCACTTCTACGATCTCGTCTGCTTGGACAATCGTAAGTGTAGTTTTTATTTTATACTAGCTGGGCCCCGCGGTTTCACCCGCAGCGCCCCCGTTCCCGTAGTTCAGTAGAATTTCCATACTTTAGTTAGAAGCTAACATGTTGTGGGTTAAGAGTGCCTTAAGGCTATACTGACTCTATCTTAATAGGCACTGCAAGTACCAAACCAATTACTAACAATCATTAAAATTAGATAAGAGATGTACCAAAACTACTTTAGTACGAATTCCTATAACGAAAGTTGAGATGTTATAGAACCCATCAAACCTTTGGGGGACTTTTGGATTTAATAAACCTTAAGGTGCGTTATGCCCATTCACCAATCACGGCGCATTGACGTTATAAAAACCGTTTCGTAGTGCATTGTGTTTGGTCAGTTGAGTTACGCACAGGTCCACTCCGTTTCAATACAAACGCATCCTTATCTTACATACAAACCTCAATTAACCCAACACTAATCCCCAAAAAACGATTAACAAAACTAATGTAACCACAATGAGGATTTTCTCACGATTATGATCAGTCTCTCACCGGG
The DNA here is from genome assembly GCA_951394245.1 of Cyclophora punctaria. NCBI lineage: Eukaryota > Metazoa > Arthropoda > Insecta > Lepidoptera > Geometridae > Cyclophora > Cyclophora punctaria. The sequence continues at coordinate 3,831,263 of OX596183.1, forward strand.
TGACAGCTCGAGGCACGGAGTACCCGGACAACAGTGTGACGTCACACCTGTTCGCGCCGGGGCGGAGGCCGGACACTGCCTTCCAGCGGTACCGGAACAGCCGCATCACGGGCGAGTTCCACTCGGAGATCACGGGCCGCTCGCTCAGCGAGTGTCTTGATGAGTGCTTGAGGCAGACCAGCTTCCAGTGCAGGTACACGTTTCACAAGTTAGAATTATTAGTAAGTAAGTTCGAGTTGGTTAGAGGCCAACCCTGGTGGCGGAGATTTTGGACCGCCCAAAGGCCTACGACATGGTTTAACGATTGATACAACCGGGACCGAGAATTTAACGAGCTCTCCGAAGCACGGTAGCGCTTAGAATTAATGTAAAAGCAATTATTGCTTCTCCTCCTCACTGTACTGATATTCAGTGAGATGAGAGGCCTTTGCCCAGCAGTGGGACATTACAGGCTTATACTTTATCCAACTTAACTAATTATTGCTTTCCTTCTTAGCAGCTATGTAAGCTATACTTGTAGTCATTGCTGTTTTTAGGGTTCTGTAACCAAATGACGAAAACAGAAAACATCAGTTCAACATAAAAGTATCATATAGTAAAACTAGCAGCGCCCCGCGGCTTTGCCCGCGTTGAGCCCGTTCTCGTAGGAATTTTCGAAAATCCGTTCTTAGTGTGCACTTACGTCACTTGAAGAACCTCCCTGCCAAATTTCATGTTTCTAGGTGTAGCGGTTGAGGCTGTGCGTTGATTATCAGTCAGTCAGGACTTTGAATTTTATATATATAGATAAAGAATGAAACAAAAATAAATCCATGGGTACGCTTTAGCATATACTTATAGTATTAGCCGTAGTATCATAACATCTTTGTACTACGTACGTCCTAAATACAATATATCACTCGCTTCGAGAAGAAGATGTTTTAAAAACAAAAGACGAACGATATTAGACTTGTGCTAATGTTGTGTCTATCGGTGAATGTTTTTAAAACTTTCCTAATTCATTAATTGTCATGGATTTTGTGTCTATGCTCTATCCGTCCAATGCCAGCCTGTCTAGCGCAACAAACATTACAGAAGGCGATAAACCATCCTACTAATATTATAAATTTTATTGCGAAAGTTTGTGAGGATGTATGTGTGTATGTATATTTGTTACTCTTTCACGCAAAAACCATTGGACGGATTGGGATGAAACTTTACAGTCCTGTAGGTTACACATCAGAGTAACATAGGTACATATCTATACTAATTTAATAAAGCCGAAGAGTTTAATTTTTTGATTATTGATTTTTTTTAATGTATTAAGTAATCTCAAAAATCACCAACCCTATTGAAATAATTCTTTTTGTAATAGATAGCCACATTCAAGGCAAATATTATAGGCTATGTTTCATCCCGAAACTCCCACGGGAATGGACACAGCACGGGGTTGTGCGAGTAATCAAAATAATACCTGCTTAATAATTTCTGCATATTTTGAAGATACCTATAGTAAGAGCCATGTTTAATAAATTCGAGTAGGTACATATACATCCGTTATTGAAGCTACGGTTTATAACAATGCAATGCGGGACTTCGACAGCCACAGTGTTGTGAAGATTGGTGTAAACTATGGTCTTCGTAAACATAAATACTGTGAAACGTATAATTGGTCAATATTTTCAAATTTGATTGACTGTTCGAAGTTATTTTCGAATTTGGTTTGGTGGATATTCTAGTTTTGTTGTAAATCTATAATAGGGTGGAAATGCTGATATGAAATGAAATGTCAATAAGTAGGTATGCAATGTTAGCACTAGCGGCCTCCTCTCGCTTCGCTTCGGGCGATAAGACCCACTATTAGGGGTTGAATTTCTCAAAATCCATTCTAAGAGTTCATTTACATCATAAACCCCTGTACCAAATTTAAGTTCCTTGGTAGTTCAGTGCGTTCTTATATAAGTCAGTGAGTCAATAATTCCCTTTTATTAAATAATTAGCTTTGCCCCGCGGTTTCACCTGCAGCACAGCCGTCCCCGTAGGAATTCAGGGATTTTTACTATACTACTTATTAACCCATTCCTGACCAGGTAAATAAAAATATAAAAAATCATTAATTGCCACCGTTTTCGAGTTATAAACGAGGTGTACCGAATACGGTTTTCTATTATAGAAATATACATATTTACCACCTTATTCAACTATATTTAGCTTAAACAGTGTTTTAAAGTGTTTTGTCTCTTTCGCTCTTTGGCAAATAGCGTATGTCGGAATGGGACAAACCATTTGATAGCTAAAGTGCTGTAGAGGCTTAGTTTAACATACCCCCATAGATTAACATACCCAGTACCATAAACCCATAAAATTAATACAAAAATCGTTTCACCCATATCACGACACACAGACAAGCATCAAGCAGGCACATCTATCTATACACCCGTCGAAGTACGGTTATTCCTCCACCGATACGGGTTCATTGCTCGACATTGCATGACAAACGCAAACTGTTCATTGTTTTGTAGATCAGCGGTGTACAGCGACCGGGCCAGGACATGCCGACTGAGCAGATACAATCAGAAAGATGGAATGCGACTGCTTTACGATCCCGATTTTGATTATTATGAAAATTTAATGCGTAAGTACCCTTGTTTGGTTGTCGATAGCGTTGCGTTTTAATGGTATATGTTTTTGGTTCAATGTATATATTGATATCGAGGAATAGCAATCATTATCCCACTTAAGATATCGGGGACATGTCACATCAGGATAAGCACGAGCATTATACTGTCAATCCAACATCAGATATCTTAGGATTCCTAGGTCTTGATCTTGAAATAATAACTCACAGGACTTCATTACAATGACATTGCTTGTATTTTACACACGGTCATCATGGATTACAGTTAGGATACGTCTAGATTCAATTAATTGATGGAACCTAAACGACCTCCCTTCACCCCATTAGTCGTCCTGTCCACGCCATAGAATATCTTATCCACTATACTCGATTCGCAATACGATCGTGATGTCGTCAACACATAATTCTTCTAATTCACGTTTCCAATCTAATCACAATTTCACAATCCAACCATCTCCATTTCCTTCGTAAACTCTAATAATGCCGCCTTTTTCATATCATAGACTATCATCCCTCTATCCCACAACTGTCATAGTGCGTAACACCACAGACTTAACACAGTCTATTCTCATACCACAGACTACACCACGAAGGTAGAACTCACGTCACGGAATAATAACACTACAGATTCCATCAGTCAGCTGAATTTACAAACTACTCTTAAACTTCTATAGCTTTATTATACTTCCATCCCCGACACGGCCTTCCTGACGTTTCACACGTCCTCGTGTGAAGTATCTGTAAAGAAAATAAGTTTTGCCACAGTAATTTGCACTCGCTCGGTCAACCTGACAAGCTATGAGTAGTAGATGTAATGTTACTGTCATACAACTATAACTGTCTCAGAATAAAATAAAAGCGTGTGTCCTTTCGACCACTCATGGACCGGACGGCACCTTTTTCTAATCACTCAACAAACATTGCACTCTTTAGCATCAATTTTCACACAGTATCAATTTGAACCGGACGGGTGTTTCCTTTCGACCAGCCACACGTGCATGGCCCGGATGACACTGTCCCTTCGACCAATGAACACTTAAGATTGGACCGGATGAATGTGTCCCTTCGACCAGCCGCTATTAGCTGCATGGCCCGGACGACATTATCCTTTCGACCAACGAACACTTGAGGTTGGACTGATGAATGTGTCCCTTCGACCAGCCGCTATAAGCTGCATGGCCCGGACGACATTCGGCCACCTTCCGCACACCACATTACTCGATTAAGGTTGGACCTGATGAATGTGTCCCTTCAACCAGCCGCTATAAGCTGCATGGCCCGGACGACATTCGGCCACCTTCCGTCATCCCTGTGACTAGCTGTGATCATCCCAGTGATCACCCATAACCCTGATCATCCCTATGATCAGCCACTCTCGTGATCATCCCAGTGATCACCCATAACCATGACCATCCCTGTGATCAGCCACTCTCGTGATCATCCAAATTTAAGACTCAAGAGGACACGCACATCTAGTTACCACACTATGTAACACATGAATACTAGGTACCACGTCATTTTCAACTTTAACTTCAATAGACTATTAATCTCAAATGCACATTACAATATGAGCCATGAGTAAGTAACAGTAAGCTTGTCTAGTCACGTCTAGTCATGGCAACCAGCCGATCAGCAATCACATTGCTCAACAACACACGGTCTCAGCAGACCACTCCACAGTACGGTCAATCCAGACCACGACCATCACCGAGGTCGAACATTGAACTCAATAAGGCACTTACAAACCCTTACTTATACTCTCATATTTCACAATGGGATAAACTTCCAAAATACTTTCAATAAGCTTTCTACTTTATCAAGTGGTACGAAGATTCACTACAAAACTCTCAATGTTAACTGACTCAAATATCACAAAATAGCTCACCGGATATTTCCCAACTAAGATACTTCAATACGCCAATTCATGTCAATCATTACCGCAATACATCACCAATTTCACATCCAATGTGAATTTGTCGTGATAGATTCTTGAATAATTTGGAATACCGCAATCCCTCATATTCCTCAGGTAACAGGATTGAGAAGAGAACCACGTTCTTCCCTGGACGAGGTTTATCAATGCTCACAATAATTACCAGCATTGAACCAACATGAAAATAAGAAAACATATTAGAACATATCACATTACGTACAAGATTACACTTGACTCTTTCGGAAGCTCATAATTACCTTCTTAACTCCACAATAGAATAGAGCACTAATTATACTCACAGAACATTCCAAGTTTTATTACCAATTCATAGACCAATTCAAACATTCTCTACTGGTGGCTCAGTGGGCAAAATAGCGATCTTTATCATTCTCTGCTGGACGCTCAGTGGGCAATAGCGATCCTTATGATTCTCTGCTGTGGGCTCAGTGGTGATTCATCCCACTTCTGATATTGATATCGAGGAATAGCAATCATTATCCCACTTAAGATATCGGGGACATGTCACATCAGGATAAGCACGAGCATTATACTGTCAATCCAACATCAGATATCTTAGGATTCCTAGGTCTTGATCTTGAAATAATAACTCACAGGACTTCATTACAATGACATTGCTTGTATTTTACACACGGTCATCATGGATTACAGTTAGGATACGTCTAGATTCAATTAATTGATGGAACCTAAACGACCTCCCTTCACCCCATTAGTCGTCCTGTCCACGCCATAGAATATCTTATCCACTATACTCGATTCGCAATACGATCGTGATGTCGTCAACACATAATTCTTCTAATTCACGTTTCCAATCTAATCACAATTTCACAATCCAACCATCTCCATTTCCTTCGTAAACTCTAATAATGCCGCCTTTTTCATATCATAGACTATCATCCCTCTATCCCACAACTGTCATAGTGCGTAACACCACAGACTTAACACAGTCTATTCTCATACCACAGACTACACCACGAAGGTAGAACTCACGTCACGGAATAATAACACTACAGATTCCATCAGTCAGCTGAATTTACAAACTACTCTTAAACTTCTATAGCTTTATTATACTTCCATCCCCGACATAATAATATAGATTTGTTGTGTATTGTAAACATAAAATTCATGTTTACGAACTTTCTAACTGTACTGATATCTTCAGTGAGATGATTGGCCTTTGCCCAGCAGTGGGACATCATAGGCTACTAACTTTTTACGAACTTTTACCACTGCTATGTTGTTAATTAATTTACTATAGTTTTATGATACTTATGTGATATCGGCAGGTAAGTACGTACTGAGCATTTGTTTGTTTGGCTATGAGGACTAAAGTAAGTTTAAAAATTCTACCAGTTTAGCTGTCTTTTGAATTAAAGTACCTAACTACAATCCGCTGCATGTAAAAATTAATAAATGTTAGTTATTCTTTTAAATACGTAAAATCTTTAAATAATGAGTAATCAATCTAATCTTTAAGATCTAAGAGTGGGTCTAAGATCTAATCTAGAGAGTCTAGGATCTAAGATCTAAGAGAGGTATTGCATATGTCACATATGCAATACCTCTCTTAGATCTTAGACCACATATGATATGTGGTCTCCGAAGTAAATCTAGAACTTTATTTTACGGTAGAACTGTGTATGTGAGTACTAAATATAACTGAACATTTTGACACCAACAAAACTAAATTGAATTCAATCCAATTCATTAATATCAATACGAGTCAGTTCGACCCCTGCGGTCCACAAACGAACGCGATAACTCTGTTATTGTCACGAAGTACTCAATTGGATAACAAGTCACGTGAGGCCCTTCCAGTCCAAATATAGAATACTTTTATTGGCTTATTAAGGATTGGATGTAAACAACATGATAATGATGGTTGAGGTACCTTGTATGAGGTATTTGGTTCCAAGCCAGGGATGTTAGAGAGCTCTGTAACCGTAACCCAAACTATCGCATATCCTATGTAAAAAAAATATCCGTAGCCGAATCGGAAATAAAAGTTTCGGATAATAATGGATAGGGGCGGAGCCTAAAATTGAGCCTTGAATTTCCTTAAAAATCTAACATCCGTAACCGAAATTATCCGGAACTAACGGATAATCAAAAATAATTTAATATCCGCATCCGTATCCGGTATAATAATCATTCCTATATTCGTATCCAATCCGTATCCGAAATTTCATATCCATAACATCCCTATTCCAAACGTTATGATGTGATATGTATGAAGGGATAAAAAGTGTCAACTTACAAGTGCCTAGAATCATTGTTTACAATAGGATATTATAACAGAGCACCTATTGAAAGAGGTACTGTAGGTATTAGAGGGTTTAATGCCCAGAATCTCATGTTTAAATTGGTAAAAAAAAATTGGGAGATATTGACTTTTGGATCTCCTTTTTCTATTTATTTAGATTTTGCGCATCACTATATAAACCATTGGGTAGTGCAGATATAACGTATCTATGTATACCTATAACATATTCATTTACTGTAAATATTATGTTCTAGTTGCATCACTAGTTGTTCCAATATTGGCACGTCAAAACAAACTGATCGACTCGAAAAAGATAGTGGAGATTTCACTTGATTACAGTTAAAGTAGGTCGCGAGTTATTTTGGTAACAAATAATCTATGTTTGTATTTTTATTACGAGAGTTGAAATTCAAACTGTCATGGCTGAGTTTTTAATTAGTGATAAATTATTCCATTGCGGTAAAGGGTTTAATGGGGTAAAAATGGAATATAATCGCTAACGGCTAAGCCCATTTCCTCTTCAGTGAGAATCTTTTTCGGTTGGAAAATCGACCATATTTCAACTCTTGACAGAAAAAAATAGAATGTAGTTCTATGCTTTTAGTCACGTACTACAATGTAGTACTGAAATCACAACCTTGGTGTTACTAGTAAACAAATACGATAACTGTTTCGTAAATCCAGATATTGAAAGATTTCCTTCATTATCTTTCTATACGGCCTTCCAATGTTTTCTTAGTAAAATTTGTGTATAACTTCGTAAATAGTGACCTAGGCCTACTTATTGTTATTAGTTACTTGCAAGTTAATACATTCTAGATTTTACATCATTAATTACCTAGTTATTTTACAAAGAATAAGTAATGATATAGGAAATATGAAATATCATTATGCAATACACATTTTCCGTGTATAATTACAGGAGGATAATTCTGTTGATTGGTATCAGTATAAGAAAAATATTTCATTGAAATAATTTATTTTACCTGAAGGTAATTAGATCTAAGTCAGCGTAGGAATGTCTGTGTTGAACTGTTGAATTAATATAATAGACAAATATTTTTTTAATTGTTGTAAATTTTATATTGTAATCACAAAGAAGGTTTTAATTAACAAAAATAGATAAATAACGTTAAAAACTTGTAAAGTAATCAACGGCGTAATCATAATATATATAATTATGTATTTTATCATATGGGAGTCGGACTAAAATCTGACTGCAATTTGACCCATTGGGATCTTGTGCTATAAGGTTGTGTCAACTATGTCGTTATATTATAAATTCGCCGGTTACCAGTTGGCATCTCACAAAGATTATAAAAACTCTTTACTTTAAGATTGAAGTAGGTAAGTCCACAAAGGTTTTATTCTAAACTGTCGGTTGGTATCCAGATCAGCTGGTTAGTGGCGAGACTGACGCAGGGGGCTCCAGTGCGGGATCCAACCAGCCCTGGAGTAGGCCTACGACAACAGGTTCGGTGCATGCGCCAGAAGTACTGGTTGAGTTCATGTAGATAGTTAAAAGAATTGGTAAAAGGAGTTGTTAAATGTTATTGACAATGTGACGTACTGTGGTATTTTTGTGCAGTCGTGTAAAGTTGAAATTTATTGCAGCAAAGTTGAGTTATATTTTTGAAAAAAGTTTTGCAAAAGTATCGTTATTTTTTATTTTCTCCGTGATAAATCAACAAAGTGCACTTAAGATATTATATTTTTGCTGCACCTACAGAAACAATATCATGTATTGGTTTTAGGGCAGGTGTTAATGGAAAAACTTTGCCTACTTTTTTCTTTACTTCCCCAATGTGCCTTGCTTCTTCACCCAGTTTAATATTATGCTACGTTGCTATACTATGTTCTTATACTACGTTTAATGTGATTGATAAACCAAACGTACTATAGCAACTAAGCATAACATAGCTCTGGGAAAGGCACCTTTACTTGTCAAAAGCCAAAGTAAAGAAAAACAGAGAAAAGTTTCATAAGTTCATGGAAAACTACAAAAAAAAAGATAGTGAACATAATAAACATTTAACAACTCCTTGCAAACATGTCTCGTTGGAATACTTTTGTAATTAGCTAGCTAGTGGAGTTTTAGACAAAATTGAATGGTAGAATTGGCATGTCGTGCTCTCTCGCTTTGTTCAGTCGGTTAGCGAAATAGGTGTGTCGCTATTTACTCTGGTAGTTTGCAGAAGACGTACGTCGTTATTTTGATGTTTTTGTATGGTTTTAATAGATAAGTAGTTGAGTAAACGCTTTTATCGTACTTCAACTTGTAAATATCTTAATTCTATTGCTCGATGTTTGCTTTAAAATTGTTTTTTGTAGACAGAATAGTGAGGTGTGTGGGGTTAGAGATATTTTGATGCATGTATTTAGTAGGTAGTGACTGAGATCCAGGAACATTTGTTTTTCTGAGGTTTGAAAACTTTTTTCTGGGATCTCGGTCGAAAATATGATTTTATCTAATTTAATATGAATGTTAAAGTATGCCTTTGTGTTTCAAGGTGGTAATAGCAATGGTGATCGCGACAGAGACCGCGACCGCGACAGGGATCGCGACCGTTACCCTCAAGGCGTAGACCGCTATCCGGACGATGACCGTTACCCGGACGACGACCGCTACGGCCGGCCGGATAGATACCCCGACGACCGGTACCCGGCCGGCCCGGAGCCGTACCCGGACAGATACCCAACCGGATACGACGACCGATACCCACCTGGAGTTGGACCCGATCGGTATCCAATAGACAGATATCCGATCGACAGGTATCCGCCCGGAGTCGACCAATACCCCGGCCCAGTGGTCGACAGGTACCCAGCAGACAGGTTCCCGGTAGACAGATACCCGACCGGACCAGACCGGTATCCGGCCGACCGCTACCCTCCCAGTGTAGACAGATTTCCGACCAGAGATCGATACCCAATAGACGGCGGACGATACCCGGTATACGAGCCTGTGCCCAACGACATCGGTAGATACCCTACTAATGATAGATACCCTGTTAGTAGATACCCTATAGACGTGTACCCTGAAAGATACCCCGCTGATCGGTATCCGGCTGATAGATATCCGGTTCGCGGGGGAGGATACCCTTCCCGACCGGGGTATTCCAACCGCTACCCGGATAGATTCGACCAGGACCGATACTCCGGGGGTGGGGACTGGGGACGGTACCCGTTCAGCCGGTACCCGGTCGGGGTGAACAGGGATCCGGTGCCGCTTGGCGGGGACCGTTACCCTGACATGTATGACAAATATCCGCCGACCGGATCGTCATACCCTGGTGAGCTACTAACATTTTCTTGTAATATTATGCTTTTCTAATATGTAGTTTCTTCTTTAACATGTTATTTTAATAATATTTTTGCTGTTCTAATAATAACCATAACAATATATTACTTCTAATAATGTATTCTATCATATTTGCCCAAAGCTTTTGGAACACTTTTTACTTTTCCATTGTATTGTGACAGGGTATAGTCGCGGCGGGTATTACGGTTCTGAATATGGAGCAGCTGATCGATTCCCCGACAGAGGGGTCAGACCTGTCTCTGAAAGGTAAAATGCATTTATAAATATACGATTAAGTCATGTGGTCTAACAAAAGTCTAACCTCAATTATCTTCAATAGGTTCCCTGTAGAACCGCGACCGACTTACGGAATCAGAAGACCAATAGAAAGACCAGGAGGCTACCGTGGAACCTATCCTCAAAATGGTCTTGATAGACCCGTCCGTAAGTCACGTTTAATACAACTGACTCTGTTTATATATTATATTTCTAAGACATCTTAAGAACCTCGTCTTCAACAGCTGTTCCAGGGTATGGAGGATATGAACCTGATGTGCCAATAGGACCCGTAGGTGGACCAGTCGTTGCACCAGTCAATAGCCCAATAGGAGGAGTTATAGGTGGACCAGTAAGTCCTCTAGGCGGCCCTATAGGTGGTCCGATAGGTGGTCCGATAGGTGGCCCTATTGGTGGACCTATAGGAAGACCTACAGGTCAGAGGCCTTGGCAAGGATCGCGTTGTGAAGAAGACAGCTTTAGACAAGTGGGCAGACAACGGATGCAAAGGAGATACGTGAGGAGGTTTACGACTGCGCACTCATTGGCTCACTGCCAGAGGGAGTGTATTGAGGCTCGGGACTTTATCTGCAGGTCATTCAACTACAGGTAAGCTGTCATTACCATAACAAATGGTCCGATATAATGTGATAAAATACACTTCTCTCTTTTTTTTGTCTTCATTATTGGAACATTTGACAATCTCTAGGTATGTTGATATCACTGCAATATCTCTACGAAGACATGATAAGACATAATGTGACAAAGAACTATTCTTTTCTCTTTCCTTTTCTTAATGAATAGAACGTTTCGCATTTGTTTTTTAATCCAATCAATGGCCAGATGTTTCGCACAAAATGTCTTGTTAGTGAGACTCATGCTACAGGCATTGTTTTACGCTTTTAAGACCACATAGGTAGTAGTTCAATCCGTTTTTGCGCCCTGCTAAACTATTCTTCGTCAATACTAATATTGTAAAGGGGTAAAATTTGAAGTTTGTTTGTTTTACGTTCGAGCTTAACTGGGGAATTACTAATCAGATTTGAACAATTATTTTTGTAATTGATAATCACATTCAAGGGAAAGGTTATAGGCTATTTTTCATCCCGAAATTCCAACGAGAAAGGACACAATTCGGGTCAAACCGCGGGGCGCTGCTTGAACAAAATTTTGCTATAAGAACATATAAATGTTGATATAACAAACATAAAGGCCACGCATAAAGATGAGTTGAACTATGTATAAAGAATACCAAGACACTTCTTATTATTCTTTTCAGGGATGTAGGGTATAATGGAGAACCAAGAGATAACTGCGAGCTCAGTGATCGTGATACTAGAGAACTGGACGCGGCAAACCCGGCGCATTTCGATAACACCGCCAGTGAATACGATTTCTATGAACGAGCTTTGGGCAGGATGGCTGATGATTGTTTGGATGGTAAGTTTATTTAAGTAGTTGCTTCTAACATTTCAGATTCTGATCACTGGATCATAACTAAAATAAAACATTTAGGAAAAATATTGCCCAATAATAATTAAATATCTACGGACGATATTGTCTAATAATGGGCGCCTTTTCATCACAGTTATGCCATTCCAACGTATCCATCGACCGTATTAAAAACGTAACATAGTTCTGATCGAAAACACCCTAATTTCTAGTATATTTTGATCGAAGGACTCAACCGTATTTCAATTTAAGGTCACTACGATATCATCTCACAATGTGGACAGTTTTTATCCTCAATTTTCAATTCAGACGGGTTTTCTAAAGGAAGAACTATACGATATCTAATGTAAATACTTCTCTCCATTTAGTATCCCAAGTTTGTAATGAAGATGGAATGGAGTTCACCCTTCGACTGCCCGAAGGCTTCTACGGTCGGATGTACACGTACGGCTTCTACGACCGGTGCTTCTTCAGAGGGAACGGAGGGGTTAACAATGTGCTCCGCATTACTGGCACTCATGGGTACCCTGAGTGTGGCACACAGCGGGTATGATGATCATGTATTCATTACTACCTAATTGTACAAAGTGCAATCTTGTTTCTAATACATAAAACCTTTTTTTTACCGGACTGCGATGAAGTCTAAAAGTAACTTAAATAAACCTTTTTTTTATCTAACTGCGGCAAACCCAGGAAGGAGGGAGGGTTATGTACTTTTTAAATCTCTTTTTCCAGTACTTTTACTACTTTCTGTTTTCTTATTCCTTTTCTGAGATTATGTTAAGGCATTTGGCAGAATGGAATAGATTGGTTCCATCTGCCAATCGCAAAAAAAGAGTTATAAAAATTTATAAAACAATTATTTATAGATCCTAAATCCTGTTTTTTTGTGTATTTGAATAAGAAATGACTAGCTTTACCGTATTACTTTTGCATAGAGAACATTCCTACCCTAATATTAACTTCTTAATTAACACACCACATTCATTATTCCTACTCCAAAACCTCTTTAATCAAACGAATTTCAACCCACAGTACGGCGACACAATGACCAATATCGTAGTGGTTCAATTCAGTGACAACGTGCAAACTTCACGAGACAAGCGATTCAACTTGACTTGCTTGTTCAGAGGGCCCGCAGAGGCCGTGGTTACTTCCAACTATATCGGCGCAGGGTGAGACATTTGTACTTGGTCCATGGGCCTACCATGAGGTTACGTTAAGTCCTTCAATCAGTGACGGATCCCTAACTTATTTTAATATTCCGATAATATATGTTTCTCCCTAAACCATGTTATAATACTGATAGGACTGATAATATAAGTGATAATTATATTACAGTTTCAAAACTTACTTTATCCAAGTCGAACAGAAAATCTTTAATCTGTTCACAATTCAGAATGGCCAACAAAATTTGCATACTCTTTGTTGAAAATGACAATTACGCTATGCTGATCTGAAATTCGGTTCCGAGCTATCTTTGTTGAGAAACTTCAAAAATCTTTAACTTGAAAGTTCATGGTAACGTAAGCTCATGGTGGGGCTACCAGATTTATTTGAAAAGACAAAGACCCTGAAGTTGGCTTGGGGCAGCCCGGGGCACTATGGGGCAGCCCGGGGCACCGTGGGGCAGTCTTCTCGAATAGATCTTGCGGTTAATATAACGTTATTAACTGTTTGGCTGTCAGTTTCTTTAAGATTAATTAGTTTTCTGTGCTTTACCTATATATTGTTTTATTGTGCTGTGAAATTTACTCCATTACTGAAAATAACATTCTTTGAAAGTGTTTCAAGTTTTTGTGTGAGTTTTCTTTGATTGCCTAAATGTGTGGTGATAAACATTTTGCATAACATGGCCAACCTTAGGATGGGGAGTAGATTTAGATTGTTTTATTTTGAGTGCTGTTATTTCACTAACAGCTACTAACTTAATCACTTTGAATGAATTTTGAAAAGTCTTCCAAGAATTTCTAATTAATTTTGTAGTATCAGTTTCTTGGTTCCACTTTTTCTACATTATGATCTTGAAGTCGAATTCAGATTTTAAAAGAAGTTTCATTAAGACTCCTCTCTAATTACTATGAGAAAACTACATTTTTTTGCCAAAAAACTCATTCAAAGTCACCACCAACGACAAAGAACTTCGCCAAGTCTAACTGCAGTTCTCCCTACGATTTGATCGACAGGTCCGGCAGCCCAATACCCATCGAATACCTACCCGAAGAAAGTTCACTGAACTCTAAAGTGCGACTCATGATCCTCTACCAAGGAAGGCCTACAACCACGATTGCTGTTGGAGACCCTCTGACCTTCAGATTGGAAGCTCAAGATGGTTACAACTACGCAACAGATATATTCGCAACTAATGTCATAGCTAGAGATCCGTATTCTGGAAGATCGGTGCAGTTGATCGATCGAGTTGGGTAAGTGTGAGAAGTAATTGTTTCAGAATAGTACTTTGAGTCAATTCAGTATCAGCTGGTGATAGCTTTAAAGTGAATTTAAAAAAAGAATTTGTTTTTTTTATAAATTGTCTAAGTAAGATGTTTCATGTAGGTAAAAATCTTTTAAAAAAATTGAACATTATTTTAATGGCTAATGCCACAAACAGACATACAGATACGTCAAAGGTATAACATCCATTTTTGTATCGGAATTTAAACAAATAATAAGAATTAAACCAGAGGCCACGCCCACCCGCAATCCTTAAAAAAAGTAAAGTAAAGTATTAGCCTGTAATGTCCCACTGTTGGGCAAAGGCCTCTCGTCTCACTGAAGATATCAGTAAAGTGAGGAGGTTTCAGGCGTAATCACCACGCTTGCCTAATGCGGGTTGGTGATCTCAAACCCGATCAATCCTTAAAATAAGGTTTTTATCACTATAATAACAATAGTTAAAATAGAACGTTACGCATTTGTTTTTCTTTCCATGATATTGTCGTGATTCTGTGTTGATAAGTCTCATTCACACTAGCCTTATTTAGGTTGGGGAAATATTAGACTTGTATCGTTTTATTTGTTTTGAGAATCATTTAAATTTACTATAATAAAATAATAATAATAATAATTAGATAATAAATTTACTATAGTAACTATGTTAACTCAAAGTTTCGTGAGAAATATGAAGTAATAATTATGGCTACTTTTGTAGAAGAAATTACAGACTTAGTGACATTGAGTTATATAGGTATGTACTAACTATATACTCAATGCTAAGTGATGAGAAATTGTATGAATGAAACTAGTATTCCATTTCCAAACCGTTCTTTGAACGAAATTAATCATTCACTTTCAGCACTATTGATTAGTACCTATGTTGTATTATTTTAGGGTTTGACATTACGAAACGTCAAATTTAGAGCTGAAATAAAGGTAGGTATTACATGACAATTTATGTTACAGTTGTCCAGTCGACCCAGATGTGTTCCCTGAATTGGATAAGGGAAGAAGCGGAGATTCCCTGGAAGCTAGATTCAATGCGTTCAAGATTCCTGAGTCTAATTTCTTGGTGTTCGAAGCGACTGTTCGTACTTGCAGAGATGGCTGTCAGCCGGTAAGCAAGCAGATTAGATGTTAAAACTTAATCTTCCAATATTGTAGAAAACCATGTTTATATTTGAGTAAAGGCTAAAGGTAGTCTTATTAAAAAGTTCAGTAAAAAGGTTCAATGCTCCTTTTTATTGACTATAGCAGCGCCCCGCGGCTTTACCCGCTTTGTGCCCGTTCCCGTGGGAATTTTGGGATGAATAAAAGCCTATATGACCTTCCAGTTGAATGTGGCTGTCTATTACAAAAATAATTTTTGAAATCAAATGGGTAGTTTCTGCAATAAGCCCTTACAAACAAACAAAGTTAGAAACTTTATAATATAAGTATAGAAAATGCTAAATTAACTATCCTCTTCAAATTGTAGTACTTCGTAATAGGTACAAGACTGCCTCTGTGATATCTTTATGTTATGCACAAGACGTCATCAAGATACAAAGTCTAAATTGATAATATTGATTGATAAGGTTAATGGGATTTCCGTTCATAGTGCATATACGAGTAAGATTAACGTAATCGCACGGGATAACGCGGTAAAGAAATTTGAAAAGCAAAAGTTAAAATATCAACGAACTATTGAATGCACTTCATTAAATGAACTGTAATTAACATTGTTTTGCTTCGCTGGATAAGTTTCTTTTATCTGCTGACCCAATGTTATAAACTGCAAAGCACAACAAACAAGGCTTATTACGTCAATTGCATGTATAAATATCTTTATCAAGCCACATCCAGTTGAGCGGGGGTTATCTCCGTGTTATCTGGCATTAAGAGTCGCAAAGGGGTAGTGTGACTTATTCTACTAATATAAATGCGAAAGTTTGTAGGATGGATGTTTGTTACTCTTCCACGAAAAAACTACTGAACGGATTCAGATGAAACTTTACAGTAATATAGGTTACTAGCAGCGCCCCGCGGTTTTACCCGCGTTGTACCCGTTCCCGTAGGAATTTCGGGATGAAAAATAGCCTATAACCTTCCCGTTGAATGTGGCTATCTATTACAAAAAGAATTATTCAAATCGGTTCAGTAGTTTCTGAGATTAGCGCGTTTAAACAAACAAACAAACAAACAAACAAAACAAACTCTTCAGCTTTATAATATTAGTATATAGGTAGATAGATACATCAGAATAACACATGGGATACATTTTATCCCTAAATTCCCGCGGGAACGGGTACAACCCGGATGAAACCGCTGGTCGCGGATAGTCTTTACTATAATGATTGATAGACTACATTCCTTATGTTATCTACCATGCAATAGTCATGCTTTATTCACGTGACCGGTGACTTTGTAGGTAACAGAAGAGTAGTCATTAAAACCAATAACTCTATGCATTTAATAATGAACCTTCTGTGACTGATTGTCTTTGATTGATTGATTAATGGGGCAGTCTATGTTTGATTGATTTCTATACTCATAAGTATTTATAAATCTTCTTATTTGAACTGCCTTCTGATATGATCATATGGTATGATTTAATGGATTGATTATAATGCTCTCTGTTAATCAATATCAATATGTCTTATTTCATTACGTGCAAGAAAGCTAGTCAGAACAATATTATTCCACAACACAGACCCAATACCAAATCCACAATGAAGTAAGAGTTTCCATCCTTTAGAAGTCTAGACATAGACAGCCTACTAATATTATAAATGCGAAAGTTTGTGAGGATGGATGTATGTATGTGTGTTTTTTGCTCTTTCACGAAAACCTACTGAACGGATTTTGATGAAACTTTACAGTAATAAAGGTTATACATCAGAATAACACATGGGATACATTTTATCGGCCCAACTAGGTAGTGTTCTATATTTTATAGATATAGATAGTCTATATCCAAGTCTACTTCCCATCTTCACCAATCCCCAACCATTAAAAAAGTTTATATAGGTACTTCTCCAAAACTCTTTCTACGCCTTTTATTCCAGGCATACTGTCCGAGCCACACCGGAAGATCAGAACCCTCATTCGGCAGACGTCGACGGGATGTCAACTCGACCGTCACAATGATCTCCAACGACACAGCTGAGGTGAAATCTGACGACAAATCTGAAGACAAGACAGATGATAAAGGAACGGTGTTCAAAGTGTCGTATGAAGAAGCGAGCGTTGATAAGTATCTGAAGGATGAGGTGGAAACGCCCAGTCACGTACGGAAAATGATTGAGGTAAATAGACCTTTTTGTTTATTTTATTATTTTTCTAAATTAGTCTCGACATAAGAGTTGGCCACTTACTCAGTTTAAATAGGTACTTGAAAGTAGTTTTTACTGTACTGTTTCTTGTCAGTGATTAATACTAAGATCATAATGTTTTTTTTTAATTCAGTGATTCTATTCCATACTCAATTGCCATACTTTTCCTTCTATAGAAGCAATTGTCTTTGGTTTGGAAATCGGCCATATTTGTACGAATACACTATGGTACTCAAGAGGAAAAAACTCGTAGATTATATACTCCTTTCCAACAGGTATTTGACAATCGCAACGAGCTACTTGAAGAAAACGGTCCGGCCGATTCTGCGCCCGTGGTGTCGGCGGCCGGCGTGTGCGTCTCGCCGCACCACTACCGCGCGCTGCTCGTGGCGTTGTGTGTGCTGCTGTCGCTGCTGCTGGCTATGCTCACTGCAGCCTTGTACATTTATAGGTGATAATTAATTTTCTAAAGCAGCGCCCCGTGGTTTTACCCACGTTATACCCGTTCCCGTGGGAATTTTGGGATGAAAAATAGCCTACTTTCCCGTTGAATGTGGCTATCCATTACAAAAATAATTATTTTTTTAGGATCGCTATCGTACTTAAGAGAGGATCTATTGCTTGTTTGATGCCTCAATCTTACACCATAGATCAAGTTTTAATATTTTAATGGCAACTTTTTTTTTGTCTGGTTTTCAAGCCCTCTCCAACTACTATTATATCTAGCGAGTAGCGAGGCTATCTTTATACTGGTGCATACATGCATTTTGAGATATTTTTCCTAGTAAAAACTTTATAGCAATACTCGGAGTTTAGAAACTTACTGCGCCTGATATTTTTAAGGTTCTTAGTATGCATAATATACGAACATGTCATAAGCTGATTACACCTTAAAGTAAATACTTAAGTGCAAGTAAGTACCTAAGTTTGGCAAAACAAATTTAAGCAAACCCCACTTAACAGGAACACTAATTATTATTCCAATTAGTCACCTCCATAACCTAATTAGTTGAACTTACAAACAACCTCCATAATAACATAATACTTACTTAATTACGATACGACTAATTAGGTAAGTCCCTACCTCATTATTCGGCATCCGACGAACGGCCGGTCAAGCGAGGCATGTTTCCAACATTGAGTTATAAGTACAACGTACAATACATATTATATAACTCAAAGGTTTCCAATTTACTTTTCAAACATATCCGTTTGGGGGGACTTTGCCCAGCCGTGGGACTCTATAAGCTACTAACAAACAATAAATGTTGTTCACAGACGTTACTGGCGCGTGCTCCGCAAGAACATTCAAACGTCGAGTCCCGCGCCGGCGCTGCGGTCAGTGACCCCGGGCCCGCGGCCTACTAGACCCTCGCTGTTCTCCGCTTCTCATCTGCATAAACCTTTCTCGTTGAGGTATGAGCGTTTCTATAAAGTAGCGACTTTATGCCAACGATAGAGGTAGCTGCAGCGTCTGCTGCATGCGCGGATGGCTGCAGTTGAGTTGGCGCTTTCGATTAAGGATTTTATTGAGCTCATTAAAGGCCTTTGTACTTTGTTATTTACATTTTACCTTATTAAGTAAACAGTTAACTGTTCGACATTTTCAGATATGTCCTTTAATTTACCTACTAACAAATAATTAAAATTTCCAGTGGCCTAGGCCGAACTTTCGCCGAAGTTGAAGAGGCCGGGTCTTCGGGACGCTTGGCTAACGCTTTCGACGACGGCAGCGAGCCGATCTACACGGACCCTTCTCTCTTCGAGCGCTCCCGCTCCCTTCGCTCTCTCCACTCTATGGACTTGAAGCCAGAACGACGCGATCACCGTGCCTAAACAAGCCTCCATCTAATCTTCACTAACTCGACTTACTTTCTTTTTTAATAAATTGTTCAACTGCCTTTGATCTCCGTCCAATAGGAGTTCCGACTTTGACCGTATCAGAAATTGTGTAATTTTGCTAATGTGTTTGGGAACATAAATACATTTTCTTTACATTGTTTACATGACTATGTAAGCAGGTAAAATCAGTAGAACAAGTTGGGAATTTTTTTATACCATGGTATAATTCTTTTTATGTAAAAAATATACGGCACAACGACCAAAACGCATGATCGCTGCAGTAGAATAGGATTTTTCTTTATCTTGTCGAGCACAGAAACGGTCTCTAACGCCTTTCAATACATAAAGGTATCGCATTTTTATTTACCGCGTCAATATTTTCATGTGGGTATGCTACAATCTAATAACAATGTAACTCTTATTTAACTACAATTAAAAATGCTATTAATAAGTAGAACAGTGTTTTATTTCTTAACATTAGTTATAATTTTATTACAATCTAAAGTTGCTGTTAGGTAAGTCTGCACATGAATAAACATTGAAACTAATTGAATTCAGAACAAAACAATGTCTTTTTTTTATCATTTTGTTTTTGTAGACAGTAAATATAGCACATGCAGACTTATCTAGCATGAGCTCTATAACATATCATAATTACTACATGTGGTAAGGCGCTGGTGTAGGCACACTCATTAGTGGGGAGTCTAGATACTCCATTTCAGTCGGAGCAGGGGTCAGTTCAGTCTGTGTCGTAAACTTCTGCTGCATAACTTCGTATAACTTATGAACATGCTCATTATGTTGAGTGCCAGGCTGTAAAGCCTTCATCAAGGTCTGCACTCTTGTCTCTGGCAACTTAGGATGAATATACCACAGGAGTTTCAACAAATGTCTTGTGACATTATCCTTAGTAAGACCAGCAAAGAAGAATTCATCAAACAATACTGTACTAAAATCTTCTCCTTGGAATTCATCTGGTAGTTGTACTAGAAGAGCAACAAGGGCATGTAGGAACGGATCTTCATATGCTCTCCCATCTTTGCA
This sequence comes from Cyclophora punctaria, assembly GCA_951394245.1. Classification (NCBI taxonomy): domain Eukaryota; kingdom Metazoa; phylum Arthropoda; class Insecta; order Lepidoptera; family Geometridae; genus Cyclophora; species Cyclophora punctaria. The sequence continues at coordinate 3,851,756 of OX596183.1, forward strand.
ACTCCCTAAAATGCTTAGTATTCTCAGTAAAGCCCCGCGGTCACGTAACTTAGCCGCATGTAGAGTGTAGTACATAGCAAGGACTCCACAAACTGAGCTTTCTCTCATGTAAGCTTCGCAGGCATCTGGGGGTGGACCTGAATGTTCAATTGTAGTAATGGCCGACTCTCTTTCATCAGGTGGCAGCTTATTATGCAGTGCTCGCACTTGATCATCAACCATAAGAGACATCAGTGCAGGGAGGTATTTAGTAACCACTTGACTGTCTAACTTAGGCTCTTTAAACTCTTGAGAATCAATCATCACCCAGGCACTCAAGCCAAGTGCTAACATCCTTAGTAAAAGTATCAGGATGGTATTATCTCTAGGAAGCGCTTCAGTGTTGATCAGATGCTGTAGTATTTTTATAGCTGATGTGGCTAAGAAGTTGATAGCGTAAGGATCACAAAGTGTCATAGATAAGTCACCTAAAACTTGTTCCTGGCCTCTCTTTATACTGTCCAGGAAACCTTGAAGTTCTCTAGATCTCTTTATGTCAACATTCCTTTCTCTTATACAAGCATCAAGGCACCAAGTGAACTTATGACAAGGATCTACTGATATGATATCCTGTATTTCCAAATCATGAAGAGCCATCAACAATTCTGCTCGGAGAGTACAGTAATGTACATTTCTCGTTCTTAGGAACAATGTTCGGAGGAATTGGAGTACCATGTCATATAATTTAACGCTGTTACCGATCATGTGTGCTAGTTTCTGTACAACGGCCCCCTGTCTTCTTACTTTAGGGGAGGGTGAAAAGAAGAGGTTATTTAAGTTTTCATAATCAAACAGAATGTTTTCTTTTTCTCTAATATATTGGCTCAATAAAGGTGAGACTTCATCACCGAATAATGACTGATTGTCTTGCCAGATCTGTCTCTTTACTTCAGTATCAGTATCATTGTAGAGGTCCCTGTCTCTGACGAGTACTCGTAAATATTTGTCTTCAATTTGAGGAGTATTCTTCAATATACTCATGATAACTGGTCTTAATGCTTTCACCCTCACAACTGCGAAGCTTTTCTGTAACAACTCCTTCAGTTTCTTGTCGTGATCTTTGTTCTCCTTTGACCCCATTTCGTTGATGTGCTGAATGAGTTTGTCTCTCAGTTCTTCTAACACGGAAGTGTGGAAATCCAACCTCCTTACTCCGTGTAGGTCAAGTAGCGGCAGCATAGGTCGGAGTGAAGGAAGTAAGATGCCGTTTTCTAGTTGAAACTCTTCAATAGCTTTTAGAGGATCCGTACAGCTTGTGAGAGCATCACGGAGGAAAGTTTGTCCAGGAACTCCGACTTCTTCAAGCCCCGTACCCGGCAATTTACTTGATGAAGCCATTTTTTGGAAAAACTGTATACCTCATTAAATTAGAAACACTTTTTTTGATTTACTGAGTAATTTTGAAACGTTTATTTACAATATAAAATACGTAACACCGTAAACAGAAATAAAAATTGGCTTGGCTTCTCTCTGTTGAGTGTTGACAAATTGGCTACTTACTTTTGCTTGCTTTGTTTGCTAATCGTATGTAAGTATTGCTTTGCTTGCTTGGGATTTTGGGCTTACTTTTGATTGGTTGAACCTGTTGATGTGTAACAATTTAGATGACATCAATGTTAGCTAACATTATGTTATTTATTTGTTATCTGTGCCTCTGCAATTCAGGGTTACCAGCACAAAAAAAATTACCCTCTCTAAATTAATGTCAGTCTTCGATGGTGAGATTAACGAACAGTGATTATTATTTTATTTTATTTATTGTTCTTCATCGAGTGGATGGTCAACCTGACCAATCCTGGTGTCAGAATTAAATAAACAAATAATAAAATAATTTATATTGATATAATATTGAGTCATAAAAATCGCCATGGCCACGTAAATATGGGAGATAGATTCAGTTTGGTAACCCTAGATGCTAGTACCCTACCCTACCATAAATCAATCAATCACCTCTATGCCAAAAAAAAAAAGTCAAACCAAAATCGATCGACGAAATAAAAGAAACGATTTATCAAAAATTGTTTCCCTTCTCAACTCATCATAGAAAGATGTTGTTTTTTGCATTAACCCGAAACCTATTTTAATAATATCCTGCAAAATATTACAAAATACATGCTCTTAATCTCTCTCCTGAAGAAACTGTGATTTAAATTGGCATTGTTTTGGGACCAAAAAAGATACATAACCTCTAAAATGGCTGAAAAACAGAAAACGTAAGTTTGTTTTGATCTTGATATTATTTATAAAACTGTCTATTTAGTATGGTATTACTAAATATAGCATTAAAAAGTTCTCAAAATAAAAAAAATATCCTTTACAGCCTAATATGTGGAGACGTAAACGGGAATTTCAATGCATTATTTTCCCGCGTAGAAACGATCGTGAAAAAATCCGGTCCTTTTGAAATTTTGCTTTGTGTCGGCAATTTTTTCAACGATGATAACTCACAACTGGATGCCTATAAGATGGGAACTAAGAAAGGTACAATTTTTGAAAGTTTTTTGCAAACTTTTTAAGTCAATATGTTCTACTAACACTATCTCCTACCAAAAAAATCAATATCAAAAAAAGATGCTCCTTGCACAGATTGCATTAGCCTCAAGTTTTGCTTTAACTTAAATTATCTTCAGGAACCAACATACCCTTGTGTTGGCCCTGCCTATTTTGCTTATTATTTTTTAATTATGTTTTTATTTTAGTTCCAGTAACAACCTATGTATTTGGACCATCTGTGAGTGAACATGTTCCATATTATGTGGAGGAAGGAGCTGAAATAGTGCCCAATGTTATTTATATGGGTGAGGTCACATTTATTTATGAAATTAATTTCTTACCTACTTTAAAGACAGAAATAATTGATTCTTCAGAAATTTTCACCTCTCATTTTGTGTCAATTACTTATAAAAAAACATAAATTTTATACAAAAAACATGATATAAAAACATAAATTTTATACTAAATGTAATGGGTCTGTATTGCGTTAAAAAGATTTTCTCAACATTTTCACATTTTATAAAAATTACAATATTTTTATTTTATTTCAATTGATTTCAAAATTTCAGGAAAAAGAGGCATATTCTCAACATCCCATGATGTTAAAATAGCCTACCTCACTGGAATATCTAGGAGGGAGTCGGGGAAAGACCTGCCAATGTGTACATTTGAACCGAGTGACTGCAGTGCGGTCAGGGATGCGTGTTTCAGAGGCCAGAGTGAATATAGAGGAGTGGATGTTCTCATCACTAGTTTGTGGCCAGCAGGGATTCAACAGGATGAGACACAGAAGGTATGTTATTGAAAACCCTTTTAAGTTAACCCCCCTGTGAGGATTCTTCTCTGAAAATCTGCAACAAATTCCTATTGGAGAAACCCTCATGTAAATCATGTATGTCATGAGTTTATTTCTAACAAAACAATACGGATGAATTGGGAGACTTTGTTTTATAATATTTAAGGATTATTACTTTATTACTTGGTTTTAAATTGAAGCTATGGATATACAGAAGACTTAGGAACTGTGGTCACAGAAGACTTCTGTGACCACAGTTCCTGTAAAGGAGCTGAAATGTCAGATAAAAATGCAAAAGTGAAGTGTATCTATAAACATACATAGTTTCAAATCAAAATGGGTAGTGTTCTCTTAAACATAAGAAACCAGTACTTACTTGGTTGCTATGTGGCTAGTTAATATAATACCTAGTTGTTTGAGTCTCACTAGAAATTTTATTGAAAGTGTGTATAGTGGACTGATGGTACTTTGTGTTTCAGATAGATGTGCAACAGGAGCAGCTTTCCGATCTGATCTCATGGCTGGCGATGCACATCAAACCGAGATACCACTTTGTACCTTCATCGGATAAATTCTTTGAGAGGCAGCCTTACAGGTATGATAGTAACAGTCCTTTTAGGCCTACCAGTACCACACTTCGAGCGTGCTCGCTGCTTGCTTGCCTTCTGGTTCGTGATGTAGTACCCCTATATCAGGAGTATTTTACCAACATAAGTCTACGTCGCATCGCGTGCTCTCAGTAGCGTTGTTCGAGGCTCGCAAAGTGGGGTTCACCATTAACTTACGCGATTTAAATAAACACCTACCTTTCCTTGCAAACAAACTTCTCCACCGTGAAAAACTTATTTTTTTTCTTTATTTCTAACTAAATATTTAGGTAAATAAGTACATACATAGTTAAGATTAAACATATGTAATAACTCATTCACAGAAACCAAGGAGAACACCAAGACTACAGAGAATGCGCGACTCGCTTCATAGCACTCGCCCCAGTCGGTAACAAGGTTAAAGAGAAGTGGATCTACGCATGTTCCCTGCAACCGATATCTAAGATGAGAGTCACCGATCTCCTGCAGGGGACGACAGATGAAACAGCCTGTCCGTACAACCCAGACTTGTTGAAACAACATCAACCAGGGAAAGTTGTCAAGGTAACGAAACTAAGAACTGGTCGTCCGGTGTTTCTATTCAATTGCCAGTTAATAATGTCTTCTGTAGCTTTGGTCCATGGTCTAATTTAAACTACTCCTGACATAGTTATTTTATTTCGTAAAAATGTTTCCGTTATGCGTTTTATTTGCGACATAGGCATAAAAAAAATGCCTGTGCGACATTCCCACTGCTGGGAAAACGCCTCTCATCTCATAAAATGTCAATAACATATTTCAGTTCTCCGGTAATGGGCAGTTCTTCTTCAACATGGACGCGGGAGATGACGACCACCAAGGGAAGAGAAAGAGAAGAGATGACAACCAGGAGAGGAAACGGCGAGAGATCGATCCAGGTATGAAGAATTACTAAGAATAGTATATATATTTCAATTTTAAGATTGATCAAAATGTCTGAGTAAAAGATGACTTATAAAATATTCCTACAACTTTTGCAAAGTTTTAACATAGAGAGTAGAATGTAGAGACATAGGTTTAGTATGCATAGGGCAAAAGCATTTCTGAATTTATCTATAGAGCGAAAATGCGAAAAAGTACGATTCCCACTTTCCTAATGCGAGTTTACTATAAAAGTTAATTTAAAATGTACTAACCTTTCTTTCTTTAAACTACATAGTGGCTGTTCTATATTTAGGGATGCTTATTTGGATATATACTTTACTGCGTTTTTACCCTCGTTGTGGCCGTTCCCATGGGAATTTCAGCAATTTTATACATATAAACCTTTCTTTTGAATCACTATCTATTTAAAAAACCGCGTCAAAATCCGTTGCGTAGTTTTAAAGATTAAGCATACAGACAGCGGAAAGTGACTTTGTTTTATACTATGTAGTGAAGACTTAATATTGATTACCTTTTCCTTACAGACACATGTTGGTTCTGTCTATCTTCACCCAGCGTAGAGAAGCACCTAGTAATAAGTGTGGGTACACAATGCTACCTAGCACTAGCTAAAGGCCCGCTCACACCGTACCATGTGTTGATACTGCCTATAGCGCATCATCAGTCTTCTACTAAGGTCAGTAAATATACGTTTCTTTGCGTTTTGGTCCTATTTAGCCATAATTCCATCATGTTGCTCTCCTTCTTCGTTGGACCCTAAGTTCCCTTTGACCCTACATTACTGATGGTGTCTTACGCATTACCCTCATCTCTGGAGATATTCCATTTTGTCGACATTATCCCATTGGTCCCACTAGGTTGGACACAGTATAGCGATATTTGGGAGCATAACCTTAAATGTAACAATGGGATTTTTTGAGTTTACCACTGCAATATTTAACTTCCATTTCTATGTCAATCAGGCACCAGATGAAGTGATAAACGAGATCAAGAAGTTCAAGGAGGCGTTGAAGCAGTTCTACGGCTCCATGGGGAAGGTGGGCGTGTTCTTCGAGCGCAACTACCGCACGTCTCACATGCAGATACAGGCCGTGCCCGTGCCGCACGCCTGCGACTCGCAGCTGCTCGAGGTGTTTCAGGTAACACCTACAACTATATTTTTCTAACCGCGCCCCGCGGTGTTAACCGCATTGTACCCGTTCCAGCGGGAATTTCGGGATAAAATGTATCCCATGTGTTGTTCTGATGTATACCTATATTGTTGTAAAGTTTCATCCAAATCCGTTCAGTATTTACATAATGAACGTCCAAAAAATATTCATGTCACATATCTATGTAAAATAATAAATAATAATAAATAAAATTGTAGAAAATGAGAGAAAAAGACTATGATTATTAAACTTATATTTAAATCATCTTTAGAAGTACTTGCAAAAGTTTCAAGAAGTCACCTCAACCAACAAAAACTAAAATATCAAAACCCTACAGGACGAAGCCGGTATAAACAGCGTGCAACTAGAAGTCCTACCTCCGTACACGGACATCACTCAAGTGACGTTGCCCGGGGCGACCTACTTCCACGCGGAACTACCCTCAGGCGATCAGCTCTATGCAAAGACGAAACAGCATTTCCCGTTGCAGTTCGGAAGGTTAGTAATGATGTTGCGTTTCTCGCTTAAATTTCACCCCAATACATTTTCACCGATTTTCATTTTCATCACCAGTTTCACCGACGCTTAGAATCAACGACGTCTAAGTTAAACAAGGTCATATAATATCATTGATTTCTAAAGTCACCGATCTACATTTCCATTTTCACCGACATCCATTTTCACGGACTTACATTTTCACCGACGTCAGTGTTCACTGACATCCATTATCACCGATGTCCATTTTCATCAACGTAAATTTTCACCAATGGCTATTTTCACTGACGTCGATTTTCACCGATGTAAATTTTTACGGACATCCATTTTCACAACGACCCAATAGATGGCGCTAGTGCGTACATTTTAGTTTTGTCAGACCTTGTCGGAAGCCTTTAGGCGGTCTAAAAACTCCGACACCAGGGTTGCCGACTAACTTACTTTATCTTGATATTCCAGGGACGTACTATCAAGCCAGCCGATACTCAACTGCGACGACAAGGCTGACTGGCGACAGTGTCTACTCTCCCGGGAGGAAGAGTTGGCTCACGTACAGAACTTCAGAGATAAGTTCAAACCGTTCGACTTTACCGCCGACGATAGTGATAGCGATTGATTATTTTAATAAGTTTTATTTGTAAATAAATGTATTGTAAGAATAAATAAATAAATTATGGTAATTTTTTCATGTTTTAGTTTTTGTCCGGAAAATCCCAAATTTTGAACTAAAAATGGCAATATCTCGAAAACTATAAGAGTTAGAGCAAAAATAACCAAATTTTCGGCCCCCCCTACGACGATACACCCCCGGGAAGGGTATCCCCTCTATCACATGGGATGTTTTTTTTTTAAAGTTCATTGACCTGGGGTAGTTGATGAGTGACAGATATTTCTGTGAAATCCACCATCGGAATCGGTTTGATATCTAACTAAGGTAACAAATGGGTAACACAGCACACACAAACAGACATCTTCATTAAACTTATAACACCCCTCACCCCCCCCCCCCCCTCTTTTGCGTCGGGGTTAAAAATGTATTACCTCACTAGCAGCGCGCTACGAACTTTGAACTATGAACTTTTGTCCACATTTTTTTCTACTAAATCTGGAACTATCTCGAAAACTGTAGGAGCTACTCGTGGGCCCCCGGCATTGGTAATAAAAGGGGGGAAAAAAATTGCCCAGAAAATTCCAAATTTTGAACTAAAAATGGCAATATCTCGGAAACTATAAGAGTTAGAGCAAAAATAACCAAATTTTCGGACCCCCCTACGACGATACACCCCCGGGAAGAGTACCCCCTCTACCACATGGGACGGTTTTTTTTAAAGTTCATTGACCTGGGGTAGTTGTTGAGTGTCAGATATTTCTGTGAATTCACCGCACCGAATATTTTACTCGCGTTGTGTCCTTTCTTTGTGGGAATTTTGGGGATGAAAAATAGCCTATATTATAACCTTTCCGTTGATGTGGCTATCCATTACAAAATGATTTTTTCAAATCGGAATGGTAGTTTCTGTGATTAGCCTTACAAACAAAGTTAGAAACTTTATCTCTTTGTAATCTATATATATAAAATTCAAAGCCCTGACTGACTGACTGATATACTCAACGCACAGCGTCAACCGCTACACCTAGAAACATGAAATTTGGCAGAAAGGTTCTTCAAGTGACGTAAGTGCACACTAAGAAAGGATTTTCGAAAATTCCTACGGGAACGGGCTCAACGCGGGCAAAGCCGCGGGGCGCTGCTAATTTTTGTATGGATTTGTACTATAGTAGCATAAAGTAAATGAATAATAGTACTAATAAAAAGCTTAACTGCAAATAACAACAACTGAAATAATTTTATTAATTTTATTTCTTCCACATCATAGTCCTATCTGTTTGCATTATAAAAACATATTTTGTAACAACATGAGTAACTTATCCTTACATATTTGTTTATTTATAGTGTAATGTAAATGATATGGTACTATTCAATTTCTGATGACTAGTGTATGATAGTTCGATCGTATGCAGATGTAAAGGACTTTACACACACGGAGATACAGAGACATTATTTTGTCATTTTTTAAATCTAATTTGTCAAAATTACGAAGCAAAATTGTCGAAAGAGATGAAAAGAGACTTAAAATTACTTAATGTTTGAGAAATTTATGGCATTATGCACTTATATTGCCTTATTCATAAACGCTCTCCAACTAAAACACTGTTAGTGAGTGTTTTGTCTCTTTTGCTCTTTGGAGAATAGCGTATGTCAGAAAGGGACAAACCATTTGATAGCTAAAACGCTGCTAGTAAGCGTTTATGACTAGGGCCTTTTATATCTAAAGTTTTAATAATACTGGCTTCGGATTGGACCAACCGAAATAGAATTAAAAAAAGACGTGTGGCACTCGGGGACTGCCGCGGTAAAGCTATTGCATAGTTATTTTTTCTATCACTAGATGGCGTTAGTGGGGAGCGATAGGTTTTTTCTATCACTAGATGGCGTTAGTGGGGAGCGTGTGGTTTTTTCGTTACGGAATTTCTGGATTCAGTCCCCGCGCTCAAGGCCCGCGATAGAAGCTATGCAATAGCTTAAAAATTTGGATATTATTTGTATAACTACAAATATGGTTTATTTATCCTATCATAATAAGATTACGACATATTCACCAGTATTGTGTGTAAAGTCCTTTACTTAATAAATTATATAATATTAATAATTTCGTTGATAGAGTGAATTAACTAATCGGAGACTGGTACATTGAAAATTGGTACTACTAGGTTTACATCGATGACACATGCTTGAGATAAGTGATCGGGACTCTTCAAAAAAGACGTTATATTTTTGTATTACTGGTCTTATTACAATACTTGATCCATCTAACTCTATTGGCCTTTTCTTTGTTAATTAAATAAGGAGAGATCATTTAAAATACCTACGACTAGGTAAAGTTACATTCCTAAAATTGTAATCAAATTCTTTACCTTTCTTGTTCATTGGGTTTCATTTGTAGGCAGTTAAAATGTTGAAAATGGTCAAAATAAGTTAAAAGGACAATAAAATTAAATGCACCAAAAATGTTTGATCGACCAAAAAAATTTGGAATCGATCAAATATCTCAACCACACGTAAATACAAACCAATTACATCACTTAACGTGTAACAGGAATTACGAACAGCGAAAGCTATGGAGACTTCATCGTTACAAATACTTATTAACAAACAACGATAAAAAATCATCTTAGTTACAGCAAGTGATGTCGGTCACAACGGCTACAAAATCTAACGTTTTATTGACTAGTTTAAGGTATTTGTGACTAGAATATATAAAATAGATCTCAATTAAATATAGGGCAGTCTTCGTTGGAATTACTAAAAAGTAAATTAAAATATTAAAATGTTAAATGAATCGCTTCACATGAACCGTGATTGAATAACTTAGCGTTCAGTGTTCGACACTCATCTACGTAATAATATTATAATTAGGCAGTGTTCTTACGTATCATTACTTTTGGAATGGAATTTGAAAAAAACACTTAGCTCAAGAGAAAGAAAAAATGGGCGTATTAGTATTAGCGTTTGTGTTATAAAAGTACAGCGTGCTTCCTACTAGCTGTCGAATTGGCCATTTGTTAATAATGTCGTCCGTCAGTGAGTTAAGATTATGATTAATCATATTCATTAACTTACTAGCTATGATTAATTGATTACACTTGTAGCTAGATTATTATCAGATAGCCAATTCGTTGCTTGTAAATTCTTATTATTTATACCAGGCAGTCAATTGCCTAGATACTCGCTTAACTCAGTGAATACTTAAGGGTGGATGCTCAATAGAAAGACATAATTTTCTACACCATTCCATAGTAAATCATCCATAGAGAACACGCAACTTTCTGCCATATTCACCAAACTATAGGTAAGTGTATTGTCTTTGTTTCTGGTTACTGAGGATCATTAACACTAGCAACATGTTTTACTTTACAACGATTATCATGCATTTCTTTAAATTTATTTTTATTTGTTTTAGAACAGAACATGCATTGAGTAGAAGACATTTTTATTTAACAAAAATTTGTAAAGTTTGATTTAATTTAACATTTTCAATTGTTATTTTTAGGCTTGTTTTTGAACAGAAACGCATTAAATCTGTTGTAACAATATAAAACGAAGATCAAAGTACAATTTTATAATTTGTCAAATTTCAGATAATTTTAAGCAATAAGTAATCGTAAAATGTGATTTTCATGTATGTCATATAAATGTCATATATTTCATGTCATTATATTACAATACTTACACCTAACATACAAGTAGGTATAGATTTTACAACGTTGAAGTATTAAGAAGATAATTATGATTTGTAATGAAAACTTTGTGTTTTCGTAAACTTTACAACAATCAAACAATTCGTATTCTCAATATCAATTGGATACAATCATTCACAACTGTTATCCGTAACTAGTTTTAAGACTTTGGTCAATAAGGCAATAAGTTTAAAATATATATTATTTATATTTTAATTATTGTTCTTTTTAATTTTTTTTCGATAACCATTATGTGTTAATTATATTTACATAAACGATTTGGGTTACACGAACCATTTAATTTTAATACAAACAACATTTTACTCGATATTTGAGTATAAAAAGGAGTATAGGATTATGTGGCACTAAACATTGGCTATACCTATCTATGTTAATATTATCTACATTCATATGTACACTTTATTAATATGGAAGTTATTTATTTGGCAACAACTGCAAATCGTAACATTCACCTTTTGGTAAGAAGCTTTATGTGACTAGACGAAATATAATATCGATATCATCGAAAGACAAACCGATTATTTGATCAATCAGTATGTTAAATTTCTTCATATATCCATGTATTTAGGCCCTATCAAAAGCCTCCTCTTCAAAGCGTCCAGGTTCATTGACGTAGAGTTAAATCAGAGGGCCAATTTCTCTAATAAAATCGATGTTGCATCGATTCCGTATTCAATCTAATCGACCACTTCTCATCCTCAAGGCAGAAAATCGGAAACCGACAATTCCACTCGCTTCAAATCTACGTCAATGCACCCCAAATACCAACAAGACACATCTTATCAGTACGCCCCAGCGAACCACCTAAACCAACACAGTTATACGCAACACTTATCACAAAAGTTCAAAGTTCTATAAAATCGATTAACTCGATTCAAACTACAAAATCGATTACTCGTGACCTTTATGACATCACTACTCCATAGTGACGTATAAAGGCTCCTTGTCTCATACGTTTATTTGGAAGGCTTCGCGCGTGATCTTGCCGTCGGGATGCGCGTGCGCATGGTGCGGCGTGCGCTTGCGCCGGTGGTGTCCATCGCATTCGGTGTCGTCGGAGAAACGCGACGGGGGGTGGATGTGGTCGTTGAAAGAAGGGTAGTTCGATATACTGGAATTAAATGAGGGGAATCTTACAGCATGTGTTCAAATTGTCAAAGGAAGCATTGGCTTTACCACTGATAAAATGAAAATTGATAAAAGATGCATATTGAATTGAAACTACGTTTACGGATACACAGCGCTTCGCTTTTATTTTACATTTTTATCTGACGTTTCGGCCCCTTTAATCGAACCGTGGTAAGGTAACATATAGAATGGGTAGTGTTCGCTTAAATTAAAGAAACTAAAAGGTACATAGTTGGTGAATACCTGAAGGTAGTCTCGTCGTTGTGGCTGCTATATCCGCTGGAGGAGCGCACGTGGCGCTTAGCGAGGGCGGGCGGCTTGCCCTTGCGCGACGGAAACGCCTTCCGCACCGCCCCGCCCACAGAGTTCTCGGACGAAGACGACGACTCTTCACGCTCTACGCTCGGATCTTAACAAGTTAACAAGAAGGTTAAGTAATCACTACATAGTATAAAATAAAGTAGTCTCTGTTTCGTGTCTGTTTGTCTGTTTGTCTGTATGCTTAAATCTTTAAAATTACGCAACGGATTTTGATGCGGTTTTTTGTAATAGGTAGAGTGATTCAAGAGGAAGGTTTTTATGTAAAAAAATTCCCGAAATTCCCACGGGAACGGGCACAACGCGGGTAAAACCGCGGGGCGCTGCTAGTACTGTATATATTGGAAGTGAGCAAGATTTATTCTAAAATGAGATTTGATCTGATGTCCTTAATCTCATTGTGTCAATCTTCGTTTTAAATTGTGTTTTAAGTCTTACAAATAACATTTGGAATCTACTTTTTGTCATAGGTATTTATATAATAAATGGAATTAACTTCACTTCGCATTGAGAACCCGATGTAATTTTCCCTTAAAAGTCAAGTTAAAATACCCTGTGCCATTCCTGAAACTCCATTCTACATCGGGTTCAAAAATACTACATCAAATCTCATATCATTTTTTTTATTGTATTACAATATAGGCACTAGATATTAATATTCAAAGGAAACTATGCCTTAGTGTTTAGGACATAAGAATCTTAAAAGAAACATCCTATTAACCGTTCATAGAGTATTTTACTATCAATTGAAACGTACGTTAGTGTCATTATTATTTGTTGAACGAGAACTGAGGAACACTCAACAGCAACCTCCATCGTTCCCGTTTCAACCAATAGTTACGTTCTTAGAGTAATTACTAAATCCCACAAAACCACAACGTGTAACTAACATGTAGTGGGGTGCGCCGGCCTAAGTCGGGGCGCGTGTTCGCTGTCGGAGCGCGGCGCCGACGCGTCGTCGCTGGCGTCGTCCTCGTACTCTGTAATTGGCAGGTGGAGCGTTAATATCTTCTTCACCTCAGAGTCTGTGGATCCCAGGTTGTCCGACTCTGCAACGGTTACACGCATGTTATCAAAGAAATGATGATTGGAATGAAGCTGCTGGACGGATACAAATTGACTCATTGATGGTACAATTGTTTGAGAACTGAATACGTTCAGTGAACTGAACTTACTACGATCAAATTTTTTAAGATGTTGCCATAGCTAGCACTCAAACTGCCAGTATTATTGCCAGCACAAAAAAAGTAATAAACCGTATAGATACTGATAATTGGTTATTTTTCCTTGAATTTGAGTCTCTGCATCTCTCTCGATTTGCACAAAGTTCCTTTTAAATTTAAGAATCTATGAAAACATATTTTAAAATAACTATTTACGTAAAGGTAACTCTTCTCAATTTTCTTTAACAAGTTCTTCAGAGTTCAATGTGTATCCGTTTGTATTAGCAGCGACAAGCACGTGACAAGTGAACAACAGTAACCCAATGAGTGAGGTGTCCTTTATTGCACATGAGTAACTCACCAGTGTTATGATAACCTCTTATGACAATGCATTCACAAAGCAATGATGCAAAATGCGCACTACAACATGACAATGATCTACACTAACTCAGAAGCTGGTAAGTTGAACAGAACTTATTTATATTTACGTCTTCAATTCAAGAGTTGCCAACATTGAGGTATAATGCACTTATAAGAACTGAAGGGGGGGGGGGGGTCAATGCCCAATGCCTCAAGGGAATAGCCTCAAATACAAATTGCCTAGCTTGTACTCATAAGATTGGAGAACGCTAACTGATTTTTGAGTAGTCCGTAATTGAAACTCCGTTTAGGTTAAGTAAGAATAGAGATCGATTACTGCTTATTTCAGAATTCTATGATGGAAAGTTCCAAAAGAAAGGAAGGTAGCAGAGGAAGATAAAAGTCAAATAATAAAAGATGAAAATTAAATACTAAGTTGCAGTTAAGGAGATTACTTTAAACTGTAACTCTTAGTTCAAAGCCAATGCAGTGAACAGGCATTGGTTTTGAACCAGTCAGCAGTCACAACTGCTTCAAGCAGTCCTATTAGGGGCCGTTCACAAAATACGTTCGCGTTCAAGGGAGGGAAGGGGGTTTGCTGAGTGTGACAAGATGTGACAAGGAGGGACGGGGGGGGGGGGGGGTCTACGGCAACGTGATGTTCGCCGTTCATTAAAAGATTTTAAATTATTTTTTCAATAAATACTTTTTTCTCAATTTTGATCATGATTCAGGGGGGGGGGGTCTTAGATTTTGTGACGAAATATTTACATGGGGTCACAGAAAGTGTGACACAGCGTGACAATAGGGGGGGAGGGGGTGAAAAAAAGTTCATTATAGCGTGACGTATTTTGTGAACGGCCCCTTAGTCATAGTCTGCTTACACTGATTATGTAGCTGCTCTTTTTGCTATTCTAATACAAATAAGTTCTACCCAATATAACCAGCATCTGAGAGATCGGCGGTAACGAAATCGAAAACAAAACCATGTCATATACCGTGTGCATGCTTACCTTTAAATAACGACGCCAATTATGCTCCCATGGTTGCATAAAAGGCGATTATTCAAACATTACTTTAAACTTAAAGGGACAAAGTAACTTTTGAGTGCAATCTACTCGAAACAAAATATACTTAGCTAACTACTTGGTTAAGCTGTATATTTGGGCTCAGTTTTTGGTATAAATCTCACCTTGACTCTCCGAGTGAGGGTCGCGTAGCCGGTTTCCTTTTCTTCGCACTTTTGTGTATTCTGGTTCTTTGCCCTGAAATAATATAATACATTAATAATTAAATACTGAAATATTTATTTGCTAAAACACGTGAAAATAATGGTGATAAAATATCTAACATTAATTTTAAGTTGAAGAAAAGCAAGCAGGAAAAAGAGCAAGGATCAGCTAAATGACCCAAATTAAAGAAAATGTGTCTGTCATATGGTATGGACAAACAAGTAAACAAGCAATTAACACGGATAAATGGAGGTACCTGCATCGGCGTTTCCGATAGGAGCCTAACTCTTTAGTTTTACGATGATTAATCAAAATGTTATAGGACCTTTTTGTATACCCGAGGCAGTAAAGAAATGAGAGGCTTTTCGGTCTTCGAAGTAGACACATAAACACGTATCTTTCGTGTTGGCAATGTTATCCAAATAATGAGTGCCAGATTAAAACCCATAGGGACTCCTGGGCATATTTTCCGGAGACATTTTTGTCTAAATAACCACTAGGCCTCCCAAAAGGGTAACTACTGTACATCTCAAAGCCACCTCCACACGCAGGGGGCCCCATGCTAGTTCTTTTTTTCTAGAGGGAAATCCGGGTCTTTCAATAACAATCTCCGACCAACCTTGAACTTATCGTTCTGCTTCAAGTCGTGGTACACGAAGGATCCCCGCACGGAGTGGTAAGGGCCGCTGTACACGTTCCCGCTGTAGCTACTCTCGCTGTACGCAGTCGGTTTTGTCAGCTGGAAGGTCGCGTACGGGCAGATGTCTTCTATGTACTCTGGAAGTGGAGGTATTCATATCATTTCATGGTTGTCATTTACAATGTCATATCTCCTTATTTTCAATTCCTATAAGGACGGGTGAAACTACAAGGAAAATATTCGTTTATCATCATATCGTACCATTAGAAGCATGTTTGTAGTGATGCTGCGGCGCGGGGTGCTGCGCGCGTGCCGCCAAGTACTGCTGATCACGGTTCACTTTGTTCTGCAGCTGCGCCACCGAGGGAGACTCGCCCACACCCTCCGTCGCAACTGTTTCCGTTGTACCGGCTTCTGAAAAAAATTAGGATAATGAATTGTGACTTAGAGATGATGTCTATGTACTTATGTAGTTATAACAGTTTCTGAATCCTGTTTGAAAAATCGAATTAGTAGATATACTTAGTAGAAATATAGTAAAAATGGTTAGTTTAGTGCATTTAATAATTAAAAGGTAAGTAAGTATCTTATTATATTGTGGTAGCTGTAGGCGGCCGTAAAGTCGATGTAAATTTCTAGCACATCAGTCTTAGCAAGTATCGTACCAGGCGTAGCCGCCGTAGCAAGTATCGTAGCTAGCGTAGCTGTCGTAGCAAGTATCGTACCAGGCGTAGCCGCCGTAGCAAGTATCGTAGCTAGCGTAGCTGTCGTAGCAAGTATCGTACCAGGCGTAGCCGCCGTAGCAAGTATCGTACCAGGCGTAGCCGCCGTAGCAAGTATCGTACCAGGCGTAGCCGCCGTAGCAAGTTTTGCTGGTAGCACAAACAAGTCCTTGTATAACAAGTAAGTTGAAACCGAAACGAAACCTCGGTGCTTCGAGAAGATTAATACCTAACATTGCCATCATAATGGTCGTTAACTTAATCAATATGTAGTAGCGTAAACACTTTAAACAATTTAATAACAAGTAAGTAATACTAACTGTTCCTCCGTACAAGTAGTGCAATCGCTAGTAGAGCAGCGAGTACTAGTAGTGCCAACGCGGCCGGCAGCACCACTCGCGCGCCGCCCACACCGCGCGCGCCCGCCGCCGCGCCCGGGGGCACTGACGTCTCTAAAGCTGAAGGATAGAAGAGTGAGGTGTGAATGGAGGAGGATATCAAACGCTTAGGCCTCCGACATGATCTAACGATTGAAACAACCGGGACAATTTTACGTGCCCTCCGAAGCACGGTAGTATGAGTACTACGAGTCGATAGTATCGATAGTATCGTCGTAGTATGAGTCGATAGAAATGCCACTATCGGCCACCCATTCAAGTAGAAGTCGAGCTGTCCATTGTTTGACAATCGCAATCAGCTCACATCGGTTAGTTAAACTACGCTACAACACTCACGGCCGGTAAGCGAGTGCGTGGTGAAGTTGTAGAGGGCGAGCGCGTGGCCCGCGTTGTTGTGCGCGGTGATGCGCAGCTGGTAGTGCGTGCCGGCCGCCAGCCCCGACACGCTGAACACGCGCTCCGTCGCCTGCACGCTGTTTGACACGAGCCGCCACTGTCGTACGGAAATAGGGCTTGAGAAATACTAGATATTATAAAAAGCGGCCAAGTGCGAGTCGGACTCGCCCATGAAGGGTTCCGTAGCAGCGAGTAACATAATAAAGAAGTTCTTGAAATAAATGTTTTTTTATTTACATTTGAGTTATTGAATGAATAATCAGTATTTTTTTGCGGTTTACGATTTATGTCGTAAAAAAAAAACTACTAACTAGACCTCGTTCAAACCAATTTTCGGTGTTAGATTACATTGTTATGTACATCATATATTTTTTTTAGTTTTATCATTCTCTTATTTTAGAAGTTACAGGGGGGGGGACACACATTTTACCACTTTGGAAGAGTCTCTCGCGCAAACTATTCAGTTTAGAAAAAAATGATATTAGAAACCTCAATACCATTTTTGAAGACCTATCCATAGATACCCCACACGTATAGGTTTGATGAAAAAAAAAAAATGTATGGGAGACCCCCCTAAAATTTTATTTTTTTTCTATTTTAGTGTGAAAATATTAATGCGGTTCACAGAATACATCTACACACTAAGTTTCAACAACATAGCTCTTATAGTTTCGGAGAAAAAAGGCTGTGACATACGGACAGACAGACAGACAGACGGACGGACAGACAGACAGACAGACAGACATGACGAATCTATAAGGGTTCCGTTTTTGCCATTTGGCTACGGAACCCTAAAAAGTATCACCAAGTGAAATCCTTCTATCTATAAGAGAAAAGTTAACATTTTCCACTAAACTTAACCGCACTGAAACTGACAAACTGACCTGTGACTGGCTAATCTCCCTATACTCTATCACAAAGTACAGGATCCCGCAGCCACCGTCGCCCCACGAGTCCAGCCAGACGGTCACCGTGGTCGTGTTGAGGGTTATCATCTGAGAGTGCTTCGGCTTCACCGGCACTGGAAGGGTTTGGTGAAATGGCTTTAGTGTAAATGTGATATTAAGAGAAAACTTTAAATTTGAGGTCTCGTCAAGTTTTGGTTTTTTGAAGTGTTAATAAAATTATTTTGTTTTTGTGCAAGTGCTTAGAATATAACTTACACCAAAGAGCAACAAGAGAAGATTTCTGGATTTTCACGGATGCTCCTTCTCTATATCACTCTTTTAAAATCATCATGATAATCCTAAACCCAAAAAACCTGTATCTAATATTTAGAGACTGATTCCAATTAGATTACTTTAGTTACAATATAAAGAAATCTACGAAGTGGAACTAATTTTTATTAACCTATAATTACCATGATATGGAAACTTTTCATCCCTAAAACTAAAAAATTTACATACCAAAAGATGACATACCCGTCCCTTTAGTATAAGCATGTACAATATCACAAGGCAGCCCAGTGCCGATCCTGTTGAAGGCCGTGATGTAGAGCTGGTAGCGCGTCCCGCACCACAGGTTGGGCAGCACGTGCTCCGCCGCGCCCGCCTCCACTTGCAGCTCCTCCCAGTCGCCGTGCTCGCGTTTGTAGTTGATGACGTAGCCTGGGTAAAGGGGGAAGTAGGGTAAAGTTGTGTTTGATATGCGGGACGTTAGATCGGAAAAAATACTATCTAATAGGCTCTTGAGCTATAGAGAACATTTTAAATTCAAGTTCCACGTATTCAGCACTCAATTTATCATTCACGATTCGTTCATCTAGTGATTTTTTCTAATGTTCTTTAGCAAGGACTTCATAAAAGTGGATTGACTATTCCTTTAAGGCTTATCAATATATCGGATTAAACATAGTCGTGTGAACTCAAATTATTTATTGGTCCTGCTAAAATAGCCTTGATAATTAAGATTATATGTCATACATCCTGTGTCATTGGCAATGGGAGCTCCATATAATTAAAAAAAAAACACTTGTATCATCACTTACCAAGTATAGGACTGCCGCCATCCCCCTGATCGGTCCACTGCAGATGCAGGGAGTCGGCGTACGAGTCCACGACGGCCAGCACGGGCGGCTGCGGGGGGACCTTCACCTCCACGCTGTACGTCACCTCGTCGCGACCGTGGTTGTTCTCCACGAAGCAGGTGTAGTTGCCGCTATCAGCGTATTGGGTCATGCTGGAAGAAAGTTATGATTTTTGATAACTGCTTCAATCTATGGCTGTGGAATTTTAGCAATTGCTCATGGTCTCAGATATGGGTAGGTATTGAATAGAAGTATGATACAATTAGATTTAAATGTTTGTGTCCTCATAACATACGATATGAATTTACAGACAGATCTATGATGTATATAAGAAAGATGCATACCTGATGATAAGAGTTCCATCATTAGACACGTTCTTCCGGAGGGTTGACTCGAGGGTGGCTCCGTTCATACTCCACGTCGTGGAAGGTGTGGGAACTCCCACTTTATTACACGACAGAGAAATGTTTTCCTTCCAAGGAGTCACTATACTGCGGCTGAATGACGTTATTCTTGCAGGAACTGTAACAAAAGTTATAATGGTTTGCAGAGAACGAATACAAGGGAAGTAAAATTTTCAAAAGAGCCAAGTATAAAATTTACCTGAATCTGAAGGCAACACAGTGACCACCCTTGTGGCTTCTCCTTCTCCTAACCTCGTGGACGCAGACACCCAGAACTGATGAGTAGCTCTCGGAGGTGATCTTGACGTTTCATGGGAATGTGTGCTTGGGGACAGCATTCTTTTGTGGGTACCCTCCTTGAAAAAACGTTAACAAAAGATAAGATCAAAGGAAAATAAATACCTTAATGTGGGTCAAATATTTCTAGATATGAGAACAACGTTTTTTAGAGTGATAGTTACCTCCCTCCCATCTTCAATGACGCTCATATACAGAGTGTATCCTACAAGGATTCCGTTGGGTGACGTCGGTGGAAGCCATGACACCAGAATTTTGTTTCTTGATGATACAACTGCTTTTATATCGGCTGGTGCTGAGGGCACTGCGAAATAAATGAACATTGAAGTATAGAATGAAACAGTTGCTTGATATTGGTTAAATTAATTATTTCGTACGCAACTTGCAATAAATGTTATAAAGCAAAGTAATCTCATGAATGTCTGAAGTCCATAATTAAAGTGCTAACATTTAAATTGTTGACGAAGAAAAGTGTTGTTGAATTCATATGGATATTTTGAAAAGTTACCCCCCAACGAACTCTGAAATTAAAAACATTATAGGAATAGATGTTTGGGGCCCAGATCTAAGTTACAAGGCTCTTTGACCTAATGACATAATTTGTGCCCAACAGCTTTTGATAAAAAGGAAGTCATATTCTTACCATCTTCTTCAGTATGACAGTAGACCGGCGCCGCCCTGACTCCATCACCAGCGGCGGTGAACGCGCAGACGCTCACAGAATAGTTCGTGTAGCGCCTCAGCCCTGATAGCGTCGTGTGGAGCCCTGATATCTGCTTAGTTACTGCTTCTTCGTTGCCTGAAGACCAATTGAAGTAAAAGTGAATGAGTTGTAACATTGAATCATTTGTAGTACTTACGAGATGAGTTCCAAATTTAAAATATTTAAGATGCATCAAGTGAACAACTCCTCAATGAAGTATTTGGCAACGTTGACTTATTAACTCGACGTCAACTTATTACCAACTCTATGTCAACACATCATTAACTTTTGAGTTCGTCGTCAACGTACTTCCGATACTCACCAAACCATTCAGTGACTGGAGCATACGTGACCCGGTAGCCTTGCAAGACTCCATTGCGACCCCTCATCGGAGGCGGCTCCCACGCCACCCGGACCGACTGCGAGCTCAGCGCCGTGCATTGAAGGGATCCGGGTGGAAGACTGGGCACTAAAACAAGAGTAATACCGACTTTAGGTATAAGGAACGGCAGTTGAAGCTTAATGGCTGACTGACAGCATAAAAAAAACATTTTTCTGTATACTAACCATCTTCCATAGTAGTAGCAGTGACCGGCGGCGAGGCGGGCCCGGCTCCTCTACTGTTGTAGGCCTGCACCACCACCGCGTAGGGCGCGTGCTTCCTCAGCGCCGGCAGCGCCGTGCGCGCGCGCGCCGCCCCGGCGCCCTCCACCGTCCGCACGGTGTACGACGCGCCGCCCGGGCCCGACGCGCTTAGGGGACTGCTGCTGTTTAACTGAATGAAGGGTTTCGATGAACTTATATGATGAGGAACTTCTGTTGGTTATGTGCTAAGGATGATGGTATGTAAATAAGGAAGAATCCGAGGGCCCATGAAGATCTTGAACATGAAACTGCACTCCCACTCCCCCTACTCCTCTATTCCGTACTCTTACTGAATTTTAAACTAGATACTGAAGGCAAACTCAAAATACTTTCATCTTTCATTTCTTTCAATCAACATACATTGAATGACACTTACATTGATTAACGTTTGAGTATTTTGGAGATAGTTTAAAAGTCGTTAAATTTTTATTAAAAAAGTTACTTACTTCTTGAAACCCAACGTAATATCCAAGGATGTTGCCATTCCATAGATCTCTTTGTGGTGGATCCCAGCTGACTATGAGCTCGGTGGAACTTTTGGCTTCCACTGTGACATCTAAGGGTGGTCCACTGGGAACTAAAACAATAAAGAATATGAGAGAAAGTCCAACAGAAAAATTATCATAGTTAGTAAAACTAGTAGTAGCCTGTAGTGTCCCACTGCTGGACAAAGGGCTCTCATCTTACCAAAGATATCGTGAAGATGATTAGACGTAATCACTACGCTTCCCTTATGCGTGTTGTTGATCTCAAACCTGAGTCATATTAGAAAAGTAGGATAAATTTTTTCGCTTGACCTGGGAATTGAACTGGGGACCTCAGTCTTGACAGGCGGAGCATGTACCGCTTGATCACCTAGGCGAGTTTAGTGACTAAAGGAAAACACTTCACCTTCTTCAGTAGTAGTGACTTGTATCAACTGGCTGGGTTCACTTTGTCCCAATCTGTTTTCAGCTATGATTCGTAAGTGGTAAGACGTGGCTGGTTGAAGATTTTGAACCGTTGCAGAAGTCACGCTGCCTGGGACTATCACTTTTTGGGGAGTAGATGGCCATGGTTCTACAAATAGAATGTGAAATAAATATTTGATCATGTCTTAAACACGATTACATAATAACAAGAGATCAATTCAACTGTATGTGAGAATAAATCTCCTGAATGAGCAGGTTTATGACATGGATCTCGTCAACTAGTAGTCTTGCAAAATTGGAATAAATATTTTCTTTTCACGAATGTAATTATCTTCTTCTTCATCGAGTGGATGGTTAACTTGGCCAATCCTGGTGTCAGAGTTAGTGAGCCGCCAAAGGCCTCTGACATAACTCATGTAATAATTCAATGTTCTTATTAATTCATAATACCCACAGGCTTACTACACAGTTTATATTCTTCAAAAGACTTGTATATAAATCTATACCAATTTTAAATTTACCTGGCGCTTCTTTATACTGAACTATATAGTTGATAATAGGGCTGTTTCCAGCGTACGGTTGTGTCCACGATATCTGTATAGATCGGGATTGTTGGTCTATTATCCTTATGTTCTTCGGCATTTCTGGTACCTGATAGTTAAAATGTATTAGTGACTGCAGTACTCAGGAAATTGAAGTTAATTCTAATCATTAGGATATTTTTGAAACGCGGAATAACAGTAGAGATTACATATTTTATTCTATTAACTCCACTCTTGAACTTTACTCATGTCAAAGAACTATGTATCTTTTGTTTAACATCTACTTTTATTATTTTATCAGCCGTTTCTTTCCCACAACAGGGCAAAGGCTCTCTTCCTTTTCTTTCACATATTATATTTAAAAACCCAGTTTTGTGTTATGATGAAGGTGTGTACACATTTGTACACCAACTACCTGGGGCGTTTCCAATGAATCGCGCGGCGGCAATCATCCAATTACAACGCGTCTAGCCACGAATGCCGTATTTATTTGGACACAGCCTAAAGTATTTTCTTACCTCTTGAACCACCAAATGTATGAGCATTTCGTCTTGTCCGTACGCATTGGAGGCCCGACAGGTCAACGCCCCCGTGTCCTGTCTGTATGTCTGCAAGATGCTCAGCTCGGAGACCAGGCCGTCATCAAGGACTTGTTCTCTAATGGTGTACCTGTGAGCAATGTGGTATTTATAGATACTGTATGTGAAACCTTATCGGAGTTAGGACCATCGTTGTCTGACCAGTTGACCTTCGACGCAGTCACATCCGGTGACCTATATCATGTCATCAGGTGATGAGACCAAAACGTTTTGAGGAACGCTCAAAAGTCCGTCGTACGTAAAATAAAGACTTTTACATTTACGTTTCAATTAATAGTAAAAAGGGAGTAAGCTGTATTTTAACTCAGAACAGTTATATTGTTTCATACAATTCTTTAGCTTATCAGACAAAACATTCTGCGAACGACTTTAAAGTCTGTTTCGTATATCGTCTTAATTGCGTAATACTTGAAAAGTCCAGACCAGCATAACAAAAGATGTCAGTACAATTTAGTCTAACAGACATAAATGTCTATGACAGACGAAAAGGTTGTTTAACGCCACACAGTAGGCGGTGCTTCATAGTTTTTTATTCACATGAGAAGACTGACTAGTATAGTCTAAGGACTCCGGTGGGTCTGTACCTTTGATCCAAGTGATGAGCAATCGTATGATGATGAGGGCTTCTCCAGGTGACTTCCAGAGGAGAGTCCCCCGAGGCCGCGCACTGGAGGTGAGCCGCCTCTCCCGCGGTCACTTGCACTGTTTTACTCTTCATAGGAAACCGGGCAGGAGCTAGGAGAAGACGAATAAAAAGTATAAACCTGTTATGTTCCACTGCTGGGCAAAAGCCTCTCGTCTCAATGAAGATATCAGTGAGGAGGATAGATGTCACAATTGTCTTTGCGAGTTGGTGATGTCATATCCAAATGTTTCGATAGTAAATCGTAAAAATTAATTGATCCCGGAACCCCAGTCTTGGCAGGCACACGCCATTAGACCACCGAATTATTACAGTTAATACATCTTTAAACAGCATTGGGGTCTAACTCAGTATAGACAGAAATGCTTTACTCTTATAGAACTATAACCCGCGAACGGCATAATAGGTTTGGAGTACTTATTACGTAGTTAGTTACTTAGTACTTATTTGTATCAATCGATAGACCGTGTCAGAGGCCTGTAGGCAGTCTAAAACTCAGACAGCAGGTTTGACCACTAGCCTACATGAATTTATACTTACTTAGTAGTTACATAATCAGTTTATAGATGGAAGATGTGCTCAAGTAACATATTATCAAAATCGGAAGTAATTACTATTACAGGCTTGCGCCATTTATAACTTGGAGATATATACGTTTACCTAAAGTACGTGATAGATTAAGAACAAATTCACTCACTCAGATCATATCAACTCAATTAATTTGCGTTAGAGAACAAAATGTACTTATTTACGAGATAACGTAGTGTAATGGCGATGTTTTGTCTTAATACCTCACCAGTAGGAATTTGTGGCGGAATACATAAAATTTATTTGTACGTAACCGTTTCGTAACCGTTCGTAACTCGGTTACGGGGGTTTTATTTATTGCAACCAAGCCATTTTGTTTACAGAACCCTCGCCATTTTTATGATCTACAACGCATTTAAAATATTATAGCCCTATTTTGCAGAGCTTGCTTCAAATCTGGGTGATATACTTTTAATATTTTCGCAAAATGTTTTACTTTAACAGCTTATACGAATTAAGGTTACGAAAGTTTATGTCATTGTTGAATTTATTTCAGCCGCTTACTGAATACAAATTCAAATTAAATTCTCGTTTCCGTTCCAAAAATCTAAACGCAAATGCAACAAAAACAAGAAAACTTTTCTGTTCCAAACTTTATATTTGAAATAAAACTTTTAAAACGACATTATTTATTCAGAACCTTGTAAAGTTAACCCGTGTGTAAATCTGGAGGTCGCTTCTGCAGAACGGAAATAAACAAGCGAGAAATACGATTGTATTGTGCTGTCGAAGTGTTCACAACTAACGGGGGGGAAGGAAGGTTTACACCTGCTTACCTTTCAATTGGGGGATTATGAGATTGTTAGTTCCAGTTATTGGATCAAAGGGTTAATACTTTCATATAAACAGGCTGTAGGGTAAAGGATGTAACGATTGGATGTCAAACGAATTTGATAGAAGCTACCTGTCAAATATACCGTAATAAAAATGGCCCCGATAAAAAAATGCAAAGCGGTATTATTTAGCTAGACGTCAAAGTTTAATCAATTTTTAAACTAATAAAATGTAATCTCTCTATATAAAAGAAAGTCGTGTGAGTTACATTTTATAACTCGACAACGGCTTAACCGTTTTTAATAACTATTTTTTATTTTATTTATCTCGTTCAGGAATAATATAATAAAAATCCCAAAATTCTGCGCGTGAAACCGCGGGTTAGCTAGTTTATATATAAAAATACAATTATTATTCGAACATTACGTTCAATTTATTTGGTCGGAAGGTAACCAAATAGATAGGCATTTTAAAAGTACACTTCAATTATAGCTGCAAAGAACAAGCGTTTGTACCCTACTATCTATTTCGTAGTCTCTGTATTCAATTTCTAATATGTAAATATGGTACAAGAAGGAATATCAAATATCTTGGGTTCTTTGATAGCGAAAAAGGTCCTTTCTTTACCTTTATTCAAACTTCTTTTCAAATATATCCTAAGCAGCTATTACAAAAAAAGGGCTCCCTTCAATTTTCATCCTAGGATTAGAATTCAAAGCTGGGAGATTCTCGGTTTTATTATATTCAGATGGGCAAAAATATTGTAAAAGCAAGGAAACTTCCTAAACTCAGTACTTTTGGAAATGTTTGTTGCTTATCTTAATTCCAATTCCGAATTCAAAACATTTAATGGCATAATTAAGACAGTAGGTACATATTTAGGTACAAAATTTTGACTCTTACGTTTTGCTACATTTATTAGGTACATTTATATCGAAATAAAAATAAGAACCATTCATTTTATTTACTTATTTCAAAAACTATCGTTTCATTTTGCTTAAATAACCATTTATACTAAAAACTTCTTCAAATAAGTATCAATTCCCGTATACATTACGATTCCATATCCTCATATCTGCATAAAATCCATAAAACCCATACAAAATTCAACAACAAAGACTATATACAAAGTCATATCAACAAATAGACGTGTGTATTGTATACGTCAGTCGGTCCGTTTCACGATATTTGCTTTCTAACAAAAGGCAATATCGTCGTAGCAAACACGTACACCGCGGGCTTATTCTTGTGGAAGGCAACTGTCTCGTTTTCCAATAAAGAAGAGACGTATTGCCTCCATGGTCATTGAGTTTTCTGCTCAGACGCGTCGAGCGACAATTGAATAAAGAACATGTACCGTTTTATTCTTTAGATGCCAAACGGTTTTAATTGAGGCATTTTGTTTAATGGCGGCGGTTTTTGCAGATGGTTATAGTTTTTTTTTGTGTTTGTACATTTAATTGGTGTCTTTTTTGTAAAGAGGTTTAGATAAGGTAGGCTGTCGGTCGCTGTTGTTTCAATCTGCGCTAAAACTGAAACACTAAAGATGGTCATTAAACCTATTTTAGTTTTTTTTTTTGTATTATTTACTTTAAACAAAATTTAATTAAAATTTTGCGTAGATTTTTAAGAAACTTCTGTCGTCTTTGGTCCTGCGTCGCCACATTAACATGCGATCTTATATTAATTAATGTTTCACACAACAAGAAAACAAATAAAAATCTAAACGAAAAATATCAGTAGGTATATAAAATAAGTATATTAAAACCCTTCTTAATCTACAGAGTAAATAAAAGCGATGATATTACTGTCTTCAAATATAGATCCAAAGGTGCTTCATCATCTCGTATAGAAAGTATTAACTTGAAGTTGTAACTAAGTAAGTAGTGAGTACGATTTTTGTCTCCAACTTTTATCTTAAGAAAGTGTCCTTATAAAACAACCCTATATCAGCTAAAAAGGACTGATAAGGGTCGCGGATAAAAGTTAAAACGACCTAATAAATGTTTAGGATAAAGATTTAAGTATGTCACATAAGTCTTGTGAAGAATAATGGAAGAATATTATTGTGTTTTATCGAATCTGATGTTAATACAATTTAAGAGAAGGCCGAAGAAAGAATTTATATAACTTTACGATTTATTTACCGAATAACGTAAGCAATGTACTGGCTTTTACTTTGCTGTATCATTTAATTAATCAATGAATTGTAACCATAATTTTCGTAAAATAAAAAAATTTGAAAACACATGTTTTATACGGGATTTACCAGTCTGATTTAAATAATTTTTTTTTGATAGATAGCCACATTGAAAGGGTCCGACCCAGGATGAAAAATAGCCCGTATAATATAGCCGCTATATAGGTTGAAAATGAAGAATTGTTCAAATCCTATCAACAATGAACAAACAATATGTTCCTTCGCTCAAGTATTTCCATTTAAAGCAAGTACAATTTCTCGCTCAGAACTCTTAAGTGAAAACTCAGCTTCAAGCGACAACTACCAACAACACCGTGTTCTACTAAAAATTTAACTTCATTTGATACAACTTTCTATTGGAACGTTGTACTTTCAACTGATAATATAGCAAGTTTTCAGAACTAGTAAAAACTATTAAATAACCTGTGCTAGTCAGAATTGCTTTTCATAAAAGTTTTCCTAGATTGTAAGTGCGACCGCATAACGATCTAAATTAACTTGAAAGAGACAATTCCGGACATAGTAAAGTGCTGAGAAAATGGACTTCCTTTAATTTCAAAGGTACAATGGAATTTCAGTCTATTCAGCGATAGTTGGAATTATTGACTGTTTCTTAGGGTCGATAGTTTTGTAGAACCAGTAAGTAATAATGATGAAATTCATGGGTTCCGGTAAGTAAGTAAGTTCGAGTAGTTTAGAGGCCATCCCGTGGTTGGAGCTATTAGACCGCCTAAAGACCTTGACGTGGTCTGACGATTGATACAACTGGGACCGACAATTTAGCGTACCGAAGCACGGTAGAACTTAGATAGAAATGTCACTATCGGTCACCCATCCAAGTAGGGTCCGAGCTGCACGTTGCTTAACAATCGCAATGAGTTACCACTGCTCAGTCAAACTACGCTACGAGCGCTACAAAATGGGTCTCCAGTGACTGAAAAGTAAGTACCTGTATGATTTTGCTAGAGACGGAATAATAGATTGAAGTATAACTTTTTGGATCAAAAAATCGATTTAAAACTATTTGTATGTTGCCATATTGAGTAAAATTACATTTACTCACTACTGAAATACAGTAATGAATACTGCATTGAATGGGTATGTTGTATATACTTAAATGTATTTAATTCTCGTTAAAAAGCGCTGAAGAAAGCTCACACTCGCTAAATATATAGGTTTATCAATATAGGTTTCAAAAACTGCTTACCTACTCCGCAGCATTATTAATTAGCGATCGGGCCGCTATCCTCTGAATTTTATATTAATTTACCCAAAGCTTACCTAATGGGAATCGTCGGCAAACTGTTTGCTGATACTTACCGAAAAATGAATAGGAATTTTGAGATAAGTTCTTAATTATAAGTAATGATTTATCGTTTTATAAGCTTTATTTTATAACTAGCAACTCCCGGCGGTTTTACCCATGTTGTGCCTGTAGCCTGTAGCCTATAATATTCCCGATAAATATGGCTATCCATTACAAAAATAATTATTCGAATCGGATTGGTAGTTTCTGAGATGAGCACGCTCAAACAAATAAACTATTTATGCTGGCCCATGGCTTCAGTAATCTTAGGTATTAGTTAAACTTTTCAACGTCTTTGAAATAACATACCTAGTAAACACTATTCGCACATAACCTAGTTTTGAACAGCAAAATAATTTGAGAGCGTAGTTGAGTAACAAAACAATAATGATACGAAAGAATTTTCATTCAAGTGCGGCTCGTGAGAGTTGTGAGCTCATAGCGCGTTCGATCAAGAAATTCCTTCCTACAGGCTGTCGACAAAGAGGAAGGTCTTTTTGTGCACTACACGCAGATATTAACGTTTGACACTCAGGAGGGTATTAAAAATTCTTCTGATTCCAGTTTTGAACAGTATTTTTCGTTTTTGACGATGATTATGGGATATTAAAAATTGTTGTTATGAAGATAAGTAGAGTGGTTTACTTGGTAGCAATGGTACTCGGTTTCACTCGGGGTTAATAAATTCTTTAAAAAACATTTTTGTATGGAGTTAATTTCAGTGTGAGCGCTCGCTATCTTACGAAAAACTGATGTCATATCAAAATTAATCGAAAACAAAATTTAAAAACGAAAAACAATTACCGATAGCTGAGGTTTAAATTAGGGATTATAGGAACATATACCTAACACGAGGATTTAATCTAACCATGTGCTTTTGACCTGTTTGATCCTCAGCTTTAGTTTCACCGAAAGTTTTCACGATGTATGGAAGTTCCTGCTACGGGTGCTACGTAACCTTTTAGTAGATAATTAAACAGATTTAGTACTTTCAATACAGTATGCAGTTCTGAATACCACGTCATATTTGTACCCTAATATCATCCTCACCGCACTGATATCTTCAGTGAGATGAGAGAGGCCATTGCCCAGCAGTGCAGGGACATTCTAATATCATACAGACAACAGCAAAACTGACAGACATCAACGTTTGGAATAACAAATACTGCATTATTCACCAGAATAAAATGTTACAAACTTTCTAACAGAAAAGAAAACCTAACTTATACGAGCGTGAAATAAAACGGTTAGTTGAAATAAGATACTTTCCGATCCGGTGTAATCCGGACGTACGCACGACTAGCGCGCACCGAGCCGAGGCGATGCTCTAACTAACTGAATTATCGAAACACCGAAGGCCCATAAAATTAGATTATTTTTTGCGTAAAACATACTTTTTATGATTTTTTCCCTAAAAATTTAAAATGTCGGAAAAATCTAAAATGTACTTTGAAATCTTATTATTGTTTCAAACCTTAACTTGATTATGATTTTGCTTTTCCCTGTCTTTTTACATTTTTATCTTGGACTTTATGATTTATTCCGTGAATTATCCCTTATACATTGCTTAGACTTAATTAGGGTCATCTACTAGTATTATTTTTGTTCACTTTTAGTCAGTGCTTTTAAAATGATGAAAGTTAACATTGTTTTTAAACGTTAACGTTGAAAATAGGTTCAGCTGCTAGACCATTTCGGATGCTGTTAAGTAGTCTAAAATTTCAACTCAAGAGTAAGCTACCAACCCCTTTAATTTTAGCTAGCATTACACTTTAACAACTGCGTTGGGACGGCAAAGTATTGTTTATCAAAACTTCTTTACGTCGAGCACCGAGGAACATTCTCGGCTTATAATTTTATCCCAAAAAAAAGGAAAGCAAGGGCAAGTCGCTATTCTTATTATACAATTTGTAATTTCGTTTGTATATTCGGGCCAACCTCAAGAACTACCAGGCCGATTCCAATAATTATATTTGTATTGGATTATATTAGACATAGGTCATTTAAGAGGAAGGTTATAGAATATTTCCCAAAATTCCCACGGAAATGGTTGTAATGCGGACAGCTCACTGTAGCTAGTCACTACATAGTATAAAACAAAGTCGCTATTTTTGTCTGTTTGTTTGTCTGTTTGTCTGTATGCTTAAATCTTTAAAATTACGCAACGGATTTTGATGCGGTTTTTTGTAATAGGTAGAGTGATTCAAGAGGAAGGTTTTTATGTAAAAAAATTCCCGAAATTCCCACGGGAACGGGCACAACGCGGGTAAAACCGCGGGGCGCTGCTAGTTACTAATAAAACAAAAAAAAACTCACCATTCACTTTCAAGAAGACCAGTTTGCTCAGCCCAGCTCCGATGTCATTCCTCGCTTCACACAGGTAGTGCCCTTCGCTGTCCTTGGCCACTCGCTCGAAGACTAAAGACCCATTCTCCATGACACGAGAGTTGCCTTCGAACATGAAGTCCTTGTACTCCCCAGGGGTGTTACCTGGTGGCAATGTGAAAAGTGGTTTTGATATATATGTTAAAGTGATATAGGGTCATTGCGCCTGTTCGCGTCCAGCGCCCTATTCGCGTCCATTTTTCGGACCTCCCTATAAAAATTCTCGAAAATAGGTACATTAACACACTAAATCACCGAAAAGTCGTTACCGCTAATACCTAATCGTATAAGAGGCACATAGACATAGACAAAAGTTCTGTGAGCCTAACCAATCATGTCTAGAAAAAATAGTTAGTTTCCGTTCTTCAACAAAGAAGCGCAAACGCGCGAAATGTTGGCAAAAAAATAGTGAGCAGGGGCGCGTTCGATGGTAAGTATTTTATTGTTTTATGCGTATTTTAGAATACACAGCTGTTTCTAGACATAAGGCATGAAAAAAGGACTAATATTAATTATGTACTTGCTTGTTTTTTTTAAAGTTAACAGTTAAAATAAGGTGGACGCGAATTACTACACCGAATTTATAAAACTTCCACTTTGCGACCACAATGGACGCGAACTCGTCTTTTTATGATTTAGTTAGTTTTTATTTTTATGTGATAAAATTAAAAAAGGGGATTTGTTTTTACTTTTTATTTATGTATTATTATCATGCAATTGTAATGAGCAATTTGCGTCCACGTTATTATGATTGTAGAAAAAGATAATATCGTATATCATATGTGGACGCAAACTATACCTACAAGGAAATAGTATTGTACCAAATTGCGTCCATTTTTTCATTAAATTCAAATAATAGCATAAATATATTTTTTAACTTACAATTTAATATGCATTATTTTTTTTTAATTAAAACTAAGAGTTAAAACTAAAAACACTCTCCCTGCTGAAGTTTTCTTTGCAGAAATTTCTATCGAAACTGAATCTGAGAGGTCTCTTATGGAACTATCAATGGTCGTTTTTCCATTACCCGGCCCGGCACCGGCACGGCTCCGGCATGGCCGAGCACCGGCACCGGCGCCGGGGTTTCGTTTTTCCACTGCGCCGGTGTCGATGCCGGTTTACGCCCGGTGAGTGGTACAGTACTGACACGGACTTACACACTCACACGGCTACAATTCATATAAATATGCAATACACATGCAATTTTGCCGGGCTGGCACCGGTGGGAAGCTTGCTACCCCGGCGCCGGCGACGGCGCCGGCAGGACTCGATGCCGGGCCGGCGCCGGCGCCGGCGCCGGTAAGTCAAAAAGCGAGCCATACATTTTCATACATTTTTGCTTCCCCCCCGGTGCCGTTGCCGGGCCGGGTAATGGAAAAACGCCCAATAGAACGAAATAGTACTATTTTAGAATTGGTTGCAACTAAAGACGTCTAAAGAAATCACCATCTCTTCATTATACGTAGAAGATGAAAACATAAATGATGAAGCTAACTCCGGTTCGACTGTGCAGGTTCAAACAGTAACAGCCGAAATACACTCTACACCAAAACCTTGGTGGATACCAGATGTGGAATCTGAGAAAGAACATGTACCAGCCGTGGAGCTAACGGAATATTCTTAAATAAAGAATCTGTTAAAATACAATTTTTCTTTACATTATCTGAAAAATATCACCCCTACATTCCTTTTCTTAGCTGGTGGACGCAAAATGGTCTATGGGTGGACGCAATTTAGAATTTTTGGACGCAAAGTGGGTAAAACGCCTATTTTTGAAGTTTTTCTATTTATAAAAAAAACTCAAGTAGTTTCGAACAAAACTGTAAGCGAACCCTATAGTAGACTATATAATGAACACATTACATAAATTTTTCATTGAAACTAGTGCTGGAACATTTTTTTTTTCTCCTTCAAACTTGACAACTGCACTAAATGGACGCGAACTGGCGAAATGACCCTAATGTTATTTGATTTAGTTGGGGAAACATGATTTGTTCTAAAACAGTAGAAGTTTGTATTAGAGCTTGATGTTCAATAAATGTGACTGATTGACTGAAGCATTGCAGAATTCCAGGTTATTTAAAACATTTCATTGATCTGACGTTTTGGCCTCTATTCAGGAACCATGGTCACTAAAGACTGGCCTTTCAGAGTTCCAGGTTATAGTTCAAAGAAACCTTTTTGTGACTTTTACCTACCTAATAAGTAACTATTGAGTATATCGAAAAATGCAAGCTTTAGTTAGAAATTAACCTACATACTTAATCAATAAATCCTCATTCATATTCAGAGGCCACACTACGTTTGCAACGTCTCCTAACTTACCAACTGCCTTCTTCCACGTGATGGCAGGCTTGGGATACCCTTCAGCTTGGCACGGCAGCATCACGTCTTGTCCGGCCGCCACTGCCACGTCGTTTGGTTCCAACCTCCAACGAGGTGGAACTGTGCAAACATTTTAGCGATTAAAACAAGCAGCATCGTATTAAGAGCCTAAGTACACTATAGTTCAGACTGTAGAACTGTAAAGTTAGACTGTTAAACCACGTAACACTTTTATTCTAGTTAACTACAAAGTTGATGAACACATTTAATATTATAATACACCTGAAACCTTAAAGATTCCATAAATAAGTGTCGTGTTAAGGCAGACATCGTATCATTAGTTATTTGCAAATAGTCAAGTCTATACAATCTTCCATAATTAAGGTGACTAGATATATAATAGTAACATAATAGTTGACTGTTTATTTATTCCCAAAAAAAAATCTAAGATGAAGGACACAAGAGACAAGACGTTTCAAACTTTTTGTCCCTTTGACTAAAGAATTTGAACTTAGAACTTTAACTTAGACAAAAGATATTTTTATTTCAGTTGATTACGGCAGTCTAAAGACTGGTATGACTACAATGGGCTTATGCTTTTACATCCTTCTATTTGAATGAAACTTTACAGTAACGTATATTATACATCAGAATAACACATAGGATATATTTTATCCCGAGATTCCTGCGCGAACGAGAATAACGCGGGTAAGACCGCGGAGCAGCTAGTTGAATAAAATTCAATAAAGTATACTTATATCTACTTTACAAACTCCACCACTATATTTTGCCAAAGTTACAACCAACTGAACGATACTGTATAGTTCATTCTACTCTGTAAATACCAAGTAAAAGCTCGCTATAAAAAGCTCACTTCGATAAAAGCAAAACAGGTAAAATAAAAACCAGTTTACTACCGGAGAAAGTTCAGTAAAAGCTTTCCATCTTACGATTCAAATGTAACCCTAATTGGCAAGGAATTGTTTCACCTTTACCACCCTATAGTGGAACTAGGGGTGAGTTCTGAATGCTCTTTTGTTTATATAGTTAAGTGAAAGCGTAACTGTATAGATACTTATCGAGAAGGTGTATGTTTGGTCCATTTGGTACGTACGTACTTTAAACTGAGATAAGCTGGTTGATTTAAGTTTCGGCTATCCTGGAGTTAACCAACCAAGCTAATTATCCTAATATATTCTTTATAAAATCTTTACGCGTTCAGTTTTACAATTAATCGTGTTCCACTATTCGGCAACAGTCTATCAAACAACAAGTCATGTAAATGTACGTAGTAATTTCATTGGATTAATTTTATGTAACATCGTTGGACTTGATTTAAAATTGGAATGTTCAATTAATGGCCTGTTTAAAAGAATACAAACACTGTTTACTCACCATTGACGGTCAGCGGTATCGTATACCTCTCCGAGCCAGCTACATTAGAAGCAATGCACGTGTAATTCCCGCTATGAAGCGAAGTGATCTGCTCAATGACCAGTGACGCGCTGTATTCATCCATTCTTCTAGTAATGATCCCACTGGGAGCGTAAGGCGATGACGTCACGGGTTGCCCGTTCTTCTCCCATCGAAACGCGACGGGCAAATCCCCCTCCAATATTTGGCAAGAGATCGCAGCCCTCATACCTTCTCGAAGCAGGTTTGTCAGCGCAGGTATTGGCAAAATTTTAGGTTGAACTGCAAAATGGAAGTTTTAAAACGTTGGCATGTTTCTGTATATGAATCTTGAAATGTATTAGAACTTGTGAATTGTTTGGCAGACTTTTTGAGATATGAAAATGCGTTTAGTTTCGGAAACTTGTTTATTTTGTATTTTACCTTTAATGTGGTTTAGTACCCAGCTTTATGAAATAACTGGGAAAATATATTATAAGTATATGGGGAAGCTTTTAAGCAACATTTATTTACTCGAGGAAAGGAAAGCATGTTGTACAAAAGTTATTTAGTCAACACGTTTGAGCTTTTTCCATATTTTTATTTTATTGCCCTATTAACCGGTAAGAGCTAGAAGTTTAACGCTCCGTAGATGCCGCGGTAATGGCAAACGCGCCAACTTTAATGAATTACGGATGAGTAACTCCGCCCCTCTTGAATTCGTGATTTTATAGCACATTAAATCTTACTAAAGAAAATGAGAAAGTTTACGTTCAAATTACTTGTTAGGAGACGAATGAGCCAGATTTCAGTTTTTCGTTTGTGTCGTGAATTATGACGGCATAATTTAGAACAAGGTTAGAACCGTGTCGTTTTAAAGTACTCTTGTTCGGCAGTCGCATACTTCAGCTACGGCAGCTCGGCGTAGTGTGACATGATACATACTAACATTCCGAGTAAGTGCGCCTTTTCGCAGATAACGCTACATACTGTGTGAAGTTTTCTTGAGAGTAGAAACGACAATATTACGTGAAGGATTATGAAGTGTTAGAGAAAATATCAAGTTTCCTTTTGGTAAAAGGAACTTTGCTGGTGACGTAGCAAACGAGATAAGGGATTTTGTTTGAGTGAACTCCTTAACAAATTGAGTCGTAGTGTGTGTGTGCTATACCGTGTTACACTTCAGTATGTTGTAGTTTTTAGGTCGAAAATGTGTTTACCTACTTACTGCGATATTGCAAGGAAGAAGCGAAATTGGATGATGTTGTGCCGGAATATTTGTCGGGAGAGACGGTTTAAATAGAGACGTTGAGAATCTAGTTTAAATAAGTTGTTTTAAAATGTTTTTGGAATAACTTCTTTGTTTCCTGAAGCCAAATAATATTGAGTCAATTCCCGATATCATTTCGGTACCTTTACTTACTCGTAGTTATTTGTAGGCTAATCACCATACTTGCCTTAAGCAGTAAGGAACTCTTATACTGAATATATCTTACGCAGTAAGCACTTCGTTTTTCCGTGGAATGTATACTACTCTTTAGTTACAACCTTCTCTGTTTATTCTTCGACTTTGGGCGTTATATATATCAAGAAAATTTATCTCATTAACGATGGCATTTGTATCCAATTATTAATTTGCTTTCGAGGGCACGTTATTTCGTTATTTCTGCCCAGTTGTTTTCAATCTTAAGTTAGACCATATTGGTGGCTTTAAAACGGGCTAACACTCCGGTGGTCATAATTAAAAAGGAAAGTAAGTTTGAGTTAGTGGTCAACCCTGGTGTTGGGAGTTTTTAGACCGCCTCTGACATGGTCTGACGATGAAAACAACCGGCACCGACCATTGTACGTGCCCAAGCACGGTTGCGCTCAGATAGAAATGCCACTATCGGACACCCATCTAAGCAAGGGCCGAGCTGCACTTAGCAATCGCAATGAACTAACATCGCTTAGTCAAACTACCACGACCGCGCACGAAGCACGAACGTCGAATTTCTTTACCATCAAATACACAAGTGGCCATATTATAAACGCGTACTAAGAACAGTTTATCAAATGGTTTGTCACTTTCTGACATATGCATTTTTCCGAAGAGCAAATGAGACAAAACACATTATAAGAGTGATTTAGTTACACAGCGTTTATTAATAAAGGCCTCCACCCATTACACCGTATCATACCATGACCGTGCTATGAACGTGTCAGGCAAAAAAGTATTCTTTGTATTGAAAAGTATGAGACTATGCTCACTAGACCGTTCCGTCACCAAACAACAACGTCGACTATTCTCACCTAATATTTTGCCGGTGCTGAAACGTTCATAGCACGGTCATGGTATGATACGGTGTAATGGGTAGAAACCTTAAGGCTCTAGTAGTATGTAAAGTGACTGACCTAATATCTGCACCTCCACGTCTCTCCGGGCCGCGTGCCGCTGTCTGTTAGCCGCCTGGCACGTGTAGGTTCCGGCGTCCTCGCCGCGCTGCGTTTGTTCCACAATTAGGGTCCCGTTCGGAAACACCTTCTGTCGCCGGTTCAATGGGAGAGTTTGTCCGTCTGGAAGTGTTGGGTGTGTGAGTTCGATGGTTCTTTTATATTGTTACTTAAGCGAAAAAAACACATAGTGCGGGTGCGGGCTGGGTGCGGAATAAGACGTCATGCTAACCGCAATCGGCTCGCATCCGCACTATGTGTGTCTTGCGGTTAAGTATTTCGGTTAAATTTACATTTTACTTAGTTAATGTTTGCTTAACTCTGATTTGTAGTAACTGTTACTCAAAGGGAAGGTTGTGCAGCAAAAAGCGATTTTTTTAAAAAGAACACAAATTGTAATTCAAGAGCTGTCCCATGTTCTTTTGTCCTACATGTAAATATGTAAGCCAAAGTTCAATATACATTCGCTCATTATCTTAAATATAAACAAAGGACACGTTCATTTTCTTTAAGATATATTTAAATCAGAAAAGCGATAACGGAAAAAAGTTTGACTCATAAAAATGTCAAAGAGCTATAGACGGATCATACATCAAGTTCAATAAAAACTGATTTATATGAAACATATATACTGAAACAAAGCGCCTGTACCAAGCTCGCCAGTCAACTCCTACCCGCAGACTATATTGGGCCATCTATCTTTCTCCGATAACAAAACTTATTAAAAATATGCAGGACGTGAGAACAAACAACAAACTGTGGGCACAGGTGGGAACAGGCTATAAATAACAGACGCGTATACGTAATATATACTACCGGCCATCCGCAGTTTTCGTAAAATAAATTCTAATTTAGTTGGCAACCACCCGTACCAACGTAACCGTAACTTGGTACCAACCAAAATAAAATTCAAACAGTCAGCTAGCGTTCTAGAACACAAAGTTTCCCCAAACACAACCAACGCAGTATGAAAATTTTAAATTTAAATGTTAAAAAGTAGAAAACTTTTCTTTAAACGCTGAAAATTTATACGCGATTCTAAAATACTATATTTTTTTAATTCATTTTGATAATAGAGTTTTTGAATTCGTTTCGTTGCAAACGATGCGGATTCGGTTGAGTATTGTTTTTAAAACATGAAATTTTGACAAACAAACGATACATTGAGACAACATCTCTTTGAGTAGACCTTCAATCTTTGGTGAATACTGAGGTCCAAATTCACCGTTTGCATCTCGAACCACGATTAAATAAACTCAGATTTAGTGAATCAATTTTGAAGTTCTGATCTCAGTTTAGCTCTTGAACTAGGATTAGGATGATTGATAGAGTTTAGTTTAGTTGTAACGGTGAATTTGAGGCTAGATTTAAAATATAAATTAAAACGAAATATTTTATCATTTGTATGAAGGTACAAAAACGCGAAACGGTACCACGAAACGTGTGCGCCTTTAACTCACTCAAAATGAAGTGAGCCAACTATAATATAAACCACAAAGCAAAAAAAAGCACCCTCTCTGAAAAATCTGAAGCAAATAAAGTAGCGATAAATACGACGATGCAACCATAAAATTCTTTACAGGTATCTTAGGTCAGCTTAACGATAGTCCCGTAAAGAGATAAAACGAAGTTGGTTGACAGGGGTGGTCTAAAAAAAAGAGTATTCCGTTACAGGAAGTGACCGTATTTTAATCTGATCTCTAACGTACCGAGAATACCAGTTTGTACTTTATAACCGTATTTAATTTTATGTGAACAAACTTCCTGCTTGTAAACTGTATTGGATATTCAGTGGACTGAATTTAGGTGCAGTTTATTAAAGTCGATTTTGACGAGGGATTATAAAAAAAGGTATTAGCCTGTAATGTCCCACTGTTAGGCAAAGGCCTCTCGTCTCACTGAAAATATCAGTACAGTGAGGAGGTTTTAGGGGGAATCACCACGCTTGCCTAATGCGGGTTGGTGATCTCAAACCCGAGCCATGTTTGAAAAGTAGGAAACATGTTTTCGCTCGACCTGGGAATTGAACCCGGGACCTCAGTCTTGGCAGGCGTGTGCACATACCACTAGACCACCGAGGCGTTAGGGATTATATATTATTATATTTATTAGGGATTATTATATTATACTTATTTTATAATACAGAGTATCCCATGTGCTGAGCAAAGTTCTATCGTCTCCTCTGGGCATTGAACCCGGGATTGAAGATTGAAGTCTGGGCAGGCGAGTGCACATACCACTAGACCACCGAGGTTTCGAGATTTTTTACTTGTCAACAAAATTATATGCGTGCCACCCGACTAAATCTGACAAAATAATGTAAGCGCAATCAAAAAAACATTTTCACATCAGCGTCATTTATTGCATCGCGGGGGGTACCACCACGCACTTGATAGAATATATAATATAGATATTAGATACAGTTCTATCTTTGTAGTAAAACAAAGCGTGACTTAATGATGTTCAAATCACTTAGCAGCTCTGGCTATTTGGCAAGCAGATAGATTCTATGACGTAAGCATCTGCTAAGAAACGATTTGGAAAAAATATCACCGTGAAGAGGGTGGTTAAGGAATGCGGATGTAAGGGTAAAATGTGCTTAGTAAATAAGTGGAAAAGAAAATGTACATTTAAAAAATCTAGTTTACTTATCATTAAAAAATTCAATACAAATCACGTTTAATTTACTTCGTTCCAAGATTGCCACTACAACTTAAATAATGATCATTATTTTCAAGCGTAGAAAATAACAGTCGTAGAATTCTAACAGAAAAACTGTAATTTAAGTTAGATTCGTTCCTAATTGGACGGTACGAGACCAAGGTGCCTCTCTATTAGATTTTGCGACGCCATTTTCTCTGCGGCTCGGATATTACCAAGCGGGGAGTGTCAACATATTTCCAAGGAACGCAGAATTTCCAAATAAACAACAAGAAAATACAGAGATCCATAACTTTGTGTAAAGCCGCGGCTTTTCAGATATTTGAATTTTCCCGGATGTAGTTCCCGCTTCAGAGATAATAAAAGATAGAAAAAGGAAAAATGTGAGACACAGTGTTTATTTTAGTAAGTTTAGTGTTATTAGGGTGCGCCTAGATTTTGTACTTTGTGGTCCGCTGTCTCAGTAATGTGTCTGTTTTTAGTAAGTAGACTAGGTGTACAAGGAGAACAATAGGTACAGTCAACTGCAAAAGTTGTTGAACACTTTCAAAACTCTCTATGTTCAGTTTAGTTATGAAACATTGTGGGGTGACTGTTTTTTGAAAATAATGATAAGATATTTTTGCTTCTTCACGAAAATTGTGGTATTGTGATATTCAATGTGTCTATCAACTTTTGCAGTTGACTGTAAGTACCTACTGTGTAAAAAGTATGTATGTCTGAAGGTAATTTGACTGCTTGACTTCATATATTTTTCCAGCAGTATAATTACTTGTCTTATGAACTTTAAATTCTCTGCTCCGCTAGTAAATATCTTCATCTCTACATACGCTACACAACTCTGCCTCTGCTAACCAACAAATACGTACATTAATTGTGACTCAAACTGTATAAACTACGTGGCTATACCCTCTTAACTCCCAGAATTTTGCCGGTGACCTAGTTAAGTTAAAGACCTGTTGCTTTCAAGATGAAGTAACTCCCAGTGGGGATTTAATTCGATACTGTTCCACTTAAGTATCTCCAGTTTTATTGCAAGTCCTGTTGGCTAGACTTACCGGTTGTTTGTAAACAATAAATATTCCTTTACTTGTGTTTGACAAAACGTATTATTTCCGAAGGGTGTTTAACTGAGCGGAAAGCAAATATTCATGAAAACAGAGTCTTTTGAAGAGATTTCCGTGATTATCTGTTTAGTCAATTTATTACATTATGGATGGAGGTTGAAAGATAATGCGGGTAGAATATACAAAATGAGATGAAGCAATTCGTCTATTTAGATTCGTTTATATTAAGTACCATTATATTAATAAATAGCTGCTGGCTAGGATGTCTATGTAAGTATATTACCATGTCTTCAAAATTTAATAAAAGCATATATAAATGTATGCGTATTTCAATTAAGGAAAATACAAGTATCAAGCAAAAAAATCTTTGCGTAAAAATACATTTCTGTATCCGAAATTCTCGACAAAAATGAACTTGGAAATTGAAATTTTCTCTCTAAGAAATTGCCCATTTGGCAAAGGCAAAAATCACATTTGCCTCCGAAGAAAATTACCCCAATTCAAAGTCATTAGTGACATCGAATTGTGAAGAATAGGGGCGAAACATCTTCTTTTATCTGATGGTTCTCAAATTACAATTACATGGGAATTGTTATGGAGAAGGTTATTGAAAACGATTCGATGAAATTTTCGTTAAACCTAATATTTCGAACTATGAACATCCTCATGATCGAATCTTTGGGTTATTATTAAAATGGTGTTCTCGTCGCTACAAGGGAATTTAAAAGAATTTTCAGCTGGATTCGTTGTCATTGAAAGTGCTCAAGATCATAAAAGACGATGTTGATGTTTCATAGCTAAGTATATCTAATACTAGCCGCAATTTCACATGAAAATAAGCCTTTATTATTCCCCAAAGTTTCATAGCCATAACTCTTACTTCATCAATATTGTTACAGCAGTTATGGATTGCAAATAGAACAGCCATACAGATTTTAAATATCATACAGACCTTTTTACTATCAGAATGGACAGGATATGTATATCTTTCAATAAATAATTAAATAAATTGATAGGTGAGGAGCCAAAAACCATATCTATAATAACGTATTGACAAGAGCCTCTTATAACTTTTTATATTAAAACTGGTTGAAAAGAAAATTGTAATTGCGAAAATATATATTAACTGAAGTAGGAGCTAAGGGACTATTTGGCACTGTTCCCAAACATAACTTAAGACGTGCGCCGATGAATTGACATAGATGGCCTTTCAAATGAAAATGTTCTCCATTTATGTAGTCTTTATGGTGCACCATATTCTTTAGGTCAATGTACGAATACCATTTCGAAGATTGTAAACAGGTTTCTTGAATATTAAGCTCCGAAGCAGAAATTCGCGCACAACAACATGGAACTGGTTCCTTTTTTAAATAGCAAAATTTAAAAGATACTCTTTTTAAAAGAAAAACATTGCACCAATATTCGAAACTTAAATAAACAGCTACAAACAAAGAAGCTTCTACTGCAACAATGCTTACCTCTTTCCCACGTAATAGATTCTATAGGGTAACCGGCGACTGGGCACTTGATATTCAGATCATTGCCGGCAACTGCGGTGACTTTGGGCATCTCTCTGATGTAAGGCAGCCCGTATACATTGACGCGGGCAGCGTGTGCCGCCTTGCTTGCCGAGTTAGAAGCCACACAGGAATACTCGCCGCCATCTTGTTCGGTGACGCGACTGATGTTGAGGTGGCTTACGACGTCATCCTGAAGTGTCACGTGCTGCCCGACCACGAATCTGAGGGTTGAGTTATTGATTTTAGAGTTTTAATTGGAGTTTTTGTTAGTAACAGGTTTTTAAACTGTTTTAGTGTGATTAAAACGTTTAACTTTAATACGGGAAGATAAAAATTGTAATTTATTAGATGTAAATATTAGCACTCAATTTTTACATAATTATGTATGTCCGCCTCGGTGGTCTAGTGGTATGTGCACTCGCCTGCCAAGACTGAGGTCCCGGGTTCAATTCCCAGGTCGAGCGAAAACATGTTTCCTACTTTTCAAACATGGCTCGGGTTTGAGATCACCAACCCGCAATAGGCAAGCGTGGTGATTACGCCTGAAACCTCCTCACTGTACTGATATCTTCAGTGAGACGAGAGGCCTTTGCCCAACAGTGGGACATTACAGGCTAATACTTTATGTAGTCCCACATTTGTGTGTATCATATATCTACGCACTTCTTTTTTATATCTAGATAATAGAACCACTCACTATTGCACCACTTACCTCGAATTACTAGGTATCGGGAATCCATCGAGGAGCCACGAGAACTGCGGCGGCGGGTGGCCCATCGCCACGCACTTGAGCGACACGCTCGGCCCTGGCTGCAGGGTCTGCTCCGAGAACCAGTACACCAGTTCCGGCTTCGATTCTGAGGACAATACCGGACCGTGAACAATGATGTTACACCAATAGAATTGGGAACCTCCTTCTTGAAAATGGTCGACAATTTGAAACGTACGTTAATGTCATTATTATTTGTTCTAACAAATAATAATGTTCAACAAACTTAAAATAAAAAAAAGTTAGATTTTTACATTCAAAAACTAGTTTAACTCTATGTCGTGCCAATACTTATTACAAACACTTCGGACTAATTTAAATAACCTTCCAAGCCACATTGCGGATTAACATACCATAACCTGAAATTACGTCCCCGAGGAACGGAACGGGAGGGCATTTTAAAAAGTTTCGTGTGGAATTAGATAACTTTCCGTCGGATCTAAATGTGAACTCTTGTAATGTCGAACACGTAAAACGAAGTCGCAGGCGAGTATAAGCTGGAGTTCTATGAGTATTCTGTTGGAGAGCTCTGTGACGGCAAAGTTGAAGGCAAATTTATCAAAGTATGATAGTAAAAAGTATGATAACTATGAATATTCTATGTCAATACCATAGAATATTCATAGTTATCGAATATCAGTATATTC
The DNA here is from genome assembly GCA_951394245.1 of Cyclophora punctaria. Taxonomy (NCBI): domain Eukaryota; kingdom Metazoa; phylum Arthropoda; class Insecta; order Lepidoptera; family Geometridae; genus Cyclophora; species Cyclophora punctaria. Next base: position 3,895,758 of record OX596183.1, read on the forward strand.
GTGAGTAATCCCGTGACCACGAGCGGTGTAATTCGCACGAAATGTCGGGTACGTATTTTAGTAAAATACGTTAAATTATCTAACGCTATGCAGACCCGTTTCATTTAATACCTATAACATAATATGTTACATAATATGACCAACAGTTCATAATCTTACTAGTTGGATTATAGACCAACGGCGTTTACAATTTTCTTGTGACATATAAATCCTGTGACATATATCTTGTGACATTTTCTTGTGACATATATGTTAGCCACCCTGTTTATGGCTAATCAGTCACTTTCTATATCCTAACCTTCACTTTATAAATAGCTTTATAACATCGTATTAATGTCACAAATATTTTAAACTTATTAAAGTAAATGAACACCAAAACCTCCTTTAAATAAGAACCCAAACGAAAAATCTAGACAATATATCTTTATCCCGAACTGCTTTCATATCCGTAAGCTCGGTACACATCTATATACATATATACTCTAGACAGGCCTAAAAGACTTTGGCTTTTAATAAAACTGATACAAAAAGACATCCTATTTGCATGCTGAAAGGAAGCCACTCTTTACACGGGAGCTTTCATCAACTCTATGTGCTTAACAAAGAATAAGCTTATCTGAGAATGAACGAAAGAATAATAACCCTAAGGCAATACTCTTGCTACGAAGATTCTCAGGGATTTAATGTTTAAAATGGTAGAACTGTGTGACTCTGAGATGACAACTGGGATTTGAATACTGGATTAGCGGGTCCTGCGGTTTTACCCGCGTTGTATCCGTTCCCGTCAGAATTTCGGGATGGAACATAGCTTATACCCTTTCCGTTGAATGTGGTTATCCATTACAACAAGAATTATTCGAATCGGATTGGTTCTTTCTGAGATTAGCGCGTTCAAACAAACAGAAAAACAAACTCTGCAGCTTTATGATATTAGAACTAGTAGTGCCTCGCGGTTTTACCCACGTTGTGCCCGTTCCCGTGAGAATTTCGGAAATATGTATACATATAAACCTTCCTCTTGAATCACTATATATATTTCAAAAAACAGCGTCAAAATCGTACAAAAGGAAAAAGGTTTAATAATGTTCATTCTTACCCTATTTCTTAACCTTTTCTCTCTCCAGGAGTAGTCGTCTTCGGCTGGAAAATTGACGACATTCGTCCACATTTATGGACACGTAAGAAAAAATAGAGTATATACAACATTATTTAACTAAGTAAACAAAAGAACGGTCGTTTCACATTGGCGCAGCAATAACGACCAGACGGGCAGCCCATCCAACAAATTCCGCAGACAGGGACGTCGGCACGGCCTCTCATTCCATCTCATCATTCCACTTATCCCATTTCACCTGAAACCCTTTCTAAGTAAACAAACTTTTCATATTCAATTTAAAGAAGTTTTTAATTGACCTACTTTCAAATAGGTATTTATGGAAATATAATTAAAAGGTATGTTTTGCGTTTGTAAACTGTTTTCAGGAAAACAATTAAATCAATAACGTAAATAAAACGAATAACTGTTTTATTTTATTTGAATGATCGAACAAGGAATTTTATGTTTTTGTTGGTTTTCGGAAATGATGACCTCTTTTTATCAGTACTTTTTCAGATCATGTCAGAGGTCTCTGTGTTGTCAAAAAACTCTAACTTCAGGATTGACCACTAACCCTCACGAAGTTACTGAATACTTTACCGCAATTCTGTCTTGTCAAAAAGTGTATAGATTAAGATACAAGATACATAAGTTCTATGTAGTACCAGTATATTTCGTATATGCCCAAGTTTTTATAGGCTTGGGATAAGTAAGTTTGTGTAGGTTAGTGGTCAACCATCGTATCGGACTTTTTAGACCACCTTAGGGCTTCAAAATGGTCTAACGATTAAAACAACCGCAACTATATTTATACAGATGAGAATTCATTACTGAATGAGAATAGCGAGCGCTACTATTTTAAAATAAGAATCATCCACCACTCAACAACAAAAAGGTCTAACTAAAAGAGAAAACAAAAGAAAATCTAATAAAAGGATTGTCACTTGTTTTTTATAAAAAGCAAAGCTGTGACACACTTTGATCCCATTATTAGCATAGTTTGTTGTTTCGAATAGATTAAACTATTTACATAATTTTCTTCAGAGTTTTGTGTCCAGTTGCCGGCAATAGTTAAGCGGACCTTTTTATACAACAGGTTTACCCGTACATGTAATTTGAATAAGCTTAAGGTTCTAGGTGGATTGCGAGCAAGACTACCTGGCTTGAGCTTAGTAATACTCGAAAGTAGGTAGTTAGATACTTGAGCCGAGATTTGATAGTGTAATTTTGCAAGACTCTATTTAGGTAGGTATATTTTAAAGCTTCTATTTATTAGATTTAACCAATATTAAATAGGTAAAGTTACAGAATCGATAATTTTAATTATGTTTGCCGGTTTAGAGTCTTTTTAATAGGTCCAAACTACCCATTAAAATGAAACCTACTAACTAAGTAACCATATTTTTGGTTACCTAGTTAGTTGGTTTCATTATAACCATATTTGGTTACCTAGTTAGTACTTGTTAGTCGGTTTTAATGAGGATTTAAAACAATAGTTAAACGACGCATCTGCATTAGTAAATTGAAAAAACAAAGTTTGACAGAAGTTTTTGACATTAGTGACGCTTATATGACGGTTTGCCCCTTGCCGCAGAACGGAACCTGCCCCATCCCCTAGAGTCCCCAAAGTTTGTTTGAGTTTTTCTTCAATTCATACTTTGCCATCCTTCTCATTGATTGCCTCTAGCTGGCGATGCCCTTGAGTTTAAACCTGAGCATCAAAACACTTTAACAACACTATCAAAAACAGAATAAAAAGCAAAGAAAAGTAAAGTACCCCTGCTGGGAAAATGCCTCTCATCTCACTGATAATATCAGTACAGTTCGAAGGAAAAAACAGAATAATACCTACATAATACCTATTCTTAAATCTAGAAGCAAACATAACACGAAAACATCCGAAGTTTCTCAGCAGTAGGTAAGTATCACATTTAGGTTACAAGGACATATTGACGATACTTTAAATGTTCTTGGCTCGTAATGGTTAACGTGAACAGGGTACATATGCATAGAGTTACGTTCTGAATAGGATGCGATTTGATCGCTACCCAGGTACGGCCAGTAAATTAAATTAATGTGCGAACATTAAGCGACTTAGCGAAATAGCTTGTAGCTTTCGAACGGATTTAAACCAAACATTGTTTAAACTGAATGGTGTTGTTATTTAATTCTTTCTGATTTATTACTGTAAAGGTTTTTGGGATTACAATTAACATTATACGTAGGAATATTTTGGTCGTAATAGTTATTAGTACTTTTATCTATTTATTATTGTACAACGGGTTCTTGTTGTATTTTATTCAAGCTAGATATAGCTATCTAGATCTAATGAATTAAGGCTAGGATACCCCAGCCATTTCGACATTTGAGGGGGTGAAGCAGGCGGTGAAGCCGGGGAGGAATAGTACGCGCAGCGGCCGTCGCGGCGGCGCGGCGCTGACGTCACTCTATGAGATACGGGGCCCGCGTGCGGTCGTTTTGTAACAGAAGATTGCGAAGCGCTTAATTATCTAATTCACATAATAAAAATCAGTAGTAGATATTGAATTGGGTAGAATAGTCATCACATTGATAAAATAGATTCCAACAATCAACATTTTATCGCATTTTGTATTTATCTAAATTACGTACATATCCTATCCTACTAATATTATAAATGCGAAAGTTTGTGAGAATGGATGTATGTATGGATGGATGTATGGATGTATGTATGTTTGTTGCTCTTTCACGCAAAAACTACTGAACAGGTTATACATCAGAATAACATATAAGCTACAATTTATAATGACTTTGTGTAATTTTGGTCGTAATAAATAAGTATTTGTAAAGCAAGTCGGAGAAAAATCACCATGCACCGTACTGGTTTGAAACATGTGACATGGTCGCCATGCGACGGCCTCCGTATGAGCACGAAGCATCGCCGAGTAGTTCCGATATACGTATGTCTTATATTTTAGTCGTTAATTCAACGTGTGACGTGTCGTTACGATAGCATAACATTGCAATTAGTGAATGAAACCTAAGTACAGGAAGAATCATTTTGCTTATCTCGAAGGCCGCGGGTTCGAATCCGAACATTACGATTCATTTTTATTTTCTCACATTAGTTTATCAAAACTCTTTTTCATTTGAGGTTGTGTAAAGTACTTACATTAATATCTTAGAAAAAATCTTAAAAAATATGCTGTATAAAATAAATTAACAAAATCGAAACACCTAGGTATTTTTCGTTTAATTAATTTACCACTTTATCTATTGACTACTTTTGGAAATAAACCGTCTTATAAAATTTTATCCTACTAACCTACTAATCTTACTTCCTACTTCCTACTAATATTATAAATGCGAATGTTTGTGAGGATGGATGTATGGATGGAAAAAAATCTGCCCTCTAAGAGCTATCTTGGCGTGCGCTGCCTAAACTATTGGAGTTACACAAAGATGATGTACTAGTTTGTCTTTCGCATTAAGTCAGTGGTCGGCAACCTTTTGACAGGTAGCCAAATAAGGAAGGCGGGCCGCTTTTGTGACATAGGGGTATATGCGGAACCAAGGGAGTGCTACAATACGCAGGTGGGAGTGTGCTACGACGCGGAGGTGGCTATGATGCGGAGGTAGGAGTGTGTTACGATGCGGAGGTGGGAGTGTGTAACGATGCGGAGGTGGCAACGATGCGGAGGTGGCTACTATGCGGAGGTGGCTATGATGCGGAGGTGGCTACGATGCGGAGGTGGGAGTGTGCTATGATGTGTGAAGGTGGGAGTGAGCGACGATGCGGAGGTAGGAGTGCGCTACGATGTGGAGGCGGAAGTGTGAAGAATATTAGACACATAATGTCGTTGACCAAATGATAGTTTGTTGCTAATGGTGGTTCTACCTACTATGTTTACTTCTTTAAGATATTTTTATATTGCCACAAGTGACGGCAAGTGACGTGTACGTGCGGGCGAGCAAGTAGTAACTAAAATAGAATAGTAAATTAAAGGAACTTGGGATACTATGGAGCCTGGCCCAATGCACAACAGTGGCATGACTTATTTACAAGCCACTCTTTGACGGTCATATCGAAATCGACGGCCAACTCGGTGTTATGGCTACCGAAGAATAGAGTTGGGCTATGTTATGGACCATAACCGTGTTGCTCAACAGTGACATGACCCATGTCATTTGAAAGCAAAAGGCGCCTCTTTTTGCTTCGGTTTAATAAAAAAATGTTTTAAACCATATACATATCACCAAACTTAATGTGGCAGACTAAATTCCATGCGAGCGAAGCCGCGGGCAAAAGCTAGTGTTTTATAATAACCTATTTTGAAAAAAGTTTATTTTTATTATAATGTCACAATAATCACATTTAAGGCGGCCCTTAAACGATCAATTATATTGCGCAATATTGAATGTTGTGCAATATAATTGACCGTCTAGGGCTAATATTGAAGACTGCGCAATGATTGAACGAAAGTTTGAGCGAGTTTAATTTTTATTGTACAATATTTAATATTGAACAATATTGCTTCGTGTAGGGTCAGTATTGCGCAATATTTGACATGTTGCTCGGGATCAAACTATCCTCCGACTGAACAAGAAAACATTGCACAATTTTCTTATTGTGCAATATAATCGGCCGTTTGGATCCAAACGCAATTCAATCTTATTGCACAATTAAATATATTGTACAATGTTATTGTAGGTCTAGGGGCCGCCTTAGCAATAAAATATAGAAAAAAAAGACGTATGGCACTCGGGGACTGCCGCGGTAAAGCTATTGCATAGTTATTTTTTCTATCACTAGATGGCGTTAGTGGGGAGCGTTAGGTTTTTTTTCTATCACTAGATGGCGTTAGTGGGGACCGTGGGTTTTTTGCGCGAGGTTTTTTCGTTACGGAATTTCTGGATTCGGTCCCCGCGCTCAAGGCCCGCGATAGAAGCTATGCAATAGCTTAAAATATAGAATAAAACAATAAGATCTCAATGAGAAAACACTATGAAGTTTCGTAGCACTGGAATGAAAAAGCGACACACGTCCGACTAGCACGGCGCCTCAGCGCATACTGTCACTCTGGGTAGAAAAGAGCGAGAAACACTACGACGCGAAAATGGTAATGGCGACTCATTCGCAAGAATCTACCACTTTTCGTTGGAAATTTATTTTAATTACAAATATAATATTGAAACAAAAATTTTACTCCAACAGTCCTGAGTCATAGTTTATTTTACATCACTCAAATTAATTTCAGAAATATGCGTTTGAAATTGTTTAACAAACTAAGTGTTTAAAATTCACAAAGTAAGGTATAAAAGACCCAACTTTGTGATTATTTTCTATCGAGGAAATTAATAGTCAACGTGTTTCGGAAACAGTAGTCTCATTAAACATATGATCAAGATTAAAAACAAACAAAAATTGTTCTTGTAACGTTAAGACTTTTGGCTAAAAAATTGTTTAAAGTAGCCCGTTTTAGGAACTCATAGGCCCTTAATGAAGTTGAAGATTTTGCTTTTCGTTTGTTTGTTTGTTTGTTTGTTTAAACGAGCGAATCTCAAGAACTGCCAGGCTTATTTGGGGTTATTTGAATCCTGGTGTAAAACCACAGGATTCTACAGCCTCCGTGGTCTAGTGGTTTGAGCGCTCGGCTCACGATCTGGAGGTTCCGGGTTCGATTCCCGGTGGGGATATCTCACAAAAATCACTTTGTGAGACTGTCCTCAGTTTGGTTAGGGCATTGCAGGCTGAATCACCTGATTGCCCGAAAAGTAAGATGATTCCGTGCTTCGGAGGGCACGTTAAGCCGTCGGTCCCGGTTACTTTCTACGGATAGTAGTCGTTACATGAGCCATGTCAGAGGCGTTTGGCGGCTCAATAACTCTGACACCAGGATTGGTCGGGTTGACCATCCACTCGGTAAGAAGACAGGATTCTACGAGTGAAGTAAATTAAAGTACATATTAGCCTGCTGGGCAAAGGCCTCAGGAAAAGACAGTACAGGATCAGTACAGTGAGGAGGATTAGGTAATACTCGTACTAGTCTATCTAGTATATTTCGCCATACTTAATAACTATACAACATAGAAACACCAGAATACCAGTTTAAACAATAGCTAAAGAGCCATGCTGCAAACTGGCATCTAATTTCATTGTACACAGTGAATGTGCTATCATCCTTTGTCCGTGGCTCTCGGGCTATTTGTATATCTAGCTATTTAACAATGGATCGGAGATAGGATGTGTTCCACCGTTGCAGTCTAACTTAGGTCTGGACGTCAATAGTATTTCATTACAAGCACTTTGTAGTACCCCTTAGATACCTAGATATGTAATATATAGGTACTGTTTGAGTGATAAGCAGTAGAAGTGAATGTGTTTTACCATCTGTACTGATATATCACTACATAGTATAAAACAAAGTCGCTTCTGTTTGTCTGTATGCTTAAATCTTTTTTACGCAACGGATTTTGATGCGGTTTTTTGTAATAGGTAGAGTGATTCAAGAGGAAGGTTTTTATGTAAAAAAAATCTCGAAATTCCCACGGGAACGGGCACAACGCGGGTAAAACCGCGGGGCGCTGCTAGTTGTATCATAAAGTTTAAGTTTTTTTACAAATACATACGAGTATTACGAGCGGCCAACCCGTCTTACTTTTCATACAAACGCTGTTACGTGATTACGGCGTTGTTATAGATCTTTCTTTGAAAATTTTTAGCTAATAAGTATCTTATGCACTATATCTAGGTTTCTATCATAAAAGAAAATCAAAATTTTTAGAAACAAATTCAGTATAAGCCTCCGAAAACCGGCTTTTTGCACAAATTTTACCTAAACTTTGGGCGGTCATATTGTACTTATAAATTGTAAAATTAAAGAAAATATTATGATAGAAACATCGTAAATATAATGGAGATTTTAAATAACAATCATTTATTTTACAAACATGCAAGGTTTATTAATAAACACGTATATCCTGGAACATGTTTTATGAAGATTCCGCACACTATATTTTGTTCAACGTTATCGCGGTCTCTCTTGCTGGTTGACAAGTGACGGAAAGAGGTATGCGGGGGACGAGTCTATCTATGAATGGCGCACTCGCTCGCTAGCTCGCTAGTTCGGTCGCTCGCTCGCTTTGTATATAACGTTCTTCGTTCTTTGTATTATTGTATTGTGCCTACGATATATTTACTAGCTGCGCCCCGCGGTTTTACCCGCGTTGTGCCCGTTCCCGGGGAAATTTAAGAACCACTCGACCGATTTTGTGCAAACTTCACATAAACCATCTACTAAATAGTCCGAACAAAGCCTAAATATTTAGTTTGGATAGGTCAGCCCGTTCACGAGTTATGAAATTACAACGAAAAGTGGCATTGATTTTTGTATACCTATTTCCATAATATCCCACACGTATGTTCTCTCGAACTTATTTGTACGCAATAATGAGTACTTTGATTATGTCGAACAATGTTTTTATATATCATAAATAGATTTAGCAGCGCACACCAATAACCAATTTTTGTGGGTATGTTTTTCATACCTTTTGGGTAACATTATTCCAATTTGAATACGGATCCCTTTTAAAAAAAAAAATACCTCGCCTATGTCCGTACCTAAAGTGTACGAGTACTTTACCTATAGGTGAAAGAATTCAAACAAACAAACAACTATACAAACAAAGTTACAAACTTTACATCTTTATAATATTAGAATAATAGCAATGTGCGTGAAGCGAGTAGCGAGTATCGGTAGTAGCGAGGTAGTGAGGCGCGTGTACTAGACCATATCACAGTTTAAATTAGTTTCCAGTAGGTATTAAATTAATAAATTTGAATTTGAATTTATATATGATTTTTGAAGCAGCGTTTTTTGCATTAATCGATTATATTGTGCTGTTTTTGGTTGTTTGAGTTGTTCATTAACTCATTCAGAGATAAAATTTTATAAATTACCGGGAATAATTAAATCTACTTATGAAAAAAACAGCATGCATATTTATTATACACTTAATGTTTCATTTAAAATTAATTTTATTTGATTGAATAAAAAATACTCACAATCAAAAACTAGAAGAAAATATCAAGTACCTAGGTGTAAAAAAAATCAAGATGCAAGTAAAATAGTCTAGGCGGGCAGCCCTATCGCATCTGTGCGTTCAGCGCGTGTGTAGGTATCTAACTGAAGAACAGAGCCGAGTTACATTACTGGTATTACTATACTGTGATATTATCATGAATCTCATCGTACGTATCGTCAACGGCCGTCCGCCCCGAGTGAGCGACGAAAGTTATCGAATGCCAAACGAGCGCTCAGGCGCTTTCTCTCTCTTTTCGCAGTGCCTCTTTTTCTGACATTGCGCTAGTTGAAACAACAAGCTTTTCAATAATGTTCGCGTTGGAGATAGACGGCCCGGGAAGGGCCCTCTTAATCCTTTTCACTGTACAGATGTCTTCAGGTATTGTAGTGGAGTAAAATTTAGAGACCGTAGATTGGTATTTCTCCAGAGCTATACTATGATACTAGCATGTTTGGGATCTATCATATCAGATTAAGAATTTAACCTCACTAATCTATACTAATATTATAAAGCTGAAGAGTTTGTTTTGTTTGTTTGTTTGTTTAAACGCGCTAATCTCAGAAACTACTGAACCGATTTGAATAATTCTTTTTGTAATAGATAGCCACATTCAACGGGAAGGTTATAGGCTATTTTTCATCCCGAAATTCCTACGGGAACGGGTACAACGCGGGTAAAACCGCGGGGCGCTGCTAGTACTAAATACTACCAGATTATGGCCTGGAACCAATGTATAAAGTAGAAGTAAATAAGTTTGAGTAGGTTAGGTCAATGGTAAAGGTGTTATTAGACCGCCGAAAGGCCTTCGACATCGTCTAATGATAACAACAACCGGGACCGACAATTAAAATAAAAGTCATGACTATATTTTTTTCCTCTTCAATGTACTGATATCTTCAGTGAGATGAGAGGCCTTTGTTCAGCAGTGAGACATTACAGGCTAATAATAAATAATAAATAAATATACCCGGACCAATTCACACACGGTTAATTAGACCTAAAGTAAGCTCTAAGCTTGTGTTATGGAATCTAATTCACTGATACTATTACTTATACATACACAAATACTTTATAAGAATATATAATTGACACCCAGACGTCGTCGCCAACAACTATGTCTGCACATATTGTTGACTCCGGGCGGGAATCGAACCCGCAACCCCCGACACAGTAAGCGCTCTCACTGCCACTGTGCCAACGGGCTTGTCAAAATACATTACTTGACTAATTTAATACATTACTTGACTATATTATTTACTAGAGGTGTGAATTTACGGTACACATTGCTAAGAATGTCCGCTAGGTAATATTAATTCAGGTAAATTTTGAACTAACGACACTGAACGCGTTATTTATCGACCAGAACCCTAGGACCGGTCCTCTTTTACTGAATAATGGAGTAATGGGTATCCCTGCCTGAAATAATGCCAGTATATTGTAATAAAGCGTTACTGTCTGTACCTAGACTTCATTGAAACTTATAACGGTCCATTGAAATAGTGAAATGTTGAAGGAGGTGTTTTAATTTGGAGAAAGGTGTTACTAACTACTGTATGTTACCTGTTAATTTGTTTGTTTATTAATTTATCTTTAACCCCCGTACTCAGAGACATCAAATCTTCGATCAACAATACACAACTAGATGTCGGGTCGGCGCAAAAAATACGTCTCGGTGAATAACGTCTCATTTGAAAAGTGAGGCGTTATTCCCACTTATTTTATTCATAAGATTTGCTACTTTATTGCTAGGTGTCATGGTTGTAATTAGGTTGAACTTCGAACTGTTTTAAAACTTTTTTTCAGTTCGGTAGGAAACAAAATAAGCTGTCACACGTCATCCACGCGGACAGTATTTAGCTTTGATTTTGTACGTGACTCGATATCTAGTTGTGTATTGTTGATCGAAACGTCAAATGCTTCCTCAATAGAGATTTAATGAGTGAGCTTGACATACATGTGAAAAATAACGTTAATTAGTTAAGTGTCGATTTAATGAACGACTCTGAGTGCAGCAGTAAGATGTTAAAAAAATATGTCAAATTATTACAATCTATACTATACTAATATTATAAAGAGGAATATTTTTTCCTGCTTAACTAACTGTATGGGTGCCCCACAAGATCGTGGAAAAAAACGTGAGCGCGATCTACAAACTATTCTCACTAGTGCCATCTATTGGATCGCGAGTGGAACCAGCGCGCGGAACAGTTTGTCTTTTTTCATCTGTAATATTTATAGATAAGGTAAAGCATAAAGGATTATTAGCGATTTTAGAAGCTGCAAGTGGAGTTAGATAATGCCACTATAATGTTGTATAATCCAAATAGTAAAATAATAAAATGTCGACAGAGTGTACAAGCCATTTACAATACTAGTTTATAGTAATCCGTAAAATGCTCTTTAAAAAAATGTGGGATTTCAGCATGTGAACTTTATGCCATTGTTGCTTTGGACATTTAAGACTAAAGTATTTAATGTAACGTACAACCTCACTTTAGTGTGGCTTGGCTTGTTTGCTAACCTACTGATTAACATGTACATAGTTAAGTACCTATAAGTATAACAAGTGTGGGTCAGGGATTTTATTTATAACGCTGGTTAGGTACAGCGTTACGCCTTTTATTTACGGAGCAAACAACCCGTTGGAGAGGCAAAAGTCATTTCTCCCCGTCCGGTCCTGTTTACCGGCGGCGCTCGATAAATGACGCTTGTTAACGGAAGCCTACGACTTTTATAATTTATTTACTCTCTACACCTTACCAAGAACTCTCCCAAATGACATCATTCCCCAAAAGTACCGCGCGATATGAGTCTCATCTCAACATAAGTGGACATAAAAAGTAATGTGCCCCACAACTATAACACAATAGAAACTTACACGTATCATTGGCTCGAATCGACGATATCATAACGGCAACATAACCGAATAATTGCGCTATATATCCTCTCATATTGTGGAAAATTTCGAGGTCGGAATAAAAAGAATATGGAAAAAATCGGCATCGAATAAGTGTAGTACGGCACGCCCCTACTTATACAGCACGTGAAGAGCAGCGACACCAAATAGCGGGGAACGAATTAATAATGAAACAAAGCGGCTTATATTGCGTCTGTGTGACGTGTAAAAACGACCTTACGTGCTTTAAGATAGGATCTTAATTGGTGATTTCGCGGTTTAGTATTTCGTCTGGCTGGTACACGCGGCGTCGCTGCGTCAGTGAAGCTCTTTGTTTGAGCTCAAGAGCTGACTCTAATAGCTTGCAGCGGATCCGTGCTTAAAAATGGACTTTTAAATATTTTATGAAGAAGTCGAGCGCAGTACGTATAAAAACTGAGATTTATGTGAATATCTTATATAGTAAGCAGGGCGGTGCATGCCGCGACACGCGATCCTCCTAATGTTATAAAATGGAGTCGGATTTTATTATAAAAAGATATGTTACAGGCTGAACTGGCTATGAAATATGTTTCGCTTTATGTTCTAAGAATATATTACCAGTGAACGAGAATTATTTTATTCTATAAATCTTTTGTGATGGCTCTAACTGCCGACGCGTTATGGAAACGAATAAATCCTTTGGATGATCTAACTTTGTATTGTCGAAATGTCTGTCAAAACAATACAATACTGTTTTGAACGAAATTCATAATATCTAGTACAGTAAATATCAGTGATATTGCCCTGTAGGGCGTATCTACAAGTAAGGCCTTCACGTTTAACTGTTCAGAATGTCTTGTTATATAAACAAAGGGTTATTTGGCAAACAAAATGAATACGCAAGCCACTTTCCACCTCTTCTCGCAGTTTCTTCAAATTTTAACGTTTCTCAAGCTTTAATCCACCCTCGTAACAATTTGCAAACATTTCCTCTTAATATTATTAGTAAGATATCTTTCACGATAGTTCTTCGGAGAAAACAATTGGATATACCCCATTCAGATGTTATTAGCCGTATAAGAAGTAATACGACCATTTAGTTGCGTATTGTTTGTTAGAAATGTTTCAAGATATTAAACGCGGCCTACTTTGGCATTCCGCAAAAACAGGCGGGTATCGTAGCTCAATGTCAAAACTTTGCTACCTTTTGTTTATGATAAAGTTGGGAGCAGTTGTGACACCGACCTGTAAGTGGAAAAGTTATATAGGGCCCTTGTTTATTCCAGATAGTTGTATCGCCCCGAGTAATTTGTTTAACCGGATTCTACGCAGGCTTTTTTGTAACGTGAGAAGTATATTTAGAACTAAGGGCTCACCTGGGAGCCGTTATATACAAGTGTTAGTTACTTGTTCCGAGTTTCGAGTACCCGTGCTCAGTGGGTCAGAAAACAAAATCTTGTTAATGAACGGAGGCATTCGTTTAAGAAGGTAATAAAGTACGTCCCTTTTAATATTTGATGAAGTATACCTATTCTATTTCGACGCCTGATCTCGTATAAAAAGATGTAAATGTTTGAACATCTCTTACTTTTACAGTGCTTTCTGGTACGTAAAATGGATGCAGAGTATATTGAAATATTTTTAGGAGAAAAAGGAATCCAATTAGGCTCAATAGACAAAGCTTCTCTTCTAGCTCACCTCTTCCATATTCAAAACATCAAATTCAGGTAACTATCGTTTTAAAAGTAGTACGAATCACTTCAAAAAGTCTAGAAAAGTGCAACTTGTACCGATACTTTACATGTAGATCGAAAAGTAAACTTATTCGTAGTAAAAAGGAGTGTTTTACGTTGACTTACCTCTAGTACCAGTGAAGTTCCAGTCAGCGTCATGCGTGTGTGTACTGCGGGCGTAGGGCGCGCGTCGCGACCGATTGGCGGTTGACCGCGATTTGTTGTCCATCACTACAACAAAAAAGTATTAATAGGCAAAGTTATATTCAGATACACTGCGGGATGGCGCTAGTGACGCTCTTTTGAAAAAAGAACACATAATTCACCCAAGATTTGTTGTCCAACGAAAAAGTATAGGTTAATGTCGTGTTCTTTTTTCGAAAAAGTTGCTAGGGCCATCACAATTTCAATAGAAACTTTTTGCTTTTTATACAGTAGAGGGAGCCATGGTGCGATTAGTGAATGTTTTGAATGACGTTATAATGATTTTAAAATGATTTTTTTAAAACCCTACTTGCTGTCACTTTCGCTTGCACTATGGCACTACCGCAAAAAGGATTTCTTCCCAAACATTTCTTGTAGCTATCGAAACTTCTATTTGTTATTATTCAGCTTCTTTTAAACACTAACTTTTCTTTACCAACTAAAGAAAAGTCAAGGCAAAGGAAGTATGTTGCTCAAGCCGAACAACAGTTCGCTTTTGTTTTAAAAAAATAGAAACCGTGAAGGTGGAAACTTTGTTGATCAATGAAGGAAAAGTTATCCAATCAATTTTTTTAATTGCATTTCTAAAGCCGTGTCGCTTTGGGAAAGCAAAATGTATTGTTTGAGTAAATTGTAGGAAGTACTTTTGTTTAGTAATGAGAAACTGGGAGAAAACAGATTGGTTTTAAATATTCAGCGTTGTTCAGTATTGCAGCGCCCGCGGCGAGCCTTGAGTGATGGATGGATGTATGGAGAACCAAGAATGTTAAGCAACGTTCAGCACTGCGGTACTTGGGATTGGTGATGGTGATGTCTATTTGAGCGCTGGAGTTCATTTGCACGTTAAATTGTCGGTCCCCGTTAATTTAATTGAGCCCTCAAAATTTAATATATACGTGTTGACACAAATGGGCAATTATTTGCCACAGTAATTGGGCTTTTGAAAAAAAAATGTTTTTGTGATAAATGGAAAGATTATAATATATTAGTTTTATAACAAAACTATTTTTATTTTATTTTTTCCGCAATAATTCAAAAGTTATTTCAAAATAAAAATTAGTTTTTGAATCCAGTACCGAAAACACTCGGACAACTCCCGAACAAACCCGAGCGCGTGTGACGTCACAATGTGTAATAGCCGTAAACGCTGTACGTACTTATGGCACAGATTACTAAATAGTTACTACGTCTTATGGTTAAATAGCTATAACATTATCATGTCACAACCACGGTGACCAATTATGGCGCGTTTATAGTCACGTGATTTTTATTCAATTTTTAATTGTTTATAATTAATTGAAAAAATAAACTTTTTAAGTTTTTTGCATTAAATATCAATATTATTAATAATAAAGTTTTAAAATACATAAAAAAAATCATTTTTTTTTTTCAAAAGCCCAATTGCCCTTTCAACATATTATATACAATTCACAAAACTTGAACAACTAATTGATCTCACATCGACTATCCTTGTTTATCGAAACTATAACACATCGAGTAGGAGCAAGAGGAAAACATATTTACCATCAATTAGATACTCCGACGTAGCATAAGATTGGTCCTTCGCGTTGCTAGCGAAGCATTGATATATCCCTTGATCTTCCTTCTTGGAGTTTTTGATATGTAACCGAAGGCCGTCTTCAGACAGTTTGATCCTCTCGTTCGGTTTGATAACCCTCGCATCATGTATCCAATAAACCAACTCTATAGGATGTCCAGTAACTTTGCATTCGAAACTTACTTCAGAGTTCGGTTTTGTTCGGACAACTTCGGGCTTAATTCGGACGGAAATAGGTTCTGTAACAAGAGGCAATTCGATTTACAAACAAGATACTAGAATGGACCTAAAATAATACTAACATCTAACTCTGTGATGAAACTTGAAGTTTCTTGAACTGATTTAAGACAGTAAGGTTTTGGTATACCCGAAATAGTTTATAGAAATGATTTATTAATATTTCAACATTTCATTGATAATTGACTAGCAGCACCCCGTAGTTTTATCCGCGTTGTGAGGACATATGCCACTTTTTATCCCGAAATTCACGCGGGAACGGGTATAACGCGGGTGAAACCGCGGTGCACGGCTTGTCTATACTAATATTATAAAGAGGAAAGGTTTGATTTTTTGTTTGTTTGTTTGTTTCGAATAGGCTCTGAAACTACTGCACCGAATTAAAAAAATCTTTCACCATTCGAAAGCTACACTATCCCTGAGTGACATAGGCTATATTTATTCCCGAAATTCCCACGGGAACGGGCACAACGCGGGTATATGTAACCCAAGGTATGAAAAACATGCCTAAAAAAATTGGTTATTGGCGTGCGCTACTAAATCTATTGATGATACACAAAAACAATGTTCTACACAATCAAAGTACATATCATTGCGAACAAATAAGTTCGCGAGGGCATATGTCTAACTATTATAGTTAAGACACAATAACCGTTTTAAGTTAAAATTAATTAGTTAAAAAAGGAGTGTAATTTTAAGTTGATGATATTCATATGATGATATGAATCTACATCAAAATAAATGGCTCTACAATCAAGGTTAATTATGTTTCTTTGTGTACCTCTTTAAATTATTAAAATCGGACAGTTAGTTTCAGAGTTATGATGAGAAATATCACTACATAGTATAAAATAAAGTCGTCTCTGTTTCGTGTCTGTTTGTCTGTATGCTTAAATCTTTAAAATTACGCAACGGATTTTGATGTGGTTTTTTTGTAATAGGTAGAGTGATTCAAGAGGAAGGTTTTAAGCTATTGCATAGCTTCTATCGGGCCTTGAGCGCGAGGACCGAATCCAAAAATTCCGTAACGAAAAAACCTCACGCTCCCCACTCCGACGGGCAAGGAGGTGTGGCTTGAAGGCCGTGCATCGTCTAACGTCGTTTCAGTTCGGCAGTCTTCGACACGGCGTTGTGTGCGATTGTGCGTTGGGGGTGAGAGAGAGAGAGAGAGATGAGACGGGGGCGAGAGAGGGGGGTGAGAGAGAGGGGTAAGAGAGTGGGGTGAGAGAGAGGGGTGATAGAGAGGGGTGAGAGAGAGGGGTGAGAGAGAGGGGTGAGAGAGAGGGGTGAGAGAGATGGGTGAGAGAGAGGGGTGAGAGAGAGGGGTGAGAGAGAGGGGTGAGAGAGAGGGGTGAGAGAGAGGGGTGAGAGAGAGGGGTGAGGGAGAGGGGTGAGAGTGAGTGGTGAGAGAGTGGTGAGAGAGAGGGGTGAGAGAGAGAGAGATGAGGCGGGAGGGGTGAGAGAGAGAGGAGGCGGGAGGGGTGAGAGAAAGAGAGGAGGCGGGAGGGTTGAGTGAGAGAGAGGAGGCGGGAGGGGTGAGAGAGAAGAGGCGGGAGCGGTGAGAAAGAAGAGGCGGGAGCGGTGAGAGAGGAGGCGGGAGGGGATAGAAGAGGCGGGAGTGGTGAGAGAGAGAGAGGAGGCGGGAGGGGTGAGAGAAAGAGGAGTCGGGAGGGGTGAGTGAGAGAGAGAGAGGAGTCGGGAGGGGTGAGAGAGAGAGGAGGCGGGAGGGGAGAGAGAGAGGAGGCGGGAGGGGTGAGAGAGAGAGAGGAGTCGGGAGGGGTGAGAGAGAGGAGGCGGGTGGGGTGAGAGAGAAGAGATATCAAATATATCAAATATAATTGCATAAGTTGATACAAAATGCTATGCAATAGCTTCACCGCGGCAGTCCCCGAGTGCCACACGTCTTTTTATTTATGTAAAAAAATTCCCGAAATTCCCACGGGAACGGCCACAACGCGGGTAAAACCGCGGGGCGCTGCTTACAAAATAGTAATGCTCGATGGCGGGTCTCTTATGGCTACTTACTGTTTCGTGCGGTCAAAGCGCGCGGGGATATACCTACCTACGAACTACGAACGACGAAGACGTGCTATGTAGGTATTATCCCGAATTCTTCCTCACATTAAATCTTGATTGTGTATACATATATACTCGCGCGAGACATGTAATATTTTATCCCCAATTTCCCACTTGATATTTTGATTGTGTATATTCCTGCGGGAGACACGCAATGTTTTATCCCGATTTTCCTACATGAAATCTTGATTACCCGAAGCGAAGCGAGGGCGGGTCGCTAGTTATTAAATAAACGTTTTAAACTCGTATGTCCGTACATTTCCAGAAAAGTATGATTGCAGTTGATATATATTACGAGTACTACATTATACTTGTGCAGAGCCTTTACAATCTTACCCTCGGAAGTGTGTCAAAGAAAGGGGTTCAACCCCTCCACCCTTAAGAGATATAATGGATATTTTTTATGTCAATGGAACATGCGTTGCGATTAACTACACAACATATACGTAGTATATATAGTGCTCTTAGTAATCACTAGGCAGTAGTTTTAAAGGGGTGCTACTACACTATCGACTAAGCAGAATTTATCTTAACCAACCTATATCCTTATTTATTCCATACTAGCTGTGCCTTGCGATTTCACCTGCATTTATTCCGTTACTACTTACCGTTCAAACCTTCCCTGGACTGCGACAAACATTTCAACATTTCAAAACCAAAATCAGCTAAATTACTTAGTCAAATTCCATATTACAAGCTTAGAGCTTAGTTTAGGTTTAATGAACCACGAGTAAATTTGTCCTGGTATATATAATATATATAAATCGGCTCAGCCGTCGTCGAGTTTTAGCGAGACAAACCAACCACGATTGATTTTCATATATATTAACATTACTTTAACCCACCTGTAACAATAACAGTAAAGTGAAGGGATTCACTGCCCACAGTGTTGTTGAGCCAGCAGACGAATCTGCCCGCGTCTTCTCGTCTCACGGCGTCGATGGAGAGAAGACCACCTGGAGACACTCGTCCGCGCCCCCAGAGTGAGGTCTTCTCAATCGCGACCAGTTGTTCGTGGTGTTCACGGAACCACCTGGTGGAAGAGAAGTTTTATACCAAAAGTTTGACACTGACTCCACTATACCTAACTTCACGAAACAGGGTTGGGACAGTTGTCTTTTTTTGACAATACTTGACAATACTCTTATTTGACCAATTAAGTTTGGTACGTGATATTACGTTGACTTTGAAGTCTTGATTTGGTACAAAATATTATGTAAAACTAGCTGCGCCCCGCGGTTTTACCCGCCTCGTGCCCGTTCCCGTGGGAATTTAAGAACCGCTCGACCGATTTTGTGCAAACTTCACATAAACTATAGTTCGAACAAAGCCCAAACATTTGGTTTGGATAGGTGAGCCCGTTCTTGAGTTATAAAATTACAATGAAAAGTGGCATTGATTTTTATAGGTATATAGAGATGGTAATACTATTTGACACAATAAGCGGTTATGTCAAATTTGTACAAGTGTAAGTTCGGAAAATACTCTTTAATGAAGTTCTTTTATAATGCAATAATTTTGCTGAACAAGTATTTTTCATTATGAAGTTTACGATGTAAAAAACTAGTTTGGAATGTTTAAAAAAGTTTGAACAATAAAATTTAAGTGGGTGAATAAAGTTTCATAACGGTACACTATACCTATACTAATTATGACGCCGAATATGTAATAAAATTAAATGAAAACTTAACTTACATTATTTTTACTGAGAAAAGGATTGTTGCGTTCAGTGAGAACACGTACATACTTTACAAACTATTATTCGTAGGTACACTACATAGAGATAACCGACTTATGTCTAATTTTGAGTCTATACCGTATTTTCAGTATAAAGTATGAAACAGAGTCCACGGTAAAGATGTCGGCCGCTAGCTGGAGATGGTACGTTTGATTACAAAGGGACAAGGGTCAATCGTTCAGCTATTAGTCAGCGCCGCGGGCGACCCCAGATTTCCCCAACACCCATCAACTAACTGTTACAACACACATTCAAACACTATTACCACATTTCACAAAGTAACATCTAATATCCTATGCGAAATTTCCTCCCAAATGAAATGGCTGTACGACTCGAATCTTCAATGTTCTGAGTTAGGTCCTTTACAAATAGTTTTGAAAGGAGTTGAAATGCAGCGAGACATTTGCATTCTAAAAGGTTCGCGACTACTACGGGTGGATATGAAAGTTTATGGCACATTCAGGAGTTGGCGGCATCGTAATTCTTTGTGGAAAACATAAAATGTTATCAGTTTGGTAGATATATTTGCAAAGTTTTATGTCGTCTTCAATGTAAGAATCAATAGATTTATTGGGGAGATGAAAGGGACGTTTGGCTTCGAGACGCACATTTGGAACCGAATCACGAGTTGTATTCGCTGTTGTAAGTCGGTATGTTTCAATGGTCTTTCACGTCGGGTCTAGTATGAATAGAAATGTCCAAACTGGAAGTGTCGGTTGGGTTTTTGTTTGTTCCGCCAGTTGCAGCGGCTGTAAGACAAATAGTAAATGAAACAAGCCATCGATCTGTTGTTCAGCGGTTATTTGACTACACACAAGTTTTAAGTTAAGTTAACCATACTGTGGTGCGACAGGTGCCTCGCAAGTTACTAACTAAGCTTGTATGTACTGGTACTTTGGAGAATAATAATTGTTATGTTAATATAGTTCATCTGTTACGTTGTATGTATACGGCGCTCGAGGTGCTTGAGTTACTTAAGCTTGGAGTTTACGCTACCAGTGTTAGTTTTGCACTTTGGATGGTTTCAATATGAAAGTAAGCGATGTATATTGTTTCAAAATATTCAACCGAATTAATTCTCTCCGAGTTAAATCTTTTGGTATTATATGGTCAAGTGGTATGTGTACTCGCTTGCCAAGACTGGGGTTTCATTTCCGGGTCGAGCGAAAACATTTTTCCTATTTTTCAAACATTCGGGTTTGAGATCAATAGTCCATATTAGGCAGGCGTGGTGATTACGCCTAATCCTCCTCACTGTTTTTGATCGAGCTTATATTATTTTTCTAGATTTAGTGGGGTCGCGCCCATATATTTTTTTGAGCAGATAATGTTTGAAAAAATCCTAGTTTTAATTAAATTGGTAAATATTGCTTAAAAGATGAAATGGCACGGTGCTCAAATTAAAATAATTCTATTTTGTTGGAAATCATTATTAAAATATATAAAAAAATCAGTACTTATGAATCCTTATCACAAGAAGTGCTTCTCTTGAACAAAATCAGTCGAGAATTCTCTTAAACGAAAAATAAATCAGGAGACTATACGAATACCTATTCTATTCTCTAGTACTAATTATCTACGAGTTCAGTACTTAAATTTTAAGTTCCCAATTATACTGTATTCTAGATTCTAAATTCTAGACTAACCTAACCTTACTTAATTAGATCCCTAGCTTAAATATAGGTAGGTATCTATCTCATCTATTCTTGTTAAGTAACCGCCACTATGTTTCCACACAGCACACAGGCACCTAAAGCGATCACATTATGAAAAGCTATTTAAATTACATGACATTTCATAATAAGTTAAGTGTGTAGGTACGATACGACGTTTTCAAGAGTGTAATGTAATTTGGCGGATTTTGCGGCCCAAATTGCTCCTTGGCACTTAAATCACGTTGCGGGGAGATTATAAAATTGTGGTTAAAGTCTTGTGCAGACGGAGGATTTTAATCCACTTGTCCGTGGACTTTTAGTACTTCGTAATAAAAAAGTAACTCTATAGTTCAGTAAATGCAGAATAACTATGAACACACTGAATATGAAAAATTTTGTGGTCTTTTTACCTTTCATTGACACTTTTGTATACAATCAACGGTTGAGAATTTATTTGCAAAAGTCTGTATTTTGACAGTTTTAATTGTTGTAAGGCAGAATCGCCCATTTCTTTCCCTGATTATAACATATTCATAGATAGGTATCATGCACAGTTACGAAGATTTATGAATTAAAATAAACGAACAAAAAAAATGCTCTCGTATTACTGTTACACGATAAAAAACATAGCACAAAAATACACTTTTTCAGATCAGTTGTCCGCCACTGACAAATATCCTTCATCTATTCCAACTTCAAAGTCAAAGCAATGGTTTCGCAAAAATAAAATGCTCAATTGAACTCCCTTCTAATACTCCTTAGTCGGTGTTTTGCTCGCCTTCCGTGTACTATTGTATACCAACGTACACCTTTGTACGTTTGAGTTAGTACACCAAGTTACGATGTGTTTTGTGGACTAGACAACAATTTCACTGTACATTTAGTGCTTGCACGACCAATTAAACGTGATATGTGGACAATATACAACTTGCAAAACTGTGAAAAAAACTGTGTTACTGTGAAACTTACAAAAATTTTACAAGATTAAAGGCGGATTGCACAAGCATCCTTAATAGTATTTAGCGCCTAAATATGTTTAATAATAAACAAATAAATTTCGTTTTAAATATATAATATGTGCTATTTAGTGCAAATGAAAACTTCAAAACCGTATATTTGGACATATTTTTTTTTTGTCCATGGAATCATATTTTCATTAATTTAATTTTTCCCTTCGCTATTTAATTTTCTTGATACTTTGGAAACTTGAAATTACTGCACGGAATTGACGTCTCACTTTTTATAAGTTTTCCTAGAACAAAACATTCTGTCTGGACCTTGTTCGAACTACAGCTTGCCTCTCTCAAGTATTATTTTTTGACCCAAGAAAATAAGAGTAATTAATTATTCTAAAACTGTCTAGACGTTTTAAAACTCTCAAGTATTAGTCGCCATTTTCTTGCGAACCTTTTTGTACCTTTTTTTGAGATACTTATTTTTTTCGTGAATTAATTGGAAAATGAGATTTATGAACGAAATAAAACTTTCAACAGGGACCTAAGCAATTTAAAGTATGTTAGGTAACTTTATTAACAACAGCAACTTATATTGTATACATCTTTCAAACTTTTGAGTAAAAATATTATCAAATAATGTTGATTTTTCAATCTCCAGGTGACACAATGTCGTGACAAAATATCGTCTAAAGAAAATGCTGCCAAACATATAGGTTTAGCAGCATTTTCTTTAAATACGAAAACACATTGTTAAAGTTATCCGACGAATGTATTTTTATCTGACTATTATGAAATCAGGTTAACTATACTAAAAAAATCAACGGGTTGCACTCCGGGAGTGCCTGCAGAAATGAAAACTTGAATATTAACGTCAAAACGTCTTACGAATTTTCGATCAGGTCTCGTGTCCTGACGTGAGTTTAACATTTTTTACCCATCAAAAAATTGCACAACGCCTCTGAAAAAGTTTTCACTTCAGAAACTTTCTAACTGAAGTCATCTGCTCCAATCCATTTAATATCAAACACATTATTCCCACATATTATTAAGAAAGGATAAACAGTACAATTACCTACTAACTATTATCTAATCCATGATCCAATACAATTTGGTCCAAGTAGCGCAGTCGGCAAAAACCTTTTTATTTCAGAAAGCTTTTAAAGAAATCAACGTATTACTGTTACGTGTCGTTTGCTGAATATAAGACCTATTTCTGTAGTGAAAGGCTTGCTCTTGCGAAGCCTCTCTGTGTTGGTAGCGACGCATTTGTTTGTTCAGCGAAGTAGCGATACCTTTTAGCCGGCGGTACAAAGTTTGCCTCTAATGCTTGGAGCCTTGCGATTCTTACGAATGTTCTTATGAAATTACGTTATGTGCAGTTTTGTTTGTATTTGAAGAGGTTAAGTAGACCTTTTGATGGTTTGAAATGAATTCAGTTTTTTAAGGAATTGAAGTTTATAGTGGATAATCTGTTTAGGACTAAGTATAGTTATGTGCATTTTAAAGAACCAGTCCGATAGCAGACCACAACCGCAAGCGGTTCACGAATAAGGTTGCGTTTCCGTAGAAGCGGAGCCGAGCTGTGTGAAGCTACGTACATATTACTCTGATTGCATTACCAACATGCAATTTCTGTTTGTGGTTGAACATGTACCTTTATTAAGCTAAATAAGTTAGTTAACTCACCTATAAGTAGGCACGGGCCACGCATGCGCAGCGCACGGTAGATGCACCGTATGGCCGACAACCACGCGCCGCGCGCGAGAATCAACCGCCGTGCGCGGGCGCACGCCGCCCTTCGGCTCTGTTACTATTATGTGACCTGTAAGTAAGTGTTACTATTATATAAACTGTACCTGTAAGCCAATCTTCTTTAGTTAATTAAGCAGTCGCTATGACCGAAACAAGTAGATCAGGAAGATTATTATTATTTATTTTTCTGAAACTTTATTAATTTTTTGAAGAGCAAAAGAGACAAAACAGTGTTTTAGTTACACCACGTTTATTAATAAGGTGGACTATGTCGAACACTTACCGAAATACTGGCTCGTGTACACGGATCCGGTGATCCGGTCCTTCACCCGGCACCGGAACGCGTTGTGCCGGTCGTCGGCGCTCACCGCGCTGATGTACAGCGACCCTCCGTCTAGACGCTGGTATTTTGACCCTAGGGACCGAGGAACTAATTGTACTGGCGTTTTGAAGCAATTGCGTTTTTAAATCGGGTGGTCAGATGAAAAATGTAGTAAAAATAATTGTTGAATAATTATATTGATTATTGAATAGGCAAGAGAAAATAATAATATTAATCACACATTATTAAAGTTGTGTTTATTTGGTAAAAAGGTTCTTACAAGGTCTCTTATAAGGCATAATAAGAGAATCAATTTGCTTTAAAGAAAATGTAGGCTAAGCGGTACGTTGGGTAAAATATTATGGTAAAATTAATCGTTCGGGCATTTACTATTTTCAGTCAATCGTTACATACGAAAAATGACCAATCAGTGAAACAAGGTACGTCGGGAAAGTGACCTTCGATCAAACGTAGTACTTCGGTAAAATAAAAAGCCGAATTTGACATGATTTGAAAGTAAACCGATCTTGAATTGATTAAGTTTATTTTTGTCCAAAAACCGACTGTATATCAACTTAAAAGTACTAAGTTTACCAATTACTCGTATATTTCATCGAATTCGGATACATAATTTATAATTTATTTTTCCAAATAAAACCCAATCATTTTAAATAATTTTCTTTTTAACTAACCATTCCCGAGAAACGTTTTTTTTCATGTCTTTTAAGATTTTGTTTCATTCATTTGCTAGCAAATTGAGATTGTACTGTCGCCGACAAACGTTAAATGACTTAAATGTTGTAGTTTTTTTTTGCTGTTTGAGCTAGGTGGAAATAAACACTAGACTATGTACGTTGAAAAGTTAAACCACATTAATATTAAGATCAAGAGGATATAATCGTATTATATAAGTATATATACAAAGAGCTGCTTATGAAAAAGCTATATACTTAAGTAAAGGTATGTACTTTTTTAAGTAACCTAAGAACAAAAGTAAAATCTATGAAATTATAGTTATAGTTCACTAAATTATAGTTATATCATTTTGAATTTAAACTACTGAGTCTTCAGTGACCACGGTTCTTGCAAAGGACCGGAAACGTCAGATAAAAATTTAAAATAAGAGCGTAAACGTAGTTTAAATTCAAAATGAGTAGTGTTCGCTTAAAGTTATCAAACCAGTAAATAATTATATCATTTTTGTCGTCGACTGTATCTCATCTAAGGGCCTGAATTTTTCAAGGAAACAAGATTTACCTAAGATGAAAATGTAATTGCGTGTGTTGTCAGTTGACAAGTGCTTAGACGAGAATTTCTTACATAATTTACCTTCGAGAGAGGTAATATTAAAATGAAGTACGAAAACATAAGCTGGTATAGTATAATGACGTACTAGTGACTACTCTATAACTCTCGTTATAGGCTCTATAACTCTAATACCAGGATTGGTCAGGTTTGACCATCCACTCGATGAAGAAGACCTATATTACTGTAAAGTTTCATTCAAATCCGATCAGTAGTTACTACATGAAAGAGTTACATACATACGGTATACATCCTCACAAACTTTCGCGTTTATAACATTAAGTATACGATAGATAGGACCTTGAAATAATTCAAATTAGCATCTCTTCTTCAGAAACCACGATGAATTCATGCGTTAGTAAAAATGTTATCATGAATAACGTTTGATGTGCTTTCCCTTCACAGTTGGTTTTCTTAGGTAAATTCAAAACGAAGTGCTTTTATAAGGGTTTACATTGAAATTATTGTATCGAGATATGATAAATTATTATTTTTTCTATTGAATATTAGAATATTTGATTTTTTAGTAGGAAGATCTAAAATTAAATAAACAGACGTGGACTTTCGGTTCAATCCACGTTTTTTCGGGACCTATTATATCTTAAAGTATATAATAACAAGCCAATAATCACCTCAAAATCAACCAAACTTAAATCCCAGCAATAACACACTAAACACGTTCAAAACGGAAAACACCACACGCACCACCAAATAGAGAACTTACGAAGGACTATACCACATTCCATTTTCTATCACTATCTACTAACTAACTACCTATACCATCTTCCGAGATACCACAAACAAATCCCAACTTACCCAAGAACTGATGCACACTAATATCATCATCAGTGTACCAATCCGTGGTCGCCACCCGGTCAGCACAGTGAGGTGGTACTATACACCGGAGCACCGCCGCATTCCCTGCGATCACGTACTCATCAGGCACGCGCACTTCCCACGATACGGCCAAACCTGGTGCGATTACCATAATATAGTTATGTTGGTAGTATAGAGATACGGAAAAAACTTTACACTAGTTTTAGGGTGCCAGGCATGCAACTTGCGTATATTTCAAAATATGTTTAGTTTGTGGTTGTGAACGCATCTTGTTTATATCAGCACACTTAGTCGAAGGGTCAACACCGCGTTAGGCGTGCGCACGCGGCGGGCGCACGCGTAGTTTCACTTTTGTATGACACCGCACGCGACGGGCGCACGCGACGGGTCACTTTTGTATGAAGCCACACGCGGCGTGCGTACGCGGCGGGCGCCCGCGACGTTTCACTTTTGAATGGAACCGCGGCGTGCGCACGCTTAACGCAGTGTTGGCTCTAATAGGTTGTGGTATGTGGATTAGTCTGCTGTAGACCAAATTGCTTGAAAAAATATCCTTTTCGTACTTTAATACTAATAGTGGGCATTATTTTAAAGTTGGAACGTGTGCCTTTCCGCAAGAGCTGTACCAGGCTCAGATATTATGGTAACATAGTCCAAATAGATACGTTCTCCATAAAAGTCAATTAAAAATTAAGTTACGTGCTATCTCTAGATACTGCAGAAAAAGTTCAGAAAGCGCTAAGACGTTAAGACATTTTTTGCTTAACTTAATCCAATTCAAGAGAGTTGCCAGCGACTCCGTAACAGTACGTTCAAGTTCAAGACACGTTCACCCTGACTCTAATACACGTCATATACTGACCAACACATTATTGAGTTATTCGGCAGTTATGCCACGTCCACGTTAAGGGCGCTTAGTTGGTCATTAGTTCTGTTTTTATTAGTTTGACGTAGATACTTTAGGGTTGATTCGCACGCGTCAGTACGTGACTGACAGTCGTATACTGTATTAAAAAGATGGCGGTTTTTCATGACATTATTCGTATGATATTGTTGTTGAGTTGGGATACCCTGCTTCGGAGGGCACGTAAATTTGTTGGTCGCGGGTGTTTCATTCAATAGACCAAGCCGAAGGCCGTTTGACGGTCTAAAAACTCCGATATCAGGTTTGCAAATAATTTATTCGAACTTACATAGGTACTTTTTTATTGAAGAATTTTGTCATATACGCACTACTCTTATATGGCAGCATAATGTTATCAACGTCAAATTTTGATATGGATGAACTAATGCATAAAATTAAGTGCCTCCCAATTTTAAGTTTTACAAGTTAAATAATTAATATCTAATTATAACTCAAAAGAGTTTTTAACTTTGGACAGTTTATTAGTGTTCATTTTTGCTTAATCAATCAAATTAAAAAGTTGTAATTTGTAACACCAGGTGGCACTTATAAAATCATCGATTTAATTAAAATAAAAGGGGTTTTTGTGACTTCAGTAATTTAAATTACTTAAATATATATTATTATTATGTGTTTCTCTTGAGAGTCACGGAATAAAACCGATTTTTAGAGAAAGTCATGCGAGAAGTTACAGGTTCATCTCGTAGAGGTCCTTTGGAGATACTTTATTTTATGACAGGTATTTGCCCAGATATAATTACTTAGATCAGTTTAGGTAGGTATAGCAAATGTAAAAAAATACTTTTGTGTCAAATAAGCTTATTTTTAAAATATTAGCCACGTGTTTAATAGCCATAAGTCCTAAATAGTAATTCTGTGGAACTAATAAAGATAGTTAAGTTTGTTTTATGTTAGTTACTGTCATAATATTTGCTAAGTATAAGAATTATTATTATTGGCCATAGAGAAACTGATATCGCAGCAGATCTTGATTCATTGGAGGTCTATTTTTCTAGCTTCAGAGAGAATAGACAATTTTCATAATATTTTTGTGTGGTTTTGCTCTAACCAGAACATGATGGGCAAATGTGCCAGGAATGTACCTAATTGTTATTATGTTTTTGATCTTTATCAATTGTTTTGATACTTATTCATGTGATTTTTTATACTTTTGTATGTAACTTGGAAAAGAATATCTCCACTTATGATATAATATTAAATACCTTGTTTTTACGGTGTCTACAAAATCCTAAATAAAGAATCTTATTTGTTTTGTTACACTTCCTTTCAAAAATATTATAAAAGTCTTTAAATCTCTATCAAAGGGTATTGTTGTGATCTCCCCTTGGGATGAAACATTTCATCATAATTCAATTTGTAAGGAGCAACCACGCTGTGACGTCACAATGAAGACATAAACATTTACTTCACAATGAATTAGTTGACATAATGTTATTACCATTTTCACCGGTTTTACTTACATTGTATCTGTTTTCGTGACGCGATAAAAAGTAGTCTAAGTATAAAAAGCCCTCGTCTTGAGTGTGGATATCCAATACAAATAATTATTCAAATTGGTCTGTAGTTAAATAAATTATCGCGTTCACACAAATAAAAAAACTTCAGTTTTATTTTATTTGAAAACATAGATGTTATACCGTTATAATTTTTTTAATGTACAGAGTAGAAAGAACCCTTTAATAAACATTGTTATCCTCTCTAATTATGTTGGGTTTGCAC
Source organism: Cyclophora punctaria (assembly GCA_951394245.1). Lineage (NCBI taxonomy): Eukaryota > Metazoa > Arthropoda > Insecta > Lepidoptera > Geometridae > Cyclophora > Cyclophora punctaria. Next base: position 3,924,813 of record OX596183.1, read on the forward strand.
TTAACAGTGTGCAATTAAAACTCGCCGAGTACGCATTATCCCTTAATACCTCTACCTTAAACTGATTTCCTTAGTAAACCAACATTTTATATCGCGCTCCACTTAACATTTCTTCAACTTCAAACGTACCAAAATTACCCGTAGAGAATAAATATTAAAAAACGTTCAACAACAAAATTTTATTACACAAAGAAATCTTATTTTGCTGAATATTTTATGAGCGTAAACAAAGGATACCATTTTATATAGGGCGCTTTCAAATGAAACGCCGAGGACGACTAGAGTAAGTGAGTAAGATCGTTTAGGGCCGACACTGCGTTAAGCGTGCGCACGCCGCGGTTTCATACAAAAGTGAACCGCCGCGTGTGGCTTCATACAAAAGTGAACCGTCGCGTGCTGTGTTATACAGAAGTGAATCGCTGCGTGTGCACGCGACGGGCGCACGCTTAACGCAGTGTTGGCCCTTAGGTGAGTCTACATGAATTTACTCACTTACTTTAGTCGTACTGCTACGTGCGTTTTCTAAAGTTAGTTTGAGTAGGTTAGTGACCAGTCCTGGTGTCGGAATTTTAGACCGTCTAAAGGCTTCCGACATGGTTTAACGATTGCAACAACCGGGACCGAGAATTTAACTTGATCTCCGAATCGAGAAACCCAGTGCTCAGATCACAGATGTAAATGCCACTATCGGCTACCCATCTAAGTAGAGCTCAAGGTACACGTTCCTTAACAATCGTAATGAGCTAACATCGCTAGGTGAAACTACGCCACGAGCGCTACCTACCCTCTTAAAAACAAAAGAACATCCGTGCGCGCGAACGGCAGTGTACTACTGTGACGAGCAGCCGGTCGACTAAAAACGCTTTAATTGAAAGAGGCTTTACTAACTTTTATAAAAAAGCGCTAAAAGTAATATAGCCCATGTTGGAATAAGGCCATAATATAATGCTTATTTTTAGTTCAGTTGAGCGAGGTTGGCTCCGTTCTTCGCACAATTTTATTAGGTGAATAATTTTTAAATTTATTTTTAGTAGACCGGCTTAAATAAGTTCGCTGGAGACACTTGAACTCAAGGTGAATCTATTTATTTTAGTAAAACAGGTTTACGTCATTGAGGTGTACCATTATAGCCAGATTATGGTATAAAACTACTTACCAGCTAAAAACCGAGTTTGTCAGAGCTCGCGTAGTTATAATGTTCTATCCAAGAACAAAATTGTTAATCTCCATCTTTTAAATGGTAATAAAATGTTTATTTTTTACTGATGCCATATCTACATATTGAATTTAAATTACTATGGTAAAGCACAAATCAATAGGCGTGATAGTTTTTCAGTAAAATGTACTCGTAGCACAAAAGTGCTCAAGATAGTGATAAGCTTATTTTATACATAGGTAATGGATGAGCCTAAAGTAAGTGATTTAATTCCTTACTTGTTTTTGACAAACTCTTGTAACATTTTCGCGTGTTAAGAGATTTAAACCTAACTTAAATATAAGCGCACAGCAATGTCCTCGCCAAGTCCAGCTAAAAAGCGCCACGACTTTTTAACTAACAAGTTGTGATTTGATGGCGTACGTTTTTCTTAGCCTGCCAATCCGTGACGGGCATATAAACATTTGGTCATCAATAAGCATTCCCCAATTAATCTTACCTACATCTATCAAGCAGACAAAATATACAACATAATCTACACTAATATTATAAAGAGGAAAACTTTGTTTGTTTGGTTGTAATGAATAGGCTCAAAAACTACTGGACCGTTTTTAAAGATTCTTTCACCATTCGAAAGCTACATTATCCACAAGTAACATAGGCTATTTTTCATCCCGAAATTCCCACAGGAATGGACACAACGCGGGTAAAACCGCGGGCGCTGCTACTTATGTATATAAAAAACAATACATACCCGCTCGAACATGTATATTCTTAGACAGCAACGCAAAACCGTTGTCCAGTTTCAGTCTACACCTGTAGCTAGTGACGTGCACATCTCTACGGAATCGGTCGGAGTGGAACGGTGACAGTTCCAGGGACCCGTTACCAAGCACCTTCCGAAGACCAGCAACTGCTGTCACCAATGTGTTGTCTGCCGTCAACCATTCCAGCTGGAACAAAATAAATATAGGGTGACTTCGTATTCGATATTTAAGGGGTAACGACTTATGTCGATAGAAATGAAAGGAAATGGAAATGTATTCTTTAAAATGTTTAACTTAATTTAATATAAGAAGGTTTTCTATTTATCCGAATCTTTTTAATTAGAAGCTACTTGATTGAAGAACAGCAACTTAACCCTAGGTTAGAAGAGTCAGTAGAGAAAGGTTTGTTAAAGAGTTATAATTATTATTTTTAAAACAAACAGTGAGAAATAAATCTCATAAAATGACCGGATATCCTGTATTTGAGTTATCTGTCTACAAACAAGTTATTTGTCTACAAATAACTCGGAAAACATTAATAAATGTCAACGTGAGTAAACGCTATGTTCATTTTGTTAAATATGGCAACAGTCGTATTCTAAAATCAATTTTAATTTTAACTTAAAACGATCATTCAACAACTCCACTGTCAACTGCTACAGTTCCAAAAGGAATTTAAATTCAGAATGAATTCCAAAGAGTCTTTATGTTATAAAGTTTGTTTCATATTTATACAGGAAAGATCTGACAGATGGATCTTGTTTGTTGGACGTAACCTCTTTGGATGTAACTCTTTGGACGTATTTTGTTTAAAGTTTTCAAACGTAAATACAGGATGTTACCGTTCAGAATGTACAATTGTTTACGCAGGTATTTTATAAAGAAAGTTTTTAAAAATGGTTCCTACTTTTGTACTGTCAGATATTTTCCGTTGTATGATATTGTGTACAGCATGATATTTATAATGCTTGTGGGATATGCGAGAACGGCACAAACTCACAATTTCTGTCCCTAGAGTATTTTCAGAGAGTTTCTACCTCCTGACTTGCGTTTTCGGAATTTTATCTTTTTATATTTTGTAGCTTACCTGGAATTATAATATTTTAGGTTTATATACAAATGAGAATACTAATATCTGGCTGAGACAGAATTTACAACTTTTGTTGAATTAATCTATCGTACCCAAGGGGTTTATAAATCGCTAGAAGTCTACGACATTTATAGACCTTCATATTATTATTTTTATGAAAAAAAATTCTTTATATCATATTACTTACTTTTATACTTATAGGAATTTTGTTCGAGTGGATGGATGGCTGTACGTTTATTGCTCACGTCATAACTAAGGAAAGTAATGAGTAGACGGAAGAAGTTTCTATTCTCTTAACACTCTACCAGTAATCATCAGAACACATACGCTAAGGATGAAACCGCTGCTATATTTCAAATATTTGCTATTCGATGAATCGAGTTCGATAAAATGACTTTCAGTCAAACGTACTTCGGTACAACAACACTTAATCATTTTGTTCTTATATACCTATACTACTTCTAAAGAACATCGTATATTTGCTTAAACCATAGATAACTAGATAAGTTCTAAGTAATCCACTTTCAGGCAGTAGGTAAGTTTTTTAAGTTCAGTGTAAGCACAACCGTACTTGTGGAGCGTGGTTGGTGAATTTAAATTTTTCTGCACTATTTACTTTTGCCCCAGGGTTTGACATTCGGCACTGTGCATATTTATCTAAGCTAAACATTATTTATGTTTACTTTTGAGTGTGTAGGTTTGGAAAGCTATTCTGAATACGGCACCATATTTAAAAACGTTCGATACAAGCACTTTTTAAAAATAGAACTTTAACTGACTTCAATGGAAATTGTATCAGACCTTTTAAGGGTAAACCTCGGTGGCACCAAAAATTGTGGAATTCATACCAAAGATACAGCCTCTCTGTTCTTCTCACTTTTTCAGGTTATCTATACCAATATTATAAATCTATCTATACTGATATTATAAAAAGGTAAAATTAGTAAGTTTGTTTGTTTGTTTGTTTGTTTGTTTGTTTGTTTGTTTGTTTGTTTGTTTGTTTGTTTGTTTGTTTGTATGTTCGAGTTAATCTCAGGAATTATCAGTCCGATTTGAATAATTCTTTTTGTAAAAGATAGCCACATTCAACGGGAAGGTTATAAACTATTTTTCATCCCGAAATTCCCACGGGAACAGGCACAACGCGGGTAAAACCGCGGGGCGCTCCTAGTTTTTTTATAAATCTGTAGATATGTATTTAGGGACTTTTGCACACTCACTGTGTTCTGTGTAAGTACGCAAATTAAATGCTTGAATTAAAACCTTACGATATTGCGAACTGTTTTGAAACTCGTACATATTGTTTCTTTATTTTGACACAGGTGAAATATTTCATACAAGTCTGTTTTTAGCATTGATGTTGTGTTTCTGAGGTAGCGAATTATGTTTCCAAAACAATCAAATAAAAAACCTTTTTTACATTCAAAGGGATAACGATACAAAGGGAATGTTGTAAAGATAATGTTTAAATTGTTTATTACCATTTTGAATTTGTAAATCAGTCAATAGTTATTTCATTATGTATATTTCATTTGAATAACCACTAATTTGACCACTAACAAATTATCTATTCATGTAAATAAAATACGCTTACGCAGAAATGTCCATATAAATTTGTTATAGTAAATAATTGAAAAACCACACATAATGCAGTAATTTAAGCAAAACAATTTCACCATTATATGAATTAATTCAGTTAATGAAACAAATTAATGAATGGGTGCGAGTAATAGCAATCCACTCGGAATAAAAACTCTCAATTTAATTAAAACCAATGGGATTTATTCAGAGCACGTTTACATTAAGTAAAAGACAAAGATCGTTTTTAATTAATTGAATAAATGTGTGTAAGTGTACGTAAGTGATGGTTTATATGTTATACTAGCAGCGCCCCGCGGTATTACCCGCGTTGTTCCCGTTCCCGTGGGAATTTCGGAATGAAAAGTAGCCTATAACCTTCCCGTTGAATGTGGCTATCCATTACAAAAAGAATTTTTCAAATCGGTTCAGTAGTTTCTGAGATTAGCGCGTTTAAACAAACAAACAAACAAACAAAACAAACTCTTCAGCTTTATAATATTAGTATAGATTTGTGTGATGGTTAGTGTCCTTCTGTTAATATCTGTGCTTCAGAGGGCACGTTAAGCAGTCGGTCCCGGTAGTTTCAATCGCTAGACTATGTCGGAGGCCTTTAGACGGTCTATTAACTCCGACATCAGGACTGGCCCCTTACTCTGTAGTGTCTAAATTGAACACTTTATAATTACATGGAAAACCTTCTGAAGATTTTATTTATAGTATACTAGCAGCGCCCCGCGGTTTTACCCGCGCTGTACCCGTTCCCGTGGGAATTTCGGGATGAAAAATAGCCTATGTTACTCGTGGATAATGTAGCTTTCGAGTAGTGAAAAAATTTTTAAAAATGGTCCAGTAGTTTTTGAGCCTATTCATTACAAACAAACAAAGTTTTCCTCTTTATAATATTAGTGTAGATGTAGAAGTGTAGATTTAAGCAAGTAAACTACTAACTTTTTATTTTAAACAGTGGGAAATAATACAAGCTAAAACTTTACTACCCTATATGTATTTTTAACCTTTTATTTAATTTGCTTAGAAAAATACAAAGTCAATACTTTTACTTTTCCCTACCCAATGTTTTGTTCCGCACCGTTTCTCTTTGAATATTTTATAAGACTTCGTTGGTTAACTGACACATAAAATCTAGCCTCGAATAGCTTTTAATATTTTTAACAAAACACGCCCTTATCGAGCTTTTGTAAAAAGGATTTTAGCTTCATTTTGTTGAGAGTACAGTATAAATATCTACAAGATTATTTTTATAATAAACCGGGTGTTTAGGTACTATTAACTGTTTTGATATGTTTCTTATACAAGTTCTTTTAAGCATTTAAGGAGGAGTTTTGAAAGAACACTTCAAAAACATACAAGATTAATTCTCAGAAACATTTACTTTTTTGTTTTACTATTATAAGTATATATATTTTAAGTTATAAGTATATTTTGTTTTACTATTATAAGTATATATAAACCTCCTCACTGTACTGATACCTTCAGTGAGACGAGAGGCCTTTGCCCAACAGTGGGACATTACAGGCTAATACTTTACTTTACTTTATTATAAGTATTTTTTACAAAGTATACTGGTTTGTTAAGTTTCAGCGAACACTACTCATTTTGAATTGAAACTACGTTTACGGATACACAACAGATGTCTTCTGTGACCACGGTTTCTGAAAAGAGGACGAATGTCAGATAAAAATGTAAAATAAAAAAGCGGCCAAGTGCGAGTCGGACTCGCCCATGAAGGGTTCCGTAGCAGCGAGTAACATAATAAAGAAGTTCTTGAAATAAATGTTTTTTATTTACATTTGAGTTATTGAATGAATAATCAGTATTTTTTTGCGGTTTACGATTTATGTCGTAAAAAAAAACTACTAACTAGACCTCGTTCAAACCAATTTTCGGTGTTAGATTACATTGTTATGTACATCATATATTTTTTTTAGTTTTATCATTCTCTTATTTTAGAAGTTACAGGGGGGGGGACACACATTTTACCACTTTGGAAGAGTCTCTCGCGCAAACTATTCAGTTTAGAAAAAAATGATATTACAAACCTCAATACCATTTTTGAAGACCTATCCATAGATACCCCACACGTATGGGTTTGATGAAAAAAAAAATATTTTTTTCATTTCTAAGTATGGGAGACCCCCCTAAAATTTTATTTTTTTTCTATTTTAGTGTGAAAATATTAATGCGGTTCACAGAATACATCTACACACTAAGTTTCAACAACATAGCTCTTATAGTTTCGGAGAAAAAAGGCTGTGACATACGGACAGACGGACGGACAGACAGACAGACAGACATGACGAATCTATAAGGGTTCCGTTTTTGCCATTTGGCTACGGAACCCTAAAAAGACATGTATCTTAAAACTTAGTTTCAATTTAAAATAGAATTCCTCTCAATCTATTTACTTAAATACAAATCAAAAATCCTCACCCGCCACTCCACTAAAACTTACAAAGAAAATAATGTATTCTATACATCAAAATGGAATTGATTCTAGGAACACTTCTAAGTTATAAAAATGTATGTGAGACGTTTTCAATTTCTCTTTATTTAAGTTCATTTTAGTAAAGTACGGGGACTCGATACGAAATATTTGCCTTCCCAATCCATTCGTGACTACTCGTTGACACATCCGTGTTCAATTCTTCTAAGAGGATATTATTATGTTTCCCTTCTGTTAGGGTGAGAATACACTACGTGTGTTGGATAAAGTCAATAGTCATCTAAGACGTTTGATCGAGGATTGAAATAGTACTGTTGTTATAAAAACAAAGCTTTTTCTACTCACAACCCATTTAAAATAGGAACATGGTAAGTAGGAATTTCAATTAATTCTGAATCAATGTTTTTTTTTGCAATATTTTCAAATATGGCGGTTTTGACACCACCAACTCGCATTAGGCAAGCGAGGTAATTACGCCTAATTTTTCTCACTGTACTGATTTTCGGTGAGATGAGACGTCTTTGCCCAGCAGTGGGACATTACAGGCTAATACTTGCTTACTTGGAATGGAATTTATATGGGTAGATTTTATTAAAACACACGATTGCTTCGGAGGGCACGTAAAATTGTCAATATCAGTTGTTTGAATCAATAGACCATCTGGGTCTTTAGGCGGTTTTTTTTTATTTGTTTCAAAACTCGAATATTCTACACTAGTGTATATTCATCCTTACCCACTGAGCCTTCACTCGGTTTCCTCAAGAGTGAACCGCATGACGGAAACTTCTCTATTTTTTGCCGCCAAACTGTAGATATCGATACGGATGGATATATTCCCTGTTCATTGAGCGGCAATAATCCTAGTTTCACGTACGAGTTAAAAAGGTTCTAGAAAAAAGGATAGACTTTATAACAGATCTATACTCATAACGTCTCCCGGTTTTCTCTGCTTTGAATCGGTTCCCGCGTAAAGCGCTAATCAACTCGTGTTACAAGTGAAGATGTCTTTTGCATTATTGTTGTAACGCGCTTATCTTTGACTAGCAGCGCCCCGCGGTTTTACCCGCGTTGTGTCCATTCCTGTGGGAATTTCAGGATGAAAAATAGCCTATGTTACTCGTGGATAATGTAGAATTTTTTAAAACGGTCCAAACAAACAAAGTTTTCCTCTTTATAATATTAGTGTAGATAATACGTAGTATTTATTCGTTCCGAAAGAGTACTCTATAAATAGATGAAATAATTTTTGAAATCAGATGAATAGTTCCAAAGTTATAAGCCTATACAAACCAAACTATTCATAGTAATAGTTAGTAGAGTTGAAATGTTTGATTATGAGCTTTTTTTATAATTTAAAATTCCCAAGAGACAGGTAAAACGCGGTTAAATTGCAAAGCACTAATAGGTTTCAATGTTATTAGGATATCGATATACATAGGCATACGAGTATACTTAGAGTATACACTTACTCTATTCTAGGAAATAGAGGTCTGTTGGATCTAGATAGGCTTTGATGCTCACATAAGTGTTCTGGAAAGAGCGTATAAGATCTCATAGTAAGTTCCTATATATGGCCTACAATTTCTAGAAATGAAGTGTGTGTAGATATTTACGTAAAAGCTCTGATGTGAATTATACTCGTACCTACGTTATTCAGTTGAATTTTAATGAACATTAGTAAACTAATCATTAACCGTGTGGCGTCTTTTAACATTGAGTTAAAACCGACACGTTGCTTGCAATCTCGCTCAATGAATACGTAATAGCGTTTTCAAATTAAGTCACTTGAATCATCCTATTGCGTGCGTTTTGTATTAAAAACACAAGAAAATCCGTCGACTACTGCAGCGCATTGGACGACTAAAAACGGTTAAATTGAAGTAGCCTGACCTAGTCATAACATAAAGACTCACAAAAACGGAAACGTACTCGCCTTTTTGTGCCAAAATGTAATCAACATTAAGAGTGGTAAAAGCGAAAACAAATACATCCAACCACTCGCAAAATTGCGCACAGAACCAACCGTATTGGATCTTTTCACACCCATTTATTTCAATCAAACACACCATTAATCTTTCTAACTTCCTTTATCTTTTTATCATTTTAAACGGTTACACCATTCCAACAATTCTATTTCACCACCGTTTTATATTGCGTGTACTATTTCTGAAGCTGAAATTACTAGGAAAAGAAAACTGGTCAATTTTCTTCATATTCAGATATCTGATACCTATTTGGGCTAGGTTTGAAGTGCTTTTAATAAAACGAAAACGATGTTTTTGGAATTCAACGGTTGAGATGAGACTAAATAGAAAATGTAAAATAGATAGTAATAATGTTGAATATCATAGGTAGGTAGTAAGTAGTAGTGAAACTGTAGGTACTAGTATCTAATGTCTCATATGAAGATCATTATTATGAACAAATTCAACTGGATTGTTTAGTTAGTACCTACGTTCGAATAGGTAGTGGCCAATCCTAACCTACCGTTATTTGTATTAAATATTAGTAAGTAATATTCTGAGACTATGAGGTTCCGTACTATAGGTGTACCACGTCAAACCAAAGCTTTTTGTTATTTTAATTAACTTAAGTCTAGCTAAATTTCCAACAATTATATAAATTCCTAGATATTCAGGATTAAACACAAACAATTTTCTGGTCTGAATAGGTACCTATGTTGTTGAAAATCGTTGTATTCAACCATTTCATAGAAATTAATTCACGTTTCAGAATTCGTAATATATACAGATTATGTTTGGATAGAATTTCATGTTTATCTTAACCGACTTCTGAGAAGGTCTATTAGAAAACGTTTATGTGGAATCGAGAATATGTTTTTATAAAAACATTTATTTTGACTGTTTTGTTCAAAGATATATAAAGGTATATTACGTACACGTACTTACATTAAAGAGGAATATTTTATGTAAGCTTCTATCAGTTTCTATTCAATATTAGCAATTTGATAGAACTTTAGTTCTATTTGAAGGTCAGCTTTATTAAAAAATGTTTGGTTTTCAATATTGTTCTTTTTAAAGGGAATTACAAATGCAGTTAGAATGTTCATCCTATCCTACTAATATTATAAATGCGAAAGTTTGTGAGGATGGATGTATGTATGTATGGATGTATGTTTGTTGCTCTTTCACGTAAAACCTACTGGACGGATTTGGATGAAACTTTACAGTAATATAGATTATACTTTAGAATAACACATGGGACACATTTTATCCCGAAATTCCCGCGGGAACCGATTCAACGCAGGTAACACCGCGGGGCGGGGCTAGTTAACCATAAAAATACCTTTTAAATCCAAGCTATTCAACGTATTCAATACATTTACTTGTACGATGAAGCAATGAAAATAATCGACTTTCACCTGCCTTTATTCAAACACCTGCACAGGTATATGCACATGTACTCGTAGTCTATTCCGACACTGTCAGTCTACCTGCACAGGCATATCATTACAAGCAGACCTCCCGTTAAATCCTGTGTGGCTATGAAGAAATCAACACTTACTAATATAGATAAGTAAGTACTTGAAAGTACGATATTTCCGTTCTATGTAGTTTCCGTTCAGAAGAGATTTCTTCTCGCTTCCCAACGTGTTGATAAGGCTTCATATATTGGAAACTCATCATCCATTGCCTACGTATACATAACATTTTGCTGCCTCGAAGTGTAAACGTGTAAACAGATGTTATGTGAAAAGTTTGGTTCATTCATTCATTTCGAGGTTAGGTTAGGTTAGCGGTCAACCTTGGTGACGGAGTTTTTAGACCGCCCAAAGGCCTCTGACATGGTCTAACGATTGAAACAACCGAGACCGACTTACGAGACTTACGTTTGGTTGAAGTAGTGGTTTACTGTTTTACCTCTTGCTACGCATTTGTGTTATGTACTTTATAGTTAATTTCTTACAAATTATTTTTGTAATACACTTACTTAATCAGTAATATATATATATATATATATATATATATATCTTCAGTGGGACATTACAGGCTAATACTTTACTTTTTACTTTACTTACTTAATACTTTTTAAAGTATTTATTGAGTCTCTCAAAACAATCGGGCGAGACTTGTGACTTGTAGATCATAAAAAATGCATTTTAAAAACGTGAACAAGTCTTAATGGCTTTAATGTAAAAATACTATTAGCCTGTAATATTCCTCACTGAAGATATCAGTACAGTGTGGAGGATTAGACGTAATCACCACGCTTGCCTACTGCGGGCTGTGGGTTAGTGATCTCAAACCCAAGCCTTGTGGCATTAAAAAATTGGGGTCATGTATCCAGTTCGCGTTGTCTTAAGTAAGTAAAAGTCACATACTCTACGCGTTGTTAATTTAATAAGTAAATTATTATGAACTCAACTTTTATATTAAAGTTAGTTTATAGATAAATTGAAAAGGATTTTCTTCTTTGAATTAGAATACATGAAACGTTGTTTGGAAGTTTATTAAACACTTATATTATATTTTATGAATAAAGGCGAAAATTAAACGAAATAAGAAGTTTTAAACAACCAATAACTACTGGGAGTGTACCGTAGTTATGGCACACTACGAAGTGCTACGAAATTACGTAGCCATAAAGCTACGTAGCAATAACGCTACGAGGCTACATAGTATGAACAAAATTTCTGCCTTACTTGCATACCTATTAAAAAACTTAGTAAGAGGTTATAGATAGTAAATAGTTATTATTTTTGTTAGGGCAACAAATTAGCTATGAAATGGTCTGTCACTTTCTGTCATACGCAATTTTCCGAAGAGCAAACGAGACAAAACACATTACTAAAACAGTTTTTTAGTTACACAGCATTTATTAATAAGACGGTTAAAGTTTGGAATTAAAGATTTTTGTTACAGAATATACATTACCAACCATCCACGCAATTTATTAAATTAATTTAAAACAGATGAAACATTAAAGTCATAAAACTCGTACACGACACACACAGAATCAAACAATAAACATTTTCAATTTAACAACTTTCCTAAAAGCAATTATTTTAAAGTTTTTCAATTAAGTAAGTGTGTTAGAGTGTACGATTGTACAAGTTGAAATTAATTGTGTATTCTCTGAATGTTGGTTTATGGAGTCAGACACGAGCTAGACGAGAAGCACTTGATGTCTGAAATATACGGCGCGTCCGAAATACAAAGACAGGCATAAATTCAGAATAAATATTCCGGAACAGAATTAGTTTACTCTAGTAGAGTAAGATGCATAGTTTTGTATCAGAATTGTCTTGTTTCAGGATCTTATGTCTTAACTGAAATCCTTCATTTTATGTTCAACATGAATATTTTTGGAATACGTAAGTTTTGCGTGTACAATAGTACTGTGAATTTGTAATTGGTCCAAAAAGTTAATATATAACTTAACTTATTTGTCTTATGCTAGATTACTTATTTTACTCTTACCACAGAACCTTAACATCTTTATAAAAAAAATTGGTACAACTTTACACATATACAAATGTGCACCATACACGTTCCGTGTACTGGCAAGTAAATTAAAAAATGAATGAATAAGTAAGTTCATCTAGGTGGCCAATCTAGTGGTCGGAGTTTTTAAACCGCCTAAAGGCCTCTCAAAGGAATGAATAACCTGCCTGAAGTGTTATGATATAGAGAAGTTGAACAATACATTTTTATGCCACACGGACAACCTTTACAATAACAATAATGACAATAGGTTTTTTCCAAACTAATTGGCAATGAAACAAAAATGGCGATAGGTTAAAAACGTGCTTTATTTCCCATCCATTTTATAACCCATTCGTGACAGCAGTAACGCAGTAATATTCAATTCCTTAAAAGCTCGACGGGAGTACTTCATTAGTTTTCCTTCAGCATCTGTGACCCGCATTTTGCGATTGTTTCCTCGACCCTGCATTGACGTATAGCACTACGAACTTAAATAACTTTGAACCTTATAAACTACGTGTTAAAGCTCAAAAAGCAAACTAGTTTCTGACCTATTAATAAAAGTGGGAATCTTTTGTTTGCATAATTTTCATGATGTCTTATGAAATGAGATAAGTGTACGATGCCAACGTAAACTTTGTTATGTGCTAATGCAAATTCTATAGTCGTTATGTAAAAGAATATTTTCTAGAATGTAATTCAATATTTGCTTGCACGTAGTGCTGTCGGTAAACTCGATATTTCTTCATAAAGTTAGTTTGTAATATTCTACTGAAGCCTCGGTGGTCTAGTGGTATGTGCACTCGCCTGCCAAGACTGAGATCCCGGGTTCAATTCCCAGGTCTAACGTAAACATATACTTTTCAAACAAGGCTCGGGTTTGAGATCACCAACTCGCATTTGGCAAGCGTGGTGATTATGCCTAATCATCCTCACTGTACATTATATATTATACTGCATTGGGACATTAAACAGGCTAATACTTACTATACCACTGCTGAACAAAGACCTCTCAGACACGTTTCGGCCACATACGGTAGCCTTCATCAGGAGGTGGGTGAAGCGCTCGCGACAGCGTCTCTCCCCGCACTACACACTGTGCGGGGAGAGACGCTGTCGCGAGCGCTTCACCCACCTCCTGATGAAGGCTACCGTATGTGGCCGAAACGTGTCCGAGGAACTCTCGACAGTAGTCTCCGTCGTACGTAAGTTCCCGTTTTAAATAAATAATAATGACATTAACGTACGTTTCAATTAATAGTAAAAGACCTCTCATCTCATAGACGAATTGGAAATATCAGTGAGGAGGATTAACCGTAATCACTACGCTTGCCTACTGCGGATTGGTAATTCTCTGGGTGACCGTTTTCAATGTGATGAACATCCGTTTTGGTGCGCCCTCACATAACTGGCACATCTGATTATTTTACACGCGTCGCGTCGGTTCCACCCTCGATCTAATAGATGGCACTAGTGTAAACGTTTTGTGAGGTCGCGCCCATACATTTTGTTGAGCAGAAATCTTCCTCTTTGTAAAATTAGTATAGATAGATAAATTGGTATAATTAAGGTAAAATTCAAAGCAAGGAAATTAATTGCTAAAATTCGGTTCGTTTCACGGCCGGTAACAAAGACCTCTGGGAACCCCACGAGCTTAACTGCTGAATGTGAAAACTTTTTCACCGTCAGCTACAGTTTTCAGTTGTACTAATAATAAAGTCAGGGAAATATTTTAGGAACGAGGCTTAAAGCTTTTTACACACGAGACCACTTGTGGTTGAGTTGTGGGTGTAACTTGCTACTTGCTTAAATGTTGCGTCGCTTGTGTCTGACCACAGTTAATTTGGGACAAAAGTGTGTGCAGAAATAATGACATATTTTTTTAGGCAACTTAAAAAAAGAGAGGAGGAGTAAAATAAGGAGAAGAAAGTTGCATTTTTTGGGTTTGAATGGAATTATTTACAATTTTATTTTATCTGTTAGCGTTAGTTGTAATGTTGTTTTTTTTTACGCCTAAGGGGCTAAAGTCAGGTTTAGATATTTGGAGAACAGTATATAATGTGAATGCTCTTATTACTGTGTGTTATGACAAGGTTATAATATTCTTTAAATTTATAAAGAAGTTTGAGCAGACAAAACCACCGGCTCCACTTGTCTGTACTATAAAAATACCTATTTACATACATCCGAATTCAAGTAGACCAAGATTATTATATTGACGTATATATTCAGGGTCGCTCCCCAGAAGTTGCTATCGGCGTATCTTTGAGACGAAAAGAAAAAGTCAAATAGGATTTTTTTGATAATATACTTATTCGATTTGAGGTCTTTCCTTATCGTTCGAATTCGATGAAGTTGAGTTATTTGAATTTGTTTCTATGATCCAGGTTTGGAAGTGAAGTATATAGAGACGCAGATTAATGACGTAGGTTGGATAGTAAGAAAATCTATAGTCTAGTATTTTGTATTATCTGAGCGCTAACGTACTTTGGAAGGCAAGTTAAGCAGTCGGTCCCGGTTATTTTCCCTATGCTCCCCCGGCTATGTTTCCGGTTAGACCATGACGTCAGAGGTTTTTAGACGGTCTAAAATCTTCGACACCACCGCTCTGGCGCAATCGGCCTCGAGCAGTCGGCGCCACAACAGAACGCGTGACGACACGACCTACAAATGTGTCTCTAATCCTACAAAATACATATATGAAACCGATATGCTACTGGCGCGACACGACACGCCACGATACGTAAATACGTTTTCACCTTTAAGTTTAATTTCTAAACCAGCCACTATAGTCTAGTGGCTAGTTTAGCTCGAGGCTATTTCAAAACAGACAGTACTTTCTAAGCCCATTGCATATTCATATTCAACTAGCTGAGTTTCAAACAAAATATTATTTATATTTGAATCGATAAGCCGGTTTGAGAATACTAAATCACATGTGGCGGCGCCGAGGCGTCGTTAGGGAGCATATTTCAGTTTAATGTCGGTTATGGGCTGAAAAACTGAGGTGAGCTTAGCGTTGTGTTATGAAAATTATTGGGTTCTATTTGGTAATCATATTATATGTATAGAACATAGATATAGAATATAAATGCGAAGTCGCTTAAGTGAATGGTAATTGAAATTCAGTTCGAATCATAACTTAAAAATCCCCACAAACTAGTCAAGAGCACGTTCAATTATCGGTCCCGGTTGTTTCAATCGTCAGACCAAGTCGGAGGCCTTTAGGCGGTCTAAAAACTCCGACGCCATGGTTGGCCCCTAACCTACACGAACTAATTTACTTTAGTCTAGACACATTTTCTTAAACTCGTTTCATTATATCATCTCATTTAATCGTACATATCATTAGTACATATTGGTTGTCGGTCGCTGATGACCAAGTTGTTTTAGCGACCTTAAATAAATAAATTAAAAAAACCCAGAAGACCCAAAAAACATCAAATAAATGACATATGTCGTATCCAAAGCTGTGTAAAAACTGCACAGAAATTATTCACGAAAAAATTGATTATTCAGTTCTTTAAAGAAAAAGATACAGATACAAAACGGTGCAAAGATACTTTTACGGCCTTGGAGAAAAAATGTAACATCGAAACGGATCCAAAAGCTCTCAACAAGTTAATAATTCAAGCACGTCCTTAAAATAGAAGATAGTGACATTAACCTGAATATACCAGAGACAGACTCGAAACAATAGCATCAAATGGATTCATATCTAGAGAGATGTTCGTGAGTGTATTCACTTTGTAATCTATGCTTATGAACTGGGACATAACTCTCAGAGATTTTGAGCTATTTGGGTTTGAACTTTCGTCACTTTAACAAACTGTAAGCGATAAACCAACTGTAGAATTTACTTTTAGGAAAACTAGGTAGAAAGATTTTGGTTTGCCTTGAAGTGGGACATCACAGGTTAGTTTTTCTGAAATATTTTTCGAAATAAGTTCGATAAATGAAAGAGGAGGTCACAAATATTTAACATTTACGTCTTTTGTACATCTATTACATATAAAAGAAAGTTGTGTTATTCACATAATTTATAACTCGCGAATGGCTTACCCGGTTTTAATTGTGAAACCGCGGGGCACAGCTAGTTTTAAATAAAAACTTCACATCACAGAGTGTTCGTTCTTGGTAGATAAGTTGCAGAAGCAATGGTTTTACCTATTCACATCAAAATACAAGTTTTCATTTTGTGCCATTGTAATGAGTTGAAACATATGTAAACACATTTAAATGACGTCGACTGTACAGCGTAATTGTAAAAACAAATTACAATATTCGCTATTGGAGCGAAGATGTCATCAGTTTGTCCACGTCCACTCCATTAGTTACGCGCTTCGGTTTGATTCCAAGAGGTATAGACAGGAAAAGTTATGCCAACAAACACAAAAGTTAATTTTATCTCAAGTCTTTTGAGTTTATGACTTTTGATGAATGTTTTATGAAAGTTGTTCGAGCGTAACTTCTGTAGATCGTCGAGCTTTCTGCTCGCTTTATGTAACAGTTAAATAAATTACGTATACATTCCGACTTCGGATATGAATGCCGATGAAGTTGAGCTTATGTTGCTCAAAATTGCCAATTTATTAGATTTTTCTTCAATGGTATTATAGAATTTCAATTTGTGTTTGAATTTGTTTTCAAGATATTGAAAATGTTTTTTGATTAAAGTGTCTACTTTTAGAAAGTATAAAATAAACCAACCGAAGTAAACAAGTGTGGTGATCATGCCTCATTTTCCCCACTCTGGTTGAGGTTGAAGGACACTAAATATGTTTTGTTCACAAATCCCACGAAAGACATATCGACTTCATAAATACTGTAAAGTTCATAGTTCATAATAACGAACGACCCAAAAAAACCATACCGATAATATTGAATCCCCCCACCCCTTATACCTGGTATTCCCCCCTCGTGCTACAAGACAGCACCACCCCCGTGTTGTTGGAGAACTCCACATGATGAGGAGGTTCCTGAAGAGTTGGAGCTCGACGCGGCTCCGGGGACGCCCTCACTGCTGAAACAAAAAGTGTATATTAGATTATACATCAATTTTACAGCATTATAATAACAATGTTCATAAGTATTATGTATTGTACAAGTGGTAGCATTTTTATTATAACAACATGGAACATAATTAATTGTGAAAGCAGAACATTAATTACATCCCCGTTCCGCGTGTCAAGATTAACGGGGTGTTTTTGTTTGGTGATAGTTTAGATAGTGTATGCAAAAACTTGTGTTCAGAGTCGTTATTATCTAGTACATGTATGGGAGGTATAGATGGAGGTATAGATGGATAACGCCTATACTCAGAGACGTCAAATGCTTCCTTAGGAGACTTTAATGAGTTGTTTTGACATTTAATGTAAAAAAAATACGTCAATTAGTTAAGTACAAGAAAATCTTTATGTTTGTAATTGAACAAATAAATATTTAGTGTCGATTTAATGACCATTTTTGAATGCGTCAGTGGATACACGGTGGTATGAAAATTAAGGAGATATAAAGACGCTGTGTTAGGAAGTAATCAATATTTGTTTAAAGGATGACAAATTAGTATCCTGAATCATTTTTGAGCAACCGTGAAGTGGGTGCCGTAATGACCAATTTTGAACACATCTCAAAAATCATAAGTGCTAGACATAAAGAGATTGTTGAACTTCAGTTGACCTTAAGAACCTTCCTTTAAAGTCATAATTAAAACTTAACAATGATATTGAATGTAACCTACGAGTATTATAGACGTTTAGCATTATAAAATTACTAGCAGCGCCCCGCGGTTTTCCCCGCGTTGTGCCCGTTCCCGTGGGAATTTCGGGATAAAATGTAGCCTATATAGCCTTCCTCGATAAATAGACTATATAACATATAACAGTGAAAGAATTATTCAAATCGGTTCAGTAGTTTCTGAGATTAGCGCGTTTAAACAAACAAACAAACAAACAAAACAAACTCTTCAGCTTTATAATATTAGTATAGATTCACGAGAGTCTCTACATAAATTAATAAGTACCTACTTGATAAATTCTACAAATTCTTATAATTATTCCGATAATATATGAGTAACATAGTACTATGGTCTATTCCCAGATCCCAGATCAAATTTGTAAACAAATGTGATACCAGTGCACAAAACCTGCACGAAAATCGTGCAGTTGTAAATTTGACGATTTCACGGTATTTATTTATCTTATAAAAATAAGGGGATAGCTATAGTTATTCAAACGATTATGCAGTATTGACTTTTATACGATTGTTATTCTGAAGAAAATTAAAATTATCAAAAGCTTTTTTTGTGCAGTTTATATATGTATACTTGGAACACTACAGAGACGCAGAACATTTTTTAGAGTCGACATTTTATTTTATCGTGGTTCGTATTTCGGACTCAAAAAAAAGCGCTAAGTACACTACCTCATACGTGGCGTGGAAACGTGTGCATCATTATGCACACATTGGTCATTATTGACCATTACAACTTTTACAACTTTTTAAATCGTTATATCTCAAAAAGAGTGACTCGTGGGAAAAAAGTATGAAACATTTTTTGTAGATAATTTTACTATCAACAATTTTGTCTCAGATATTTTTATGATAAAACTTACCGTTTCGCTGAAAATCGTGAAAAACAAATTTTTTTAATCTCTTTCTTTTTAATTTAGTGATAGTTTTATTATAAAATGTGAATTACTCAGATGCAGAACCTTAACTGAATATCTCTTCGGATAGTGAATAAATGTATGTAATGAACTTGCAGTGTTTTAAATGTCCTAATTTAGAATAAAATATGTTTTCTTGTTGTAGTAAATAATAAAAACAAGCCTTATAAGTTCATACAGAAATATTTAATATTTTTTATAATTTTATAATATTATTATTTTTAAATGAAATTACCCGAAGGTTCGACACATCTGACCTTCGGGTAATTTAACATTGACAGTGACAAAATCTTGACATAACTTTGTTTACAAATTTGATCTGGGATCTGGGAATAGACTATAGTATAATAATTTCTCATCTCTATCATAATATATTGATAGTACGTGTTTCCCAGACTACGATATGATAGTGCTAATTATTGGAGTAGGTAAGCTTTGCTCCTTACAGATAAGCTTCGCAAACTATCGGTTCTAACTTACACAACATACTATACTAGCTACGCAACGTGGTTTGCTCGCGTTTGTACATATTCCAAAGTCAATAAGATGAGAGTAAACAGAAATGCACCGAATAGACTGGATTAATAAGGACGTTCGTGTAAGTTAGTGGCCAACTCTTGTGTAGAAGTTTTTGGACCGTCTATAAGCCTTGGTCTATCGATTGAAAGAACCGGGAGCGACAATTCCATGTATCCTCCGAAGCACGGTAGCGCACAGATAAAAATGCCACTATTGGCCACCAACCAAAGTAGGGGCTGCACAATCGTCATGAGCTAACATTGCTTAGTCAAACAACGCCACGAGCTCTGTAAATGAATTAAAAGTACCTTAAGTATTATTCCAGTTGGTTTAAAGTAAAAGGATAGCATTTAAACACATTCGAAATTTGATCGACCTTATGTCAAAATTGGCATTTAAAAACGAGTCTAGCACACGATCGACCAAGTGGCTTATTTAAAGTGATGCCAGTTTAATTGGACACATAGGATAAGGTCGAATTAGAATCGAATTAGAATCGTTTTGATTTCATAAAACAGAACGTGTTTAAATGAAAGATCCAATGAATTTGAACTTCATTCAAATCTATTGAAGCATTCCATTGAGACACATCCTTACATTAAATACACGGACATCGTTACTTCCTATTGATATTATTAGTAGGATTAAACGTTTGTACCTGTTATATGGAGCATCTGTGACTATTACTATAAATACCTTAATGGTATAATGGCGTAGGTTTCTATGGAACAAAGCCTGCGGCCACTTAGATTACAGGCGATTAGCCTGATATACGTTGTTAGTATCTATGTTAGTTCTGTTTCTTTTCTTAGAAAAGTTTTGTATGGAAACTTATCTAAGTGCTAGGCGTAAAAGTTACGAATACAAAATTTACTATTATAATATTATTGAACTTTTCTTTTTGCTATGGGCTATTAAAGCTCAATATACCCGAAGAAAAGTTCCAAATATTTACGAAAGTAATTCCCATTTTTGTAAAAAACTTTAACAGAAAACTTTGTTTCTCTTTTAGATATTCCTAAATAACCTCTAACTTCTGAAATTCCTAAGAATAAACTGCTATTGAACTGTAATTGCTATTCTAGAACAGACATTATGCAATATCATTCAAATCTGTTCTATATATTTCTCATCGTTGGAGACTCACGGGCCATTCCTCTCCTCTTAAAGCCTATTCGGGTCATTGTGTCACATTGAGTCTTCATCTTAAGACGGCCTGTGATTGGGTGACATAATGCACCAAACTGGAGAAAATCTATACTTAATATATAAAGAGGTAACGTTTTTAACTTTGTTTGTTTTTAAGGGCGAATCTCAGGAAATACTGGTCCGATTTAAATAACTCATTTTGTAATGGATAGCCAAATTTACCGGGAAGGTAATAGGCTATTTTTCATACCGAAATTCCCACGGGAAAGGGTATAACGTGGGTAAAACCGATTACCTGCCGCACTTAGAGTCACTAATGATTCCTTGAGAGTTAACAAGTGATTTTTGATTTCAATAAATTGGTGTGTAATTAATTAACGTCATTGAGTAAGGGATTGAGTAATGTATGTTGCAAATAAATATGAATATAAAAAGAGTTTCCATAACAACATCAACAGACTATAAAGTAGAACGAATGCAACTGACAAAGTAAATATAATTGGTACTCGTTACCGCATCGCGTCACACGTTCCGTATCTAGTTTAGTTATTATGCGATATAAAACGATACGATACTCGATATAACTTCGAGACAGGTTTATTTACTTGAATAATAAATATGTAGAGCGATCGAGATTCTAGCGATTAAGTTGTGTGCTTTCAAATATGGCTGAAGTGAACTAGTTTATGCAAACACTACCAGCGCCTCGCGGTTTTATCCGCGTTGTATCCGATCCCATGGGAGTTTCGGGATTAAAAGTAGCTTAGAACCTTCCCGTTAAATGTGGCTATATATTATAAAAATAATTATTTTAGTTGACAAGTAATTCCCGTTATTAGCTCGAACATAATAACAAACAGACTTGCAAAACCTCTTTATAATATTAGTATAAACTAGTATAGATGTGAAAGCTGTGAGAGATGGTTCAAATTGGGTTGAAACGATAGTTTTATGAGAATGACGGAGAGTTTTTAAGGTTTACCGTATTTGTAAGTTAAAACAGTCAGTGGTGTAATTAGACGACATTTATGGGGTCACTCTAAAATTGACAACCGAATAATTAAAATTATGATTAGCATTAAGTTAGATGGAATACTATATCAGGAATAATATAACAAATATTAGTTTTTATTTGTGTTTTAACTATGTTTCATAACTAAATGTTTTTTCAAAATCACGGAAGAGCGAAGCACTTACTGCGTAACTTGTCTATTTCGGGTTCAAAATCAATAGGTACTATTTATACCGATTTTAATAAAATCATATTCTACGAATAACTTATCAATATAGGTACACGATAAAATAAGCTTGTTCGACAATGGAATTATAAAGCTTATTTTCAGAGCGGCAGAAAATGGTTCGACTGTAAAATATATTTATTCAATGACTAAATGGAATAAATAGCTAATATAATTTTGACGTTAGGCGCTTTAGGTTATTTAATGTTTACGCTGTGGCACATTGCGAATTATATCTTTAAATTGAATTGAAACTCAGGAATATATTTAATGATTATTTTAAGGTTATTTTCAAGTATACCTTGCATACCAGGTATACTCGCATCTAACTTTTTAAACTAATTTCCAAAATAGTTCTTAATATAATGATGTTTAAAACGGTGTTTTGTTACTAAATCGCTACATAGTATAAAACAAAGTCACTGTCCGCTGTCTGTCCCTATGTATGCTTAGATCTTTAATATTACGCAACGGATTTTGATGCGGTTTTTAAAATATATAGAGTGATTCAAGAGATAGGTTTTCATGTATAAAGAATCCCGAAATTCCCACGGGAACGGGCACAACGCGGGTAGAACCACGGGGCGCTGCTAGTTAAGTTAATAAATAATAAACACATCAATGGTTTTATTTAGTTCGTTATTTGCTCATGGTTATTTGCTGAGTTTTCGGATTTATTTCTATTGCATTTGTTTTGAGTTATTAGATTTGATATACAATGTATATTGTAAATAAGGGAACAAACTAGGTTAAAGCATTACGGAATTATAGCCTCGGTATTTACAGTGATGATGTTGGTAATTTTATAAATCGTATTTTTTATTTCGTATCGTATTTATTGATGAACGTATAATTTATAAGAGATACTTTTTTATCTTAATGTTCTTTTGATATACTTGCTACCGTGAGAGTGGATTTATTTGTGCTTGACATATTGTTCAAAAATCATTCATTGACCTCTCTTATAAGTAACTCTGAGTGCGATAGTTAGTGACACTTTTCAATAAACAATTATTAAACATCCCAAATTACTTTAGTTCAACTAAGGAAATAACAGATAACACAAGCTATTAGTCAACTCTTTCCAAATACAATGACAAACTACCGTGGAATACTATCTTTTTTAGATAAGAAAGATACAAAGCCCGCTACACAGAGTATTTTCAGATTGAGCCGATAGTCATAGCCGGTCGGAGCAGGCCGCAAGCCGCAGCGTTCGATTTCCGTTTAATTTCGCGACGACCGCGAGTGTCTCGTCTATTCTTCTATACCTGTACTATGCCCTATCCCGGTCATTGGCTTGATGAAAATCAGCCTGGTTTATGTTTCAAGCTTTTGGAGATAGTTGTTACCTTTATCTGTGGCGTCAAAAGTGAGATTATTGAATGGAATTGTTTTCTACTAACGCCCGTACTCAGAGACGTCAAATGTTTCTTTAGTAGAGATTCAATGAGTGATTTTGACATGTAGTGTATGAAAAGTAACGTCAATCAGTTTAGTGTTGATTTAATTGATGTCTCTGAGTGTGGGAGTAAGTGACTGTCTATCCTGTTAATTATGACAAATTTTCATATGTTACCTTTAACATTTATTTAAAAAATGCTTAGTTTAAATAAATGCTGTGGAATATATTGTAGTTGACAACTTCACAAACCGTTTATTCCTACCCTGAAAGTTGTTTTGTCTGTCTACGCTTAACCATATTCTATGAAACTCAACTAAACCAAATTCGCAATTTCAACACGTCAAGCTATATGTAACTGTTTCTAGTTCTTCAACGTATTCCATTAAAGGTTATATTTGCTTGTAAAGTAAATTAATTTAGAATTCAGTTTGTAAGTACTTGGTAGCTCTGCGGATGACAGCGCATATCCTGTGTGCATGCAAAATTGAACTGTAATTACAGAAACGACGATAATTTCCTTTGAAAGTTGCTTCTCAAATGTTCACCTTGCCGTTTTCTCGTGGAGTTTCAATTTGAAATAAGGCGATTATTACGCCCAATGAATTCGCACAATGAGATTTCACGCTGCCATTTTGTTGTGTGGGAAAAAAGGATTGTTTATTTTAGGTTAGGGTTGTAATAGCTAGTACCTAAATAATTTTATTTGTTTATATTTTTTGGTTTGGATGTTTGCAAACACTATAACAATTTAAGGGCTGGAAAGCGTAAATAATATACTCGATAAACTTTAAAAATCTCTATTTTGCCCGTACTCAGAGACGGCAAATGTTTCCTTGATAGAGATTGAACGAATGATTTTGACATGACTGTAAT
Organism: Cyclophora punctaria; assembly: GCA_951394245.1. Taxonomy (NCBI): domain Eukaryota; kingdom Metazoa; phylum Arthropoda; class Insecta; order Lepidoptera; family Geometridae; genus Cyclophora; species Cyclophora punctaria. The sequence goes on from OX596183.1 coordinate 3,949,167, forward strand.
GTATGGAAAGTTACGTCAGTTAGTTAAGTGTCGGTTTAATGGACGTCTCCAAGTGCGGCAGTTAAAGAGTAATTCTCTTGTGTTTTTTTAAGTAGGTCTATCATATATTTAGATATATTCCTAATTAGGAAATAGCTGTGGTTAGCCAAATGTAACAGTCGTATTCTTTACATTACTGCGGTCACCGCATGTCACTTGCAGCGAATGAGACAGTGTTACTACCATTATGTCTTAATCACCATTCCAAGTAAAACATCTTCCCACTACATACAAGCAGTCACTATTTCAATGTCCTGCCAATATAGTGAATGAATAGAGGATGTAGTGGAGACGCGGCGGTGATATAATTACGTCGCAGGCGGCTTCGGGAAATAGCGTTGACATATTGGCGTTACTGCTGATTGTTCGATGTGTACCTTTTGATTATGTCTGTTATGGGTAACTGAGTATTAATTGGTATATATGTAGCTATTAATCATTATAAAGTGAGTGATTTTGAGTAGCCCGGGACTCACTTCAAGATAACCGACTTATATCGAGTTACTAGCAGTAGTCTGGGGTTTTACACGCGTTTTCGGGATAAAATAACTTACAAACTTCCTGTTGAGCACTTACTGTGTCAGGGATTGCGGGTTCGATTCCCGCTCGGAGTCAAAAATATGTGCAGACAGTGTGAATTATATATTCATAAAAAGTATTTGTGTATGTACATGTAATAGCATCAGTTAGATAAATTCAATATAACACAAGCCAAGAGCATAGTTTGGGTCTAATTAACTGTTAGTGAATTTGTACAGGTGTAAAGAGAAAGAGAAAGGCATGTTTACGCCCAAGTTTCACCAAGCACGGTAGCGCTCAAATAAAAATAACACTATGGTATATCCATCCAAGTAGTGACCAAGTTTAAAGCCACATTCACGTTGCATTAGAATCGCTCATACTGAGACCTCATCTCTGTAGCTCTCCAGTGCTATAGCTCTGATTGCCTCCATTCAACATTTCAATCCTGTATTTCATCCTGTCGACAAAACGATAAGCCCGTAATCCTCGCTTTATAGCCAACTTCAAAATACAAGGTCTTGTTTTAATAGCTTCTACATATTTTATGTGAAAACTGTATCGTTTGGAAATAATAAAACGTTGTACGTTTTTAGTGCAGGCAAGTGTATGAGTTTTGTTTTGTTGAATTAAACTTTGCAATGGAAGGAATAATTTATATAGTTTTGTTCAACAAAATTGTACGTTACATTTTGTTTTGTTACACTTTCTCGCAAAATGATCGATACTTATCCTACTAATATTATGAATGCGAAAGTTTGTGAGGATGGATGTATGGATGTATGTTTGTTACTCTTTCACGCAAAAACTACTGAACGGATTTAGATGAAACTTTACAGTAATATAGTTTATACATCAGAATAACATATGGGATACATTTTATCCTGAAATTCTCGCGCGAACGGGTACAACTCGGGTGAAACCGCGGGGCGCGACTTATAATATTACAGCAGGAAAATAATTATAACAAGAACAAAGGAATAAATATAGCTGATTTTGATTAATCACTTTGTTATTGACATTTTGATAAATAATGGATTGCTTATTAATCAGCCTCCGTGGTCTAGTGGTTTGAGCGCTCGGCTCACGATCCGGAGGTTCCGGGTTCGATTCCCGGTGGGGATATCTCACAAAAATCACTTTGTGAGACTGTCCTCAGTTTGGTTAGGGCATTGCAGGCTGAATCACCTGATTGCCCGAAAACTAAGACGATTCCGTGCTTTGGAGGGCACGTTAAGCCGTCGGTCCCGGTTACTTTCTACGGATAGTAGTCGTTACATGAGCCATGTCAGAGGCCTTTGGCGGCTCAAAAACTCTGACACCAGGATTGGTCAGGTTTACCATCCACTCGATAAGAAGAAGAAGAATTGCTTTAAACAATATTGCACGGAAAATACCTGCCATCACTGATGATACAGTAGGTAGAGTATGGTGTGTAGATTAGGCGTCATCTCCAGGCTTTCCTACTGTGCGAATGAGTGAGCAAACTCCAGCACTACAAAGCGTTACAAACATATGATTTTCAATCAAAAAAGGCCACTAGGCTTGCAAAATCACCACAACACATACAACAAACATAAACCAGCCAATAATATCGAAAGTCCAGCTTCTTTTCGTATATATTTGGCCTGATATTTGCTGATTACATTCGGATTCTCTAAACAGTATCTTGATTGAGGATAACATAGAACATGGCCTAGCTTTTATTTATATTATTTATACACATTTTGTGGAATGTTGTGTTCTACCAGCTTAATAAAATAGAAATGGAAAATATTGTTTTGTTTTTGTTTATTTATGTAGTGAGCTTTTTTATAGTGAACCTTTTTTATGTAAGTTCGTATGTTTTATTTATTTTTATTGTGTGTAAATTATAACCTTTAAGTCCAATTACCTAATCTATACTAGTATATTAAAGAATAGAAATAGAATAGAAAACATTTATTCAGACGAATCACACAACAAAAAACGAAAAAATAAAACAAAGACAAAAAGAAAACAACAGATATTACATACACTAAACAATTACACAGACAGCTGAAGTTTATTTGTTTGTTTGAAAGCGCTAATCTAAGAAACTATTATTCGATTTGAATAGTTATTCCTGTAATGAATAGTTTCATTCAATGGAAAGATTGAAGGTATATTTTTTTCAGGGACCAGTTTAATGAGGGTAAACTCGCGGAGGGCTGTTTGTTGCCTATATTCTTTGGTAGATGAAGTAAGTTTAATAATTCGTCATCCTCATTCCGTTCATAAAACATTACTATTGTTAAAATAAACAATGAATCCTTATTAAACATCCTTCTAATAAGCGGACAAGGATCCATTCCAATGCTCATTGAAATCCAAAAGGAAGATGAAACTGAAAAAATAATCAGAAAAATGTGAGTCGACAGTCTGAATCTTTCAGCGGCTATTGAAAGTCGTGAGGTACGTCAAGTCACCGCTGATTGCTCATTAGCAACACAATAGGTCACTATACAATGCCTTCTCAAGTACCTATACAACATACACAATAATAATTGGACCCTATATCCCAATAAACAAGACCCAATTTCCAACTTAATGCTTTATCATAACTACTTACTATTTATGTTAAGAGATTCGGTCGGGTAAGTGCTTGCCGTATTCCGTACTAAATACGGTTTGATTAATAATAGTTTTCCGCATAGCGGTGCGGCTAAGTTTATCTCCTAGATGTTGTAATAGGTATTTGTGGGTTTAGTTTTAATTACTAGTTCTGCTTCGATTTGCATTACTTAAAACGATATAAAACCTACAACGTGTGACATATGTTATTTCAATTCCAAAATTGCCTATTCATGAATAGGCAATTTTGGAATTTAGTTTTTAGTTTGATCAAGACAGAATTAATCAGTTCTATTGAGAATTTGGATATTCAAGTCTAAAATACTTTTTAAACTCACACGATTTGCACTCATTATAAATATATGAACCGCGACCGTATCGCGTTAAAATATATATAATAGAGTCATCCCGTGACTACTAGTCGTGTAAGCCACTCGAAACTTCGGATAACGTTTTTTAATAATCTCGATCGTCATACTTGTCGAATTACTCGCTCGTTCGCTGGCGCAAACGTTTTACCAAACGTTCGTCCTTATCTGAGCCATGTTAGCCAGAAGAACTACAACTATTCAAACATCTTTCTATAAATTATCTAAGTATCTATAAATACAAACTTTCGGATTCATGATAATATTAGTAAAGTACATTAATTACCGTCACATGGGTATTAATACAGGGAATTACGTAATACGGAGGCTATAAGCAGCTGTGGAATATTATAGGAGATGTAAAGGAAATCGTTATTCAAAATATGTATTCGATGGGAACGTTTTCCGCAATTAGGGTTTACCAAGTTGGGGTCTTTTGTAAGTCCGCACTCAAAGTATTCCGATCAATTTATCATTCATAACAAAAAATCTGTAGAGGCACAGAAATATTCATAAATTATTTTTAATATTATTGAATTTATTTTGTTTGCCTCTTTGACAAACATCTGTTGTTCTTGTTAAGCAACGTTCAAAGAAAATTTTAAAGGGGTTTAAACATTTCATATCTGCTTTTAAGACATGATCTTAGACTCCTCTTTTTTGTACTGATATTGATATAGATGTATTCACCATGGAGGCTTTAAATAGTAACCTATCAGACTGAGAGTAAGTACTAAGACTTCTCTCATACCATCACATCCATAATCTCATTTCTTTTCATTCATTCTGTAATAAATAAAATTCTTTAACCAATAGTCTTTTGACTACAATTTTTAGAAAACGCCGTTATTGAACAATGTCTAGAATTTGAAAAGGTATTCAAAAATGTCGATTAAGTTTAGAGGTCAGCGGCGGGACAAAGGAATGAGATCAAACGATATTACGCCGCAAGCATTTATCGCATTTTTAAACTTTACTCCAGCGTAATATATAAGTACGACTATAGGAGTCAGCAATGCGAGTTCTTTGAAAATACAATGCACCTTATATTTCTACCATTAACTTTAGTCATCCTAATATCTACAGTGAGATGAGAGGCCTTTGCCCAACAGTGAGACATTACAGGCTAAATTACTTTACCATGCTTTTATATTCAAACTAAACCTACCATGAATTTGTCGCTCATTGCGTAGTTTGACTAAACTATGTCGACTGATCGCGATTGTTAAGCTACGTATATCTCGGGCATTACTTAGATGAGTGACAGCTCTCGGTATTTCCATTTGAGTGCTATGGTCTTCCAGTGAATACCTCACATTGTTATTTCTAGAAGTTTTAGTAGTCAGCTCATGTCAGAGGCCATAAAGCAGTCTTGAAACTTCGACACCATGATTGGTCACTAACTGACTCGGTCTTGCTAACTTGCATTGCCATTTATGTCAGTAACGTATCCGTTACGCATATATATCGTTTACCTATATGATTTTATTAAAATGACGATCCTATTAAAATGTAAATGAGACGGACCTCTGTCATAAAACATTGGGTAGAAAGTGATTGGGTTAGCTATCCATCGCGGCAGAGAGGGTGTGATCATGTCGTTAGGGTAAGTCTGAGGGAGTAAAATAGATTTCTGTCTTTGTAGTAATTAATTTCTTAGGGCAAAGTAGGTAAGGCTGCTAATGTCGGCTAATCCTCCCCATTCTACTGATATCTTCAGTGAGATTGCTTGACCTTGCTTAGCATTGACATTACACTTTTTAGACAGCTCTATTAATAACACATTGAAGGCATTAGTTAATTAATGGGAAGCTTTCTAATGATATTAATTTCATCACTATTGAACTTTTTAGTTGACGTTTCAAAACAACTTCCAATTATTTTCTTCAGTGACCAAAAATACCATATTGGCGTTAGATTTTGACTTGACTGTCAAATGATTGGCATAAAACAAAACGAGCTAGATATCAAGATGGATTATAACACCTGGTAACCCTTCAAACTTGAGCGCACAGCACCAGTCTCCAACACCCTTTGATCTATCATCTATTATCTCAATTTTCCGCATTAAACACATATTATGAAGACAACACGTTGCTACTAATTAATTCGTTTAGTATTCCCCACAACACGACCCCTTGAGTCATAACAACGTCGCGTCACCTGCAAGTCGAATTATAATTAAGTAGCGGGAATATTCGTCAGCGTTTACGTAATTGGAATCTCTAATTAGCATCGCGAGGGAGCTGAATTGTAAAAAGTGTAAAGATTTGTCGACGCAGTGTGGACTCGTTAATCGGTATTGATGGTAGGTTTAGCTAATTGGTGTTTTTTTTCGTGGTTTTTTGAAACTTTGTACTGGATTTAGGTAAAGAGAATTTTGATGAGTGTGGTTGAAGTATTTTCAGTGTTTTTTGGTAAAGCGATACGATTTTTGTTTAAGTGGTTTTAGGTTAATATTATGCCTTGAAATTAGTTAACTAAGTTTAGTTAGTTTACTTAGTTAACTAAGTTTTCAATTAGCTAATAGCTGCGCTTTTGGTCTGAAACCAAATGTTATTAAAATAATTGATCATACGTAAATGTTTACGTTTACAACTCAAACGTTACTTTTATAACACTATTTACCTTATCTAATACCATTTCAATATAAAGCTGTGATACACTAGAGGTGTAAAGTCAGGCCAACAATCGATAGGGTTGGGTGCGCTCGCTCGTGCGTGCTCGGCCGTGAATACGCGCCTTTACTCGGCAAATTAACGCTCGTGTCGACTACTATAAACTACACACTGCCAATACATTTTTATAGTAGTTTTTTGTTATTTTTTGGCGGCAAAAAGAGCGTCATTGTTGTTGTGTTAGATTAGGTTAGATGAATTTAATTTTTTCTACTACTGTTTAAATTTGACAAGCGTTATGATTATGCCTAATCCACTGTACTGATATCTTCAGTAAGATGAGAGGCTTTTGCCCAGCAGTGGGGTATTACAGGCTAATACTTTACTTTACTGTTAAGATGCGTGTTATATTTTCTTTCTTTGAAAGTTACAGTTCTTTGAAACTGTAATGAGAATGGATTTAGTCTTGTAAGTGAACATAATAAGTATATGATGATCATCTACTGACATGAACTATAAACACTTCGAAAGTTTGTCATGATGTAATCAATCCGTTTATAACAATTAGGTTACTTTAAATTCCAATAATCTCAACACTTCAAAGTTCTCTCAGATGGACTTAACTCATTTGAAACCAAGACACATCGCTAGTTTATTTACGTTTATAAAAAGCATCATAGTCTTTTACGGCGCTATCCATCTGATATTCTATTAAAGTTACAGTCTGACATAAAAGAGCTTTATTAAACTCTATATTTTCCGTCGTGTTTTCGTTCCGTGAAGTATAACGGTGGATTTGTACGGTCTCATTGAAATTCATGAGATAGCGGCTAAGACAATCCGCGCAACTAGAATATACTAATAGTATAAGTGAACTGTTCGTGTTTTACATCCCGATCTAGAGCCGTTCCAAGAAGCTACGTGACGGGTTTCATTGATTTACAAATAATTTTCTTGACATTATTCAAAGATTGTGTTTTAAAAACGACTTTTGTATTGAAATAAAATAACTACGAAAAAATAAGAGACATGACTACGAAAAACGTAGCAATTTCGTAGTAATTTTGCTACGCCATAGCTCGTAGACAAAATATTTTCTGCCTAACTAAAATTAAGAAATTCCAGTAATTGATAATGCTGTAGTATTAAGTTTAATTGTTTATTCCGTTACATTGCTCATGAAGTAACCTTGAATACAAAGATAAGCATATTTCTCCTCTATAATTTTACGTTTATTACCATCAACCTAACAAAGCTACGAACTTAAAAGCTACATTTCAACTAACATAATGCGGTAACAAAACATGTTGGAACTTCCCAAACAGTTTAAGTTGAAGAAAATAAAAGTAAATTCCAAATATCCGGCCGCGGAGTGGCTGCCAAAATTCACCAGGGAATGTTTTTCTTACAAGTTAGCGCTGGCCTTTCGACAGATGTTTTACTTTCGAAGTCCAGAGAACTTCACGTATCGAATACATTTAAATGAACGAACTTAATGGCTATTGTTCTGAATGAAACATCGAGAAGTTTCAGTCTTGATGCTACTTTGATTTTGGAAGCTTTTAATAATATGATTTCTTGGTTAGTTAAGAGGAGTTTCGTATATGATTACAGTAAAGTTGTTGAATGTAAATAAGTATAGCCACCAATCATATTAAACGTAGCGTGGTAGAAAAGCACCCAAGAACCTTAAGTTTAGTAGTTTAAACTGTATTTAGTCAGTCTTCTGGATTCATTCCTTCATTTCGAGTAGGTTAGTGGTCAACCCTAGTGTCAGAGTTTTTAGACCGCCTATAGACCTCCGATAAGGTCTATTAATTAAAGAAGTGGGACCGACTGCTTAATGTGCCCAACGAAGCACGGTAGCGCTCAGATAGAAATGCGACTATCGGCTACCCATCCTGGTAGGGCGAGCAGGATTATAAATAGATTTAGAGGAGCGCACACGACGAACCAGATGTCAACGCTCTTATGTCTGTAAAACTAACTTTCAGGCTACAACTCCTTAAATTGACCAAAGACAGTTTTATTTTCGTCGAAAAGGCTATCTTAAGACTGTCGTGATTACTCCACTATGCACTATAGTCATGATTAATTCATTTAGAATAGGTCAGTAGCCAACCCAGGTATCGGAGTTTTAGACCATCGTCATGATAGTCCTTAGACAGACTTACATATCGTCAGACAGATGTCGGAGGCCTTTAAGCGGTCTAAAAACTCCGACAACAGGGTTGGCGCTACCTACTCGAACTTTTTTGGTAAATACAGCTTTTAATACTATTACTATAAATGCGAAAGTTTGGTAGACATGTATATGTATAAGTACACTAGCAGCGCCCAGCAGTTTTACCCGCGTTGTGTCCATTCCTGTGGGAATTTCGGGATGAAAAATAACCTATGTTACTCGTGAATAATCTAGCTTTCGAATGGTGAAAGAACTTTTTTAAAAACGGTCCAGTAGTTTTTGAGCCTATTCATTCATTACAACCAAATAAACAAAGTTTTCCTCTTTATAATATTAGTGTAGATTTGATGTTCTTTCTCATTAAATGGCTGAGCGGATTTGAATGAACATTTTCAGTTAGTTCAATACGTGGCAACTGGGATCTACCCACAAAAGTTTCTGTTGCTAATATCTTCGTTATGATTACGGGGTGGAATAATACCGTTGAATAATTACGATAAAATCCTATAGAAAGTTTAATTCTTGCAAAGTATCGCTTCAATAAATCAATTCAAAGACAAATAGCGTCCCGAAGAAGACAAAATGAAGTATTATCGTTAATGACGTACAATATTGAGGCTCTAGTCGTTTGTGGGAAGGACATTAATCATTTTTGGGTCATCTCAGACTCGTTAATAACTACTATTACTGATAATAGGTATCTCGATTAACAAAGTTGAAGCAGAAGCAGGTTTTCAGAGATTACAAAGTTTAGCACTATGCAATAGAGCATAAATATTTTTATAAATTTGTTGAAAACAAATCTCTTTAGTCTCTATTTTAATGAAGTCTGAATGGGTCTAGGTATAGACTGAATTGGTCTAGATTCTCTAAGGTATTCTCTCAATGTGTCAGCAATTACAAAGAAATATATTATGACTTAGTGCCAAACTGTTTGCATCTGGAAACACGGTTAACTGAACTCGGATTTAGTGAATCAATTATGAAGTTTGATATCAGTTTAACTCGTGAAATTGGATTAAGTTGAATTGATCGAGTTCAGTTGTAACGGTGAATTGGGGCTGCTAACGGGCAAGTTTTATTAAAAGTCAAGAAATAAAAGTGTATATTAATATGTAAGACACTAGCTTTCTATTAGACTAACTCAACTTGTCACTCACTTAAAACAAACGACTTGTAAGATATGAGTAAACAACTTATAGCGTTCGTGGCGTAGTTTGACTAAGCGATATTAGTTCATTATGATTGTTAAGCAACGTGCAGCTCGACCCCTACTTGGATGGGTGGCCGATAGTGATATTTCTAACTGAGCGCTACCGTGCACGGCACGTTAAGCAGTCGGTCACGGTTATTTCAATCGTCAGATCATGTTGGAGGCCTTTAGGCGGTCAAAAAACTTCGACACCAGGGTTGGCTACTGATCTATCTCGAAAAGAATGAATGAATGAGACTAATTAAAAGACCTAAATTGACACGTAAGCTATGTTGCCTGTTCTCTGTGCCCTGCGTTATACATTTCGTAACCATTCTCTGTACGCTTTGTTCTAAAGACTTTTGGAAATGATGATTACAGTTTGTTGCTAACAGTAATTAGGAAAGGAATACGTAACGATGGCAAAAGTCAATTAGTCACTTTTTGATTGTTATAAGTGAATTGAAGCTATATAATATTAATTATACTAATGAAAGACAGTGAACGACTCTATAATGAATAAAAGAGGACCCCTTGGAATCTTTATAATTACGATTTCAATAGAAATACTTAAATATTCATTGAAGTTATTTAATTGGAGCGGGATGAGTGTTCGGTGTAATTTGGTATTGTAATACGAGTTTAAGGAGAACTTGTTATAAGGACTTGTATAGAGATATGTTATAGAATATTTATTTATTTTATTTTATTTATTTATTTTTTTGTTATGGTTTTTTATAGCTGAAGTATCACATTTGTATTACTTTCTAGTATTATTTTAAAACTAGCTATGCCCGCGACTTCGTCAGCCTGGTATTTTGGTTTCTTTTTTTAAATAAAAAAAGCCTAACTTACTTTTTATTACATCAGCTACCTGCCAGTAAACGTCGCGTGAAAATCGGTCCAGCCATTTCAGAGATTAGTCGGAACATACAGACAGACAGAAAACATATAAAAATATGTTATATTGTATTACAGAGTATAAATTCATATGCACGTAGTTAAAAGCGGTTATTTTAATATTTCAAACAAACACTCCAATTTTATTTATATGTATAGATGTCCTTAACCTATGTCAATAACAGACACAATGAAAGTTCATTATCCTTCAGTATTTTAGGCTAAACATACGTATACTCGTGTTATAACAACACAGCACAATAAGCTCATTCGCCACTAAATCATTCCACAAAAAACTCTCCCATTGTTTTATCCATCCAAAAAATAGACGAATAATAAAATTAAAATTACAGTAGGGTATTTCGAGCCAACCCATGTTATCCACTTGACAGCTGCTTAAAAAAATTAAGCGCAGTGATGTGTGATAGCGAGGGCTGTCGGGGCACTGGCCTAGTTTATTTTATGGTAGATTCAGACGGTTCATTCGTCGTTCATTTCCTTGTTTCATTTTACATCATTTTCTTATAGTGACACGTTTGACAGGAGACTGAAACGAAAATGCCGAATGAGTTTATCAGTGAACCAATCAAATGATGTAGTATCTTTTCATTCGACATCATTCAATCTCATTCCGAATGAATTACAAATCGACGCCATAATTAAACAATACAGATGAATGTTCATTACTGCGTCATTCCTCCTAAGCCGAAAGAACATGAGAATGAACTAAAAATCTACACCATATTTAATTAATGTGGATGAATGTTCATTACTACTTAATTCCCATGTCATTCTGGTTAAGAATATGGAATAAAAGAAAAAAATATTTATTCCCTCAAGTGAACAACCTTAATTCACTCGAGTGAACCGTCTAATTCCGCCTTTAACTTGCTTTTGTGACCGGGTTCGGGTCTGCGAATTGTGATGGGATTAGTGAGTGATAGGATTACTAGTGACTAACGGTTACAATTACACACTAACAAGGGTTAGTTTAAATGGTAGTTGTGGCGGTTGAATGGAAGTTTGTATTTATGTAGGTGTAAGATGTTATGTACGTTATCAGCTCATGTTGGATCTTAGAACCTTCTCATACTCAACCTACTACAAAGTACTATAAAACTAACATGTTAATTGGAATTGTTTCGTTTGACAAAGTACTAAATATCTTAATATTCCATTTGCGGGTGATTATACTTACACCTATATAAGAAGTCTTTATATAAATTGAATTGAATAGGTATAGATAGCGCAAATTTTAAATACAATATGGATGGATATATAACATGGTTTTTTTTTTGTAGTTCTGGTACAGTTTATTTGCCTTAAAAGTAGATTGGCTTAAAAGGGGTGCCACGGTGAGAGACGGCGACAGTGATTGTAGTTTTTTTTTAAATGGTTACAAGGTGAGATTTATTTATTTAATGCATTGAGTTATATGTACTACGTACTAGAGAAGCCACTTCAAACAAGCTTCGTGAGAGATTCGCACCGGACAGGTGTCCAGTGTTCACTTAGTCGATGGCCAGCTCTGGCCAGAACTACATGTGTTACAGCTATTGTTTTTTCAAATAAAATATGCCCTCATGTGCATTGCGTTATTGCAAAAATACTTTAAGAAACACAAATAGAAGTAAAGAAGTGACCTTTCACTCGTAGGTATAATTTTCTACTCCGAAAACAATTTTAAATAAATATTTAAAAATAAATATTTTTACATCAACAAACGGTCATATTACAAAGAGTATATGAGATATGAGATACAGAGTGGACACTATCGACGAGCATTGATAAATTCCTAATTCCGATTGATATTATATATGAACCATCTTTTTATATTAACCGACTTCAAAAAGGAGGTTTGTTCGACCCTAAGTTTTAAAAACATAGTTCTATTTTTTGTCTGCCATTTCTCGGAAACTATTGATCCGATTTGGGCGGGATTTTTTTAAAATGGGTTTTTTATATAAATATCTTCAAAAAAAAAAACATGAAAATCGGTTCATATAGTTACAACGGATTATACATCCGCGAGCGCACAAAAAAAAATCATGTATATACGGACAAATTGAGAAACTTCCTCCTTTTTTAAGTCGGTTAAAAAACCTTTTGCTATTATTCTTCATATACTTTTTATAAAAATAAAAAATTACTTCTGAGATTATTGAAAAAAAGACTAGGTACATATTTCTACTAAGAGTCCGGTCTACGATGATTTTTATAATCTCTATTGTTAAATTCCGAGTAATGTCATTCAACTAGACCTATCCGTCAATGTCATTAGAAAAATCTCTTCACGATTTTTGTTCGACGTAGCCTCTCTAGTACGTAGTACATATAACTCAATGATTTAATGTTCTTTTTTTAAACAAATTCGCCATCGTCATCGCTGCTGTGGCACGCCGTTAGTTTTTAAAGGAATCAAAGAATAAAATATTCTATCCACATCTACGTGTACATATTTGATACCTGTAAAAATATCTCCAATCTCTCCTGTCCAATCTGACCGACCTTTATTTGTATTCATTCCAATATTCGCGAAAATCTCAAATAAAATGGGTTTCCCGTATATTCTACCTGAAACTAGATTTTATCTTTTATCCTTTGCTAGCACATACCTATGTTATTCAATATAATTCAGTAATTTCCCTTTTAATATTGGTTTTTCGTTTCATAACCGTACTTTATAAAATCCAGTGAACGAGAAAATATTTTTATCGTATAAGTTTTTGTTATTTATATTCGATTGCTTATTATATTTTCCTGAAAAGTGGAATACACTCAATAGGTAGTTTATATTACTGAAAATGATTTCTCTTTGTCTAGTTACTTTGAAATGGACAAAAGACGGGCAATTGAAGTAATTGATAATATATTCAGTATTCAATAATTTAATTTGTTTATTGATATTCAAATAGAAGACAATGGGCCATCGTTTCAGTACAGACGGCCCTTAAAATCCATGTACTTAATGGTAAGTACATATTCATTAAATTTCAAGGGCCACTTTATCATTTTATTTTAAAACTTATATAATATCATGTCAAGGAGAGGTCTCAATATAACTTACAAAGAAATAAAGAGATCAACATTTTTATAAAGTACCAATAAATTATCATTAATGATTTAATGAGTGTTATTGACATGTTATCTATGAAAAATTACGTCAATTAGTTAAGTGTCCATCTAATGAACGTCTCTGAGAGCGGCAGTATGACATCTAGAGACAAAACGGCACTTTATTTCGAACAAATCACATCTTTTTTAACAGCCTCCGCGGTCTAGTGGTTTGAGCGCTCGGCTCACGATCCGGAGGTTCCGGGTTCGATTCCCGGTGGGGATATCTCACAAAAATCACTTTGTGAGACTGTCCTCAGTTTGGTTAGGGCATTGCAGGCTGAATCACCTGATTGCCCGAAAAGTAAGATGATTCCGTGCTTCGGAGGGCACGTTAAGCCGTCGGTCCCGGTTACTTTCTACGGATAGTAGTCGTTACATGAGCCATGTCAGAGGCCTTTGGCGGCTCTATAACTCTGACACCAGGATTGGTCAGGTTGACCATCCACTCGATAAGAAGAAGATCTTTTTTATTACTAAATTCATTTTAAGTTTTAAGGCACAATTATACAACGACTAAACAGAACCAAACTCAATTAACCATTACTCATCGAACGAAAACCCATTTTAATCGAATAGAAGAACTAAAGAGTGGTATTTACATCCAAAAAATTAATATCCGGATACGAACATTGGTAAAAGTTATAGCGATCAGAAATAGCCGGTGCCTGTTGAAATAGGTCGTCGGTCTCTCAAGTAATTGTTCGGCTTTAGCCTATATATAGCGCTAGCATTTATTGACAGCCCAAGTGATTGAGATTGGACCAAATTCGCCGAGAAATATTAGGTTATTTGTTTACTCTATCTATACTTAGGCATAGTCGCGGCTTTGTTAACGTAGTTTAATTTACTTGTTAATTATATTATTTTAAATGTTAGCCTTTTTCAGTTCAGCGTTTAGCTTCGTGTAGTGAATAAAAAACGCGCGGAATCATACTTCCACATGAACGGTCTTATAATTACCATAATTGTGTTTGAGTCCTCCTCACTGCACTGATATTTTCAGTGAGATGAGCCTTTGCCCAGCAGTGGGACATTACCGGTTAATATTTTAAATTTTTACTTTGTGTTTGACTAGTAGCACCCCAGATGTTACCCGCATTGTACCTATTCTCGCGGGAATTTTGGGGTAAAATTTATCCCATGTGTTATTCTGATGTATAATCTATATCACTGTGAAGTTTTATAAAAATCCGTTTAGCAGTTTTTGCATGAAAGAGTCCATCCATCCACACAAACTTTCGCGTTTATAATTAGTACGAATTGAACGCGAGGCGCTACGCTCTGCGAATCTTTACACCATCGCGAATTTGAGTATATTGTTTTTTCAACCTTTATCATTTTAGTTTCACTTAGAAAGTACTCAAATACCAATCATCATAAAACAATCTGCAAATGTTTACAAAATTACCAATTCAAAAAAGGTGTTCCAAAAGGAGATTAATCTAAAAATATTTAAAACCTCTATCTGCAATTCAAATTAAGCATTAAATATTAAAGGGTAAAGAAATGGGAAACAGGAGAATCGCACCAGTTTATATAATTGGATTTTAACCCAAATTCGGGAGTAGAAAACTTTTACAATTATGCTCGGTACACACTAGGCAATAATGTAGAGCAACACGTGTGCTTGAAAGTTGTTGGGTCATGTATAACAAGGGAAAAATATTTATAAACAATGAGGTGCTTTAATTACATACTCGTACTATATAATATATCCAGGATTATTATAAACGAAAGTACAGATTAAAGAGCAGTATTTGTGGTATAATACGTTTGTGTAGATCTGTTTTAGTCAATTAGATAATTGTCCATTTAATTGGGGTCCCTAAGAGCAAACCTATTTTTTTTTTGTTTTTAAGCTATTGCATAGCATCTATCGCGGGCCTTGAGCGCGAGAACCGAATCCAGAAATTCCGTAACGAAAAAACCTCACGCTCCCCACTAACGCCATCTAGTGATACAAAAAATAACTATGCAATAGCTTTACCGCGGCAGTCCCCGAGTGCCACACGTCTTTTTTTACTGTAAAGGAATCATAAAGTGGGTAGAACGCTATCTAGAGTATCATATTTGAACAAGCAATTACATTTTACAATTTGGCTTTAAGACAAAAGTCTTTTAATGCCGTCATAAAATTCAAGTAGGTATATGAGTTGTGATGTGATCAAGTAACATACGAGTCGCGGACGTCCACTCAGAGTCGACAATAGCTTACGATTGGAACATTTCCAGTCAATATAAAAAATGAGGTCAAACTCCTTTTAAAACTTTACTAAACCTCTTTGATGATCGGACGTTTTGAAGAAAACCTTTTTCTTCTGATACTATACTTTCTTTTACATAAACTGTTGTACGGAAGCCATATTGTTTTTACTTGAAATAATTTGATCATCAATTATTTTGAATAAGTTAATTTATTGATAAATAGTTGTACTTCTCTATTATTTGTGAATTCATTTAGTGGTAAATAGGCAAATAAGATAACGTTTTTGAAGAATACTCATACATAATGTAAAATTAATGCTTAGATATATTTGAAATCAATTTCAAAGAATACAATCGCATCAATAGAATTGGAATGGGTACCTACTTAATTCGATTGAATTTAATGATGTCTCAAATCAACTCGAGTAATTCACAAAGGTTTTTATCTACTAAAAAATAATAAAATATCCTTCAATGAATTTCTTTTTTAAACTTTTTTAAAACATATATATTACAATTTACTTTGAGATGAAAATCAGTTGAAATGACTTTTGTCTCGTAACCTTTCACTTAGCGAATTGAAAATTGTGTAAATGTCACAGCATGAAAAGGTCGCAATTTCGTGACACAAAGAGACCATTGTGTCATACGTTGGCCTTTGTTCCACTTTGTCTAAAGTTTGTCCAAATTCTGGACTCAAAGAAACCGCAAGTGTGGATTGAATTAATGATAATAAGAAATGTATGGGAAACTTCGTGGGTGTAATTAAATGTTATTTTAAAACACCCAGTATACACTGGGTGTTTTGAAATTCCAACTTATAGTTCGTGACTTAAAATTAGTACCTAAGAACGGTTTTTGGTTAATAATGAAGGTCTTATTTTTTTACTTATACCTATTAAAGGCAGTTTGGACAAGAACTTCAAGCTCTTACCTTCCTAAATATGGTAAGAAACAAAGTAGTAGTAGTAAAAGTATTAGCCTGTAATGTCCCACTGTTGGGCAAAGGCCTCTCGTCTCACTGAAGATATCAGTACAGTGAGGAGGTTTCAGGCGTAATCGTAATCACCACGCTTGCCTAATGCGGGTTGGTGATCTCAAACCCGAGCCATGTTTGAAAAGTAGGAAACATGTTTTTGCTCAACCTGGGAATTGAATCCGGGACCTCAGTCTTGGTAGGCGAGTGCACAATGCACATACCACTAGACCGCCGAGGCGTTGAAAGAAACAAAAGTTGAAATAAAATTAAGAATTCTTGTATAATCCGCCCTAAGAGATGTAAGTTAAAATGTTTGTAAGGAGTAAATGTTTATACATTTCACGAATGTTTAGTTTTTCCTGACTTGCGTTTTTCACTGTACTAGCTGTCCCATGCGGTGGTTTCACCCGCGACCCAATAGATGTCGCTAGTGTGAATATAAACCATCCAGAATGTCACCCAAATGCATACAAGAAACATCATTCAAATCGGTCCAGCCGTTTAGGAGGAGTTCAGTGACATTCACATGTACAGTAGAATTATATATGTAACTAGCTGCGCCCCGCGGTTTCACCCGCGTTGTACCCCGTTCCCGCGGGAATTTCGGGATGAAAAATAGATGTTGGCCGATTCTCAGACCTACTCAATATGTTCACAAAATTTCATGAGAATCGGTCAAGCCGTTTCGGAGGAGTACGCGAACGAACACTGTGACATGAGAATTTTATATATAAGATAAGATAAAGATGTACAGAGAATATTGTGAAAATAAATTGAAGTAGATTTGTTGCCTACCTTGACATTGAAGTTATTATATTATAAATATCGGGATTAAATAAACCTTAAGCCCTACTTCCTCATATGAATGTGGTGTGGTACACAAACATATTTTTTTCCTTTGTTCATATCCTTTGTTGGCTTCAGAGATTACCGTGTTTTAACAAACAAACAAAAATAAACATTGTTATTTAAATTTGGTTTTTCGTTTTGATAAAGATGGCTGGATTTAGTTTTTCTATATAAAATAAAGAAAAAATAATAATAATAACATTAATTCTGAGAGATGATTTATATTTAACAATGTTACAGTGAATTAAACCTGATATGGTTTCACATATATTGTTCATAATTGGAACCTTACTACTTTAGAATTTATGAGGTAAGCTTCCTTATTACGGTCCACTTGCTTTTTCATTTAATATCGAATTCAGAAGAGCTTAATACCTCAAAAGATTATAAGGCTTTTTCGTTCGTATTCAAACTAAAGCCATCGGATTAAATCACGGAATCATACGTGAAAAACAAAAAAATGTATTTTCAAGTACTGTCAGTGAAAAAAGTCTATGAACATTGAGCATATCGTTATACCAGGGGATCTCAAAGCGCAGTGATTTAAAACTACACATTTCGTTCGTATATCACTCATTTATTACAAGGTTAAAAATGTTTAGGTATAATTAACCGCGTGTGAGTTTGTCCTGTACATATTTATTTATTTAATACAGTTATTTTTCCATTTGGAAATTGCTGTATTGTGGTGTAAAATGGGCCATACCGGAAGCATCCTTGCCTAGCAATTTATGAGTAACAATACAAAGTTTTGAAATCGGTTTAGAAACAACAGATATATGGTAACAACCTTAAAAACTACACACGATTTGAAAACCTGGTTGTGTAGACTAGTTTCCGAAATCCGTTCAAATATGATGCGAACTGTGTTTGAAATGACATGTCCAACAACTTTTTCCTCCGACAGTACTATTGCATTTCTTAGTATGAGAATATTCACGTGACAGTTGCTCGCAGTGTGGATTACAGTAGCTTTGACGTCTACAGTTATCAGAGTATCTACATACATCGTCGTACACTTACGAGTAAGCTAAGGGTCGTACATTCCTACGTATTAGTACAGGGAATACCTATCTTAGAATGAAGTACTTTGCTCGTCAGACAAATCTTTGTTTTAGTTGTAATAGTTACTTTGCTATGTTCAATGGAATTAGTTTGAAATTGCTGTTATCTACGAGTATTATTTACTTTTTTCTTGTTTGACCTTAATTTGTTAAAATGTGGAGTCAGTCTATCTTAGTCTGAGATATTTCAATTCCGAACAATTAATAGTTGGTGTGATCAAAAGATGAAAATAAGTTGTAAGAATAATGTCGATAAAACAGAACCATTTTATTTTTAGTTTTAGGTTGGGTAACCCACGGAAGAGCGAAGTATTCACTTACTTAATGAGTAAACCCGCTTGGTAACTACGACCCTGCAGATGGACAAATACCCAAACACATATACACTGTAGAAGACTACTAGGCTAGTTTCTGCTTCGCTAGTCTGTAATTGTATCAGTATATCGCGCGATAGCGAACCAATATGTCTATGACCAACCTTTGACAGCATGTGACAGAGGCAATGCTCTACAAAACGGAAACTAATTACTATCTCACTCTAAAGACCGAAGAACAAGACATGTTGCTCTCTACTATACCAACAGATTACTAAACTTTGGATAGGAGGCAATATTTCATCAGCGTAATTAAATGAATTTACAATTCGATTTAACGATGGATCGAACAGTAATCTAAACATAGGATTAGAAGGAATTAGGGCAGATTAGGAGATTAATATCACCTATTACTTTTGAAGGTTTAATAAGTAATATTATTTAGTCGTCATTGCCATTGCTTGCACCGAGGGACCTCCGTTACTCGGTACTTTATTAGTAACTAGCAGCGCCCCGCGGTTTTACCCGCGTTGTAGCCGTTCCCGTGGGAAATTCGAGAATTTTTATACATATAAACCTTCCCCTTGAATATGTCTATCTATTAAAAAAACTGCATCAAAATCCGTTGCGTAGTTTTAAAGATAGGGACATGCATAGGCACAGACAGCGGAAAGCGACTTTGTTTTATACTATGTAGTGATGAATACTTAATCTGGTACAAACACAAACTGAATCATACTTTTTAAACTCACACGATTTGCACTCATTATACTAAATGAAACGGGTAGGTATAATATCGTGTTAGAATATATAACGTATTTATAAAAATACGTACGCGACATTTCGAGTGGATTACACCGCTCGTGGTCACAGGATTACTCAAGAGTCGCTTAACAAATAACGCAAACACTTATACATAATTGTGACTATTTAACTTTGTTCTGATTAATTACGAAGATGTAGGTTCATTAAGACTAAGAACAGTTCACATTTTATGACTTCAAAGGTAAATCAAATTGCTTACAGTCTCGCGGATAGACTTTCAAAGTTTTAGTTAAGCACTTCCACTTTTTAATTAATTTACAAAAGTCCTTAAAGGCCGAATTGTTTCCAAAAATAACCTTTGATCGAACTGGCGAATTGTTAGTAAACAGAGAAACATACTTTGGGGAACTCATCTGAAGTTGAGGCAAATAGAAAAACAGACCTAATGGGAAATTTATTTGGTTCAATTTGTTTTTATTGGCTAATTCATTGGCTGCGGATTCGAGTCGACACATCAATGTTTGCCGAATCTCCGACGTTAAGCTCCTAAGTAACTGACTTTTTATTACACCCCGTTTTACATATAAATAGAGATACGAATAAGTAAGTTTATCGGTCGTAAACATGATCCTAATGCTGTCATTATAGATGCAAAAGAGTGTGTTTGGATGTATGTTTCTGCAATGTCTGGACAGATTTGTATAGGAAACAAACATAAGCGTTGTTGAGCGAGTTTATAAGGGAGAAGCTGGTTTGAATAGAGCGCGCTCGCTCGCTCGCTCAATAGAAAACGTCTCGAACGTCATTCAATTTTGTCTATAGAATTGCTGGTACTCATATAATTACGAAATAGAGAAATTACACAGTAAGTACTTCGCTATTTGGTGCATATAATGCGTCTATACATGGACCAACTGTTGACCAACTGTTGGTAATGGATACGCTCAACTGTTCTAAATGTAATCTAGTTATGATGAATATGCTGAGGTTGAGAGAGACAATCCATTCATGGCTATGTTAAAAAAAAGTTGTATTTTTTACATTTTAATCGCCCTCTTGTTATTTGAATGAAAGTTTGTAGGTAAAGTCGCTTATAATGTCAAACTCTTTAGAAATATATATTTTGTGAAATATTTCGTCAACCTAATATATTATCTCGGGTTCTTTGCCAGCTAAATAGTCTATGAATACAATCGTCTGTAGAGCGTATAGATTTATTTCACAGTCTATGATTTCCCATAAACAAAACTTTATCCCTTTCAGCTAGTCTGGCTCGTGCGATTTACGAGCGAAACTGAGTTAAAATGGAAACATCGAGATTTATTAACATGCTTTTTTTCATTTTCAATAACAAAACAACGTTTGTTTATTTAGATTAAATGTTTTACTGATATTTTTTTATTTTGAGAGTTTAAAAAGTATAAGCCTGTAATGTCCCACTGCTGGGCAAAGGCATCTCGTCTCACTGAAGATATCAGTACAGAGAATAAGCGGAATCGCTTGCCTACTGCGGGTTGGTGAACTGAAACCCTTACCATGTTCTTCTTCTTATCGAGTGGATGGTCAACCTGACCAATCCTGGTGTCAGAGTTATTGAGCCGCCAAAGGCCTCTGACATGGCTCTATGCTACCATGTTTGAAAAGTAGGAAACATATTTTCGCTCGACCCGGGAATACAACCCAGGATCTCAGCCATAGCAGGCGAGAGCACATCCCACTAGACCACCGAGGCGTTTATTTCCAGTGTAATATTTTCTAAATACCCTTAAACCAAATAAGTATCACAAAGCACTACCTTTATTTGACCCATTCTACCAAAAAGGCGAAACTTTATAAACGAAACAAATTTAAACGAAAAAACCAAAGTTTGGACATTATCGTTGTTATTTTGCTAAATTAATATGAAGTTACAGTATCTCGTAGGTACAATAAAAATATATTTTGCAAGTTTGAGATAGCCTCTGAGAGGGGAGCGAAGTTGAAGCCAATGGAAGCCAATAAACCACAATATGGCTAGTAACGTACTTACATACTTTGTTGAACTTAAGTTTGCAATACGGTGCTCCCGACTACAATATTTTGCAGGGAATAATCGATTTTTTATGACTTAGAACTTATGTTTCTGTATTCCTGTTTCTAGTGTATTTGGAATGTTTATGTATTAAAATACAATAGATACTTTGTATACAAAGTATTTGTTACTTTGTTTAAGGTATAGTGTTGGTAAAAATATTCATTTAACTACACAACCACTACGCCAAATACCACAAAGTTTAGGTTAACTTGGTCTTATTGAAATGTATCTGATCGTACTGGTAAGTTACTAGCATGCCTTTTGCGATTATCTAGATTGTATAACCGATATCATTTGCACTTAAATAGCATTACATGCCTATATGCATGTTGCTAAAAGCAATAGAATTAATAAAGTCACGTTCACAAAGTTTCTTTATATTTAGAAGTATTATATATTAAGCAGAACTCATTTAGCAAAGGTCCTAAGCCCTTATCACACTAATGCGTTCTCTTGTCTCTTGCGACCACCGAACTTGTTTCAACCTAGTTCGAACACCAAACGTCGGCTTTACATTACACTGCACCGTCTACGAACACCTAATATAAGTGACAGCTGCTGTCATTTGCCGAATGCCGCCGACTACTGCCGCAGCTGACTACTGCAGCCGACATGTTTACACTGTTTCGTTCACCGCATGTAGATGCAGCTAAAGACTTATATCATTACGGCATAAAAATGGCGGAAGTCTATTTTTGTCCCAGTTATTATGGAATGATATCTGCACATAAAAAATTGGATATGGTACAGATTTGGACTCATTTTGAAGAGCTCCAGCCGTACATATGTAGTAAAATAATGAGGACCATAAATGCGAAGTGTCGTGGGCGACCCATTTGTATAGTTAAGTATCTAATTAATGGTACATCATAAGAAAAGTTTTAATAACATGTTAAATACTTACTTAACTGTAATTAACCGCTAGTTTTAATTTAGTTCAACGTAAATAGAACAACAATTATTATCTAGCCGAAGTTTTGCACACATGGGACCTAAGTTAGGTCTAGTTTTATAAAGTTGGTGGCGTAAATAAGTTAAGTACTAATTTATATGACGTCGACGACAACAACTGTTGTTTAATATTCTGAGTTTTATTTATGTTGTTGAGGAAAATTTTGCTTTATTTAACATTTAATGTAAACAGAAGTGACCTAAATAAAAAGACAATATTTTTCCGCGGTGGTCTAGTGGTATGAGCACTCGCCTGCCAAGACTGAGGTCCCAGGTTCAATACCCAGGACGAGCGAAAAAGACATGTTTCCTTTAAAAATAGTTTGGATTGAGATCACCAACCCGCATTAGGCAAGCGTAGTGATTATAGGCTTAATCCTCCTTACTGTACTGATATCTTCGGTGAGACTTGAGGTCTTTGCCCAACAGTGGGACAATACAGGCTATTTACTTTTTAAGACTGAAAAATCAATTAAAAGTTATATAGCAAAGCCCTGATGCTCTGCTGTTCAATGTCAATACATATACTCAAACGGTACTCAAATTATAAGTAACAGTTAATGAATACAATTACCTACCGTTAATACCTACCGTTTAAATTTAGCATTTGAGTCTTCAAAGGTTAAACTTATTTCTGCTTGACTTTTGCCCTTATTATTATCCGAACGAGTTTGTGTTCTCTTTATTTTCACGTTGACTGGTGTAAAAATATCTCATAAAACATGATGCTGTCTCGCTCGCTCAGTTAATAAACGAGTGAAACAGTAAGCCATCTCAACACGTGCCTAATTTAAGGGGTAAATAATAGCCTGCCTTTACGTGATAACACTTTTTATGAGTTACGTGATACTCGACCCAGTATAACACGTGTTTACGGCCTGTTTCAGATTTAAAACTTGATACCTAGGTATTAGAATTTTAACTGCCTATTATACCATTAATTTAGTACTTACTTAAATTTAAGTAGAGCATTTAAACGTATAAAAACTTCAGTATCTATTAAAATTAAGTTCGAGCAGGATAATGGCCAAATCTGAAATGGCAGTTTTAAGACCGCCCAAAAACCTTCCGACATGGTCTAACGACTGCAACAACCAGTACCGACAATTTAACGTCCCGAAGCACGGTAGCGCTCAGATACAAATGCCACTATCGGCCATCCATCCAAGTACGGGTCTAGCTACCCGTTGCTTAACAATCGCAATGAGCTAACATCGTTTAGTCAAACTACGCTACGAGCGCTACAATGCTATATGACACTAGCAGCGCCCCGCGGTTTTACCCGCGTTGTGCCTGTTCCCGTGGGAATTTCAGGATGAAAAATAGCCTATAACCTTCCCGTTAAATGTGGCTATCTATTACAAAAAGAATTATTCAAATCGGACTGATAATTCCTGAAATTACCTCGAACATACAAACAAACAAACTTACAAATATTACCTCTTTATAATATTAGTATAGATAAAAACAGATAGATTCTCTATCTTTGCGTGAGTTGTTTTTGTAAAAATAATGGTCCTATTTCGAACCGATTACAAACAGGTAGTTCTCATAGAAAAGTCGATTTTCCGTCCTATTTTTAACTGATTACAAACAGTAGTTCTCATAGAATAATTTCAAGTCGATTTTCCGGTTAAAAAGTTATATTAAATTAATATTCTCAATCGTTCGTTCAGACTGCGTCATGCGCATTGCAAACTATTCTATTCTTAATTAAATAGATAGGTATTTAAGCGGTTGGAAAGATTAGGTAGGTTTACCGCAATTACTTCTATCTAGGCTGTGATCTAGATTCCTGTAGTACTTTAATTAAAAGGCTGACATTAATTGGAAAATGTTGCTTTGTTTTTGGTGAAGAGCTTGATGCAAATTGTTTGGTTGAAAAGTACGTTAGGGTTTAGCACGAAACGGTATGATACATAAGTACCTAATAGTACCTTTGTATATGGTTGTTTATAACTGGCTAGTTTCTATAGAGAGGTAGTCGGGTGGTTCGGTTTGATAGTTTTATCTCTGAGACGCTTTTCATGTGCATTTTGAGTTACTCTATCGGTCTGTGTCTATCAAAATCGTCTAATCTTAAATGGCAGATCTGTTCACGGAGATAAGAGGTGACGAAAACAATTGGCGAACATGTTTTTGGTTTAAAAAGTCTGTTAAAAACGGCTTTTGCCAAACATATCTAAGAACCTTTGCAAAGAAATTGGCTATCTAATATAACAAACTGCATCAAAATTGATTCATCCGACACAATGCTACAATACCACAAACAGACACTTACACAGAGAGAGAGATATTGACGTCAAATTTATAACACCCCTCCTTTTCATTGAAGCTTAAAAACATAAAACAAATGAAACACAATTCAAATAAAAACCGAACCATTATCACAGAATCATTATAAACAAATTCATACTTCATTATGATCCACAAAACTTAACAATTTCAGTTCTTAAATCAAAAATTGTCCGCCATTTTTAATTACTAGAGCTTTTGTCTTATACCCGATGATCGAGGGCCCCACTCTCGAATAATTGCTACCACGGGCAACACTCAGATATTTTGTAATTGTAACACTAGAATTTTGAGTGCTTTAATGCACTTCCATTATAGCACTGTAAGTTTTTGAATAAAGCATTGTACTCAACCGACGCATTTGTGCGATTTGTTTTGTTTTCGCGGTTGCGTATCGACTTTATTGTTTTATTTTGTTGGTTTACGTAGAGTTTTATGTTTTTTTATACCACTAGCACAATAGAGGCCTTGTGTTGTTTTTAAATGTTTTATACTAGCGGCGGATTACACAACAACTTTTAAACTTATTGAGCACCTAAATAAGTTTAAAATACAAAAGTTCATTTAAAATAGTATTTCTCACAAAATAGAACTCTAATTATTAAACATATTTAGACGCTAAATGAAATTAAGAACAATTGTGCAATTAGCCCTCAATTTCGATTTGTTTTAAATTTGTTCATGTTAGAATTAGAGGGTGTCCGGCTGAACAGAATGTTAATGAATTTGCACAACAAAACTGTAAATGTGGCTATCTACTAGAAGTTTGGTAAGCTAAGTTGCTATTGGTTACGAGACGTTGTGAAACATCCATCGTTATCATAGTATCCGAGACTCCTTTGTAAGTATGCTAGAGCTTTGCTTAAGTTGCTATGCCACGATTAGTGTCTACCCATTATATCAAACGTAACAGTCAGTCCCGGTTGTTTCAATGAGACCATGTCGGAGGCCTTTAGGCGGTCTTACTGCGACAACAGGAATGACCACTGACCTACTCGAAATGAAAT
Source organism: Cyclophora punctaria (assembly GCA_951394245.1). Lineage (NCBI taxonomy): Eukaryota > Metazoa > Arthropoda > Insecta > Lepidoptera > Geometridae > Cyclophora > Cyclophora punctaria. The sequence continues at coordinate 3,975,200 of OX596183.1, forward strand.
GAACGGATCAAACGTAACATAGCAGACATGACGATGGTGGTGATGGGTGAGCTACAATATTTCAAATCCTAACTTATTTTTTATATTATAAATGCGAAAGTAACTCTGTCTGTCTGTCTGTCTGTTACGCTTTCACGCCAAAACTACTGAACCGATTTGAATGAAATTTGGTACACAGTTAGTCCAGAGCCTGAGAAAGGACATAGGCTACTTTTTATTGCGAAATTCCTGCGGGAACCGCTACAACGCGGGTGAAACCGCGGGGCGCTGCTAGTATAGTATATATCGATTCGCATATTTTTAGTGGTAAGACATCCATGTATGGGTGAGATATATAAGTAAAAGATGTAGCATTGAACATAAGTGAGATTAAATAAATCGAAGGTCGAAAGTAATCATTATTCGTATAATACCTCGTCTAGGCGTAATCGAGCGATCGAACGTCTCAAAAGGTTACAAATCAGCAATTTGCCAAATAGAACACAATTTTATTTCGTACAAAGATATTGACGTAATTTCTGTTTTTGGAGAAAAATAGGATTCATTTTCTGGTAAATAAACGTGGTTGCGTAATGAAATTGAGGCGTAATAAGTTATGGTGCTTAAGCCGGTTGTAATCACCGTTGTTATGTTGTATGAAAGTATATAGCTTAGTTTGAAAATAAGTTTTTCGTATATGTATGTCGTATATATGTTACATAATTAGCTTCACAGATACATAAGGTATACTTGTGGGATGTTATATACCGCTTTTTACAAGAAAATTAAGTTTAAATCGATACCTTGAGATCATTTATTGTCTTTGTAAAAACAGAATAAAATATCCTACTTACTAATATTATAAATGCGAACGTTTGTGAGGATGTATGCATGTATGTATGTTACTTTTTCACGGAAAAACTACTGAACTGATTTGGATCAAACTTTATAGTAATATAGGTTATACGTCAGAATAACACATGGGATACATTTTATCCCGAAATTCTCGTGGAAACGGGTACAACGCGGGTAAATAATAAGTACACTTAATTATATGTTCAGATTTCTATCGTTAAAAGAAACAGTTGCCAAAAATGGTACTGAAACCAAATTCACAAAATTTACGAAACAATTCACGTAACGCAATAAAATTAATGATCTAAAAATTGTATATTTTATTTATCTTGCTCAGCAATAAACAAGTACACGTTAATTACCATTCGCGCCGAGGTTTCAAAAGATTTAGTGGGTCGGGTTGTAAATGGTGCTCAGGGTTGATATTTGGGTAGATAGGGGTTGTGGCTCCCCCGATCGGTGTGATAGAGCACGTAGTACGTGGCTACGTGCCTCTCACCCCATCCCCTCTCGAACACTCAATGGAAGTGGGCACAGCTTTACAATTTCGCAAGGGACTTTGGATATTGAGTGCAATGATGTATTGTTGTTTAAATTCATTAGTGGTAGGTTAAGTAGGAAGTGTGCGTATAATAGACTCTTAGATAATAATCTATACTAATATTATAAAGCTGAACAGCCTCCGTGGTCTAGTGGTTTGAGCGCTCGGCTCACGATCCGGAGGTTCCGGGTTCGATTCCCGGTGGGGATATCTCACAAAAATCACTTTGTGAGACTGTCCTCAGTTTGGTTAGGGCATTGCAGGCTGAATCACCTGATTGCCCGAAAAGTAAGATGATTCCGTGCTTCGGAGGGCACGTTAAGCCGTCGGTCCCGGTTACTTTCTACGGATAGTAGTCGTTACATGAGCCATGTCAGAGGCCTTTGGCGGCTCAATAACTCTGACACCAGGATTGGTCAAGTTGACCATCCACTCGATAAGAAGAAGAAGAAGAATAAAGCTGAAGAGTTTGTTTTGTTTGTTTGTTTGTTTGTTTGTTTAAACGCGCTAATCTCAGAAACTACTGAACCGATTTGAATAATTCTTTCACTGTTAGATAGTCTATTTATCGAGGAAGGCTATAGGCTACATTTTATCCCGAAATTCCCACGGGAACGGGCACAACGCGGGTAAAACCGCGGGGCGCTGCTAGTATGAATAATATATTGAAACCACTACATATTATAAAACAAAGTCCCAGGCCGCGTCTGTCTGTCTCTCTGTTCGCGATAAACTTAAATACCACTGCAAGGATTTTGACGCGGTTGTTTTCAATAGATAGAGTAATTCAAGAGGAAGGTTTAAACGTAAAAAAACCAAAATTCCTACGGGAATGGGCACGACGTGGGTAAAACTTTAGGCACTGCAAGTAAATAATAAATATAACATTATAAAGCTGAAGAGTTTGTTTGTTTTGTTTGTTTGTTTGTTTGTTTGTTTAAACGCGCTAATCTCAGAAACTACTGAACCGATTTGAATAATTCTTTTTGTAATGGATAGCCGCATTCAACGGAAAGGTTATAGGCTATTTTTCATCCCGAAATTCCCACGGGAACGGGTATAACGCGGGTAAAACCGCGGGCGCTGCTAGTAATAAATATAACATGTGCACATATAATGTAGATGAACTACATGAGTTTCAAAGGGTGTGTGACTAATGTCAATGGAGAATTGCTAAGAAAAAGGTGTATTTATTTTTTAACTACCAGCGCCAGTATGTATACCTTAGAATTATTAGCAATATTTATTATTTAGCAATAAACATTGTACCATTTTCTTGCGTTTAAAACAATCCTTCAGATTTCAAAAAACATTTACAAAATGTATTTTTATATTTTCATTTATTCGATTCTTAAGCTTTGTTTAATATTGTATTTCTACGGCCTCATTTCATTACCTACCAAGCGTGGGCAGATCCCAGCTACAAAGACAGCGTATTTAAACCAAACCATTTCAAACAGAAAATTACATAAATCAGAAATAGCTTTCTACAAAGAGTAAGGCTTCCGCCATACATTTACGCCCTATTTCCCTTTTTTGACAGATCTTTGACAGCATTGAAGGCTCGTCAATACAACGTATTTCCGCTCCAATTAATATTTGGTCAAACGTTTGCCCAAACATCAGACTCTTTGGAAAAACATTTCACTGAATATATCTACTTGTAAATCAACGTATAAAATTGTATAGTTAGCACTCCATGGATTTTCCATTTTCCAGTTATATTTATAGTACTTTCTGAGGATTTAAGTTTTTCCTGTTATACAGTGAGGCCCGTATTACGTACATATACGCTTATTAACACTTTAGCTATCAAATATTTAGTCTCTTTCCCACATACGCTATTTTCCAAAGAGCAAAAGAGATAAAACATTATATAACAGTGTCTTAGTTATAAAGAGTTTATTAATAAGGATATTAGAGTATTCTTTCAGTTAATTGCTTATTAGCAGAGACCGCACAAATTTGCGACATTGTTCGCAATAGTGTGGACATGACTTCAAAATTAACTAAAATGTTATTCAATTAATGAATAACTTACATGACATATATTTCATTGCTAGTCAGTAAGTACAACATTTTGTTAAAGTATATTTATTAAGGCAAACGGTCAGTATTTTTTTCTACATTTTCGGCAGACAGTCGTTTTTTCTTTTTTTTAAGTTCGTGTTTAAAATAAGTATCGTTTTCGTAAATATTTAAATACAATAAATAAATAAATAATAGACTGACAGCAGAAAATTTGGAAAAAATACTGACCATTTTTTTAAATAAACCTATAGTTTAACAAACTTTTGTATTTATTGACTAGGAATCAAATTATATGTCAAGTAAGAAATTAATGAATGAATAATATTTTGATTGATTTTGAAGTCATGTCCACACTATTGCGAACAATGTCGCAAATTTTTGCGGTCTCTGCTTATTAGGGAATACTGCTTTAAATCGCACCCTACGTAGCAACACAAAATTAATTTTAACCCGTTTCCTGTTACTAAATAGGTTTTATTTTGGTACCTCCTAGTTCAACAAAAAACTGATACACATATACGCTGAAGAGTTTGTATACATAAACCAACTACAAATCCCTGAAACAATTATAAATAAGCGGAAACTATATCGAAACAGCTATAAATATTATACTTACATAATATCGTATTTCACATAGTAACAAATGAAGTCGGAAAGCCGCAGAAACTCAAACTATTTGTATCTGTTGCCGTCTAGTGATAATTAGAAGCAACGTTCCGGGAAAACCGAAGCGAGGGTTTATTAATATTTAAGGTGCGTCTTCAGCAAACGCAACCGAGCGGAGAAGAGCTTGACCAATTGCAATGACTTAAAAAAATGTGCTGTACAAAACTAATTCACTCGGTATGTAAGCGTGTCAACAGCCTCCGTGGTCTTGTGGTTTGAGCGCCCGGCTCACGATCCGGAGGTTCCATGTTTGATTCCCGGTGGAGACAATTTCTCACAAAAATCTCTTTGTGCGACTGTCCTCAGTTTGTTTAGGGCATTGCAGGCTGAATCATCTGATTGCCTGAAAAGTAAGATGATTCCGTGCTTGGGACGTTAAACCATCGATCCCGGTTACTTTCTACGGATAGTAGTCGTTACATGAGCCATGTCAGAGTCCTTTGGTGGCTCTATAACTCTGACACCAGGATTGGTCAGGTTGACCATCCACTCGATGAAGAAGCTGCGTGTATTATAGAGTCTAGGTAACGGAAAACAATGAATTGTAATTATCAAATCAAAATCCATTCATTTCGAATTAGTGGTCAACCCTGGTGTTTTTAGACCGCCTAAAGGTCTTTGACATGGTCTAACGAATAAAACTAATGAATTCAATTAAATTTATTACCGAGTCAGCTTCGTCTCTGTGGAGACGCTCCCTTATTTAGTAGTTATTCATTCGTTTCAGTTCACTACAGATATTGTATTTGAATTCGATTGAAATTAAATAAATAAATATACCCGGACAAATTCACTCACGGTTAATTAGACCCAAACTAACCTCTAAGCTTGTAATATGGAATCTAACTAACTGATAGTACTGCATATATATACACAAATACTTTATAAGAATATATAATTGACACCCAGACGTCGAGAATTGTCTAACATAACGAATGTCTAACAAAATAATTTGATACAGTAGGTCTAGGTACAGCTTCTGTCTATTGGCCTTGTTCTATGTATCCATTTATGTTTACACCGAAAATAAATAGGTTAAACCTACAATAAACAACAGAGTAAACTATTCAAAAGCGAATTAGGAAACTGATAAATTATTCTTACCAACATTGTAAGCTAAACTTATTAAAGCTAGTTTAACTAAATATATTTCACAGTAACTTTAGAGCTAAATTATGTTTCTGTTCTATCGTCTAATATCAAGTATTAGCCCGTAATGTCCCACTGCTGGGCAAAGGCCTCTCATCTCACTGAAGTTATCAGTACAGTGACGAGGATTACGTAATCACCTAATATTAATAGGTACATTATACCTATATATATAAAACTTCGTTGTTATTCCAAAAAGCTGAAATTAAGAACAATTTATTCGCAAAATAGTTTCATTACAGAAAATCGTTGTTAAATGCTAGTAAAGTTCGCATTGCTGGAAGCTGTTGTTACCTGTAAAATTCCTTTCAGATTAATTAGATACTGGGAAACTAAGTAATTCATTTTATCGTAGCTATTATAAATAAAAGATAAATTTAAATCTACATCATACTTACTACATCTACTTCTTCCGTCTCACTGATATTTTCAGTGAGATAAGAGGCCTTTGCCCAGCAGTGAGAAATTACTAAATTACTTGTTATACCTAGGTCGTGCTAAGTACTTTTCTAACACGTAAAAAGGTGAATCGGTGCAAATAAAATGGTTTCATTCACAATTTATGAGCTCCTATCACAGGGACCATTTTCAACTCATGTCTCTCGTATAATTCTTGGATAAACCACGTAAGAATACGAGTAAAATAAGTATTGAAGTGGCTTAAGGAGAGCACACACTGGCTACAGCATTGTGTAACGTAACCTAACTTTACGGTATATCGTATGTTATAGAGCTTAGTTTAAACGTCAAAGATCTTTTGAATTACGAACGGTGTTCGTTTAATTGAAACTGTTCGAAAATCAAACTCTTCGATGTGCTTCTTTTGTTTCTCATTCACTCAATCTTTTTTCGTTTCTAATGTATCCTCGCCTTAAAATGATATGAATCCTGTTCGTGCTAGGAAATAAATAATTCTGGAAGAGGCTGAGATTGCGTGCGCACCTTAACTCAGTTAAAAACGACTTTACCTCGTAAACGTGAGTAACGAGTGCACGCCAACTCTTAAGTGTAATATAAATTATTCTTTGGGCTGATTGCGAATTTATTATAAATCTCGCAGCGCCCCGCGGTTTTACTCGTATTATGCCCATTCCAGTGGAAATTTTGGTATAAACTAACCTTGCCCTTGAATGTAGCTATTCAATACAAAAGGAATTATTCAAATCGGACGGTTCGTTTTTGAGTTCAGCGCGTTCAAACATACGTTCAAAAAATCTTCAGCTTTATATATTAGTATACATAGAATATAAACAGACCATCAAAATTACCTGCCTTACTCCAGTTACGAAAGTTTCAAAGTGATGTTCGGAAACTGTTTTTAAGTGGCACTTTTTAAACTTCGTCAATTTAACGTTTTTAAAGTGCTTTCCAATGCATATCCGAGTTTAAACTTACGGAACATTCTGAATTCTTAAAGTTTGCATGTACGAGAGCTTTCTTACATAGTATCGTGTCTTTTGGCTTACTTTAAACATAGCAGACATGTTAGTACCAGACATAGAAGAGAAAATGGTGAAATAATGAAAGGAACCACGGACCACATTTGTTCAGATATTAATATGTATTGAAAACATTAACATTTAACTACCGCACTCAGGCATCCATTAAATCGATAGTTAACTAATTGACGTAATTTTTCATACATTACATGGCACACTCACTCATTAAACCTCTACTAAGGAAGCATTTGACATATCTGAGTACGGCCGTTACATTTAAAAACACTATTAAAACTATATTATTATCTATTCAATATACGTACCTAGTACCGTATCTAATATATTATCTACCACCACCAACAAAGGCCATCTAAAATTAAATTAGTCAAAGCCAACATTGGCCAGCTTTCCTATATATCTCTGCAAGTTTGATAAGGGCTCGGCGAGTCAATTTGTTTGGAGGCGACGCGACGCCACCGCCTATTGTCCTGTGGCGACAGTTTGCACTCGGGTCACTGACCTCAACATGACTCATTAAGTGTATAATGCGAGCTTTTTCGGTTCCGTTGTCAATAGTGATTTGTCCTGCTACACTTTAGTTTGGCGTCGCGTGGTCGTTTATATTTTACGCGTACTCAGAGACGGCAAATTAACTGAGTAATTTTGACATGTAATTTATGAAACATTAAGTCTATTAACTAAGCGTCGATTTAATGGACGTGTCTGAGTGTGGCAGTTAGAGTTTCGAGTAAGCGAGTACCAAATGTGACGCATGCGTTGCGTTCTAATAAACTCGTAACTAATAAATTCGTTGAATCTATACGAAGCTCTTAACAAAAACATTAAATTTCTTCTTCTATACTACAATTTAATTATTCTTTTTGTACACATAAACATTGTACACAAAATTGTCTAAGCGAGAGTTGAAACCGCATTAAAATTTATTGCATTGTTTTGAAAGAGCGAAGAAACAGAAATAACTCAAAATTATATCGGATCATTACAGCGACTTAATTTAGTAATATTGTCAATACAAATGTCAATAGGCAGAACGCCACAAATGTGGTTTGTCAATGGAATGCAATCCATTGTTTATAGTTGTTATTTATTTAGGATTAATTGATTTTGGTGGTTGTTTTGAGTTAAATTTTGAATGATGAAGCGATGTTGAAGTGAAGATAGCGTTAAGCGATAAGCGAAGCGATCCAGAAGCCACGTAAAATAGTTGAGCCAACCCCGATAACGGACAGATCGCCTAACGGCCTCCGATAATTGAAACTACGTTTATGGATACACTTCGCTTTAGAAACCAGTACTAAATATTGTTGTGTCTATGACAGGCATAGGCTCTAAGGGCTTAATACATAAACGCGTATTATCAGCATAGCTATCAAATTCTATCTTTTCTATCTATCTTTTCTGACGTATGCCATTTTGCCAAAGAGTAAAAGAGACAAAACACTTTATAATAGTGTTATAGTTATAAAGCGTTCAGGAATTAGGTGATCAATCTCTACATTTTATTAAACACTGTCATAGAGACAAATATAAAATTACTTTCATTCTGTTCACATCAACTTTACTCGAAATTTAATATCAATTTGAATAAAACAGTCGCAAACATGTAAAGAGTTTCAATATAAAATAAAAAGGCTAATTTACAACATAAAACCGAGTGTAAATATAAACACGTTATTTGCCGAACATTCTCATACTTCAAAGAGGGTAATATATTCGCGGTTACCATTCCGAACAATTTACCTTTACGAGTGTCAACACGCGAATTTCAATTGTATTGTTATTACCGATAGGCTCGGAATTAGATTGTATATTTATGACGCGGAAATAGGCAGTGGGGTATGGCAGTGGGTTTACAAGAAAATTGGTTCAGAGTTACCCTAACTCCATTTTCGGAACCGGCATAAACAATCGAGAAGGCATAACTTGGAGAGCTTATAGTATTAATCTATAAAGATGATGGTACAATATAGGGATGGACTTTGTTCTTTAATATCAATAACGTTTGGGAGACAAAAACTCTATAAGATTTTTTGCTTTTCATTGAGAGAGCTGAAAAAATCTCGCGTTTGAATGAGATCATTTTTAATTCGTTATTTCCTTCGTCTCGGTGGTCTAGTGTTATAAGCATTTGCCTTGCCAAAACTGGGGTGTTCGGGTTCAAATCCCGGGTCGAACGAAGCATGTTTCCAATTTACTTTTCAAACAAAACTCGGGTTTGGGAGCACCGACTCGCATTAGGTAAGCGCGGTGATTACGCCTTATCCTCCTCACTACTGTACTGATATCTACAGTTAGATGAGAAGCCTTTTCCCAGCAGTAGAATATTACAGTCTAAAACTTTCTATTTTTATTTAGAGCGGGGACAATACATGATACGATCTGTTCCTGATTTACGAATTAAAATCGATCTCAATTCGAAAACTTACAAAACCACGATCGAGGCAACGTACCAACGTAACAAAACTTTCCGGTCATGCGCTAGAATGAAATGTTATTTTCATAGTTAATTAATTATATATTGATTAAGTCAAATTGGATCGTGTTAGACGGTAACCCCGCAATACATAACCGTAAGATACTTAATTAAGTTCATTTCCTTAAAACCGAAAGATAGACCCTTAATTGCTGTGTTTCTACTTTGTATGTAACTAGCAGCACCCTGCGGTTTTACCCACGTTGTGTCCATTCCTATGGGAATTTCGGGATGAAAAATAGCCTATGTTACTCGTGGATAATGTAGCTTTCGAATGGTGAAAGAATTTTTAAAAACGGTCGAGTAGTTTTGAGCCTATTCATTACAACCAAACAAACAAAGTTTTCCTCTTTATAATATTAGTGTAGATTAGAGTAAAGGTGTCAGCGCATTGTCCCGAACAGAAACAAGTAAGGTAATTGAGGATTCCATTAAATAAAGAAAACTTGAGTAGGTTAATGGCCAACCCTGGTGTCAGAGTTTCTAGACCGCCTAAAAGCTTCCGACATTGTCTCACGATTAAAACAACCGGGACTGACAATCTGTCTCGCCCTTCAAAGCATGTTATAGCGCTTCCATTGTGCAACAATCAATACACACTACGATACATTCAAAAATTGATTTTAGACATAACATGCTTTTAATGCCTAAACGTAAACAACCTAGCAATGACAGACTGAGAAACAGAGACAAAGATATAGAGAGAAAGAACCAGAAGAAAGAAGAGACCAGATAATAACGTTTTTTTTTATTTCCGAATTCAGCGCAGTGCTCAAACACCACAACAGAAGCAGTCAGCAGATCGAAACTGAAAGCGGAATCAGGTTAATGAAACGCCTGTCAAAACAGCCAAAGGTACATTTTAATTGGAAATGTTGAACTTCACATGACGTTTATTAACTTGGACGTGTTTTGTTTTAAAGTATCATTTTGTAATTATAGTTTGAACTTCGAACAGGCGATGTTGTTTTGTTTTTGGTAATTGTTTATTTGTTTATTGTAAAGAACTAATTGGTGTTCTTAAGACGCGATTACAATCAAGCTATGGCCGCAAGCAACATTAGTTGCATTCGGTAATCGACTGCAACTGTCAAATGTCAAATGGTTATCTATATCTAATTGGTGTTCTTAAGACGCGATTACAATCAAGCTATGGCCGCAAGCAACATTAGTTGCATTCGGTAATCGACTGCAACTGTCAAATGTCAAATGGTTATATATATATGTCGGAGATGGACGTTTGACGGCGCCTAACCTCATCGGATGAAAACAACACGTGCAACGGTCATCCCCACCACTTCGATCCTATATAAGGCGATGCGAACAGAAACACGTCTCACTCGTTCGACGTCGGTTGCCCGGTGCACACGTTATGATTGTTATGAAATAAACCAGTGTATAAAAGATTAAGCTGACAGCAGAGTTTCTTGCCCATTCTTCTCTGCTGATGCTTTTCCGAATGGGTGGTAAATTCAAACCTGAATAAAGATAGTTGACTTTGACTTATGTGGTGTTTTCAATGTAATGGCGGACGCCATTCCGACATCAGAAGTGGGATCAAGATCGCTATTGCCCACCGAGCGTCCAGCAGAGAATGATCAAGATCGCTATTGCCCACCGAGCGTCCAGCAGAGAATGATCAAGATCGCTATTGCCCACCGAGCGTCCAGCAGAGAATGATCAAGATCGCTATTGCCCACTGAGCTTCCAGCAGAGAATGATAAATTTCACCATAGCAACTGAGAGATTGGTGCTGAATATCATATCGCCATGGTGTGGTATTTGAAATTTGGATGCTATATTCCCACGGGTGGACGAGCATAAACCATTTCAACCACGGAGCTGGGTTTATGATAAGATGAAAGAATATTGAGAGCTGCAAGCTGAGCTCGTTAGTGCATATTATCGACGGCGACGACGACGACGACGACGGGATTGAAATTCATGTACCTTCCCCTGGATTATGAAGCTCGTAGTATTCAGAGATATGTCTGAATCATCATCCCAACGACTATGGTGCTTTACGTAATGTTAATTTTGCAATTGGTTATAAAACATGGAATGTTCTGTGAGTATAGTTAGTTAGTTTTCTACTCTATTGTGGAGTTAAGAAGGTAATTATGAGCTTCCGAAAGAGTCAAGTTTAATCTTGTACGTAATGTGATATGTTCTAATATGTTTTCTTATTTTCATGTTGGTTCAATGCTGGTAATTATTGCGAGCGTTGATGAACCTCGTCTAGGGAGGAGCGTGGTTCTCTTCTCGGTCCTGTTACCTGAGGAATATGAGGGGTTGCGGCATTCCAAATTGTTCAAGAATCTATCACGACAAATTCACATTGGATGTTAAATTGGTGATGTATTGCGGTAATGATTGGTATGTTGGGAAATATCCGGTGAGCTATTTTGTGATATTTGAGTCAGTTAACATTGAGAGTTTTGTAGTGAATCTTCGTACCACTTAATAAAGTAGAAAGCTGATTGAAAGTATTTTGGATGTTTATTCCGTTGTAAAATATGAGAGTATGAGTAAGGGTTTCATGTGACTATGTGACTTATTGAGTTCAATGTTCGAAATCGGCGATGGTCGTGGTCTGGATTGACCGTACTGTGGAGTGGTCTGCTGAGACCTGAGACCGTGTGTTGTTGAGCAATGTGATTGCTCGTCGGCTGGTTGCCGTGACTAGACGTGACTAGACAAGCTTACTGTTACTTACTCATGGCTCATATTGTAATGTGCATTTGAGATTAATAGTCTATTGAAGTTAAAGTTGAAAATGACGTGGTACCTAGTATTCATGTGTTACATAGCATTGAAGATTCCCGATTGATAATAATTGTAATTAACTTTTGATTGAAATCAAGAATTTAAGGAAGAACAAGCTTCTTAATAGTCAGGTTGACCGAGCGAGTGCAAATTACTGTGGCCGCGAGGTTTAGAGGAGAACGAGTAGGTACACAATATAGTGTCATTGACTGGTATAGGAAAATGCCTGAAGGGCAAGTACCCATTGTTAGTTATTCTGAGCCTTGTGAGGATGAACTGTAGTCACTTTTGACTGTGTGGTAACTAGTTGTGCGTGTCCTCTTGAGTCTGGGATGATCACGAGAGTGGCTGATCACAAGGATGATCAGGGTTATGGGTGATCACTGGGATGATCACGACAGTGGCTGATCACAGGGATGATCAGGGTTATGGGTGATCACTGGGATGATCACAGCCAGTCACAGGGATGACTGCGTATTAGGGCTACGGGGATAGCCGGACAATAGAGACACACACACTTGACCTTTACTTTGATTTGAGATTAATTTGATTTTTAATGGGTACTTGTGCCTGACGATGTTCTAGTATTATGTTGAGATAAGCAATGTGATTATGAATATTGAGGTAGTTAAATTTGTTCATTGGAAAAGAATAATAGTTTGAGCTTTACTAAGTCTTTCGTTGAAGTAGTTATTTAGGTCAGGAGTGACCGAACGATGGTGATCGTTACACGTTGAAAAGCTTTGAACTCTAAACGTACTTACAAGTATACACATGATCGTGTTAGGAAGATGCCTGTGGGGCGGGTAACAGCTGACTCAGACGAAGGTGGAGACAGTGAGGTTGATTAAGTTGTTGATTGTTACTGGGTTTTTATGTCGGTGGGTCAGTCTGAGACCGCACCAGGGTGCCGTAGCTGTAGCCCGTTAGAAATCGGTGTCTACTACTTGTAGTAGTCCGTGGGTAGGCAGTAGGCGGTAGCCCTGGGTAGTGTGGTCGGGTCTTGCCTGGTAGCGAAGACCGTAGAGTCATGGGACGACTCGGCATTCCGAAATGGAAGTGCATAAAGGGCAAATGCGTTTGCTAAATCTTGTGTTGTGACCACGAACAAAGACTCAGTAGTAAATCAATTGTGATTAAATTGTTAATTGTTTGTGAATAATGAACCAGAGTCTGTCACTGTTGCTGGCCTCAGGGTTTTGGTAGAAACGTTATCATAATTTACTTTGTGATTTCTTACGCAAGATGCCAGTAGGTCATGTACCAGTCGAAGTTGATGTTAATAGTGATTCTGATGAGGATGAGTAAACTTGTTTTGGTGGAAACTCGAGTAAGGACTCTATCGGCCGTATTGTGTTGGACCGTACCAGAGGTTGTCGTGTAGCCGTAGCTCAGTAGAAATCGGTGTCTACATTGTAGTCCGTGAGTACGCGGTAGCAGGCAACTCTGGCGGAGGTCGGGTTCTGGAGGAACCATAGAGTCCAGGAGTAGACTCGGCAGTCACAGGGTGATGCACATGGGCGATCCACTTGATGGATATGCATAGTGAGAGCAATTGCGATTGCTGGTCGGCCGGAGAGCCGTGGCGATAGAGGGCTTACTAGTGTGAAGTTTCGATTTGTGTGGTTAATTAAATTGTGTTAATTTGTTGTTACAAGCGACAGTGGTACATGGCTCTGGTTGATATTTTCTTATGGCTCTTTTATTCGAGTAATTTAAAAGAAAAACTATACAGTTACGAAGTTTCTTTATTTGAGTTGTTTGTAGAAATATGATTGGTCAGAAGTGGCCGAGGCGAACAAATACTCTCGTTGGTTATTTCTTTGCAGATTAACACACGAGGACGTGTGCTAGCAGGATGGCCGTGTCGGAGATGGACGTTTGACGGCGCCTAACCTCATCGGATGAAAACAACACGTGCAACGGTCATCCCCACCACTTCGATCCTATATAAGGCGATGCGAACAGAAACACGTCTCACTCGTTCGACGTCGGTTGCCCGGTGCACACGTTATGATTGTTATGAAATAAACCAGTGTATAAAAGATTAAGCTGACAGCAGAGTTTCTTGCCCATTCTTCTCTGCTGATGCTTTTCCGAATGGGTGGTAAATTCAAACCTGAATAAAGATAGTTGACTTTGACTTATGTGGTGTTTTCAATGTAATGGCGGACGCCATTCCGACATATAGATGTTGACAGACTCAAAAAAACATAAATTGAAGTGTATCATAATTTAACATACTACAAATACTAATGAAGTAATAACCGTAGATTAAAAATGTATCTGTAAACTTAGTTTCAATTCAAAATAAGCAGTGTTCGTAAACCTAAGAAACGAATAAAAAGCAACAAGTTTATTTCATCATCTGTTTACAAAAAATCCTTTTATACTCATATTACTTAACTATTCAAAATACAAAATTCACAAGAACGCTATTTCTTAAAGTTAGTGTTTATTTAATAAAACAATCTTGATAAGATATTGTACTATAAATGCTACGTACAGTCAGCGACAAAACTGCTACAGAAAATTTATTTTTACCGTAGGCATTTCAAATTTGGAACAGTTCAGATGACAATGACAGTTCTATGTTTTGTCGAATATTAAAAATGTCACTCTATTCGAACGGAATGAACACACCTGCGGCATAACCAGGCGGGGATCAAATCCCAGTGTTTGACAAAGGTGCATGCAAATATATTTCATTATTTTTACACTACGTCACTAGCGTAGTTTAGTTTGAACAATAGAGGACCTGGTATTAGTTTGGACAACAAACAAAGGAGTAGTTTATCATCGTTATGTCTGATAGTGGTCAACCCTGCTATCAGTTTTTGTATCTTAATTCATATAGGTACATCAGTCACCATAACATTTTCCAGCAAGCTAAAATAAAAATGAATCACCGAAATGGTTGTACGCGTATAACTTCCAAAAGACTGCACCAAATTCGGTAAACCTTATTTTATTTGTTAGTTATTGTTAGGAGTATTGTATGAAAAATATTTATAAAAATAATACTTAGCAAATATTTAAAAAAAACATGGCGGGACGATAACCATTGACACAAAAATAAAAATCTGACCAATCCCGATCATTTCAGTTTTTGTATTAGTGTGACAGCCGTAAAGGAAATAGAAACTATTTTTGGCGTAGTTAATAAACATCAACATCTCAGTACGTTTTGAAAATATTTTCTTATTCGCCTTTTTCACCCCACTGTACCCACACCCTACGAGCACCGCTGATGAACGTGCCGATGTCTATTCCCGCGTCGAGGGAACTTTAATTTACGACGCTCCTTGATTACACTGTCTAGCCAAGGGATTTTTAAAACAAAAACATAATGAATACCTTTGATAGGTAATTTACATTATTTTGCCAATTAAAACGTAATTTGGTAATTAGGAATTAATTTTAGATGGTGTATGTTTTGGTTGGTTGATGAGGTAGTGTTTGATTGTGATATTATACATACTGAATAACTAATATTATACAGGGTGGATTTTGACACTGAATAATTTCAGGAAACGTTATTGTCAGCAGTCTTTAGAAATGAAAAGTTTTCGAAACAAAATAATTTAATATCAACTAGTTTTAATTATGCATTGACGTTGTATGTAAAATTTACGTTAATTCCCGATTACGAGTATTCCCAGTTGTTGACTTAATAGTAAAATTAACCAATAAGATTGCATAAAATCTCCGGTCAGATATTTTATGCAAACTTAGGTATTGGTTAATATTTCTACGTTTCTGCGCTCCGCAGCCTCGCTTCGCTTCAATGGACACCCAGACTGCAGAATTTGAGAATTAAAATACTTTTACGAAGAAGCTTAGAGCTTAGCATTCAGTTAAACAATTTATTTACCTAATAACCTCTTTTGCATACAAAAAATAACAATTCCCAACCCGCTTAAATTAAAGTACCTATTTACAAAAACAGTTATTACACCCATCGGTCATTTTATTACAACTGTCACAACTTCGCGTATTACGTTATAAAATCCTCCTCCCGGGAATTCTCGGGATAGCATACCACTGAAATATGTCTCGCATCTCCTTATTTACATAGGTAGCGTGTGTAAATGATTGATACGGTTTAGCAGCCGGGATTTCTCGCCATTCATCATCGGGATATAAGGACATATTACATAGACATTTCTTTCTAATATTACATATATTAAAACCACGAGGGTATGAAGTGACGTTACGCTTCTATGTCTGAAGATCCGCTAATGTCCTACTTATATTAGAAATGCGAAAGTTTATTAGGATGTGTGTTTGTTACTCCTTCTCGCAAAGACTACTGAACGGATTTTCACATTCGATACATTTTATCCCGAACTTCCCGCGGGGACGGGCTCAACGCGGGTAACACCGCGGGGCGCTGCTAGTCTGCTATAAAGCTATGTTTATCATGACATTCGGCAGCGCTTATGCGGACGACTCGACCGATGCGTATACGTGCTATAAGTTGTGCACGACAGAGCAACGGATCTTCTACTTTTTCTTTCGGCACGGTCGATTCTTTCGGCGCGTTCGATTATTTCGGTGCACATAAGTGTGCGAAGCCTCCTTGACTTTGATTCGTCCGACGCGTTAGGCTCTGATAAGTATGCGTTCAACTTTAACCGTAAAATTTTTTGACACGTGGAACCGCGGGGGCACATACAGTATTCATATAAGGGCACGACGTGTGGGCGACAATTTCACAGAACTGTCAAAATATAAAGCATTATATTGTTAGGTGGCTGTCAAAGTATACGTAAACTAATTTACGTTTTCTTTATTTATTTGCAAAAGTTTTGGAAACTTTGTTTGAGGAATGAATGTAAGATTAGTGTTGGGTGGTGTTACAACTTTATTATAAGGACGTGAAGTTATTTTTTATTATTGAAATTTCGGATTTTTAATACGTATAAACCTTCCTCTTGAATCACTCTATCTATTTTAAAAAACCACGTCAAAATCCGTTGCGTAGTTTTAAAGATTTAAGCGTACATAGGGACAGACAGACAGCGGAAAGCGACTTCAAGCTTCTTCGCGAACAACGCATTACGAAAAGATACCGCCCGGCACTATGCTAAGTTTCAATTTGAATTCAGAATCTGCAATACCGATTCAGATTTTTCAGATTCACTTTTCCAAAATGACGAGCGTTCAATCTGATTGTCGAAAAGTATGAGACAAAGATCCCGAAATTCAGTTTTCTTAATTCAAACACTGAATTCAGATCGAGATTCAGGATAGCAACATCATAGTATAAAATATGTATAACCCCATTCTTGCGTCCAGAGTTAAAAACAATTAAGGTAAGGATACACTGCTGTAATTTAGTACAAAGCATGAATTTGCGAGGTTACGAAACCTAACAATAACCATTTATATTACAATACAATAAAAGACAAAACCAAATCTAATTATACACCCTGAAAATGTAACAGTAAGTGATTTCAGGAGGTAAAAATAGCAATAAATTGCGAGCTTTATTTGAATTTTAATTAAACATGAAAGATGGCTGTGGCGGCCCTTAGTTCATAAAGATTAAATTGTTATTTATAATTTGTATACCTTCCTATTATGTTTTATAATTTGACAATGTCGGAATAATAGTTTTACAGAAATTTCTATCGAGAGATGGTCAATGTATGGATGGATGGATCTTAGACCGGCAGCACTTAGTTACGTTTTGACTAGTTAGATTTTTTTACTAGTAATGGACGAAAATATGGCAATAAGTTAATGACAAGCCCGTTGGCACAGTGACATGTGAGAGCGCTTTCTGTGTCGGGGGTTGCGGGCTCGATTCCCGTCTGGAGTCAGCAATAAGTGTAGACATAATTGTTAGTGACGACGTCTGGGTGTCAATTATATATTCATTTAAAGTATTTGTGTCTCTGTATATTTATTGGTATCAAGCTTTTAGTTATCATTATTAAGTTTACACCCGTACTCAGAGACATCAAATTCTTTCTTAGTAGAGATTTAATCAGTGATTTTGACATGGAATGTATAAAAAATACGTCAATTAGTTGAGTATCGTTTTAATGGACGTCCCTGAGTTCAGTTAGATTCTAAATTCAAAACTGTAAAACTATTCAATAAAACCTATATCAAGAACAAATATAGAAAGAAAAATAACTTCCTCAATTAAACACCAAACACAAAGAAGTACCACTATAAATTGGCCTCCATAAATCTCAAATATTATACAGAATTAGATGCGAGAGTTGTGAAATATATCGCCACTTTGAGATCATATTTCAGTGGTTGCACGTGTGCCGGTGCCAAATTACTCGTCACAATGTTAAATGTAACTTGTTATGAACATTCCTGTGGAATAAAACTGTTTAATTGGGATTTCGCCTTTGGAATTTCTGAGCATTAATGTTGTTATGTAAGCAATAATGTTTAATATTTAAGTCTACAGTAGTATCTGTATTATTGTATTCTTCATCTACCTCATATTTTTAACTTTTTAAACGATAAAACCACTAGAAATCGCATCCTAGTGGTTTTTAAGAACGTTTTTGGCGTATCTGCATACTTACAGAGAGGTCCCTCTGTAAGTATAAGATCTCTCATAGCGAAATAATTTTCCAAAGATTTTTCCTGCACATTAAAATACTTTTGCGATTCGATTAAATCTAGAAAAATAACTTAAGCGCGATACACAAAATGTTCACACTAACGCCATCTACCGGATCATGGGTGAAACCAGAACACTATCATTTATAAAATTACGTTGATGTATGACCATTAGCAACGCACATTAAAAAAAACATACGACTTGAAAACTCTCTTGGTTTCCGAAGTCGGTTATAAATACATTACACACAATAGATGTTGATACCATTGTTGCCTGAGGAGATTTTTATATCTCTAACGATAATTGGCTATTAAGTTACGCTGTTATGGAAAAACAACCTATCAATAATAAATATTACTTATAAAAGCGGATGAACTATGACCTTTATAATTACAAATAGTACTTACCTAACGTTATGGTGCAAAACTTGTCTCTAATTCGGTGGCCGACCTTTGTCTTAGAGCAAGTAGCTTCAACTTACGCAAATATAAAAGTAAAATAAGCAAAATCCAAACAAGAATTTTGGATATTTATAGTTATGTGAAAGACTCATGAAAAAACTGAATAGCCAAAAATGCTTTGAATGTAAACTGTCCCCGCAGTAAAGTTTACCGACCATTGCCTCTCACTGAATGAAATCGTTCTGGAGAATCCAACTGTGAAGATAAGAACACTAAACATTTATTTTTTGAATAGTTTTACTGTGGCGTTTGGGATTATTTTGTACTAGCCGCGCCCCGTGGTGTATTCCTTCCCGCGGGAATTTCGGGATAAAATGTGGCCTATATGTTATTCTAATGTATAACCTATATTACTGTAAAGTTTCATCCAAATCCGTCAGGTTGTTATTTCGTGAAAGAGTAACAAACATAGCTGCGTGCATACATCTTCACAAATTTTCACGTTTATAACATTAGTAGGATTGTTGCTGTTTAATATGGGGCAGGAAGTATAATCAGGTATAATTATTGTTGAAGAAAGGTAAAGGACTAACTGCTGCAATCAGAGCCGTCCATTAAATCGACGATTAACTTATTGATGTAATTTTTAACTTCTGCTTCAATATAGCCGAACCATTTATATTATGTACATACCTTTTCCTTAGTAGAGATTTAATAAATGATTTTGACATGTAATGTATGAAAAATTACGTCAATTAGTTAATTAGTGTTTTAACGGGCGTCTACGAGTGCAGCAGTTTGAGAACCTATCAAAAACTAGGTACCTGTCAATAGTAACAAATCTATACATAGCAACTTTACATATCGAAACTCGATTTTCCGCACTGCTTCTATTTTCCGTAGTAATTACTTCCAATCTTAATTGCTCAGATAACATCAACAAAAGATAGGATTTTCTGATAACAACAAAAAGTCTTTAGCCTGAGATTAAAAGTCCTTTCTTTTACCACAACTACGACTAAACCGTACCAACTTATCCACAAGGAAAATGGGAACAATTTCTATAGAACAAACCCTTTATGATATCGTGTATCTGTTAAGTAGATGTCCGCCTTGTGTCTTGTGTTGTTCAGTCACGTACACTGGATATACCTACGTTAGTACACCGCACGACGGTAACTGAATATTACGTACAACCCATCAAACGCTTCTGGTTTTATTATATAGTACGTGAGTCGTTTTATTTACTTATTATGTTACTGTATCTTCAGAAATCTGTCCGGATATTTCGGGATTTTCTGCCAATAGAATCATTGTTGTATTTGTGTCGTGAAGAAAGTTCTTCATTTGAATAAGATGAAGGGAGATGAACAAATCAAATTGAATAGAAAGATGGGCGTTTGTGAATTTAATTTAGCAACTTTTTTGGGTAGGGAATAGATTTTGGAATAATGTATGTAATTGTAATTTCCGATTTGGAAACACGTTTAGGAATAAACGTTGATATTATATTAATAGGTAGGTTACGTATCAATACTTAGTGCACTATTTTAATGAGTATCTAATAATTTAAACTAATGTACTGTACGTAATACATTATATCCCATATACGTAGGTACCTTATCTTATCTCATATTTTTTATTGGTGATTTGAAATAAGAACTAAAGACAGTGACCACTCGGTTAGTATTAGTAGATTTAGTTTAAAACTCTGTTCAAAAACATAGTTTAAAAAAACTGTTGGTATTCAAATTAAGAACTGAAGAACATGCTTTTACTGCAGTCTTGTGTATCAACCTTATTTAAAAACATGACACTTTTAAAATATTCGTTTTAAAATAAGAACTGCAACTAAAAACTAATTTAAAAATAAATAGTTTGGCAGGAAGTCGGTGCCGTTAAACTCTGTTATCAAGTTTAGAGCCCCGAGGACCGGCCGACTGCGCGCAATGACTTTAAAACTTCCGACTGCAGCGTCACGGTTTAAATCAAATTATTAGGTAGTCATTGCACTTACTAAGTTGATGGAGTTTGTGCGAAAATTTTACCGTGTGACTGTTTATAAACGTGAGACTTAAGTTACTTATTCATGGTTTATATCCTACTAGCACCGCCCCGCGGTTTTACCCGTTTCCATGGGAATTCCGGAATGAAAATATAACCTATAACCTTCCCGTTGAATGTGACTATCTATACCAAAAATGATTATTCAAATCAGACTGGTAATTCCCGTTAGCTCAAACATACAAATAAACAAACTTACAAATACCTCCTTATAAGATTAGTTTAGATATAGATGATTTCCATGCACAACGTAATTGTAGTTTCTATAATGAGTATGTGAAGGACTTACGTGATCACAGCGTGCTGAAGCGAAAAATTTAATAACAAGATTTTACGATAGTTTTCTAGTAGAAAATTCAAACAAGAATTTAAAATGTCAAGCTAAATTGCAAAGCGCTTTATGTTAAATTCACTCCAGTTTTTAAGTATATTGTGTTGTTGTTTCCTACATTCTTGGCAGTATAATCCCAGTAGCAAATATGGATATTCTCTCCTATATTCAGTCCCCACGAGCAACATGCAGTCACCGCAACAGGATTAAGAATACAGTAGTGGGCTGCATTTGGCAAGCGATAGCAGCCGTCACCAGTAAAGGTGTGATGATGTGATTAGATGTGATGGACCCGTGTGATGGATCCACGACACACATTGAGGAGTATTATAAGTTTGACGTTTGTGTGTGTGAATGTATAGGTGTGTCAGCCTCCACAACCAAACCACCAAGATGCGCATATTTTGTATTTAAAATTAATAGTACAATTTAAACGTACCATATTTCCTCGATTTCTCAATTTGCAGCCCAAACGCAACCACATCGCAGCCACAACGTTACCACAACGCAACCACCAGTGACACTGCGAACTCCAGTTCCTGTAGTACGTAACAATTGAAACTTCTTCCGACAAGCCGACAACATAACCATATCGACAACTTGTCTATTACAAAAAGATGCAGCTACACTAAGTATTTACACGTGAGCACATTTTATCACTGCGATGTGGTGTGGTTGTCATACGTGTGGTACACCCTTAAACGAATAAACCCATTTGAAGTAGAGAACCAATTATTAACTAAATTTTATTTATTCTTCACCTATCCACAGAAGTCTTGGCCCTACCATAAACATAGTCAAAGTCTTGAATGCAAACAACTGAGCATTCTGCGTACAATATCGTCGTGATTGAATCCTACTCACGAAGCACAACTGAAATGCAAAGCGATGGGTGTGGACTTGAATACCAATGATGAATTAGGATCTCCTATAGACGGAATGGAGGGATGGAATTATAGTTCCGCCGGAATGTACACAGGTGTCGTAATGTTTACAGTGCGTGTTTACTTTGCGAGTACGGGTATTAGTTTGGGTCGGTAAGTGTAGTAAATAGAGATGTAACCATAACCAACTTTACATAATTGGACTTTTTATTTTTATGTTGTGGTTAAAATGTAAACTGATAAGTATTTCTTTCCAGCCAGACACTCTCTATAGAAGACTCATATGTCGTGATTTTATTTAATTATTACCCCATCACTAAACCTCTCTATAGAAATAATTATCTTTGGTTGTCAAATTAATTTGTAATTTTCACTGTTTTATAAAGAAATAAACTAAACACGTTTCGTCTTTTTCTTAATAACGAATTCAAATTGATCCTTATACTTTGAACATCCACTTTATTATCTTATTCTTATTTACTACTAGCTGTGCCCCGCGGTTTCACCCGCAGCGCCCCCGTTCCCGTGGGAATTTGGAGATTTTTATTCCCTATAAACCTTACGGAGCGAATGCAAAACCGTGGAAATCGGTCCAGCCATTCACGCGTGATGCCGCGACCAAGGAAAACGGGTTTCATTTTTATATATATAGATTAAATCAATGCCCAAAACAAATCTAGAAAAGAAACAAAAACATTTCCCACAAACCTTTCCTTTTCCACTAACTTGCAACATTATGTTAAGCTCAACTAACAAATTCAACCACCCAGACTAACCCTACACCACCCGAACGGGTCACAATTCACCGACCTTCATAATTCGAGTACACTTGCCTCAAAAAATGTTAATACATACTCTCTGAAGCTCGAAAATATACCTAATACCAAGTCTAAGGGCGATAAAGGCCCTCATTCCTGAGTTCCCTGCTCTAATGGCCCACGCTGGATGACGAAAATGTCCCGTTTATGATAATAGCTGTATTTCACGACGGTATAAACCGTAGTGATGTCTGCGAATAGGATTTTGGTATGGATTATAACGGATAACGCTATGATAATCAATTGGTATTTACCTAGTTGGGTTTAATTGATATGTTTGGGTGAAGGTTGTTTGGGTTTCTATTATTTTTATAGGTGACCTGCAAACTAATGGGTAACTAATAGGATATTAAACAGAATTAGTTAGTTGGTTAGTTTTATTAATCACACTGAGAGTAGAAATAAAATAAAAATGAGAGTTTGTTTGAAGTGGCAGTTTCGATGTATACACCATAAATAGTAAACGTACTTTCCAGGGTGTTTTCGCGGTTGATATATGTTCAAATCCCGTAAGTTTAAAAATAACATCGAAAATACAACTTTAACTTTACTTTAACTTCTGTTATTTTTAAATAAATGAAATTAGAAAGAACAAGAAATCTATATTTACTTAAATACTAACTATAGCCCATCAATTTACGATTTGAAAACGATTCTAAAACTATACTATTTATCATCCAGTTAGATCAAAGAATCTCTCACTTTTGATACTAATTTGATCTGGTTTCAATTTAACCTACATTCGCGTACACAATCACCGCCAGGGTTGGCTACTAACCTTTTACTACCTCCTCACAAGTCACAAAGTATTTACGCTTCAAGTCAACCGGAGCATGTCTACTCTCATTACCATTTTGTGTCCATTTTATTAACCCATCAGCGTCTAAACCTCTATTGATTCCTACGGTTATACTCGAAGTTATAGCTTGATTTTTTGACGACACAACAACATAGATCGTAAACCTCCGACGCAATTTTTGCGCAAACATTTTTTTCGTTGTATTATTTAAGAAAATTCAGAGAGAGGAATGAATAAAACTTCATCGAAGGATTTGTAACAATAGATTTTGTTTGTTTGTTCGGAATATTTCCATGTATTAGATGTATAGCTACCTACCTATATTCTTTGGAAATAATAAAAGAAAATGTACCCCTACATTAGAATAGGGCAAGGTTGCTCAAATCGTACCGCTGCTTAAATCGTACCCGGAATTAATTCGTCCGATACTTATTGGTCTTATTGCGCCATTTGGTATCCTATCCTGTATGAAGCATATTATTCCATTTCTCCAACAAAAATACAGTGAATATAACAGGGCTATATTATTACAATTTAGGAAGTACGAATAGGTCAATATTAGGAGAACTATATACTATGTATTGTATACACCTATTTACATATAGATTTATCACATAGATATACAATATTCTACAACATTTGTTCTAAAAAGGACATTAGTGTATTTGTGTATGTATATGTAGTAGTACCTACCAGTTAGATTTGTGCGGGTATATTATATTTAAACATTTTATTTATTTAATAATCTGTCGCTTTTTACTTCATCACTGCATAGTATAAAAAAGTCCCTATTTATGCTTAGATCTTTAAAACTACGCAACGGATTTTGATGCGTTTTTTTTTTTAAATAGATAGAGTGATTCAAGAGTTTATATGTATAAAAATTCCCGAAATTCCCACGGGAACGGGCGCAACACGGGTAAAACTGCGGGGTGCTGCTAGTTACCTATAAACGTTACACTAAAAACAATAACGTCCCAAGCAAATACCTATTACAAAAACGCTGTGAAGTTAATTTATTTCGAGGAATTATTCGCGTCACGTCTAAGGCTTTCTTTTCTTACATAATATTGTTAATTACGTTACATGAGAACCAACGCGAAGTCTTTTAAATTAAAAATGTAATAATATTTAACTTGCTAACTTAGAGACTGCGCAGACCTTACTACAGACAGTTTTAGACAGTTTTTAGACTGTCTTTTGGTCAAAGAAAACTTATGAAGAACGTAGAGTCAGGACGCCTTGCGTCAGATTCTTTCGTGATTCAGAACTTTTATGTCTTTTGTTAGAGGACAACCGTCAGACTGCCTACGTCGAAGAAGACAATTTAAAGACTGCCTGGACTTCACATTTAACTGTGGTGGTCCTTAGGTGACGTTAATATGGCTTTAGCAATAAATTAGTTCCTTCAATGAAAGAAATGGACACAAATTAAAATTTATTTGCGTCTTTAAAGCAAGGATTTTTTGGGATATTTAACTTTTTACATTTTTTTAACATATACCTCTTTTTATTATTAGTCTAGATTATAAAGGTTATGTATGACTCATGTTTAATAAGTAGCTAAAGAACCATTTTATCGAAATCAAGTGGAAAAAATACAAGCAGATAGAAATTTCAGTTGCGTTTAAAAATAGATGGACCTGAATTGGAACTTGTAGGACCGTGCTGATAGGAATATTATAAAAAATAATTTACTGTATTTGAAATTAGAACAAAATTACGCTTTTTGATGTATTTTTTATTTCGGCAAATTGCCAGTTATATCGACTAAATTCTTTTTTCATGTTTTTTCTTTAAATGGAACAGACGCCTACATCAAAAACACGCACAGTGGGTGTTATCCGTAATTGACATTTTTTTTAAATATATTTTCGTCTTATTTTGCCTTATTATATCCTTTTAATGTTTTAAATGCGAAAATTGCAAAAGCTGAGAGCGGATTAGTTTTTTGATTTCTCCACTTTAATGGTTCTACTGATTTGGACATTCGTACCACAGTAGATTATTAAGGAACTGGGTTACCATAAAACACGATCGAATTAAGATCAATTCGAAACCGAATCAACTTGGTGACATAAATAACAAGCACATAGGTACTTATAACCGCATGATCACTATAGTAATGATCCGAATAAGTATTTTTCTTCATATAGGTATGGATCGTTTGGAACTTGCAGATCAGTGTAGGCAATGTAGGCAGTCTTTATAGGTAGTCTGCATCAACTGCGACGCATTGATGTCATGGTACGAAACAGAGAATGATTTATTTTAGGTACGCATTTAAATCGCGCTAAGAGGACATGGTAAGGCAGGAACATTATGGAACTCCCTCTTATTCGTGTATAGATGGTAACCGCTAAGCGAATACAAACGCCACTTTTAACTTGAAATTCTTATACCAATGCAAGCGTCATTAATTCCGTATTTCAATCTACAAATGCCATTTTTTATATTATTACGTTTACAACACTAGTGCAACCACGGTACTGCACTAGTTGTCAACTAATACTAACACATAGTATGACTACACTAATATTAGGCGGATAATACAAGCGATTCGGAAACAGCTGCCGGTTATATTCGCATTTCCGCTATTCTGAACACGTACTTAGCTTAGCTCTGGTCTGACTTTAAACTGTTACAGTATTAGTGTTAAGCTTAGCTATTGTTTTTAGATGTTATATTGTTAACTGATCTTTATTTTAATATTTTATATTATGGTAGTAGGAATATTAACGGGGGTGGGTTGATTAGGGTGCCAAAGTGATTTCGTTTCATTCTTACTCCATCACTAACTTTTCTCTCTTTTCCTTTCCTCTATAGAACGAATTGTCTTTGGTTGATAAGTTGGCCATATTGGGTTAGTTTTTAAGACCGGTATGAAGACAGGTTATACAAAACCGGCTGTACTTGACTATTGATGAGTTGATAGAGGTCGGATGTTCTGAGTTTGAACTAAACATAAGTATATATTTGACTGTGAGTGCTTCGCGGGATTACCTACATTGTACCTGTCTCTATGAGAATTTTGCCATGAAAAGTAGTAACAAATGTTCCTCTTGAATTACTCTATATATTTGTGAAAACCTCATGAATATTCATTAGGTAGTATTTAAGAAAATCGATAAAATAAACACATACAGTCTTTCAGGACTTTATTCGATAATATAGTCTTTCAAAGTTACCCCACGCATTATTACTTAAAAATGTTAATAAATTTTAATTTACGTAATTTTATGACGCAGATAATCTAATATCAAAAACCTTTAAACGTATTAAAAGATTATAAAAAGAACTGATAAAAGCATCGGCTAAGCTCCATTGAAGAACATGAAATGAAGCAGAACAATCTGTAGACGTTAACAATACTACCCACGCTTCCGTGCAATACACCTTTATTACATTTTATTGAAAGAAAGATCACGTTGAAAAGTACTGCTAGTAGAGATCACGGATGACCACTTTTGATTTGTTATTTATGCGCTGTAAAAAATGTTAAATTGTTATTCAATGTTTGCTGATAGTGGTTAACAGATTTTTTTAAAGGAAATATGCGTTATAGGCTGACTTAGTATTAATTCTGCATAGCTTGAGGAAGATTTTACAGATTACGATAACATAATGGAATAGGTACTAAACGTATATCATACCGTATCGCTAAACAAATTATTAGTTCATTGAATCTTCTCCTAAATCGTACTAGTATTATTTTTATTGTATAGCTTTGACAGTTACTTGACCTGATTTCATTTTCATTTCATTTTTTTTTAATCCGATTGCGTCCAGTAATCAGGCAGTTATTTTGGTTTGAGCTGTAGATCTTTAACATAAAATACAATCCCACCAAGACTTTAAAATCAGAATCATTTACGAGTATTTACTACGATTGATCATGCCATCTCATCGGCCAACCCCTTATACCTTTATTTACATATGTTTGCGCATATAAATATTTCATTTTATTTCATTTCATTTTATTACAAAATTCATAAGAAAAACAAAACTTCATGTTTTCCCCCAGTTTTATTTAACTCCAATACAAAGTAACAAAACTAAAGTATTGTGTATTGTATAAGTTGGATTACAATATAACACGTTTACAAGCTGGGTTTTCGTAAAGAATTCTACGCGTTAAAGGTGGGTATACACTAGAGACTTTGGTCGAAATCAACTTAAAATTTAAGGTACTTAGGTAAAACTTGGTCGCAAGTTTGTCCGTGTAAGTTGGGCGTTGGATTTCGAGGGTGACGTTTGGGACTTGAACATTTACTCGTCATAGGAAATGTAACATGGAATCCTGTTTACATTGTCCTTTGTTCGCGACAGTTTACTCTGCGGTGAACAACCCGCTTTATTGAGGCGGATTGTAGATCAAACACCGTTGTAAGGACCTTGTCGTGATACCGTTTAGTTCCAACTGAGCAGTGGGAACAAAGAAGATGGCGGTTGAATACGAACTTACAATTTTAGGCAATGTTTTTTTTTGGCCAATTTTGGGTTGCCAACATCTACAACATATTGGTGTATAATTAACAGCATTTATATAGGAGTTATTCAAAAGCGTGCTACTTTACAGGCTTTCACAGCATTTACGTACGTACATACAATATGTAAAAAAATGATAATGGACGTTTGCACACAAAATGTTAAAAGCCAAGGATAGGTTATTGCCTGTAGTCCACATCGTTCACCTAGCTAGGTGAACTGGGTCTAGTTGAACTATGGGAGAAATTTATTGCCGTTTCCGGAAAAGCCTTAACAGAAGACCAAAGAAGTATTTCCAAACAATAATCATAAAATTTCATCCCTTTTCCATTCCGTTATATAATCTTCGACTCTTATCAACAGTTAACAAAGTTTCAATGTACTCAGTTTTAAAATAAACAACCAAATTAACCAACAACAACAAAGTTTTAATACCAAAACACTAACTATAGTCCAAAACTGAAATACTTTGATGTAATATTAACCCTGAGAGGTGCAAAGTTTGTATAGTCTGAATACTAAGAGAATACACCTGCCAACGTAGACACGAGACAACACAGTGCTAATTAACTCCATCAAACTACCGTAAGGTGCTCAACTTGGTACATTTAAGTTGAAACGCCTCATTAACACTGCAATGCAACAGGCCTTAATAAATGAAATATTCACACCTTATTTGACGATGCTTTAGTAAAACTTCGCGTAGGTTAGAGGCCCTGGTGTTGGAGTTCATAGATCGTCTAAATGCCTCCGAAATGGTATAACGATTGAAGCAACCGGGATCGATACTTAATGTGCGATCCGAAGCACGGTATCCATCCAAGTAGAGACCGAGTTGTTGGTTGCTTTACAATCGCAATGAACTAACATCGCTTAGTCAAACTACGTCACACGCGCTACCTACACGATGCTTTACTAAATACAAGCTTGCACAAGCCTTATTTAGAACGGTATTTAGATTGTCTTCTTTTCTTCATATAGACAAACTAGCAGCGCCCCGCGGTTTTACCCGCGTTGTACCCGTTCCCGTAGGAATTTCGGGATGAAAAATAGCCTATAACTTCCCGTTGAATGTGGCTATCTATTACAAAAAGAATTATTCAAATCGGTTCAGTAGTTTCCGAGATTAGCGCGTTTAAACAAACAAACAAACAAACAAAAAAAAAAAAACAAACAAACTCTTCAGCTTTATAATATTAGTATAGATATGAACGAAAAAGCGCGCACAAAACAAGATGTTTAACATAGCATAGGTACTTTTTCACATATTCATAAAACATTATTTGTTCTGTTATCAATTGTTGTTAAACTGTCTAAAGACATTCTTGAAGGTGCCATAAAAATGTCTATTGCTTAACTGACGATAGATGTCTGCGTTGAACATATCAGTCTACGACGACAGTTTCCTCTGCGACGCAACTTAAGGGTTGTTTCAGTTTAATAACAAATGTTAGAGACCTTGGTATAACTCCCGAGGGTGACTCCGGCTCCTGAACTAACCAGTAGACACTATGGCAGTACGTGCCGGTGCAACTGTTAGCGTATTTCGTTGTGCAAAGACAGTTTGACGTTGGAATTCTGTTTGGGAATATAATGAAGAGGAAATAAACGTTTGTTGTATTGTTAACGTGTTAAGTGTAAATGTAAATTGTGTAACTGGTGATATATCTCTTAAACTAAATTATATTATGTATTATTTATCATAATTTGCTCAGAAAATATATGTAATGAAGGTTTGTCGTTTTTTCTTTATTTGTTAAATAAAACTGATTAAACTATTAACATTTTACTAACATTTTATTTAACATTTCTGCCCGTGCACGCAGGAATTTCGGGATAAAATGTATCCCATATTATGTTATGTTTATATTATGATGTTATAACCTACATTATTGTAAAGTTTCATCCAAATGCGTTCAGTAGTCAAAATAGCGAGTTAACAAGCTGCAAGACGGTGAGTCCAATATACGACGAGCGAGCGAGTAACTCATCGAACTCACCAACTCGTAATTTGCCAAATAGCTCACTTTAAATAAACGAAGCCTAAGAGAAACACTCATATAACAGAAGCTATAACGGTAACCACATAATTATACTGCAACCATAGAAAATAATACGAAAGAGTAGAAACTAGAAGGTTTTCCTTAAAGGAAAGTTATTTTATTTAGTCTACTAATTGGTGCGGCGCTGCCGAGCTCAACACTATCTTAAAGCGAACGTGATTTCTGAAGCCAAAACTCTAGGAAGCAATTAGAAGCATTCCTTTCTAGAAACAGAAGTTTAATCCGCTTGAGAAAAGTTTAATTTAATTTATTTTCTGTCAGATAAAGAGTTTTAATATTGTGACTTAGTTTTCTAACGCGGTTTGAGTTTGAATTGGATAATGACGTTTATATAGAGTGAGTGAGCGAGCAGCGAGTAAATTAGATCAATAAAAAGGAAGAGACTTATTTGACTTGTTCGGACTCGGGTTCTATAAAATTCACCAGCTCGCATTTCACCAACTTAAATTTCGCCAACTTCGCAATTCGCCAACTACGCCAACGCCCAATTTATATAACGCAACGCCAGATAGAGTTGCAAATATTCTCCAATTATCGACGATTTTTAAAATAGCCGGTTTTAATTTACCATGAAAACGTATTTTTCCAGGCTTCAGTATTATAGTGTAAGGTTTCTAAAAGCATCTTGATAATGCCAGCGTAGGAGGATTTGATTTGTGTTATAGTAATTTGATATTCTATGTTTTGCTCATGGCTATTGCCATAGTGATGTACCTATAAGTAAACTTGGTTGTTGTATTAATTTTATTGTTAAGTTCCTATGAAAAGAAATGTTATAGGTATACAATTTTTTTACTTTTTTTGCACTAATATTTTAGAAAATTATGCAGGTATAGTGACGGGGCAAGAATGGAATAAATCACTTAACCTTTAAGAAAATTTAAAAGAAATCTATGGTTGGAAAATTAGTCATCTAGTATACATTTGACGACGCTTCAGAAGATATTAATTGCAGTGTTTACGTGTATTGAAAAAATCTATACTAATATAAAAAAGCTAAAAAATTGCTTTGTTTGAACGCGCTAATATCAGAAACTACCAATCTGATTCGAATAATTATTTTTATAATGGATAGCCACATTCAATGAGAAGGTTATAGGCTATTTTTAATCCCGAAATTCCTACAACGCGGGTAAAACCGCGGAGCGCTGCTAGTTTAGATATAAACGCACTCGTACAATCGCGGTAGGTACTTAGATACGGTAAATAGGTATCAAAGAATTAACCAAATTCCTACGAGCTAGAAACCACGTTGCCAAGATCACAAGCCACGTACAAGAGAGAGATAGGTATACTTACTTACTATAGAGATAGAGATACTACCTTCCACTCAAGTACGATAAGACAAACCAACCTCTCCGACTGTAGTTTACAAAAGGAGAAAATTAAACAGGCATTCCCGATTTGAAACGTTATTTAACTCAAGAAACGTAAACAGAAGTTAATAAATTGTTGATAAGTTTAAAGCTTTTTGATATGAATTGCCCTTTTTGGGATTGTTTAAGCTGAAGAAATTTCCTGGGAAAGTTTTTCGAATGAAAATGTTTGTCTTTCAATTTGGTTGTGTTTGATTTACAATTTGTGTAATTTAATTAAGGTATTGATACTTAATAATACTTATACCTGTACACTGTTTCATGAGAAGGTACAAAGAACAAGAGTTAGTAACCATAGTGATACTACGCTACTGAGAAAGACTGAAAAACTGGGGATGTCTGGAAAACCAGCACTGTACTGAAACCTCGGTCTCTGTACAGCTTGAGATGTCTCCTTTGCTGCATTTTTTATTTGTATTTCATCTTATAATTATAGCAATAAATGTTATAATTTTATAGTTATCGGGTAACGAGTATGAACGACTTATTACAAGAATTGTAGCTCTTTGTCAAATATGCTCCTACTTGTGACAATATTTGTTTTCTTTAACACAAATTTTCAAATTCAGCTTAAAAAAATATGCAATTTTAATAGTACCTTTAAATATAAACTTACCCAAAAAACTTAACAACAAATACGTGCAGATCTTCATTTTTCCAAATTTCCTGAAACAAACAAACGGGAACTGTTAAATTATCGTAGTTATATGACATGCGTCGAAACAAGTATCTAAATACACTTTTTAAATGACAGAATTCAGAATGTATGTCCTACTTACGCTTATATCTGACAGCTATCAGTTCGATAAAAATATTACTCGTACGGCTTATTTTTAATGTCATTCGAGTGACATATGTCAGAAATGGCGTCTCACCGCAGAGATGTCAAATAAATCATCAAGCAGCTAACTGACGTAATTTTTCATGCATTACATGCTAAAATCACTACGAGTTTTTTATATTAAACTAGCTGTGCCCTGCGGTTTCACCCGCAGCGCCCCCGTTTCCATGGGAATTTTGAGATTTTTATTCCCTATAAACCTCACGGAGCCCGAGACCTTTCCAACGAATGCAAAACCGTGGAAATCGGTCCAGCCATTCACGCGTGATGCCTTGACCAAGGAAAACGGTTTTCATTTTTATATATATATGTCGGGGAAACAGCGATATTTATCCCACTATCGGGGACATGTCACATCAGGATAAGCACGAGCATTATACCGCCAATACAACATCAGATATCTTAGGATTCCTAGGTCTTGATCTTGAAATAATAACTCACAGGACTTCATTACAATGACATTGCTTGTATTTTACACACGATCATCATGGATTACAGATTACAGTTAGGATACGTCTAGATTCAGTTAATTGATGGAACCTAAACGACCTCCCTTCACCCCATCAGTCGTCCTGTCCACGCCATAGAATATCTTTTCCCTATTCTATACTCGATTCGCAATACGATCGTGATGTCGTCAACACCTCATCCTTCCAATCTACGTTTCCCATCTGATCCCAATACAACCGTCTCCATTTCCCTCCAAAACTCTAATGTCCGCCATCTTTTCATATCCTCGACTCACTCCCTCACTCACTGCCACAGACTACCAAACCAGCTCACATCCCTCTATCGAACAACTGTCATCTGTCATAGTGCGTAACACCACAGACTTAACATAGTCTATTCTCATACCACAGACTACACCACGAAGATAGAACTCACGTCACGGAATAACAACACTACCGATTCCATCAGTCAACTGAATTTACAAACTACTCTTAAACTTCTACAGACTAAAAATAATGTAGTGACGTTATAAACCGCTATCTGGTGTGGCGCCACTGATGCCACGCTCCGACACGGCCATCCTGCTAGCACACGTCCTCGTGTGTTGGCTAACCTGCACAGAAATAACCAACGAGAGTATTTGTTCGCCTCGGCCACTTCTGACCAATCATATTTCTACACACAACTCAAATAAAGAAACTTCGTAACTGTATAGTTTTTTTTTCTTTTAAATTACTCGAATAAAACCATAAAAGAGCCATAAGAAAATATCAACCAGAGCCATGTACCACTGTCGCTTGTAACAACAAATTAACACAATTTAATTAACCACACAAATCGAAACTTCACACTAGTAAGCCCCTCTAACGCCACTGCTCTCCAGCCGACCAGCAATCGCAATTGCTCTCACACTATGCATCCATCAAGTGGATCGCCCATGTGCATCACCCTGTGACTGCACACTATGGTCTCTGCAGACCCCGACCTCCGCCAGAGCTAAACGCGCACCGCGCACCCACGGACTGCTTGAGTTACCCCAAGAGACACCGATTTCTACCGGGCTACGACTACGTAATAGCTACTGGTACGGTCGAACACAATACGGCCGATAGAGTACTTACTCGAGTTTTCACCAAAACAAGTTTACTCATCCTCATCACGATCACTATTAACATCAACTTCGACTGGTACATGACCTACTGGCATCTTGCGTAAGAAATCACAAAGTAAATTATGATAACGTTTCATCTACCAAAACCCTGAGGCCAGCAACAGTGACAGACTCTGGTTCATTATTCACACACAATTAACAATTTAATCACAATTGATTTGCTACTGAGCCCTTATTCGTGGTCACAACACAAGATTTAGCAAACGCATTTGCCCTTTATGCACTTCCATTTCGGAATGCCGAGTCGTCCCATGACTCTACGGTCTTCGCTACCAGGCAAGACCCGACCACACTACCCAGGGCTACCACCTACTGCGTACCCACGGACTACTACAAGTAGTAGACACCGACTTCTAACGGGCTACAGCTACGGCACCCCGGTGCGGTCTCAGACTGACCCACCGACATAAAAACCCAGTAACAATCAACAGCTTAATCAACCTCACTGTCTCCACCTTCGTCTGAGTCAGCTGTTACCCGCCCCACAGGCATCTTCCTAACACGATCATGTGCATACTTGTAAGTACGTTTAGAGTTCAAAGCTTTTCAACGTGTAACGATCACCATCGTTCGCTCACTCCTGACCTAAATAACTCTACTTCAACAAAATACTTTCACATTGCTTATCTCAACATAATACTAGAACATCGTCAGGCACAAGTACCCATTAAAAATCAAATTAATCTCAAATCAAAGTAAAGGTCAAGTGTGTGTGTCTCTATTGTCCGGCTATCCCCGTAGCCCTAATACGCAGTCATCCCTGTGACTGGCTGTGATCATCCCAGTGATCACCCATAACCCTGATCATCCCTGTGATCAGCCACTCTCGTGATCATCCCAGTGATCACCCATAGCCCTGATCATCCCTGTGATCAGTCACTCCCGTGATCATCCCAGTGATCACCCATGACCCTGATCATCCCTGTGATCAGTCACTCCCGTGATCATCCCAGTGATCACCCATAGACCTGATCATCCCTGTGATCAGCCACTCCCGTGATCATCCCAGTGATCACCCATAGCCCTGATCATCCCTGTGATCAGCCGCTCCAGTGATCATCCCAGTGACCACCCGTGATCATCCCCGTGACCACCCAGACTCAAGAGGACACGCACAACTAGTTACCACACAGTCAAAAGTGACTACAGTTAATCCTCACAAGGCTCAGAATCACTAACAATGGGTACTTGCCCTTCAGGCATTTTCCTATACCAGTCAATGACACTATATTGTGTACCTACTCGTTCTCCTCTAAACCTCGCGGCCACAGTAATTTGCACTCGCTCGGTCAACCTGACTATTAAGAAGCTTGTTCTTCCTTAAATTCTTGATTTCAATCAAAAGTTAATTTCAATTATTATCAATCGGGAATCTTCAATGCTATGTAACACATGAATACTAGGTACCACGTCATTTTCAACTTTAACTTCAATAGACTATTAATCTCAAATGCACATTACAATATGAGCCATGAGTAAGTAACAGTAAGCTTGTCTAGTCACGTCTAGTCACGGCAACCAGCCGACGAGCAATCACATTGCTCAACAACACACGGTCTCAGCAGACCACTCCACAGTACGGTCAATCCAGACCACGACCATCGCCGAGTTCGAACATTGAACTCAATAAGTCACATAGTCACATGAAACCCTTACTCATACTCTCATATTTTACAACGGAATAAACATCCAAAATAATTTCAATAAGCTTTCTACTTTATCAAGTGGTACGAAGATTCACTACAAAACTCTCAATGTTAACTGACTCAAATATCACAAAATAGCTCACCGGCTCACCCAACAAACCAATCATTACCGCAATACATCACCAATTTAACATCCAATGTGAATTTGTCGTGATAGATTCTTGAACAATTTGGAATGCCGCAACCCCTCATATTCCTCAGGTAACAGGACCGAGAAGAGAACCACGCTCCTCCCTAGACGAGGTTCATCAACGCTCGCAATAATTACCAGCATTGAACCAACATGAAAATAAGAAAACATATTAGAACATATCACATTACGTACAAGATTAAACTTGACTCTTTCGGAAGCTCATAATTACCTTCTTAACTCCACAATAGAGTAGAAAACTAACTAACTATACTCACAGAACATTCCAAGTTTTATAACCAATTGCAAAATAAACATTACGTAAAGCACCATAGTCGTTGGGATGATGATTCAGACATATCTCTGAATACCACGAGCTTCATAATCCAGTGGAAGGTACATGAATTTCAATCCCGTCGTCGTCGTCGCCGTCGTCGATTCCAGTAACAAATAACAAATCTTAAATTTCTTTCTCAAATCATAAGAAGCCATTTTTCCATCAACGCCGTAGTTATGTGGACTACATCGTTTATGTTTCGTCCACCCGTGGGAATATAGCATCCAAATTCAAATACCACACCATGGCGATATGATATTCAGCACCAATCTCTCAGTTGCTATGGTGAGATTTATCATTCTCTGCTGGAAGCTCAGTGGGCAATAGCGATCCTTATCCTTCTCTGTTGGACGCTCGGTGGGCAATAGCGATCTTTATCATTCTCTGCTGGACGCTCGGTGGGCAATAGCGATCTTTATCCCACTTCTGATGTCGGGGAAACAGCGATATTTATCCCACTATCGGGGACATGTCACATCAGGATAAGCACGAGCATTATACCGCCAATACAACATCAGATATCTTAGGATTCCTAGGTCTTGATCTTGAAATAATAACTCACAGGACTTCATTACAATGACATTGCTTGTATTTTACACACGATCATCATGGATTACAGATTACAGTTAGGATACGTCTAGATTCAGTTAATTGATGGAACCTAAACGACCTCCCTTCACCCCATCAGTCGTCCTGTCCACGCCATAGAATATCTTTTCCCTATTCTATACTCGATTCGCAATACGATCGTGATGTCGTCAACACCTCATCCTTCCAATCTACGTTTCCCATCTGATCCCAATACAACCGTCTCCATTTCCCTCCAAAACTCTAATGTCCGCCATCTTTTCATATCCTCGACTCACTCCCTCACTCACTGCCACAGACTACCAAACCAGCTCACATCCCTCTATCGAACAACTGTCATCTGTCATAGTGCGTAACACCACAGACTTAACATAGTCTATTCTCATACCACAGACTACACCACGAAGATAGAACTCACGTCACGGAATAACAACACTACCGATTCCATCAGTCAACTGAATTTACAAACTACTCTTAAACTTCTACAGACTAAAAATAATGTAGTGACGTTATAAACCGCTATCTGGTGTGGCGCCACTGATGCCACGCTCCGACATATAGATTTTGACGAGAAATCATATGATGTCTAAGTTCAGAATACGAGTACTTATGATACACTTATTCTATTGTATCAGCACTTACAGAGTGAACGGTTTAATCGAAATAAAATATTCCCAATAAATGTGAAAATTCAGCGGTTACTTATGAGGACTTCATTGATGTAATTTATGTCCTATTATGTCTTATGTTTATCTGTCATTAAGTTATTAAAAGTAAAATAAAGGCCCACTGCTGGGCAAAGGTCTCTCATCTCACTGAAGATAACAGTACAATGAGGAGGATTGAGCTCGTAATAGACGTAATCACCACTCTGCCTTTTGCGTGCTTTTGCCAAAACGCAGCAGCGTTTTAGGTGACTTTTAATAGTTGCCACTTCAATTTTACTTTGTGACTACCTTCAACACTTGACGTAAATGTAACAAAAGCGAGGAAAGATTCGTTCCTACATAGCAGGAATAAAAGCAAGGTAACTGTCACGGCTCGACGTATCGAGACTGGATAAAAGGGAGTAATTCAAAAATTCAAAACTAAACGAAAAAAAGAATCTAAAACAAACAGTGCCCAGTAAAAAAATGTTGTAAATCCATAGAGAAGGGTACCGTGTAACTTGTAGTATTAATGCTGTAACATTTCTCTTCGAGTCAGACGCACGCGGCGCGCCGGGACCGAAACCACAAATGTATAAACATGTCATACATTACACTAACTACTTCGGGGAATTAAACCTAGATTTAGAAAGAAGTTTTATTTTCAAGTTCCTTGAAAACTTGTCGCCGTGTTAACTTCAAAAACACGAGATTTATCAATCATGTTAGAAGTGTAAATGCGAAGTGTGTATGGATGGATGTTTGTAATTATTTTATGCTGAAAATACTGAACGAAGGCTCTTCTTCATCGAGTGGATGGTCAACCTGACCAATCCTGGTGTCAGAGTTATTGAGCCGCCAAAGGCCTCCAAAGCACGGAGAACGAATGCTGATGTTTGGCATTTTGAAAATTCCTGCAATATTAAAACCTTCTCATCATTTTGTCTCTGAAATCACCATCTGAAAATTCTTGCAAAAAAAATGGCTGACTTCAAAATCCGGCGAGTATTCAATAAGTCTACAAACGAATATACAACGTCGCAAACATGTTGAAAGTTAAAGTAAAAGTTAAGTTGTAAGTGGCGCGTGGCGTGTCGCTGGCAAGAGCCGAGTTAGCAGTTTGATACTCATACGCCTCACTGTACAGCTTGACAAGTTCTGTACAGCTTATTTTAATAATTAAACGTAATGATACTTTGTTTTCAAGCTGTCTGATGTCTGTTGATAGAAATTGGAGGGAGTGTAACGTCAGAATGTACCTGTTATAGTTTTGTCAATTGTGTAACAGTTTTTTAGTGCAATTCGTTAATGGGATAGGATTGGAATTCCGAAATAATTAAGAGTCTCTTAAAACGTAATGGTTATATTCTTATTGAAGTGAAGAATTATGATATGTTCTATGATTATGATGCCAATCGACATACTGTTAATAAGCTTTAGTGTTTTTGGTCAAGTTCAAACAGACTCAAAAAGCTATTTCCAATCCAATGTGTGAGGTATGAAGGTATGAGCGTGCGTACAGTGTCATATAAAAAATGATAACCATACATAACAGTGTCTCCTACACAATAACTTTTTATTCTGTTCTATTTTTAAAATCGCCAGTCCTTGCACCTGAGTACATTGATAGTCTCCAATAGACACACATGTTATTTTTCCATTGAGTTGCAGCCTTTTGTCAAGTAGATGCCTACCTTGTATGTTTTCTTTGTGTTTATTTTTATTCTAATAGACCTATTACATTGATTACTTAACATCCCACGAGCATCGATTACACATAGATGGAGCTAATGGACTAATCATATTAAGTATTTACCTTTTAGTAATATTAAGTCCAAACACTAAGGTAACGATATCCAATACAAACACAGAACGTCAATAAAAGCCACGCAAAGCATTAATTGATTTCAAAATGCCATCAAAGCTATGGTAGGGCGCAGATCGGTGTGTGACGTCACTAATAATGATCGCGGAGGCGTGACTCCTGGCGATATACCCGCCATCCGCCATAGGGCTGTCAGATGCTCATTAAATATCATATGTGATTGATTAAGTACCTTTTGGTACACAATTTGAACATCGAACATCGATTCGATTATATGAACATCGATAGATATAGATTGCGAAAAGCGCTATAGATACTGTCATAATTCGTGTGATTAATTGAGTGTATTTTGTTTCTTTTTAATTTAAATATCGAAAATATTCTAGGAAAGATAAAGTCTTGTCGATGCATTGCAGGTTAAGGACCTCTCGCTGCGCAATGACCTGTGTAGGTAGGCGCAATTCGCTCTCTGAAGAACGGTAACTAAAGATTCTTTTGATGAGTTCGAGTTAATAAAGGCACAAGCATATAATACGCATAAAACGTAATTTACTAACGCTTACCTATAATATATTCACCACGGTCTTATCAAACCTCTTTGTAATTTCTTTATTCAAAAGTTATTCTATGCATCATGTCACCACCATAATCACTTCAAATAAA
This sequence comes from Cyclophora punctaria, assembly GCA_951394245.1. Classification (NCBI taxonomy): domain Eukaryota; kingdom Metazoa; phylum Arthropoda; class Insecta; order Lepidoptera; family Geometridae; genus Cyclophora; species Cyclophora punctaria. The sequence goes on from OX596183.1 coordinate 4,015,297, forward strand.
TTCGAAACTCGTTTCGCATGTACAGTGTTCTACATTCAAAAATACTTAAAAACAAACGCAATTCCAATTTCAAATTAAAACAAAACCTATTAGCTTTTCTAAATTACAATACTTCGGACACCCCTATCGGGTCCAGAGTACACATACGGCCGGATATTAATGAGGCAATCGACGCGTCGGACCCTAGCACAATCGTATTAGACCCAAATCGCACATAACACTACCGACCAGGCAACTCTGAAAACCTCTACAGCGCCACTGTCGCACAACATACGAAAAGCTCCAAATTTTCACATAGTTCCGGTTTTCACCGCAAGCAACCTTATCTGGTGCAAACACTCCATCAATATACAGAATATTCGTTTGTATCACAGGTGTGAAATTTAATACTCATTGTTTGGAAAATAGGAACATTATTTATGTTATCAAATTTTGGAAGCTTAAATTGTTTTATTAAAATCGATATTTGTAGGATAAAGAAGATTGTGTTAATGTAAAATTGAGATCGATACCAGTAAATGTTTTTTTTTCATCTAGCAATACACACTGAAAGACGTTCTAAACACTTAAAAACGTGAATTAAAACGACACTTAACTAATTGATGTAATCTTTCACACTTTACATGTCAAAATCTCATTAAATATCTACTAAGGAAGCATTTCACGTCTCAAAGTGGACATTACACCACATCAATTTCTCGAAAATTCCGACCAAATGAAAATAAATAAGTTAAATTTGAAAGCTTTTCCTATAAAAGTTCCAAACGGCACTAAAGCCTGTTTACGGTTAACCGATAATTACATTAAATTGTTATTAACATCATGACGCCATTATTTATTAGCTTAAAGCTTTTAAACAGCTTTCATGGGATTAAATTTTGAATAATGTTCTACTGTGTATTCTGAAGCGGTCAAACACTTACAAATATTATGTGCTAGCAGCGCCCCGCGGTTTTACCCGCCTTGTGCCCGTTCCCGTGGGAATTTCGATAATTTTTATACTCATAAACCTTCCTCTTGAATCACTCTATCTATTTAAAAAAATTGCATCAAAATCCGTTGCGTAGTTTTAAAGATCTAAGCATACATAGGGACAGACCGACAGCGGAAAGCGACTTTGTTTTATACTATGTAGTGAAGCTAGTTGATCATCCTTTAATTACATAAATCATTATTTTAATAGAATTGTATTTTAGTAACAACAATGTTCCATTGGTAGATTATGCTGCTTTGTTTGCAAATTAATATTATAGTCAATTGTGGTTGTTGACAAATTGCTGTTCTAATGTTATTATAGATGTTATATAAAATCCGAGTATTATAATATCCATAGCTACAGTTGTTTATTATCTCCATGGCTACTGTAAAACTATAATGATTTTCCGATTTCAAGTAACATTTTTTCTAAATTTTATTTTTTATCAAAGGAAGACCAGACAAAGAAAAACTCTCCAAAGTTACCTATATAACGCAACCTACCTATATAACAAGCAGAATTATTTCAGAACAGAGAAATCAATTTATTTCAAACTAAGAACACATTGGCTGTCTATCACACCGAAACTAACAACGTAACCAAACCGTGAACTTTTAATTAAACATTATCATGTTACAAACCTAACCGTATTGCCGTGTTGCTCCCGTACTAAATTGTAATCCATTTCTCAGCACGCCCGGGCGATGCATTGTGAACGTGCGCCCGCAACCGACACGTTTATTAAACGAATATATCATAGCTATATAAAACAGCAAATATTTTCGCAAGTACCTCTTTGTGATGTTATATGAAAGTAACAGACTGTGATTTGCTATTTTAACAATAGTTAAAGTATTAGGATTGAACTAATATGGTTTATAAGCTTGCAAATTCTGGAGATAAAACTTGAAATTGACATTTGTGACGCTCGCTTTCTATTTAACTTGCAGCTTGTAAACTAGCGCAATATCAACGATCCCTTGAAATTCATAATTACTCTCATACTACGAGTACTAGAGTAGATAGCCGTTAGTAGAGATTTAACGAGTGATTTTTGTACGTCAATTAGTTAAGTGTTGATTTAATGGACGACTCTGAGTGCGACAGTTAGGTATTATAAGAGATGTTAACTCTCATATTATAAAAAAAAAATCAACGGGTTGCACTCCGGGAGTGCCGGCTGAAGTGAAAACTTGAATATTTACGTCAAAACGTCTTACGAATTTTCGATCAGGTCACGTGTCACCTGACGCGTTTAACATTATTTACACATCACAAAAAGTGTACAACGCCCCTAAAGAAGTTTTCACATCAAAAATTGGTTATTAACTACTATTTCCATCTAAGATTTTACAGTTATAAAAATACCTTATCAGTTAAGACTCCGTGCCAAATTCCATCAAAATACGTCGAGCGTTTTAATATGAACGTTATCCGGAAGGAAAATATTCGTAAAAATAACCGTTTCATAAAACGGTTATCTGCTTTGTGGAGCGGTTACGGTTTTAGTAGATGGATATTAAAATTAATCTTTCAACGTAGTTGGAACGAATCCTTGCAGAGATTTTATAGACGAGGTAATTAAACAAAAGATTTAATATCTACACTATTATGAAAACAGAAATAATGAGCAATATTACTATTGTATTATTTTGTACCCTGTTTTAATAACAACAAGACATCTTACGTTTTTGTAAAATGTAAAATCTTTTTATTTGTGAAGAGGGAAATGATTGAATAAGAATTTTGATAATTTCGACCCAAGAAAAATAATAAGTGTCCATCTTTAACTCTTTATATGTTATATTATCTTAACGATTTGAAGGAATCAATCCAGTTAAAAAAAATACTACAAAGTAAAAAATACACCCCGAAACACGCTTTATTATATTTGTAAACTAGCAGAGCCCCGCAGTCTTAACCGCTTTGTGCCCGTTCCCATGGGAATTCCGGGATGAAAAATAGCCTATAACCTTCCCGTTGAATGTAGCTATCTATTACAAAAAGAATTATTCAAATCGGACTGGTAATTCTCGAGATTACCTCGAACATACAAACAAACAAACTTACAAATTGTACCTCTTTATAATATTAGTATAGTACATATAGATACCATGGACCAACATATACAAATAAATACCTACGTAAGCTTAATATCATCAACTTTCCAGTATGTACTTCAATAACTGAATATCACACCTTTATAAACCAGCACACCTCAAAACTATTTAATATTTGTACCGCATACTATTCAACATAAGTCGCTTTCAGCACCAAATTGCAATACTCTGGTATAAAGTGCGAGCGCAATATGCAGTAAGTATTGCCGGCGACAGCTCCGGGACTTAGCAACATCTGGGAGAAACTTCGGCAACATTCTAACTGAAACCTATCGGAAAATTATAAACTAAATGCTTTAGACAGCTTTTCAATGGTAGTCAAGTTGTTTGAACAGTTATGATGTGGAAATTAGGAGTTTAAGGTATTGGGTATTGATAGTTACTCTTTGGTAGATACTTTGTAGCTTAACTTGTTTTTTTTTAGTAAGACACTCACAGTAGCACTCAGAAACTTCCATTAAATATACACTTAACTAATGACGTAATTTTTCATACATTACATGTCAAAATCTCTTATTAAATATTTACTAAGGAAGTATTTGACAGGCGTAAGCTTTTTACAGTTAGGTACTTAACTTTGACAGTAAGCTACGTTGTTTTATTGTTTAATCTACATGTCAAAGTTTACAAAATGATCAAAGCAAGGCACCCAAGGGAAAAGAAAAGCCAGTGATTTAGATTTTCCCATTGAACTTATGGACGTGGTAGCTTTTATGGGGACTTCATGCGACTCTACCTATGTGTATTTTCTCTTAGGGATGAATGATATTATTTTGAAGAAAAACCAAGATAAATTCTCACCTCAAATATTATAATTTATTCATAAAATGGATAATAACTTTGGTTTTAAGGACCTACTATTGTTTAGGGTGCCCCGTTATGTAACCTCTGCGAAGTCCACACACACAAGAGTCTTATAAAATAAGTTACAACTCAGTAAAATAACTCACTACCCCAGTCTAAACAAACCTTCCATCGCAGAACCCTACATTAATTAAATTTCATTAAAACAATATCAAGTTTCGCACTAAAAACAATAATCTTGGCGGCCATCTTTGCATTTCAAATATACGTTTTACGTAAAATATGTGATACGTAGCGTAGTCTAGAGTACGTACGTAACCGCCTCACGTAGTGTCACGTAACAAAATACGTGATCTCGCATCACGACGGTTTATCATTAAGTTTTTCACTACCTTTTCAACTCTTTTGAAGTATCTGATACTGATGGTTTGTTTTACTTAGATGATACAATTTAGGCAGGTGTTTACGTACTGTGTACTTAGTATCATACAGTAGAAAGGTTATAGTAAGTTAAATGCATGTGTATGGAACGTTAAGTGAATGTGCATGTTAAATTGGGCTTTTGAAAAAAAAAAATTGTGATAAATGGAAAGATTATATATTAGTTTTATAACAAAACTATTTTTATTTTATTTTTTTCGCAATAATTCAAAAGTTATAACTTGGCCACTAACGTACTCGAAATGAATCTTCAGCTGAAAAATCGACCATACTCGTCCACATTTTAACACTCGAGTCGAAACTGCGTTAAGCGGGTGTCCACGGTTCATACAAAAGTGAACCGTCGCGTGCGGTTTCATACAAAAGTGAACCGTCGCGTGCGGTTTCATACAAAAGTGAACCGTCGCGTGCGGTTTCATACAAAAGTGAACCGTCGCGTGCGGTTTCATACAAAAGTGAACAGTCGTGCGCCCGCTTAACGCAGTTTCGGCCCTTAATTAAAGCTTGGTAAAACATTCAAACAACCAAGCAAAACGAAAACTCTTTATACCTCCATTTCAATTAACAGTTAACCCAATTGAGCATCGAAATAAATTATGAGTAGCTAAAATAACTCAATTGTTTATCTACTTCATTATAACTACTCGTACCTTTGTTACTATGGGTATATACAGAGTGATAACTAACTGAAAAGCAATTGAAATCCACACAAATATTACTTTCAGTAATATCGTTTTGTGTCGACAAAATTGAGTTTCAGCTAACGTAATAAAACATTATCCCGGGTATAATAATTGTAGGAGCCAAACAATGTTGACGGCGCAAAAGTTAATTTAATTTCAATAACAATGACAATATTTGCGCGAGTATAAGATAATAGGCATTTCGTCCGAAGAAAATTAAGGACGTTTACGAAAAGCTACGTTTAATTTAAGCTTTACTAACGTTTTTTGTTGGGAAGTTTCTTTATCATTTTTATTAAAAGACTTGCTCTGCCCTTCGGTTTCACCCGCAGTGCCCTTCCCGTAAGAATTTAGAGATTTTTATTACGTAGGTATATAAAAACCTTGTCCTGACAATAAGGAACACGTAAAAAAAATAATCATCCAATTTGGTGCAGTCGTTCTGAAGTTATGCACGTACTTACATTTCGGCGATTCATTTTTATTTATATAGAAGACTAGCAGCGCCCCGCGGTTTTACCCGCGTTGTGCCCGTTCCCGTGGGAATTTCGGGAATTTTTTTACATAAAAACCTTTCTCTTGAATTACTACTCTACCTATTACAAAAAACCGCATCAAAATCCGTTGCGTAATTTTAAAGATTTAAGCATACAGACAAACAAACAGAAGGCAAACAGACGCGACTTTGTTTTATACTACGAGTATGTAGTGATGATGATTGTAAGTGCAAAGTGTTTATTTTGTTGTAGTGTCTAATTAATGAATAAATAAAATTAAACCATCATTTCATCATGCTTTATTCTCCTTCCTATCCTACTAATCCTACTAATATTATAAATGCGAAAGTTTGTGAGGATGGATGTATGTATGTATGGATGGATGTATGTTTGTTGCTCTTTCACGCAAAAACTACAGAACAGATTTGGATGAAACTTTACAGTAATATAGGTTATACATCAGAATAATATATGGGATACATTTTATCCCGAAATCCCTGCGGGAACGGGTACAACGTAGGTAACACCGCGGGGCGCAGCTAGTAGTTATATAATCAAGATAAAGAGTTTTGGAAAGATAACCTTGATGCTACTAGATATAGGAGAAAACGTAGATTAGAATTGAGACGCTTCTCTAAACGAAACGTTGATATTACTAAGTAGGCAATGTTAATTCCAGTCACGCGAGCTACCTTGCCTTAAATTCATTGTTTTACAATTTTATCTCATATCGCTATTGTCTGATAACATTTAATTTTCATTGCGAATGAAGAAATGAGAGCCTTTTAGGTATTAAAATTGATTTGAAATTTGCGTGACTTGCACGAAATTTGGTTTCAGGAAAAAATAAAGGGTTGGTATGTGAAAACGGTAATCTGAAATTTTAAACAAAAAACGGACCTTTATGGCCCTTCAAAGCAAAGAATGTATTGAATGAACGGTTTAAAATAACTCTCGAATATCTTCGATGTATTGTATCTAAACTGTTCGCTGTTTTATGTCTAAGTCATTCGAATGAAGAATATTAATGGCGACTGTTATAAATAAAAACACTCTTATCACACTAAATAAGTATCCAAAATCGATCTATAAAAACTATTTCACATAATATACCTAGCACTGCATCAGTCAAAAGCGAAACCAAAATTTACTTATTTATCGATTTAATTTACATAATTTAAGATAGTCATCAAGTAAAAACCATTGATTCAGAACAAGAAATAAAAACAAACCAAACATATCATGAACCAGCAGCGCCCCGCGGTTTTACCCGCGTTGTGTCCATTCCTGTGGGAATTTCGGGATGAAAATAGCGTATGTTACTCGTGGATAATGTAGCTTTCGAATGGTGAAAGAATTTTTAAAAACGGTCCTGTAGTTTTTGAGCCTATTCATTACAACCAGACAAAGTTTTCCTCTTTATAATATTAATAGTGTAGACAATTAAACATGATTTATTCAACAGAACAAAAAAACAGACCTATTCAATACAACTAAATATTGGATACATCAGCTTCCACCCTCTCTGGCATTTGACAGATTTTAACGTAACTCTATGAAACAGGGTGATGTTTAAATACACCCCTACCCTGTATTGACCATTGGACAGTTCCATTTCCTGTCTATCGTGGGAACATGTACAATAGAGATGCAATATGGACACTGGATATAAGTGAAGTCAAATATTTGTTATTATTATGTTTTGAATCGGATATGGTATTAGTTGTTAAAGAAAGAGGAAGGTTTATATGTATCCGAAATTCCCACGGGAACGGGCACAACGTGGGTAAAACCGCGGGGCGCTAATAGTATAGATAGTTAGTAATATAATAGTATAGACAGATAGATGAATACATACATTAACCTGTACACAACTAATATCCGCGCACACAAAAGCAGCATCTGTGATCTGTCAGTTATAAAAGAGCAAACAATAGATCAAGGATCGCCAACAATATACAACAAACAAACAACACAAAGACTCATACCTAATCCCACATGTGTGATGGGATTATCTTTGTTCTTTCAGATTAATATATTGTAAAGATCTCTAGGTACGCTTCAATAGAATCGGGGCGGAGTGGTGCAGAAAGCGGTACACCAATCACAGCGCATTAAGATTGCCAAACAGTGCAATGGTCAGTTGTGATTGGTCAGTTGAGCTCCGCACATCTCCGCTCCGCTTATAGCAATGCACCGTAAGAGTCTGAGCACATTATAGTTACTACAGTCTATAGACTGACTGGTAAGATACGAACAAATCAATCGTTTGTCCATTTAAGTAAAGCTGTCGGTACAAATTACTGAGTGTAATTGTCAAAATAGTATGTCAATGGCAAAAAATATTGTGACAGATAATTCAGAAAAAATAATGCCTGCGTCCGAATAATATCTTTTAAACATCTCTTCTTGGTAAGTTTTGATAGAAAAAAAACTGTCTAACTACAGTCTTCATTATATTGTGTTCAAACTCTATCGACTGACCTTGTAAGTAAGTGCAATGAGTTCGTGGAGGTTAGTTGCCTACCCTGGTGTCGGACTTTTACATGATACGAGCTGCGCCCCGCGGTTTCACCCGCGTTGTACCCGTTCCCGCGGGAATTTCGGGATGAAAAATAGATGTTGGCCGATTCTCAGACCTACTCAATATGCTCACAAAATTTCATGATAAATCGGTCAAGCCGTTTCGGAGGAGTACGCGAACGAAAACTGTGACACGAGAATTTTATATATTAGAATAAATTAAAAACAAAACTGTAAAGATATTTACACAATACGATTATCGAATTTCTGTCCATACAATCCTTAACTTAATCTACAAACAGAGAACAGATTAGCTAATACGTCGTTGCTTGTAAATGGGCGTGGTGATCCTATAAATCGGATGAGATACCGGGAGTGTGTAAACGCCCTAACATGTAGGACAACCCGCGAATTGATATAACGTGTAGATAGTTTACTTACAAGACAGCACTTGTGTAGTTTGACTAGGCAATGTAAGCTCATTGCGATTGTTAAGCAACGTGAAGATCGGTCTATACGGATGGGGTGGCGGTAGTGCCATTTCTATCAGAGCGCTATCATGCTTCGGAGCACGGAGAGTCGATCCCGGTCGTTTAAATCAATAGACCATATTGGAGGTCTTAAGGCAGTCTTAAAATTCCGATATCAGGTAAGCCACGGAATTAATCGAAATGAATGAATGACCTTAAGGCCAGTGTGTCATGTTCTTACATGTGACTTTTAATTCGTGTCAAAGTCAAAACACAAAAGTCAAAATAATTTTACCATCGGATTTTAAATAATTATACTCGTAATCATTAGTTTATCTAAACCAGATATTCATAATTATTATGTGTAAAAGAATTCCCAATTTTGAAAAAGAACAATAGTGTTGTAATCTTCTTTGTCCCGTCAATGCCATACATCACTATTAGAGTGTTTTACTATACTCCATCAATATCAATACTAAGACAATGGGTGACTTACCCACGTCCAAAAAAGGACAATAATTAGAGTACATATGTACCCCGTCTTGGGTTACAATGTCTGGGTCTTTATTGGACCCTTTTCGTAGACACGAAGACATGACAGGATTAGACGGTCCGGGTGTAAACAGACCTTTAGATGTTGTGGTGATGTTTTCGTAAATTGATGATAAGTTATAGGCGATTCTTTTTGATTAGAGTTGATTTTTATTTATTGACCTTTTAGAAAGGAATGAAATATACTATACAAAAAAAGAAGACATTTGTGATAGTAGTTTTCTCTTCAGCTTTGCTATGCTACACAATATAAACTATGCTATGCTATGTTTAATATGATACCAAACGTATGATAGCTAAGTAAAAAGAAATAAAACAGTTTAAGTAGCTTCACATAGCACTGTTGGAAAGGCACCCTTATGATAGTAAAAAAAAATAAGTTAAGTTTCTTTTGACAAAAATGTCATTAAAACTAACAACTTCAAACGTATTCCATAATTATTCATCTAAGTACTTAATACTACTTCCACTACAGTTACGTAATCAGAGACCGATTCGACAAACCCTCGTTAAAATTTACTGCGCAAATTAAAATAAACGCTAACATTACACTCGAGAACATCTGTCTCCAACACCATAGAGATTTCAATATTCGAATATTTAAGTGTTATACAATAATATTCAAGTATTGGCGCAAACATTCCATTTGATACGAAGTGCGACCAGTTTACCAGGAGCCTTCGCGATTCCTTCACTCTATACAAGTTATAAGGATTGAAAGATGAGTGTAAGGATCTTCGGAGGTCTGGTTAGGTTAGCTGGATGGATGGTCCCAGCCCTCAAATGGGTTAATCGCTTGAAGAAGACGACATCTGCACCTGACGGGCTGAATTACAGCTCTGTGAGATTGTACATTGACATACAAAAACGTTTTTGGCATACATCTGAAGTGAGTTTATTTGTGGTCGTTATTTTTTAGGAGTTTCGGTTCGTGGTGTAATGTAACGAGTGTTACGAATATTCATATGGAACAAAGGATATTGCTTTGAGGTCAGCTTATGAAATAAACAGCATTCTGATGCTTTAGTCTGAACACAAGATATACTAATACATAGTTTCAAATGTTAGAAAACAGAGTTATATGTGGTTTGATATAGCTTGTAAAAAAGCAAAGTGAAGCCTGTAATGTCCCACTGGGCAAAGGCCTCTCATCTCACTGAAGATATCAGTACAGTGAGGAGGATAGGGGTGTCATGTATGTAAAATAAACCAGCCATCAAATGTTTCAACTATAACGTATTTATGTCAAACTCAGATCCAATTTTCATTGGGAAAAATATTAAATGCGAAATAATAGAGTCTGACCCTCGTCAGAAGGGAAGCTATTTGGCAAGTCCAAAGTCCGGAAGCCACTTAGCGATGCAGGGCACAACCGTATTCAATTAAAATCGTTTAGTCGAGTAAACGTCTTCAATGCTCGAATAGCTGACTTGGATACAGAGTGGAGACCCGGGAGGAAGGACGGTGGCATAAATTGACGGATGGTATAGGGGATGTTTTGACTAGCGCTGTGCTATGTAATGTACAGCTAGTACTAAGTAGTATAGGCCTGTAATGTCCAACTGCTGGGCAAAGGCCTCTCGTCTTATTGAAGACTAGCAGCGCCCCGCGGTTTTACCCGCGTTGTGCCCGTTCCCGTGGGAATTTCGGGATAAAATGTAGCCTATAGCCTTCCTCGATAAATAGACTATCTAACAGTGAAAGAATTATTCAAATCGGTTCAGTAGTTTCTGAGATTAGCGCGTTTAAACAAACAAACAAACAAAACAAACTCTTCAGCTTTATAATATTAGTATAGATATCAGTATAGTCAGGACTATCTAAAGAGTACTAAGTACCTATGCAATATTACCATAGTTTACTAAAGTTTATTATTCATTATTATTCATTAACGCTCTTTAACTAAAATATTGCTATAAAGTATTTTGTCTTCCTCTCTCTTTTGAGAATAGGAGAATTGGAAAAAGGACAAATTCATTTGATAACTTAAATTATTAATACTGCCCTTTATATTTAAGGAAAATATTTTATTTGCTTTACAAGTTGGACGAGTTTGCAAGACAAAAGAGTTTGACAAAATGACATATGACACTCGCGATCGCTACAAAGCTGTGAAAAGAAAGTAAGTCTGAAATGCCCCATTGCTGAAAAGTCCTCTCATCTCACCACGCTTGCCTACTGCGGGTTGCCCTTCTCAAACCCGAGCCATGTTTGTTTTCGTCAAGTTTTCGCTCAATTGAATTGAACCCGAGACCTCATTCTTGGCAGGCGACTGCACATACCCCTAGACCACCAAGGCGTAATAAAAGTAAAAACTTACAATCAAACTTTTCCTAACATTTACTCGCCTAAATACAATTTCCCCCTACCCCCAACAATGAAGTACATTGTGTCCCTTGTCAAATCGCGGTTATAACACTCCCCCGCCCACACGAAATTTAACTAACATACCTCACAAACAGTTAGATAAATTGTAATTAACATGGGAGGGTCTTAAGTGTTTGAGTTTAGTTAAATTACGTAAATAGTTAGATAAACTAACGTTATGTGGATTTAACATTTCATAATCGAAATACCTACTGTGTTTTTACTCAGATAAAGTTAGGCCGTTCAAGGTTTTCGAGTCCGTTGGCACAGTGGCAGTGAGAGCGCTTACTGTGTCGGGGGTTGCGGGTTCGATTCCCTCTCCGAGTTAACAATATGTGCAGACATAGTTGTTGGCGACGAGTTTATTATTTATTTATTTATTATTATATAAGGTTGCCAGTTCAATTCTCGCCTGGAGTGGTAACACTGTGTTTGTTAGTACTCATATCAAACGTAGTACACCAACTTCATGACCTATCTTTGATGGAAAGGTTCAGTAAATCTAGATAGACATAGTAACCAAAGATAAACCTAATACTGTGGGAGGGTATAGTAATAACACCTAAGCCCTAAACATATCCTGTGATACTCAAGGCCTATAATACCTAAACCCTAAAAAGTTCTAGATCACCAAGCACACACACACACATCTAATATCACCTTAATCCCAAAAAGGCCTAACTCACTCACACACATATACACACACACACTAAAGTAACTACGCGTAAAGTAAAACACATCGCGCTAAAATTCCAGGTGATATTTGATTTACAATTTGACCAGAATGTAAATTGTTTGGAACTAAATATAACTCGTTTAAAAGCTTGACGCTGTTACGTTGTTACGAGTAAGCGAGTTAGCAGTTTTGATCCGTGTAATGTTGGTACGGTATGGGTGAGCACGAAATTATGTTTTACTACCGACTTAGGAAAAATCTGAATTATATATTGTTTATGAGACTACCTTTGCTAACCTTTTAATTATATTTTGTCGTTAATTTTTGTTTAATGTAAAGCTTAGACACTTAGGGCCAAATAAATACGTTTTAAAACATTTAGCTATCAAATGGTTTGTCACTTTCTGACATTCGCAATTTTCCGAAGAGCAAAAGAGACAAAACACATTATAACAGTGTTTTAGGTAAGTACACCGGATTTATTAATAAGGCGGATACAGTGCGGTTGCGGGCCAGTGTGACGCCTTAAATAGAAATAGGTACAAGGAATACGGGACCCGCATACGGACCGCATCCGCACTATGCGTGTCTTACGCTTTAAATAACTAATCATGATTTAGGGTCCAGACTTAAGTAAAGTACCGCGAGTCACTTCAACCCAATGGAATATCTTCGGCTCTGTTTTCCATCGGCCACCCATCAAAGCACTGATAGAGCTGAGCGTGCTTAACATTCAGAATTCATAATCCAGCTTTCATTTCAACTACGCCGCAAGCGTAGGTATAAATTAATAGAAGAAATAAAATATTAATATTAACGTAATAAGCAATTAATGTCCAGACGAAAATATTTAAGATTGTGAACAGCCTAAAGTTATTTCATTTTGAGGATAAAATAATGATCTAATTAACTTATTTATATCATGTATTTTATAGTACTTATCTTAAGCCACGTATAGTAAGAAAGCAGTCGGCAAATCAGGTGTCGAGCTTATTGAAAGTGCCCTCTGTAGCACGGTAGCGCTCAGATTGAAATGCTATGGACCATACATCCAAAGGTTTCTTCCACGCAGAACAAAGCCAGCGGCACCATGTCAATTTTTTTATGTCCCATCGCCTAAAAAAACCGTACGGCGATCTATCGGCAAAGCCATATCCATCGCCAACTAGACTCAACATCATCTAACTACCTAATACTGAAGCGTTTGAAGATTGAGTATTCACATAAGTATTACTAGAAAAAAAAGCGGCCAAGTGCGAGTCGGACTCGCCCATGAAGGGTTCCGTAGCAGCGAGTAACATAATAAAGAAGTTCTTGAAATAAATGTTTTTTTATTTACATTTGAGTTATTGAATGAATAATCAGTATTTTTTTGCGGTTTACGATTTATGTCGTAAAAAAAAAACTACTAACTAGACCTCGTTCAAACCAATTTTCGGTGTTAGATTACATTGTTATGTACATCATATATTTTTTTTAGTTTTATCATTCTCTTATTTTAGAAGTTACAGGGGGGGGGACACACATTTTACCACTTTGGAAGAGTCTCTCGCGCAAACTATTCAGTTTAGAAAAAAATGATATTAGAAACCTCAATACCATTTTTGAAGACCTACCCATAGATACCCCACACGTATGGGTTTGATGAAAAAAAAAAAATTTTTTTCATTTCTATGTATGGGAGACCCCCCTAAAATTTTATTTTTTTTCTATTTTAGTGTGAAAATATTAATGCGGTTCACAGAATACATCTACACACTAAGTTTCAACAACATAGCTCTTATAGTTTCGGAGAAAAAAGGCTGTGACATACGGACAGACAGACGGACAGACGGACAGACGGACAGACGGACAGACAGACAGACATGACGAATCTATAAGGGTTCCGTTTTTGCCATTTGGCTACGGAACCCTAAAAACCGCATTTTATTTCAAACAAATTAACAGACAACAGAGAAAATAAGAATTCAAGTGAGTATTTTGTTCGAAGCACTCGAAGGCACATCCCTTTGTGAAATAAATTCGGCTTATCTTCACCAGTCTTTGGCTTTCACATAAATACTCTTGAGATGCACCTTTTTGCTCCGACCTATTTTTTCCTTACTCCTGAAACTGAAAATCAGACCTTAAAAACCAACCTACTGGTTTTTAAGGTCTGATTTTCAGTTTCAGTACTGACATGGGATGTCCGTGGTATGGTTATGCGGACGCGGTCATACTTCCCGCAAAATATTGCACGGTTTCTTAGCTATTGCTTTGGACGACTGAAGTCAGGACTGACCGTCAGAAGAGCTCTGAATACCATCCTTAGAAAAGGTGCTATTTGCCGGTATTTGTTTACTTTTATAGTGTTGCGTAGCTCTTGTAAATGCTAATTGGAGAAAGTTCATTACGCCTGGTATACTTATTTCCTTTTCCTTCGAAAGTTTTCGTTTCAACAGGATAGCGTTTTTATTAGTTGCAGAACATGGACTGTTATTACGAGCAGTTGTGTTTGCGGCAAGATTAGTGACTTTACAAAAGTGTAAACTGCAAATCAAAGTATGATCGAATATTGTAAATTTATAGGTAATAAAAATATGATTATCAGCAAGTACTGACATTTATTCTGTATTCTATTAAATGGTTACATTAATATTCTGTATTAATATTCAAGATTAAAACAGTTCACTAACCTAACATGTACAATTATCATATTCATAACCCTGTCTAGGTCTATTTATAGACGACTATTTAATTAAGTCTACTCTCCACCTTACATTTCAAACGCATAAAGTTTCATATTTAACCAACTGAGCCTTTAAATATAGAGATAATTATTACTGGATAATAAAAGAAGAGTAAGCCCAAATTAATTACACACAGAGGAGGGTAAGAATAACATTTCTTTCAAAATCGTTAACTCGTATCACGTTTCCCGCCTAAAGTGACAGCCGAGTAAAGGCCGCCATCTTGAAACGTGACGTGTCGCGGCAAACGTCAAGAGGATCTGACGGTTCTTTATTCAAATACGTTCTTCTTATTTTGAACTTGTTAACGTAAGAAAGGTAGGTTATAAACTCATTGGTTTTTGAAGCGTCTTAAATGATTGTGGATTTGTTTGTGATTCATGGTGGCAAAGATTATTAAATATTTTGAAGAGTTTCTCGAAAATTAGATACCTACCTAACTAACTACTCATTACACAGGGTGGCTTTTTAAAATAGGTCTCTTATAGTTTCAGAGTCTGAAACTATCAGTCTGAAAGTCTGAAACTATATACCCTGTCTAGTCTGAAATTCAGACTAGACAGGGTATACTCATTTTTATTTTTTGAAACCTTAACTATCTAACTAAGTAGGAAATAGCTGTAAAAGTCCAAATACTTCAATACTTTCAACACTCACATGTGACCACAAAAGATTAGAAGAGTATAATTAATGGAGAAACTTAAATTGAGGCCGTACGAGTAAATTAATATGAGTTTGTGGTTCCAGCTAAATTAAGTACCTAGAGGAAAATTTTCACTCAACTTACGAAAAGGTTAACCGCTGAATTAAGTAGGATTTTCGTGTGAGTTTTTAACCAATTGCTGCTTTAAAAAAGGGAGATAAGGTATTGTGAAAAAGTGGTAAAAGACAGTTACTTTAATTTAGTATTAATTTAATCAGTAAAGTAAAATAGAAGATACAATTGAATAAGAATGAGAGGAACTAAAGAATCGAGGTGGATGAAATGAATCCAAAACACCGGGATTTTATAGTTTTAAATTTATATATTGTAAAGATCAGTCTAGGTATTGTACTTGCCTACATCAATTTAAAAAATCATGAAATATAATGTCTGGCTCAGGGAATCGAACCCGCAACCCCCGACACAGTAAACCCAACTAAAACCATTAAGCAAGAACTTCGATTGCTTTGATTAATTCTTCATCCCATATTTCCCAACGGATAAACATTAACGTATAACCAGCTCATAGCAAGCAGTGTTATAACTTGGGTTTGCCGTTCGTTAAATATGAGTCCCACATGCAACGTTACGCGAGATTTATTTATACTGTTCCTCACACCTTCTAGAAACAAGGGTGGGAAGGCTTTCTAGACACTAGATGTTGCCTACTGTTTTAATCACGTACATTTATGAAGGTAGGAAGCGCTCGCGGCGTAGTTTGACTAAGCGATGTTAGTTCATTGCGATTGATAAGCAACTTGCAGCTCCGCACCTACTTGAATGGGTGGCCGATAGTGGCATTTCTATCTGAGCGCTACCGTGCTTCGGAGGGCACGTTAAGTAGTTTGTCCCGCTTGTACCAATCGTCAGGGCATGTCGGAGGCCTTTAGGCGGTCTAAAAACTCCAACACTAGGGTTGGCAAACTTAAAAGCTTGTTAACAAAATATATGGGTAATCTTTTCATGTACTATTATTAAGCCTGACCTACTATAAATAGAAGAATCAGTAGACTGCTTGGTTAATTCGATTATGTAGCAAACAATAAAGTCTTCCTGCGGTCTTAACTATACTATTTATAGTATGCTATCTAAACTAATATTATAAAGAGGTAAAGTTTCTAACTTTGTTTGTTTGTAAGGACTAATCTCAGAAACTACTAATTCGATTTCAATAATTCTTTTTGTAATGGATAGCCACATTCAACAGAAAGGATATATGCTACTTTACATCCTAAAATTCCCAAGGGAACGGGCACAACCGGGATAAAACCGCGGGGCGCTGCTAGTAGCTTACATACCACAACTATACACGACAAAGGTATAGGTAGAGGCAGCAACTACTTATATCCTATCAAAGTACTGTATTTATGCTTATATTGTAGTAAACCAAACTTAATACATTATAACGGAAGATTAAGCATAGTTCAGAACTGCAAATAGCTAATAATATATTTAGATTTATAAACGCTACTCGCAAACAGTACGGCTGGCAAGTTATGGAGAATTGTTGTGAACTTGTTTCATAATTGATGAAATATGTGCCTTATGTGGCATTAGAATTGGGTTTTAAATTGTTTCATGCTTCTTTCGGACGTATGATTCATTATACATACTATAATCCTATGCTTCTAATATAATAAATGCGAAAGTTTACGAGGATGTATGTATGTTTGTTACTCTTTCACTAAAAAACTTCTTTACAGATTTGGATGAAACTTTACAGTAATATAGGTTATACATCAGAAAAACACGTGGGTTACATTTTATCCCGAAATTCCCGCAGGAACGGGTACAACGCGGGTAAGACCGCGGGGCGCAGCAAGTGAGGACATAAAACATAATATTCATTCATTCATTTCGAGTAGGTATCGTATAAGTATTTAGGCTATCCCTGGTGTTGGAGTTTTGTAACATAATATAATGGGTATGATAAAGTTAGTACACAATATACATATTAGTGGTCTATCAGTGTGCTACTTGATCTAATCCTAATTTTCCACGAGTCAAGATACTTCCTTGCTTGAGTTTTTAAGTTCGGAGTTTAGCGGAAAGAAACACTATATCACTACTAAGGCAGCATAAAAATAATGAGCTATACACATACTTATAGCCCTATAGTACCCTTAAAATATATTCGCACAAACAGTGAAGCTGGATTAGCATAAGCATAAAAACACTGAAGATGCCAAAAAACCTGTTTACATAAAGCTACATAAGCCACACCCGCGACAGCTAAGTCTTGTTTTATTAACTTTAAACTACATAAAATAAAGGTTATTATTCATATACTGGTTTATTAAGTTGAAGCGAACACTACTCATTTTGAATTGAAACTACGTTTACGGATACACTTCGCTTTTATTTTACACTAGCAGCGCCCCGCGGTTTTACCCGCGTTGTGCCCGTTCCCGTGGGAATTTCGGGATAAAATGTAGCCTATAGCCTTCCTCGATAAATAGACTATCTAACAGTGAAAGAATTATTCAAATCGGTTCAGTAGTTTCTGAGATTAGCGCGTTTAAACAAACAAACAAACAAACAAAACAAACTCTTCAGCTTTATAATATTAGTATAGATTTTTATCTGACGTTTCGGCCCCTTTACAGGAACCGTTGCAGAGACCGCCATACAATTCTTATAAAATTCATAATTTGTTTATTTTTAAATAATGTGATTTTTTTAAAGAATGTAATGCTTTTATAGTAAATAAAGATTATCATTTATCAGAAGACTGAGGTGTTATGTGTCTAAACAAGAAAAAAAATCGTAGTTTCAATTCATAATTAATCCTACTAATATTATAAATGCGAAAGTTTGTATGTATGGATGTATGGATGTTTGTTGCTCTTTCACGCAAAAACTACTGAACGGATTTGGATGAAACTTAGAGTAATATAGGTTATACATCAGAATAATACATGGGATACATTTTATCCCGAAATTCCCACGGGAACGGGTACAACGCGGGTAACACCGCGGGGCGCGGCTAGTTATTCATATTCCGTGCGAGTTTACTTTGAGTTAATTATTAATATCATGCCAGTGATTTTGAACATAAGTAAACATAACGTGTAGGCAATCGATAAGAACAGATTTGCGGCATTATACCATTACCCGGGTCTCATTCGCCAATTACACAGGAAACGCATGAACTTCCATTCCCCGCCCGACTCCCACTTGACCCATTTTGAATTTTAATGAACATTGAATATGTAGTACTCTTTCGTGTATTTTTTGCAATGTACATATGATTGCGATTTCAGCTATTTTGATTGGAATCATACTAATCCTACTAATATTATAAATGCGAAAGTTTGTGAGGATGTGGGAATGTTTGTTACTCTTTCACGCAAAAACTACTCAACGGATTTGGATGAAACTTTACTGTAATACAGGTTATTGCTTACTTGCCTCATAAAAAGACTAAAATTTATTATGAGTAGGAGCCAAATGTCTTCCTCATCATCTTCTGAACTCTAGTCTACATTTTTCATCACGAAATTCTCACGGAAACGAGCACAACGCGGGTAAAACCCCGGGCGCTGCGTGTCGTCCTATAACTAGAAAAGTAACCACGAAGTTCTAACATTTTATTTCCTCCAAACTTTTTCCATGACACCATGTATTTTTACCGGGATAAGGAAGTCACGTAGAACACGCAATTATTTTCCACTTCATTCCCACCCTCATGTCTTCGAAATCTATACTTAATATTATAAAGCTGCAGAGTTTTTTGTTTGTTTGAACGCGCTAATCTCAGAAACTACCAATCCGATTCGAATAATTCTTTTTATAATGGATAGACACATTCAATGGGAAGGTTATAGGCTAATTTTCATCGCGAAATTCCCACAGGAAAGGGCACAACGCGGGTAAAACCGCGGGGCGCTGCTAGTCTTTAATATCTTTGCGATTATGGTGAAATCTAGGCTATGGTACTTGTAATGTAAGTTATATTAAGTACAGGTAAGGTCATCTAGTGTCCAAATTCTAAGACCCAAGACATGGTCTAATAATTGAAATAACCGAGACCGTTACTACATTGTGCCCTTCGAAGAATGATATGTAGGTTTCACTATGGGCCATCCATCCAAGTAATAGCCAAGCAGTACGTTGCTTAACAATGACAATGAGTCAACATTGATCAATCAAAGATGGGTTATGAGCGCTAAAATGTTGCTTTAAAAATATGTTATTTTATTTTACAGTATTTTTTATACTACCTACGTCATTTTCATAATGACAGTTTAAAAATTGATACTCTCTTTCTTTGCTTATTGTCATAGTTCAGAATTAATTTATGTTTTACTCTCCAGAGAACCGAGCAGGATAAAACAGATTTATTGTACTTAAAGTAACTGCTCCGAAGTGAATAACTTAGATTAATTTTCCAAGCATTCTATAGTAGTTGAGATTCCTATTTTATAAGCTTCACTAACAGTGCCCCGCGATGTCTGTTCCCGTGGAAAATTCATTTAAACAAAAAAAAACTCTTCTGCGTTAATATCTACATATTATACTAATACACTAAAGCTGGAGTGTTTGTTTGTTTGAACGCGCTAATCTCAGAAACTGCCCATCCGATTCGGATAATTCATTTTGTAATAGATAGCCACATTCAAAAATAGTGTTAATCTTCAACACTATTTTTCATCCCGAAATTCCTACGGGGACGGGGACAACGCGGCTAAAACCGCGGTGCGCTGCTAGTATCAGTATATTATTAATTTTATTCGATATCAAAATGAATCAAATCAAGTCCAATGTAAAATCGTATTTGTGATATAAGAAACAAGGTATTAAATCAAATACTGACACAAAGAAAAGTCCTCCAGAAGATCGTTTACAGAAACTCAATTACAAAAATGACCATTTTAATTTAAAACACATATCCTAAAAGGAGATAAATATCGAAAACCTTCCGATAAATTTCAGTGCCAACAAAACAAATGGGCGATTCTTAATCACATTTTCAAAATTTACTTAAGGGTTCTAACAAAGAGTGGCGTTCAAAAATGAATGAAGTATATGTAAGGGTGAAGGGATAATTGGGAAGTATTAAGGGTTCTATGTTTAGGACAGTGACTTATACTCGAGAGGGTCGCGTCAGCATTGTTACAACGACCTCTTCTGATGCCCAGATCATCAGTTTCTTGGGGACAAACCTGTTTATAGACCCTTGGGTGATGCTTGAAATTGACCCCCTTTTGGTTACGGAAATACGAGCGTTAATTCAAAGTTTGAAGGATTCTGGTGTTCGTATTTGAGTACTTCAAATTCTAGTAGAAAAATGCAAAAGGTGAACTCAACTTTTACTTTTAAAATTTAAATATTGTAATAACTTTATGCCAAATCCTTGGAAATTTGGAAACAAAAGATGGAAACATGTAAAATTTGAAATTGTTTATCTAGTACCTAGTATGTCAGTTTTCAATTTCGCTTTATTCATCCATGAATTCGAAGATATGATTTAGCCGAGTCATTAAATGAGTAAGTACACCGTAACACGAATGACAGCTGAGACACGAAGAAAATATTTGCTAAAGGAAATGAAGAAAGTTTATCGTCCTAACCATCTGACCCCAAACGAACTGAACATAGAAAAAACTTCAACTAAAAGCGAAGTCACATACTACTTAAACACCTAATAAACACCAAAGATCGATCAAATTGAATTATTTACCAGAAAACGGCGTAAAAATTATCTGATTTCCTAAATTTCCCACCATGAAATAAGTATCAACCGACCGCACTATTTTTCCTCAATCAAGGTTGAGATAACGTGTTTATCCATTTCCAAGGAAAAATCAGGGGCGAATGTTCAGCAGAAATTCAACCAGAGCCATTTTACGAGGGCTGTATTTTTTTTCAGCGAACAGCCGGCACCACTGTTTATCTTCCATATTTTCATGTTCTTCATTTCAATTTTTCCTTATATTTTTAGACTTTGCCGGGAATTTGGATTCGTTTTATTTATAGCGGTCGTAAATTTCTACAAATGCAACAGTTATGGCTATTAGCCACCTGATTCAGTGTTTTAGAAGTAATTTTATGAAGCGGCACTCGAATGCAAATGGTTCCAGATTGTTTGCGAAAACGTTGTATAACTACAAAGAAATTACAGGAAAAGTTGAAAAATATATATATAATTTGTGTTGACTGCTATTAACTTGTAGCTTATGATATCGACCCCCATCCGAAACAGGAAGTAGGTCAGATTTCAGTCAGAATGAATTTTGTGTTTAATTCAGTGTTATGTCAAGGCTGTCGCAAAAAATGTGTCAATTTTTTTAACATAAAGTGGATACTTCACCTAATAAGTTAAAAATACATTCCTTTGTTTCATTTATTACAGGCGCTTTCAAAGATGAAATATTATTTTACCCTTTTTGTTAATTAGATACGAATTGAAATAAAAAACATGAAGATGCCTTTTTCAATGTACCACTGAAGCATAGAGAAAGCTAGACAGCAAGTAAATAGAAAAACAAAAATCACATTGTTTATTGTTTAAGCACGTGCTATGTTTTTATAAACAAAAGCCACAAAAAGTATCTTATCAAATCCATTACAACACTAACATCTATTTTAGATCTAAAAACCAAAAACAACCTCACTCACCTCTCACCAAAACGTTGGAAACAGATCACATTCACTGAAAATATCAGTCAACCACCGGATACATTCATATACATGATAGCACAAACGTAGTAAGTGTGTAGTATTCGTAGCACATGTAGTGAGGCGTGTCTGCACGATCAGCTGACTGAGGGCAGCCGTGTCACTGGGGGTCTCCGGAGCGGGTCACGGAGAGGAGTGCGGCGATAACGGAGCCCCGATAGGGGTAGTTTCAAGGAAGGAGCGGAGCACGCGTGGGGCCGGCGGCGGCATAGCGCGATACCTACGAGCGTCCTCGCTCGCCGCCACAGCCACACTAATCAGTAATCGTTGCCGGGAGGCTGCGTACCCCCCTCCCCCTCTCTCAGGCTACCCCTCCCTCGCACCCCCCTCAGACAACACTCACCCCGCGCGTACTCACACTGAATTCAGAAAAATGTTACAAATACGTTCATATTTCCTGACAAATTGAATGAATATTATATTTCTTATATGTTTTTGGTGGAAAACAATTACTGGAGCTTACTGAAAGTGGAACGTATTTAATTTGTTTGTACTTTTGACACTAAGACGACAAATCGTAACATAAGTATTATTGTTATCACTTGACACGAGATACGTTATCTATCTCAATACTCATTTAGGAAAATGTGTGTGAGAAAATCATATTCAAACACTACCATTTTCACAGAATCAGAAAGTAGTCATTAAGTATATAATTTCTAACATCAGAAAGTCGATTCCAAATTCTTACATTAAAGCACGCTTGTTCTTAAACTGCATATCAAAAAGGATTTAAATTTCCAACTATATTTTCACCAAAATTTCATAATGACGAAACTTTAACGTTAAAAAGCTTCAATCTGTGAAGTTGGCGAAACATAAAGCCTTCAACATCGTGCAGCGTTTGATGAAATTAGGACGAGATATTTTGGATGAGAAATACGTACAGACTGGTTCTGAAATTAGTTTGTGCCAAAAATTACGGTAACATTTTGTTCATCTGGTTAGGGGAGCATTTTGCAAAGATTGTAGATACTTGATTGTAGGTACTTGTTTCTCGTGATACCTTCGAAATGTGATAATTCACGATATAGTATAGGTACGTATGGTGCCTATATAATGCTTTTAACGAATTAGATAATTAAAGGTAGTTATGGAAGAATTGGGGAAAGACAATTATTGTTTACAAACTTATTATTATACAATTCTTCATTTTAATTAAATAAAACATTTCTCTTGGTACTTTCCAACATTCCCGCTGACAGAATTTGAATTTCTCCACACTTAGGGCATCAACTAATTTTACTTTTTAAACTCACACGATTTGCACTCATCGGGATGTCATCCCGTGACCACGAGCGGTGTAATTCGCTCGAAATGTCGGGTACGTATTTTTACAAAATATTATCGAACGCGATACAGACCCGTTTCATGTATAACTAATTTATAATCCGTAAATGGTTTTTAATACGCTGCTTAATCTTTTAGCATATTTCATCTTAGTTTTTTTTAATTATTATTATTAATTATTAATTTATTTTTTATATTAACAATTAGTCGATTTCTGTCAAACTAGAGAAAATACGGGGAATATTTCTGAAGTAGGTAAGTACTAGATATCTAATTAGTTAGAAGTACTGGCTATTGAAGACATAAGAAGGCACCTTTAGTAGGATATAAGTTTAAGTACATTATTCTTAATAAACGTACTGTTCATTAAATTTGTTAAATTAAACCTATTATAGTGCTTTGGAAAATAAATAATTATCAGTATTGGACGATTTCATACCAACCCACACATATGTAAAAATATCTTTGAACTTCTGAAATGTTGATTAATATTGTTCTTTGATCTGATATATAAATAAATTACTTTTAATTAACTGTACTTTCAGTAAATAACTGTCTTTATAAACAATACATTTGGATTATATAAATGTTTATAGAAATACAACTTCTTTAGTTTCAAATGCAATTATAAACCCTTTTCAAAAATCCTGAAGACTCCAAAAGATAAAAAATAAGATTACGCAAACCACGAAGAACCTAATTTGATAAGTCTGAAAAGAAAATAAAATTGAAAGTGAGGTACTCGTGACAGTCTGAGAAATATGAAAATTAGAAAAGGGTGCATTGCGCATGCGCGGTGACATCTTGTCATCTTTGCACTGCAGTTCAAAATGCATCTTTTGAATGCAGTTTGGTCTCATAAAAACATTTCTCTCCCAGCTAGATACTGTTGCTGAAATTAGGTTTTAAATTTGAAGGTATAAAAATATTGGAGATCACGTCCCGCGAAGTCAGTACCAATATTAATATAGGTAGGTTTTGGATAAAATTATTAGGTAATTTATTTTCAACTAGCAGTGGCCCGCGGTTTTACCCGCGTTGCATCCGTTCCGGTGGGAATTTCGGGATGAAAAATAGCGTATAACCTTCCCGTTGAATGTGGCTATATATTACAAAAAGAATGATTCAAATCGGACTGATAATTCCTGAGATTACCTCGAACATAAAAACAAACAAACTTACAAATTTTACCTCTTTATAATATTATAGTATAGATAAAGATTAGAATACTGTCATAATATGTTGTGATCTCACACTCTCTGTATCGAGCCAGCGATTGCATAGTATAAAAGTTCTTTTGGTATCGCCATATAAATAACGGCAAACAATTCAAATAGAACGAACCCTGAGGGTATTCTAGGTAACCCTGGGTAACTCGGGTTACTTCGCAACTGTGAGTATCCCAGGGCAGATTTAGACATGAGGTTCTCAGTCAAGAAGTATTTACTCAAAAAAAACTTTTTTTAATTGAATTTTATGAATAAAATAAAAATGCATAGCAACAATTTAAACACAAGACCACAAGTTCAAAAGGCAATATTTCCTCATTTAACAGTTCCTTCTTAAAGCATTTTTCCTTTTCTCCGTCTTAATAACAAAAATGTTAATAAATTAAAATTAATAACATTACGAAGGCTATTCTGAGCGAGAAAGCTTTCAAAGAAAAGGGTTTTCTTTAAAAAGTTATAATTTACAATTGCCTCATTTGGACATTGTTGGAGGGGAAAGAGTTTTTTTATTTCGAATCCGACGGCAATTATGTTGTATAATGTTGTAATGGTGTTTACATTAAGTCGCCGCATGCGACATGAGGTGTCGATACTCATGTGTCAATGAATATAAGTATATTAGCAGCGCCTCGCGGCTTTACCCGCGTTGTACCCGTTCCCGTGGGAATATTGGGATGAAAAATTGAATTCCCGTTGAATTGGGCTCTCTATTACAAAAATAATTATTCAACTTATTGGCAGTTTCTGAGATGAGTCTTTACAAACAAACAATCAAAGTTAGAAACTTTACCTCTTTATCTTCTTCTTCTTCATCGAGTGGATGGTCAACCTGACTAATCCTGGTGTCAGAGTTATTGAGCCGCCAAAGGCCTTTATAATAATACTATACATAGAGTATACATAGAGTATACATAGAGTACACATAACGTAGATAGAGTGTAGATAGTTAGTAAAGTAAATATCGTCCACAACACTTGGTAAATAAATCCTATTCCCCAAAAACGTAGGACATGCATAAGCAAAAGGGGCACAGCCTCGCTTGAAAGGACCCTTTGTCTGGCACAGGTGAACTGTCTCGTTTGGAAACTCTGTCTATAACGTGTAGTGTTTGTTTACACTGTATACATCTCCCTACATCACTTACCCTTGCTTCGCTGTGCATAATGAAATTATCTCTTTAGAAAATCCGATAAATGGCCGTCCACTTTGAAAGCTATGTTTAGTCTCATACGTACCAATTATGTTCGGCTAAGGTTGAATTAAGTAAATAATAATAATGAATAAATATACCCGGACAAATTCACTTATGGTTAATTAGACCCAAACTAAGCTTTGAGCTTGTAATGAGGAATCCAACTAACAAATACTTTATAGATATAATTGACACCCAGACACCTTCGCCAATAACTATGTCTAGACATATTGTTGACTCTGGGCGGGATTCGAACCCGCAACCTCCGACACAGTAAACGCTTTCACTGCCACTATGCCAACGAGCTTATATTGGATTAAACTTATCCACATTTCCTAATATAAACAGATATTTAGATAAATAATAGTTAAGTAGTTTAAATACGTAGTAGTAGTTAGAAGGTAGGTACTGTCAAGGCACATTACCGTAACTCACTTCATAAAAAATCTAAGATATGATATACATTTTACAAAAGGCTGAAGCTTGGAATTTTCGAACTCAGTCTAGGACTAAAAAATAGTTATGTACTGATATTGAGTTTTATCTACTACGCTTTCATGCTTAAACATTTTGTATGAAAGTTTACTATGAACAGTGAACAGTAAAATTATGTACCCCATAATTGTTATCAAGCGGAATATACCTACTTACCTCCGTCACTTAGATACATTTGGGTAAACCTGAAGGGCTACGTCGAGGGGACTAACAACCGTATGTGAATTATTAATTTACGTATATTTATGAGATAAGGGATGACAGCCCCGAGAATAATATTGGGTATCCTTTGTGATATTGAAAATATACCTATGGCTATTCAAAGTATTTGTTGGGTTTCATGAGAGGGGAATACCATCGAGCTTCGGAGGGCATGTTAACTTGTCGGTTTCAGTTGTTTTAAACGTCAGTCCATGTCGAAGGCCTTTAGCAGTCTAAAAACTCCGATACCGGGGTTGACTTCTAACCCACTGGAACTTACTTACTTAAAAACATTGAAACTTAATTTGACTTTGTTTCGTTTTTTTTTCTGCAGTTGTATAACAAAAAAAATAATATATCCGATTGAGTTGTCAATTTCTACAACAAAAAAAAATATATATTTAAATTAATTCAGTTCCTACCAAGTTCCTACTCTACAGTTACAATCCATGGAAATTATATTTCTTCTAAGAGGTGAAATAGCACAAATGAGGAAAAAATATCAAAACGTTAAACCAAAACTAGTTAATCCGTTTGGGAATTGTGACATTACTTGATACACACGTCTTATAACAATTGTTAATCTTATAACAACCATTTTTATACAACTTCGACACCTACGCGGACAACTATTAATTGACCTGACTGTACAGTGTGGTATAAAATCATTAGTAATCGTTAGAAGCATATAACTTTGTTCTGGAGTTGGTACAAGTTGTGAACATCAATCAGTGTCGCGGACACTTCCAAATTAAACTTGTTACTCCATGGTGGCTGTGTTTATTACTTAAATGAGGTGTGTTACTTAATAATAATTACTTTGATGATATGTAATTGCTTACATGAGAAATGGTATCTATATTAATATATCAAGCAATTTAAACTAATATTATAAAGAGGTTTAGTTTCTAACTTTGTTTGTAAGGGCTAATATCAGGAACTACCAATCCGATTTGAATAATTCTTTTTGTAATGGATAGCCACATTCAACAAAATTGGCACAAAATATAGACCAATGTCCTCAAATTTCCAGCCGAAGACGATTGCTCCTGAAGAGGAAAAAGGTTTGTGATTTTATTTCATTCTTACCCTATCTCTAAACATATTCCTCTTCAGAAGCAATCGTCTTCGGATGGAAAATTGACGACATTTAACCGCATATTGTGCCAATCCAAAAAAAATTATTATACATGCATAATCTAAGTTCATACATAACCTAAATATTATAAACAAAAACTAGGTTAATAAATGAAGTAACTACAAGTACAATATGTGAGCGTTCCCTTAAGCTCTAGAGAAAAATCAGTGCGATATATCTTTATTTTCTCGTTGAAAATCACGTGAAAAGACCACGTTCGGTTGCACTTTTCCAAGTTCGTGACCGGATGTGATTCCTCCGTGAATTTCACACAAATGTAGCGCCAATTTGTAACAATGTTCTTAGAGTGCTTAACTAGGCTTTCCTTTACCTGTTACAATAGAACATGGGGTATAGCGCTCAGTTTTAACTTGGTTTTATTGGCAGTAGGTATGTTAAGTATATGTCTGGAAGCTATACAATAAGCTTACAGACATACTCGTATACTTATACAGAGTAGAGTGCTATTTAGTATATTTTACTTTTTATTGAAGAATATTTTGTAAAGTTTCAGAAGAAAGACATCGGTGTCTTGATTGAGAATTTTAACAATGACAATGACATAATAAATTAATAAATACCCTAGATACATTTACATATTAGACCCAGACTAAGCTCTGGCTATACATACATACAGAAAAACTTCATAAAAATATAAATTTGACAGACGTCGTCGCTAACAACTGTACCTGCACATATTGTTAACTCCGGGCGGGAATCGAACCCGCAACCCCCGACACAGTAACCGCTCTCACATGCCACTGCACACTATGCCAACGGGCTTTTCAAAAATACTACAGACTAACACGTAAGCTCTGCTTACTATTTATTACCTAACACACATGTATACACACACAAATACACACATTTGTACCCCTTACTATTTGTCGAACAAAAAGTAAGATAAGAGTTGACAGCTAAGTCAAACAACTTATTACAACCTCAATAAGCAAAAACTTATAAAAACTAATATCCCACGTCTACTGA
Source organism: Cyclophora punctaria (assembly GCA_951394245.1). Taxonomy (NCBI): domain Eukaryota; kingdom Metazoa; phylum Arthropoda; class Insecta; order Lepidoptera; family Geometridae; genus Cyclophora; species Cyclophora punctaria. The sequence goes on from OX596183.1 coordinate 4,044,051, forward strand.
GGAAGCCAGTTCATCCATCAAGTCAGCACTAGGTGTCATTGTCCGATACTAGTGACAAATGATACAGTCAACAGTAAGTTATCACGTCTGGGGTATGTCAGGCCATGATTAATGAAGGGAATTGAAGAAATACCTTAGTAATTATTTAAAAAATGGAAGAATTAGTGAGTGGTTTAAGTAAGAAACGTATGTTTGGAATTGGTTGACGGACGCGGCTCAACGGACGTGGCTGAAAAGGACTAAGGGATTTTTCATAAACGCAGCACTTTATCTATCAAATGGTTTGTCCCTTTCCGACATACGCTATTTGTCAAAGAGCGAAAGAGCCAAAACACTTTAAATCACTGTTTAAGTTTAATATCGTTTATGAATAAGGTGGTAAAGGCCTTCATAAACATTTATAAACGAATACTATACTTATTATTATAAAATAAAATAAAAGTATTAGCCTGTAATGTCACACTGCTGGGCAAAGGCCTCTCATCTCACTGAAGTTATCAGTACAGTGACGAGGATTAGGCATAATCACCACGCTTGCCAAATGCGGGTTGGTGATCTCAAACCCGAGCCTTGTTTGAAAAGTAGGAAAGATTGAACCCGGGACCTCAGTTTTGGCAGGCGAGCGCACATACCACTAGACCACCGAGGCGTTATTATTATAAAGTGGTAAATCAAGCTAATCTCGGGAACTACTTCCGATTCAAATAATTATTTTTGTACTAGATAGCTATATTTTGGAGGAAGTTATAGGCTATATTAATCCTTAAAATCCTACGTAAAGCGAGTAAAACCGCAGGCCCTGCTAGTTTCTCAATAAAAACGATTCCCATTCGTAGACGGTGTTCAGTGAAAATGAGTTTCAACATAGATGACAGCCAACACTCTTGATCCTACCAATTTACTTGATATCAATACAACATAATCTTCCCGAAACACAGGAACTTCCGTACAAGCTTGGAATAACATCACAAACTTTGCAGACGCAGATAATCAGTGGAATCGATCCTGTGATTGAAACAATAACTCTGGAGTGCTTATAAATCACACTTCGCTTACAGAGATTGGGGACGACCTGTTTCTACTTATAAAATGTATTTACGGGCTGCATAAAGTATACATACATACCTCGACGAAGTAGATCTATGTAGATACATCGACCTACGAGTATGTATGTAGGTGTGTGTGTGTATGTAGTACTTGCGAACTTATCTAAAAGTATAACGAAGAAACCACAGACCAAAGTATGTGAAGTTATATTACCTAATACATATGTAACGTTTCTTTACTCATTTGTGGGCGGATTAAGTTAGGTTATTACTTATTAGGAGTTATAAAGTTACAAAGTAAAGTTACAAAGTACTTTGTAACTTTATCACTCTAAAGTATTTGTTAAAGTAATTAGAAAGTAAGTGATGTAAACCTGTCAAAAATTAGAACTAAACTAAAATAAAAGAACGTTGGTATAGGTTGACGGTCAATCCTGGTGGTGGAATTTTTAAACCGCCTAAAGGCCCCGACATAGTCTGACGATTAAAACAACCGGGACAGACAATTTAACGTACCCTCCGACGCACGGTAGCGCTCCGAGGCCGAGTTCCGACCTCCTTTTAAAAATGATTTTTTAACCGTTGGTTGCAGGTGCAGATATTTCAGACATTTCCCACCCAAACTAATTTTCAATCACCCAAACTATTCAACAGCAAAATTAAACATCAAATTACTCCCTAACCCTACGTAAAAAGATAAGTAAATTCCGCCATAACTTTAGTTTGGGTTTCGGCTATCGCGTAACTTAACTTACAACCTTTGCCTTCCATTGTTATGCTCCAATATATAATGGACCCTCTGCGTGTACTAGTGAGCTTCAGTTAACGACCTGGCAGGGTCTTGGTAATGGTTAAAGCCCGTTTTGTTTAAGGCACCCTGCCAATGAACCGACGCATAATACCAGCATTGACATGTCTAGTGCAGTAATTAAATGGTCCTGTGTGAAGACCGATCTGTTTGAATAGGATCGTGGGTGGATAAAAACGGGGTTTGTAATTACTGTTCAAATTGGGGGAGGGGTATTGCGTAATAAAATTCTTTCAACGATTACGGTGTGGTGGTTAAATCAGTTGTAAGGTCTTCTTCTTCTTCTATCTATTTAAAAAAACCGCGTCAAAATCCGTGCAGTAGTATTGAGTTTATTGCGGACAAACAGACAGACGCGGCCAGGGACTTTGTTTTATAATATGTAGTGATGATATTGAGGTATAACTCTAGAAAAAAAGCACTAAAACCACACAAAATATCACCTCGTGACATCACAATTTCACAACTTCAAAGCCGTCTGGAAACAAACTAGCATAATTCATACAGTTCAACTACACCTGTGAGACATGATTCGAGCTCTATCGATTCTGTGAGATATTTCGGATCGTCTAAAACGAGTCGAGATAGGTCAACACTCGGTCTATGTGGTTACTGTTAGAGGTCCCCAATCAACGTCCTGCAAACGGAAAAGTATTCCAAATCATGAGTTCCGGAGACAGAAGTAATTTCACTGATTGGTTTCTCTCCGGTTTTTGTTTGAACATTCTGATTAAAAGTTTATTTTGATGGGTTTTAGTAGGTGATACCTGAAACAGTATGTAGTATGTGCCTTGATGTGCCTTTTATATAGGTAGTAAGAAGAGAGCTTTTTATAAGTAAGTATATTATGACATATGGTATTTGTGATGAATATGACAGCATATTGACAGCAAATTTAAACAAAACTAGGGGTAGATGAAATGATTTGTTTTGAAAAGCAACATAAAAAAAAGTGTTCATCTTAGATTGATAGGTACCTAATCAACCTAAGCAGTAGGTACCTAGTTAGATATTAATTAAACCCTTATGGCATAAACAAATGTATACTTATTTATTTTTTCAAAGCAATCCTCCTATAGCCAAATAAGCAGTCGCTATGCGGCCAGGAAGATTATTATCGTGAAATGTATATTTATTACTTAGTCATTAATAGTCATGTATATGTGATTAGGCCATTTTAAACAATCTAATGCACCTAGTTTTAAGCACTAGGCAGGAATATGAACTACCTAAAACCTGAATAATTCAACCTACGTTTCTGAAACACAACACACCTAAGTACCTACCTAAGACTTTATAACCACCTCTAGCTACCTACGTACCTACGTACGGGTAGACAATAGACTCTAGTTAGACCTACCCATTACTACCGTCATCCATAACTTTAACAAAAAGGTTAAAACTTTTGGAATTTAATAACCTAACAACTCTACTATAAAATCTCGCAAGTATCTATCTATAGGTATATGTACTTTCAACGGTATCCGAGGGCGTAATAATTAAAATACCGCACCGATGGTTGTGTATGGCGGCTGTGTCCCTCGGGCGCGTGCCATGTATTCTAAAACAATAGATGCACTCTGCTATTAGCTCTAACCCTAGAGCGGTTTTGTTATTAGATACCTAGGTAAGTATCGTATTCGCTGCTTTTATTTGTTTCTCTCGTATTTATGAAGAGGGGATGTTGGGGGGTTCTAGAATTTTGATTTTAGTATTGTATCGAAACCTTAATTTTCATATCTTAAAACTTAGTTGAATATTGAGAATAAGACACCTTTCGAAGATAGTACATTCGCAAATATTCAGTGTCAATGTGAATTAAACTTAAGTACCAATAGGTCCAACTCCTAAATAAAAAATAACTACCTACAATGAACAGGTACATAAACCTAAAGATACGTATAGAAATGCTAAACTAAACCTTTAAATTAGCACTAATAAGCAGTTCTAAAGTTCCAAACAACCTTGTGTTCACAATCTTTGCAAAGATTCCCTCCAACCGCACAGTCTTCGTGCCTTCTGCCTTCAACTTGTACGTTCAAAGAATTCAACAGTTTTATTTACTTTTCACAACAACCCTCGGTCCAAAGTTTTGTAAAGAAACTCCCACAAAATCAATTGTGCTGCTCCCTTGCGTCTTTGTACGATGTTAGCTTTATTCTGAGTTTGCGATGCAATTTAACAATTTGTTATCGTTAACTTAATAACGATGGAGGTGGGTCGAATAACTGTTGGTTATTTTAGTAGGCAATTACAGGGTGAGGTTAACACTCTATCTAATGAAACTTAAACTAGGTACTAACTAATTTACTACCTGGGTATGGAAGAAGTGACAGATTAAAACAATACAAATCTAATTGCCTCCTCATATATCAAGTAGATATTGTTACATTACATTCTCATATCAAGTAGATATTATTACAGACTTTCCAACAGAGTTTCGGTTGGTAGATACCTACCTACTTAAATAGGTTTCCATGTAATTTTAATATTTGTCGCTAACTAGGCTAACCACTCCCTTGTATTACAAGCCTCACTACAAAACTTGCATTACAGATAAGTCTAAAAACTAAAATCTTCAACAACTACCAATATCTACAAACAAAAAAATCACAGTAGACTAACCGAAACCTATCTCCAACGAAATAACCCAGACCACAGAATAATAAGCCCAGACCAAGCATACTCTAACAAGTATTAAGTTAGTATGTTACCAACTCCTATCCCTACACTGCATTAACCAGAGCGTGATACTAGCGCGAATCCGTTCGGAAATTAGTCCTTTTGCTGGCACCGCTGTGACTGAAGACAGGCTAATTAGCTGCCTAGTAAGTGCGGGGGGAATTAACTGGGAATACGCAAACGAACGTATTAGGTACTGGGAGTGCTATGTATGTACTGGTTTGGTTTGGAAGTAAACGGAGTGAATGGTGTTGTGTTTGACATTGGTTTGACTGGTTTATTAGTTAGTTCATTCTTCTGTGACCACGGTTCTTGTAAATGACCTAAGTACTTACTGTTCTCCGCACTTCCAACAGCGATCAATAGATGGCGTTACAGTGCAAGAACACACTTAATACACATTTTAAACGAACTCGATTTGCACTAATCCTTAAACCGAGTGAAACTATAATTATCACGTTCAAGTTCAAACTAAGAAGTACCTAGTTACATCATAATGGATTATTTTAAAAAATCTTATCAAGTTCAAACTATAGATAATACTTATATAGGTAAGTTATGTAGGTATTAAAATTATAAACTTATAATTATTCTGTATTTCCACGCTTAATTTTTTAAAATCCTAACCGACATTTCAAGCGGATTATACATCACTCGCGTCGTGGTCACGAAAAGACTGGCTGGAGAGCTGAGTGTCCACTTTGTTACCTACTTGAAACTACTTTCAGCACCAACTACCCACATTTGTATTTTATTTTGTTACGCTCACAAAATCTGAAGAATATGCGAAGAATGAGAAATGAGAATAAGCCATGGTAATATTTTTGAGACGCCTACAATTTTTACACAAACATTTATAGGTCTATGCAAGTACTTTTAAGTAAGTAGGTATTTAAGTTATTAACATGCTAAGTAATGTAGGTATTTAAACTGAATTATATTTATAATGTAGTTACTGACTTCACAGCTACTACTTAATTAACATACGTAGTAGGTATTATGAGTGAAGAGACGTCTCCAAGATGTTTCGTAACAAAAGTTAGAGCGCACTCCAACTCGAAGTAGTCATTAAAACAGAATGCATATGCGTCCCACGACCATTGAGTATATGTACTAACATATAATTCAATGCCCACGACTCACATTTTTATACCAGTAGGTACAGACCGTTTTGCCGCGTACAATTTACACAGCAGTAATCAAAGTAGGAACTAGATTTACTTAACAGTATCAGTTTCACCAACAAATAAAAATTTACGTAAAACAACCAAAACAACATAGTACACAGCACAACATTTCGACTATCTATTTATATGTACTCCTAGCTGCGCCCTGCGGTGTTACCTGCGTTGTACCCGCAGGGTTTTCGGGATAAAATGTATCCCATATGTTATTCTGATGTATAACCTAGGTATATTACTGTAAAGTTTCATCCAAATCCGTTCAGTAGTTTTTGCGTAAAAGAGCAACAAACATACATCCATACATACATCCATCCTCACAAACTTTCGCATTTATAATATTAAGTAGGATAAAGCTGAACAGTTAGATTTTCATTTATTTTGTTTGTTTGAACGAAATCTCAAATTCAAATTGGAATATCTTTATCGCTAATGACATAATAATAAATTACAATGTAAGTTCTGTAACACGCCGTAAACCACACTGCAACTATGAGGAACCATAAATTACTTATTGATTACTATCTCAGAAACCAATCTGATTTGTCACTTATATAGTCACTTATATTTACGAGAAGGTAATAATAGGCTATTTTTCAGCCCGAAATTCCCACGGGAAAAGGAACAACGGGGGCAAAATCGCGGGGCGCTGCTAGTTTATATATAACTTCCAAGTAGTATGTTTTGGTAGCCTTAACAATTGGTAATCTGCCTTTGTGTTATAAATCTTATTTAATAAATCTTCCCAATAAAGTTTGTAAACAAAACTACTCTTCATTAATTGTCATGAGTGATAGTCATTCAATAAACACATTCATAAGCTCTTGTATTATAAGCAATTCATCATACAAAAACTGTGAGGCAATTCTAGTACTTAAAATAAAAACATCAAAGTAGATAATAATGTTGAGCTTTATTTGGTAAAATGCTGGAATGCACTATTAAATGCTTCATTATTTCTCTTAGAAAACATAATTTAATACTCATATTATTTAAAAAGAAATTAAATCTCAATGTAAAAATTATAAAATCAATCATGATACTGTGCGAAGACATTAAAAATGTTAGAATACTTAGAGAGTACTATCATACAGTTATTTATATAAGTAATTCTATAAAACTTAATTACCATTTTATTTATTTCATTACACTTTAAGTAATTAGTATGCAGTCAATAAATTCAATATTGGTGACTACTTTATGTCATGGTTCCGAACACCGGGTTGTGTCTGCAGATACTCGGTCCATACTCCATATAGGCCTGTTTAGTGTGGCATACTTGGTAGAACTCAGGAGTCGAAGCCAACATACTGCCTCCAAACCAGACAGCATAGCGCTGCATGTTATGGGATATCACTTGAACATCAATCGGTTTAGGGGTAATGCGACCTTCAGACAACATGGTGGACAACTTAAGTCTAGCATCAACAGTACGCTTAATATCTCTCTGCAGTCTTCTGCCAAAGTCCCGGAACATTGTTGAACCTCCAGACAGTACAATGTTGCCATACAATCCTCTTCGCACATCAATAGGGCAAGACTGGATCACTTCATCCACCATTTCATTCAACGGTACGGTGAAATCAGCATTAGAAAACTCCGGGTGGAAGAAAATCTCCGGTCCCAAGAACCTTTCATATCCAACATCAACTGAAAACGGATTCTTAGTGATAGCATTAATACCTGTATACTTTTTCATCCATTTGCCTGGATCGGTGTCATATTTGGCAAACTCCTTGGCAATATCAGGACAGATGTAGCTGTACCTCTCTTTGATAGCTTTTGCTGTCTCTAAGCTTTGTTCCGGAGGGATTCCTACCTCTCTTTCACGAAGGAGGGATTGGATGAAGGAGGTAATGTTTCTGCCAGCTATTGGGATGTGTTTAATGCATGATCCGATGACGTAACCTTCGGCGACCGGTACGATGTGAGTGACGCCGTCTCCGCTGTCCACTACGATGCCGGTGAAGGTGCGCTCGGCGGTGGTACGTGACTTCCACGACGCGGCGAGAGCTAGCACTGCTTGTACCGCTATATAAAGTCCTGGCACGTTAAATGACTCGAACATTATCTCGGCAAGATACTCTCTGTTCTCCGGCGTGTTCAGCGGAGGCTCAGTGAGCAAGAAATGATGGTCCTCGGGCTCAGCTCTCAAGTATTTGAAGATACATTGCTCGATGTACCGTTCCATCAAATCCCAGTCCTCAACTAGCCCGTGGCGGACCGGGTACTTCACCGAGTACCCTGTAGCATCAAACGCTTCATCACCAATGAAGAAGTCCAAGTCTTCGACGGCCTTAGTCATCCGTCGGGTGGATTGGTCACCCACTTTAGCCGTCTCCTTTATCGCTATAGCCGATGGAATGATGAACTGAGGTTCCTTGTTTCCGGCGAACCCTAGCTTCGTGTAGCCGGTGCCCACATCAATAACACAAGCCGGCAGATAATCTCCCATGGTTTTAACTTTATTTAGTGCCACGATAAAGGAAATATAGCAATAAATAAATTGGGTGCGGTATTCACTATCACTCACTGCTTCAATGATTTCTACTAATTGTCAAAATTGACAGTTGACATTATGTGACATTTTGAAGGAACGGTGTTGTCTTTGTGGGGGGGCAGCAAAAGTACGTTCCGTTTTACATTGAATAAAAAATATCCGATTTAAAATAAACATAATTTAATAAGTGTCTTAATTTTATTAAAACTGAAACTAAACCAAGTACCGATAACTATTTTAAAATGCGTACAGATGGATGGATATATTTTGTTACTATTTCATGCAATAAGTGCTAAGTAGACTATCTATGATGAGACTTTGCGGTTACTTATGCCCCAACTTTTTATGTGGAAAGTATACTTACCAAAAAATAAAGGACACATTTGTTAATTATTTTAGGATATGGAAGGTTTAAAAAAAACATACTGGTAAGCAGGCAGTTATAATATATTGTGACCTGATTATATACCAATATTTACATAATTTACACTGAATTAACGGTTTTAGTGTTAACAAGTTTCCCAAGTGTATTATGTATAATACAAAAAATCAATTAACATAAACAATAACCATTTATATAATTAGTCACTCTGTAGACAATAAAATATTATTATCATGAAAATAAAAGTTTATGACCCTACAAAATGTTACAAAAATATTTTTAAAATATCAACTTACACTAATAATTTTCTTAAATGTAAAATAAAATGATACTAGAATTTTATTTAAAATAAATCTTTACGATAATGAGATAGAAGTATGTAATAAGAATGCAGAAAAGGAATTGGAATTGCGTAAAATGTATTTTTTTCTAATGTATGTACTACGTTAGTACAACTTATCATAACTCAATGAGTACATCAGTGGAAGATGAAAATAAACTAATACACAGTCCAGATTCCATACGGGGTTAATTAAAATTAAGTAATTTACTTAAAAATGTAATATATTTATTTTCATATCTTTCACTAGAAAATAATTAATTAAAAATCCTTATTCCAAACAATACAAAATCTTAATGTTTGATGGGCATTATTATTATTGGAATAAACAAATTAATTATTACTAACATTAGTTTAAATCTCATAAACAGAACAGAGAAATTAACCTACTTCAATAGGGATAATTCTATTTGTGGGCATATTTTTATTTAACTATTTAAATTGTTAGTATATTTGATTAAACTAAAATTTCACGTTACAGCTATACCACCATTTAGGGGTCGCTGTTTAATGGAGTGTTTACATTAAGTCAGTTACCGAATCCGGCGACCGCTTTCCAGACACAGATTTACAAATAATCAGTGACCGACGTGCACTGCAATCGTATTCGATCAAACTGAATTATGTAAATGCGCCTTAAAGTTGACGATGACAGCAACACAGTATGAGGAAAACTTGATTTGTCCTAATGAATCATGGTTAAATATTATAAAGGAGATGTAGGTAATACAAATATGATCTATCTTCAAAAGTTATTTTTCCTTGTACAAAGGTTTACAAACTTAAAGATTACAGGCACTGTACAAGGTACGAACAAGCTTTTACTTTTGATTTCACAATAAAATACAATACTCCTAAACTTAATGGCCCGATTTTCGTTTACGGCGACGTCAGTTGAGAAGTTTTAAATTAGATAAAAAAACTATAAAATGAAAAAGTTCGAATACACAATGCACTATAATGATTATATGATATACACACTGGCACTTTACTATACAGTAAGTTTTTAAGCACAAATGGTCCAATGGCCTCTGTACCAGGTTAGGTACCAATCTACACTCTAGGTAGACATGGACCAAAACTCTATAAAATAGCGTCTCGTTATGACACTGAAGTCTACGGTCAACTAATTGCTACACTACTAATAGAGTAAGAGGAATAGAGGGAATATAAGGAAGTGTGCCCAATAATTGACACCTGAGGTTCAGTAATACCAATTGTAACTAAGGTTGCGGAACTTGGCGAAACTGACGTCAGCGTATTAGAAAATAAAGCCTAACCAAGGAGGTAACATAAGCATTTAATATTCATCGCAATAGCATAGCGCTTTAACCCCAAAACTAGGGATTTTACCATTCGATATCACCACAATTAGTCAGTAAACATGCACAGTTATGACTGTTTTAGCATAAACTTGCTGGACTGACATCAATTTAAAGCAAAAAAATAGGTCTATACATTATGTAATTAAAGTTTAGAATTGTTGGTTTTCTTTAGAAATTACATTATACAGTTGTAGCAGACTTATTAGACATGTAACAATCACATTAAAATTTTATGGTACATGGTTAGTGCATCTAATAACTCCACCACTATAACATCAGAATGACTATAAAACTTGGTGATTTATTTTTGGGAAGGAATTCACCTAATTATTATTGGGTATTTTAGAAACTGAGATGACATTGTTACAGAATAAATACAAGACTAACCTACAGGTTTGTCTACATTACAAAGATGACAAAGTAATTCCTATGAATATTAAAGGTGTGTCCAAACATAGAGCTTGGTCATGCGCGGTTAACTGCGATTTTATTGAACGACTGTCGTTTTTCGCGGCAGTCATATTGTTACATTTTGCATTATGTCAACGTCGACATAGCTGCCACACGTTTTGTCCTGTGTTTAAACACACCATTAAACGCACTATTTCGAGCACTAAGTAATGATTGTAATTCAATATTAAGTGTAGGTATGTATAGACGTTTTGTCCCTAAACTGATAGGTACAGACAGAATCGGCAGAGGTTACAAAAAAAAACAATCACTTAGTTTTACAAAGCAAATGCTTTGATTGAGGGCCAAGGTCTCACATTCAATCGAGATTTTTTTCTTCATTATATCCTTGTGCCATTGTCAAAATTCATAATTGTCTTGGTTATTTTCTTTTTTATATTCAATAAAAGCCGATAACGTCCTTACAAGTTCCAGTAGATTTGAAGTATTATAGTGTAAGTAAAGACCAATTCTAAAACTATGAACTTCCCAACTTCAACCTATTAAAATGTCCGGAAGTGCACAGTAATAAAAACAATATTTCCAGTATTTCAATACAATCAGACTTAAAACAAACTAACATAACCACAAATCTTAAGATATATCTTATTTTAAGGCTTAGTTTACATTAGAAGAGTTAAGTGGTAGAAAGATTCTACTATTCTTCTATCAATGTTATCTTTTTACTGGTAGAACTAGGTCTAATACAATATTAGACCAAAATCGAACACTTGTGTTCAAATTTTCAATCATCGGATCACTTAAAATTGATTAAACAAATTATAATATCTGTCTGATGATCCAGACCGCTATTTTATCTTTGACAGTAATTTCTATGGGAATAATTTCAACATATTTAAGTTGCTGGTACTTTATATGAAAAATAAACAGACGAAAAAAGTGTCCACTTACCCCCCCTAATGTAAACTAAGTGTAATAACATATTTTATTTAGCAACAGTCCGTCAATATCGAATGGTGTTCTATATTTCTCACCACATTGTGTAATCTGAGTCATCCATGTCAAAGATCGTGAAGAAACCGATAATTGTGAGGTACACTATGACGTTACCGGCCAGTGTAAGGTAGCAAGCGCCCCATAGGATCTGAAAAAAGCGATTTCCAATCTTTAACAAGTTATACATACAAAAATATTTGACACATTATATGACATGGCATCTGATTGGATTGACAACAGCTGTCATGTTGGTTTTTCTAGCCCGCATTATATGACAGGCCATTTGAACAGATTGACAACAGCTGCCATGTTGGTTTTTTACGCCACACAATAGCCACATTGAGATGAAATCGCTAAATGTTCGTTAAAAAGTTGTAATGTATCGGTTTAGTCGGAAAATGTGATTGATAGTTTCATAGAAGACTTCTTTATCAGAATTCACGAAATGTACGTCATTAGAGATGTCAAATACCTATAATTCAGTAGCACAAAAAGTACAAAGTACTTTGCCTTCTTTGTGTCTATATTTGGACTTGTTATCGTGACATATCAAAGACGTCATTCATTGTGTTAGGTTGAAGCTTAGTGACATATACAGTAGCCGATTTTGAACAAAAATAGATAAATAATGTTTTAACGTTATATGTATAAAATATAGTACTTAAAATGTAATGTGGCAAAGTCAACTAAATGCGATATTGATTGTATCAACAGTTTTTTTTATATTTGTAATTGAATTGTTTCACCTCCAATGCAATGTTTGTTGATTTAAGTTGCATTTTTATTTACAAACAGTTTTAATTAATGATTACAAATGTATTTTTTAAACAATCAACTCAAGTGTTGTTTTTAAACTCGAAATGATTACTAATATTGAAAAATACTGGTATCATTGAATACTTAATCCATTCAAGAAGTTTTTAAAAAAATAGGTAATCCCCTATTTAAAAAAACTCTCCTATCTCTATCTCTGTCTCCTCTGATTAAATCATAGCTAAAACTCCCGGTGTAAGCAGCTTTCAAAGTTAAAACCAGACAAAAATAGGTTTATTTATTTAACAGCTACAATCAACCATACCTACCATCACACAGACTAAGCACTCAAGCTACTCTCCTCTTTAGATTTGGTTAATAAATACTTTAACCCTTAAACGGTTTCTGTCCGTTCTATAGGACGAGTAATAAGCATGCATTTTTTAGTGATTTGAATTGATTCCCGAGCTTTTTGCAATCTGCATCACTTTAACTGCTGCATTCAGAGACATTTAGAAAGTGACATTGACATATGTTTCAAATAACTTAACTAATTGTCATTTCATACATTTAATGTCAAAATCACTTGTTAAAGCTTTAACTCTGCAACGTCTACATCATAAAAAAACCAATATCCATACCACTGAAGCTCGCGCTAGAACAATAGGTAACGCAAACGAGCTGACAATGAATCCCATGGTGATGAAGATAGCTGTTTCCATGCACGGTGAGTTGGTGCCTCCGGTGGTGTCCGAGTGTCTCCGGGCAATCATCGTCGGGATGGGGCATAGAGCATAGAACAGGACCACAAAGAATGGCCACCATAATCTGGAATAATAAGAATATGAATAATTAAAAAATAGGTATTCAAGGTCAAGGGTAATGGACATAAATATTTTTCAATTCTCCAGCTCTATTGGATCCTTTTTTTAGAGTGTTTGATAAGAAACATTTTTATATAGACAACTACACTTGACCTCTTTTATGTTATAGGGTATTAGTTATTCTTTTTTTTTACCAGAACCCTAGTCCCACTTGTAGTTGTAATGAGTGTAAACATGCATCAACATGTTTTATGTATGTATGTTGGTATGTACATATAACTCAATGCCATCAAATTACTTTAGTCCAATTTTTACTCTATCAACTTAATTTTTTATTTTCCAAATGCTGTCACTTCTTCAAAAACAATTTTGAAAGGATTTTGATACAGACCATGAAGCACACAAGCACATTATCTCACAATGTGCATACAATTACTTACACAGATTGATGACTCAAGAGCACCTTGTGAGATAAAATTACTTTACCAACATGAAGTTTAATTAAATGATTAATACTCCTGTATACTTACTTATACTGTGGTAAGGCACATGCTAGTATAACAAATGTCATCCCAATGGAACCAGCAAACGCTAATGACACCAATCTGAAAGATCATTGATTATACAGTACCTTGTGTGGTCAGAATTCTATAATTAATTGAGACCTTTTTATATCAATCTATATTAATGGTACCAAAAATAGACTACTTAGATCATTTGTAAGGGGTTCAATATGTTTTACATCTTTGTGAAATATAAAATGATGTTTGTAATTCAGAAAGAGAATATATATTTGTGCAAAATGTTAATTGTAAATGACAGCTACTATTGAGTAATCCTCACAGAACAAATTGCTTTGAACATGGAAATTAACTTACCCTGTTTACACATTCATCCATTTTTCAAGTACATGAAACAAAAAATCACAAGATTAGAGCCTAAATATATTTGTAAATAAATATGAGTCACTCTAACAACAAGAAAATGATGACTTTCACATAGAACTTAGCTAATCCTATTTGCAAACCCACACTTCTCTATTCACTATATTCTACGACCATTATATACCTTTAATTCCAGCCATCTTCAATTAGTTATACAACATACACAGCACTATTTTATCAATAAAATAACAATGGTTTCGATTTATATTCCAATTTGTTGAAAAATCAACAATCAACCAAAGCAAGTAGTTAGCGATTTTGGGACCACAGACTGCTGAAGGAAGCTGAATAATTCGTTAGAGTGATGTCAATGTCAATTAGAATACATTGACAATGACATTTTTATAAAATTTTGGCTGCTCTACACAATGGAGAATGGAGAGATCCATTCAATTTGGTCTTACAATAATAAAGTTGCAGTGCGTGTAAAATTAGTTAACTGCCTCCGCCCTCATAACCAAATCCTGCTACACTACACTCCATTTACCAGATCCTGGTGTCAGGGTCTGGCTGAATGCCAGCTGACCGGTTGCAGCGGCACCCGTGGTTCTAACCGAGTGTCAATTCCATACAAACATGAAGCTAAACTTTAGTAAGACTTAATAATTAATAGAAGTTTGAGTTCCCATAGCAGCAAGCTATGCGCTCCTACTAAACGGTTGGCATAGTATATAATTCGTGTATAGGAGGCATTAATTGGAATTATGGCAATACGATCAGTTTGACAATGACAGCAGATAGAGCGTCCAATAAAAACAATGAGATGACAACACTGTACCGTAAATTTTTTGAGGTTAGAAAACTTTGGAAACTTGGGAAAGGAATTTTAGTTTGAATATATAATTCTAATAAAGCGGGAAAAGGTTATTTGTTAAAACCTAGAAACAACTAAATAACTGTAAAATTTAGAGCACAGATACAAAATGGATGACGACGCGGAAACTTACAAACTTTGGAGAATTCGTAAAACAGTGATGCAGGTAAACATTATTTTGGCTTGTGTGTTGTGTTTGTCTTTTATAAACAAGTAGTTTTGAATAAGTACGATAAAAAGGTATACACGTACTTATCAAATACATAATTACTTATGTAGTAGTAGTAGTTATTTATCAATTTGATTACCAAATTAGTTTATTCAATTTACTTATATTCAATTTAGCGTATAACCCTCTAGTATAATAAAATGTTGATTTAATTTACAGCTATGCCATGATCGCGGATACCTAGTAACACAAGATGAATTGGATCAAACTTTAGAGCAGTTCAAAGAACAATTTGGTGATAAACCCAGGTGTGTACTCACATAAAATTATCGGCTCCGGTTGTTTTAATTGATAGACCATGTCGGAGGCCTTTAGGCGGTCTATAAACTTGGCTACCACGATTGGGTATCAACCTACACAAACTTATTTAATTTTTGTACTGTTAATTTTACTGTTAATTTTGAAAATTAAATTTTAATATACTCACATATAATTTTTTTTATAACAATTTCTTAAATATCCAACAAAGACCAAATCAGAGTAACTCCATTTGTTTAATTCAACAGAACCTATCAATAATTAATGTTGGTGTTAAGATGTAAAAATAATTAATATTTTAAGTTCTTTAGCATGCATTTATGTTAACTGATACTGTTTATAGTCAAGAAGAGACTGTCTAGTGTGTAGTGTTTTAATCATAGATGGTTTCAATTGAGGCTTCAATAAACATATTTGCTTTTATCCACCAGTGGGACATTACAGGCTCATATTTTACTTAATCACTACATAGTATAAAACAAAGTCGCTATTTTTGTCTGTGTGTTTGTCTGTTTGTCTGTATGCTTAAATCTTTAAAATTACGCAACGGATTTTGATGCGGTTTTTTGTAATAGGTAGAGTGATTCAAGAGAAAGGTTTTTATGTAAAAAAATTCCCGAAATTCCCACGGGAACGGGTACAACGCGGGTAAAACCGCGGGGCGCTGCTAGTTTTCTATAAGTGACACACTTAAACCAAAGAATCTTTTCTAACTTGGAGTTAACTTTCCATGTATAGAATGCATGGTAAATAATTATTTCTAGACTTCCTAAATAATACTAGACTTACCAAGATGTAATTTTGTAACCTCCGATAACTGTCTGTCCAAAATATTTGTCTTAATCTTTTCATCTAGAATTTGCATCATGTATTCTTTATCTTTCACCTTTACTGTAAGCTAACACAAATAATAATTTAGTCTTAAACCATTGAATTGTGATTCTTTTCCAAATAAATAATAAACTTTTAAATGACTTTGATAGTTAATTGACAGATGTATTAATTTTGAATAAAACCTTTTTTTCTATAAATGCTAATTAAACTAATGCACCATTGCCTTGCATTGTGCTAAGCTGGGTCGCAGACGTCGCAGAGAACACTACAAGCATTCTGTTTTTTTAATGTTGTCATACATAATAACTATTAAGTTTCTACCTTCATGTTACAGTGAAAAGAGGCCGGCTCGCAGTGACCTCATTGTCCTGGTAGCTCACAACGATGATCCAACAGACCAGATGTTCGTATTCTTCCCTGACGAAGCCAAAATAGGCATCAAAACGATCAAGACTTATTGTACTAGAATGCAAGAGGAAAACATTCATAGAGCTATTGTGGTTGTGCAAGCAGGTTTGTTTATGTTTTGCTTTATAATTAGAATACTTGTCTATTATTCCTTAAACCTTTTATTTGAATTTTCTCTGTATCAACCTCTGATTGTAAATAAATAATTGATCCTCAGGTATGACTCCATCAGCCAAACAATCCTTAGTCGACATGGCACCGAAGTACATACTGGAACAGTTCCTCGAGTCCGAGCTGCTGATCAACATCACCGAGCATGAGCTGGTGCCTGAACACATTGTGCTCACACCTGATGAGAAGCAGGAACTATTGGCTAGATAGTATCCTTTTATTAAGAAGTATTGCCCTTTCGCTACTGGAATTGGCGTCTGTTAGTTGTAACCATTTTATTTTAAAGTTTGATGGCTGGAGTCCTGGGTTCAATTCCCGGGTCGAGTTGTTGCTTCAGCTAACCTACACGCACCAGTTACTGTAAACGTTAACACAAAATTTCAGCCTCAACATACATAAGAAAATTAAAAATCGTGGCTTTCAACTGGCCATTCAAATAACTTTAATACACCTGATATTTAAGTTATCAAACAACGGTTTGTCTTCAACAGACATTTAACAGCGTACTGAATCGTTTTAACATTTTAACGAATGTATGTAACGATAATCAAACGTATGAAGCAACCCACCCTTAGTTAACAGTTATACGACTCATAATTGTTTCTCTTTACTGTACTAAATTTGATGTAACATCCATTAAATGAATCTCCTTAACCACATTGTTCAGTAAATTGAAGGAAAACATGCTGATGAGAATACAAGCGGGTGACCCCGTCGCCAGATATTTTGGATTGAAAAGAGGACAGGTTAGTAACTCATGAACTTCCTTCTAATTAAATGCGAAAAATCTTTCACGCAAAAACTACTGAATGTATTTCGATGTAACTTAATAATACACTAGCAGCGTCCCGCGGTTTTACCCGCGTTGTGCCTGTTCCCGTGGGAATTTCGGGATGAAAAATAGCTTATAACCTTCCCGGTAAATGTGGCTATCTAGAACAAAAACAATTATTCAAATCGGACTGGCAATTCCTGAGATTAACTCATACATACAAACAAACAATATTTTACCTCTTTATAATGTTAGTGTAGATATAGTTTATACATCAGAATGACACATTTTATCCCGAAATTCTCGCGGGAACGAGTACAATGAGGGTAGAACCGTGAAACGTTACTAGTCTCAATTAATAAAGATTACAAATTCTCAATAATAGAGACATGGCTAAGTATGAGATTTTGTGAATGTTTGTTACTCTTTCACGCAAATACTACTGAACGGTTTTTGGTGAAACTACTTCTAATGTAGCTTTTACTTCAAAATGGAATACAGGTTACTTTTCTTCCCAAAATTACCCGCTATATACATCGGTAAAATCATGTCTAAATGCTAGTTATAGAGAATACTAAGTGTTCCCCCTGATTTCACCCGCACCGGCCCGAGCACGCCCTTTTTTTGAGAATTTCGAGATTAACATAGTATATAGCTGTCAAAGATCTAATCGATACTTATGCTAAATTTTATCGAAATTGTTGTAGTCTAGACGTGAAAGCCTTAAGATGGTTATGTAAACTTTGAACATAATAGATTGAGAGATATCTAGAATAATTATACAGTATACTTCTTATACATAATGTAAAGGATATTATATTATAATTTTACGATATTATATAATGTAATAATTATTTGCATATAAGTAATACTGTTTAGATTTTATAACCTATCTTCTATTGGTCTTATATTAAAAAAACAATACCCCAAAAATCTTATTTAGGCGTCTCATAGATAAGCAAGTTATGTTTAATAGAAAACCAGCTTCATAAAATTTTTACTAACTTTGGTTTAGGGATCTTTCTAGTTAAGCGATTTCGTCCTGCTACGTGCTGCGTTTTGTATGAAAAACAAAAGAACATCCGTGCGGGTGGTCGACTGCGCACTACTGCGGCGTGTAGCCGAATTAAAAACGCTTTGGAAGAGGTCTTACTGCCTTATTCATAAATGCTCTCTAACTAAAACGCTGTTAGTGAGTGTTTTGTCTCTATTGCCCTTTGGAAAATAGCGTATGTCAGAAAGGGATAAACCATTTGCTAGCTAAAATGCTGCTAGTAGTATGAATATAGAATCTGTGCCCCGCCGACTCGCAGCGTATAATAAACAAAGCTTTACCATTCATCCAAGCATCTAAAGTTGCGACTAAAAACTAGTCAAAATTAATGATATTGAAATCGTCATTGCGCAATATATTGAATAAATTCGCGATAGTATTAAATTCTAAGTTTCACCTGTCCATTTACTCACGCACGCGTGTCATAACAGGTCTAGCCTTTAACAATTAGATATTCATGTAAATCTAACATGACGGCGGCACCTCCACTAAAAGTTGAGAAGCGAAGTGATGTGTGACAAATAATTTTCCAATATGGGTGCCTATTTATCGATGCGGAGAAACGTAAAATATTTACCAATAGGATTCGCATAAAATCCGCTCAGAGATTTTGCAGCCTTTCAGAGCAAGTTGAAAAAAAAAACAACCTAATTGCACACCTCCATTTTCTGTTAAAACTTAAAATTCCATTTTGCTTTTAGCAAAGAAAAACAGTACAGACAAAAGTACTGAAACAATTGCAAGGAAAAGTTAAATCGATAAATATTGGTAATGTTTAATATATTTTAATAATTTCACATTTATCGAACATCGATCTGCCTAGCATAGCTTTCAGTACATAGTCACTTTAAAGGCTTTCTCATATACGTCTTAACTATAAAGTTCGTTAAACTTTTAATACTAATGTCTTGATTAGGATTAAATAATGTAAAAGTATTTTTTTTCTTTCAATCAGCTGTTTCCTGCCTACATGTATTTAAGAATCTAGTTTTAATTTGCAAGATATCCCCTTATAAAAAAACTTGATAAATTGGAACAAAAACTTTAGCAATGTTCAAAGCCTACGTACAAAAAATGGTTTAAATTAATTCACTGGTTAATAGAGTACTCTATAACAGTAAGATGTAGAGATAAGCAAGACAAGTTGTGGTTTAGTTCCTATATATGATAGATAGAAGTACATAAAGACAGTTAAGTACCTTATTAATTACCTAAATCTTTGGGTCTTAGGCAATTAAGGTTCTAAGAGGAGAGGGGGTACTGAAGTCCTAAGTACGTCCCTCCTTTCTCGCAAAATTCGAGAAAGACGAGTATTCAAGTAACTTTAAAAATAGTTGTTCTTAATTTCAATTCTGTTATTTATCCGACTGCGCTACGAAAGAGTATTATGTGTTTGTACCTTTATTGATACCGGTTTTGTTCGCAGGTGGTGAAAATCATCCGTTCTTCGGAGACTGCCGGTAGATACATTTCCTATAGATTAGTGTGTTAAGTTTAGATAATAAATGACCAAGTTTTGTAAGCAACAACTTGTTTTATTACTCTTGGGAAATTAGAGGTAATTTACCTCGTTAGGTTTAAATATACGACCGACAAACCAAAAACCTCACACTGCGGTACTTTGTCAAGTTATAAAGTCAAGTATAGCAAGGGCTCATCTTATCGAAGATATCAGTACAGTGAGAAGGATTTTGCATCTAAATGCATACTCAGAAGTAAGCTCCTTGTTAAATTACAACTTACATGCTTTCCAGTACATGTCATTGATCAATTTTATAATTATATAGTTATAAATAATATATATGATACAAAAATAAATAATTATAATTGTTATTAAGAGCTAATTAAATTTAATAGAAATGGTTGGCTCTCGTTTCACTTCGATTGGAAGGGCCACTGCCTGTTAGGGGTTGAATGCGTAAAATCCCTTTTTAGCGACCACTTAAAAAGAACCCCATGCAATATTTCAAAATTTTCTATCTATTCTTGGATTTCGTAATTGGTGAGTTAGTGGAGTTCGCCTTTAATAGTATATCTTTCAAAGTCAAAGTATAATATTTTTATTCCATTTTGGCCCCAAAGAGTCTCTTGAACGTATCACTATTAGGAAGAGAATTTTTAAAGGAAAAAGTAACTACATAGTCATTAACTTTCTCAGTAAGAATATGAATTTCTTATATGATAAACCGTCTGTCAATTGCCTATTAACCTTGCCTATCAACTTAACCTATTAACCTAACAATCCTCACTTCAAAACGGTAGTTATATCAGAATATAAACCTTTTTAATTTTCCATACACAATCTCGTTAAAAGATATCAACTTTTAAAATTACAATAGGTAGGTAAGTATGTACTAACAAATCACATTTTGTGGGTGTCAAAAATAACCAATAAACAGACAAGAGGTTTAAATTAACTATTATTGACGCATCGTGTAGTTAACCGTGAAAATTTTGATGGAGTTTTTATAATAGTTAGAATGGTAGAATTGTATAATCATGCCATGATACTTGTTTGGAATATGATCAGTGATCACAATTGATCAATTAAATTGTAGTTGTAGGCAGCAAAGCTATTAGTTGGCAACTTCTAGAATAGAAAAAAAATATTTTGGACACTCAGGCATATACTAAGCTAACTTAATGTTAGTTATTATTACTGACACCAGGATTGGTCAGGTTGGCAATCCACTCGATGAAGAAGAATATTAGTGAGTCCAAGAAAAAATATATTTTATAACAATAAGTGTTACCATCAAGAAAAATGTTATAAAACAATGTTTTATAACATTTTTTTATATAGTCTGGACGGTGAGAAAGGTTACAGATGGGGTAAGATTGAGTCAATCACTAAACCTTTTTCTTTCATAGAAGGAATATCACTTCATTTATAGTCCCTGAATTTTCTTTTTAGAAAAGCGACCTTATTAGCTTACAATCAAGGATCATAACAAGAAACATCTTGTACATTACAATACTTCTTACATAGTCTTTCTACCTGCATATTGAAATAAGTTAATTACGTTTACACGCGAATCATCTAACATCTTCACACGGAGTAAGCAGACCGCTCTTTGCGCGCGTTATGCACGCATTCTTTAAAAACCAGTCAATTTACATTGTTCTATTGAATAACTTATTCAGTTAAGTTCAATATATCCGCGAAAGCGGGTGAAAATTACGTTAAAAAAATATTTGTTTAATCTTTGATAGTTTGATCATTTTATTAGCACAAAAAAATATAGTAAAGTTCAAATTGATGGTGGATGTAAACAGTGTATACCTAGTTGGAGTCACAATAAGTATGTAATTTTTTAATATATCTGGACGGTATGTTTAGAGCAATAGTCAAAATTTTTAAAGATAAACCGTCTTATTCATAAACGCTCTACTTAAACACTACTTTAAAGTGTTTTGTCTCTTTTACTCTTTCGCAAATAACGTATGTGGGAAAGGAAGGGACAAATCATTTTATAGCTAAAGTGCTGTTAATACGCGTTTATGAATAAAGCTCAAAGTCTTAAAATATACGTTTTAAACTCGCACGATTTGCACTAATTATATAATAAACAAATCGGGACATGTATATCGCGTTTCAACTAAAACGTATTTTGCAAAAATATGTACCTGATTTTTCGAGCGGATTACACCACTCGTGGTCAATAAAAAAATCTTTAAAGTTCAAATATAAATACGTATACCTACTACAGATTAGACTACTGCCATTCAGTGTACTTACAGAAAATGTGTACATAAACCTTAATGAAGCTTTAAGCTTTCCAAACCAAATTGCAACATAGAGTTAACTAAACTCGTCCAAATATTACTTAACACATATACCGACCCGTGAGAATCCTTTCAGTTTCTGACGTGTAAGTATTTGCTCAAGGACTTAAGGACATTCCTTACTTTTACTGTTGAAGAGAACTATGTTTTGTTTCGTGTGTTGAAATGAAACTTTAAACTTCGATTCGAAACATTCGATTGTCATTTGTTTTGTGATGTGAAGATCCTCGCTTGGTTAAACAGGTAAGTTTTAGTATTAAAGACTTAATTCATATTACTCTTAGGTCCAAATTTGCCGTCTCTAATTCGAACCTCGGTCAACTGAAATCGGTTTTTGTGAACAATTTTGAAGGTTTGGTCTTTGTTTAGTTCGTGAACTAGGATTTAGGTAAACTGATCGAGTTCAGTTGTACCTAATGATTAAATTGGGGCTTAGGAGGTATCTGATATAGATACCTATGCTATAGTGGAATGGATGAGTTAATTTCAAATCACACATATTACATATTACATAATAAATTACAATGTAATTTGATACTTAACATAACAAATCCAGCCTTATTAGGTATCACTACGAACCTTTTTGTCTTCACTTCACTCTTCACTTAGGTGTTACAAAGAATGGCCTAGAAAAGTTGAAAAGAAGACCTAGGTTAAATAAATAAAAGCTTATTAACTAAGTATACTGTTTCCAAAGCATCAAATAAACTGTCTTAATATAGCTATTAACATAGAAAAGAAAACAAAGCGATACATTAACAGCGAGGTCGTTAAATAACTTTCACGATTTTGGAAAATCTATATACATATATAAAATTCAAAGTCCTGACTGACTGACTGACTGATAATCAACGCACAGCCTCAACCGCTACACCTAGAAACATGAAATTTGGCAGAAACGTTCTTCAAGTGACGTAAGTGCACACTAAGAAAGGATTTTCGAAAACTCCTACGGGAACGGGCTCAACGCGGGCAAAGCCGCGGGGCGCTGCTAGCAGTACACGAGCAGTAGGATTTTGTCGGCCCCAAATCAAAAACGAACTATTAGAAAGTGAAAAAGTCGACAAATCCAATGTTGATATATAAATATTTAAATGTTACCGGTTTGCAAAAGTATGGAAATATTTTTTTTAAATTTAATAACCGATTCGGAGTATGGTAATTAGTTATTTGAGTGAACACCTCGAGTCGTAACTATGTAATCTATAATAAATAATAACCGGCGTTTAACGAATGTTGTGAAATATTTGTGAAGTTATACTAGCTGTTTGCTTCGGTTTCATTCGCTTTTAAGTAACTCTAACATAATGAGAGTTAAAGTACTAATGGTTTTATGCGAGTTTTGGGACAATCACTGTGTTAGGTAATCTAGGATATGTACTAAGAATACTAAACACTAACTGCCTTTAACTAACGCTCTCTAACTACAACACTGTTAGTGAGTGTTTTGTCTCTTTTGCTCTTTGGAAAATAGCGTATGTCAGAAAGGGACAAAACGTTTGATAGCTAAAATGATGAATAAGGCCCTTAGTAAATTATATATAAGTATTTCTTAAGCATGCTGTTGTTTTGTTAATATCCACAGAGCAGCGATACGCGCACTCCTTGCGCGTATCGCTGCTCTGTGTTAATATCTAAGACATAGCGTCCAATGTTCCTTTTTTCAAAAATTTGTCGCTGTAGTGACACCTCGTGGTACACACCACTTTGCACCATGAGGGTTTTATTCCAACGTTTTTATCCTGAAAATAACAAACTGCACTACCATACATACATATATACATACATCCTCACAAACTTCTATGTTCATACTTTATTGTAAGTCAGATTTTCTGATTGATGCAGTTTTGTCAAAAGCGTAAAAGTGAAATTTGTGTTATGGAAATGTGTGTTTTATGAGAACAAACCTTTTAATATGCAGGTGTCTTGAATTATACGGGACCGTGACTTTATCACTGTTTGGTTTGAAAGGGCCAATTAGAATACGTGATTTATTGATACCTTTGATTTGAAATTTTTAATTGAACATAGTTTTAATTTGCATTGGTTTGGAAATTAAAACTTACATTTTTGCTACGAGTGTGCGTATTTTTTTAAGCAATATAATGACTTAACTTATTTATATTTTGTTAGGATTTAGGTCATGGAACATAGCTAGAATACCAAGGTACGTTGCATGTTATCCTAATATTTTACAGTAAACACTTAAAAAAAAATAATCGAGGTGGCTACTATAAAAGTACCTAATCATTACAACATTCAAACCATCATTACTCTTATTAAAACCAAATACATAATCTTTATAAACAAACAATTCAATTACGTTCAACAGCAAATACCTTTAAATTAACACGTAAGTTAACCGACTGTGAGTGAGTGAACAGCGGAAATTATGTAGATATAAATGAAATTGTTATGGCTGTGAGTACGGTGCGGAACACACGACTGAAGACGAGAGCGGTTGAATATGTAACATGTTGCTTTCGTTCATTGCATTTTAATACTGTGACTATTGAGGCATTTGTAAAAGACACAATTGAAGTACAAGAAACTACCTATTAGTACAAGTGGGTGGCTTTTTAGCGGGCAGTAAGGGCAAGTTTAAAACTACAAGAGATCCAAAAATCTTTTCTTATATATAAAACCATGTCAACTATATTTTTGAGTCAAGGAGAAAAAAACATGATTGCAATAAAAATAAATAATGTTGAAAAAACATATCACGTTATTTACGTTAAACTATCATTTAATCCCGTTTTTTATAATTCTAAAATCAAATTTGAAAAATGATAAAATATGCCTCAAACTTTTCGTTTCATTATAATAAGCTTAGCAGTAATTCTATCAAATGAAACATCAGCGAAATGTTGCTCGGCAAGTGATAATCGGCCGAATAATTTTCGGCAAAAAGGCAGGATAGAAGAAAAAACATTAAAAAAGCTATTAAGCACTACGTAACTTGGACTGAGTAACATCCTCTTAAGTACGACATTATCTGACAATCGACTCTAGTCGAAATCTAGATTTGAAAGACCACCTTAACTGGTCCTGTCAAAAAACGAAAGTAGGTGTCATATCAATCTATTAGTTCATTGAATCAAAAAAACTTTTTACTTGCCGGTACCGGCTTGAAAATAGGCTGTCCACTTTTTTAAGGATATAAAAATACTTGTATATGTAGCTTGTGCTTTTATGTAGCAGGTATATACTATCGATAATCTAACTTTCAGGCAGTAGACAAGTAGACGATCGTAGTAAAAAAAAGATCCATCTTTTTTTTATCTGTTCCAACAGAACTCAAAAAAAGAACAAAATTAGTAACCGAACCATTTCGGTCTCATGAAGGCTTTAAGCAAAAAAATATCTTTTGCGTCGGGGGTTAATTATACATAATCGATTTAGGTATTTTGTATAAATGCGATATCTTTTTATTTAATGTAAATAAAATACTTATTGCATAACAAAATCTTTAATTATTTAAAACTTCATTAATTTTGTGTTATGCTAATTGGTAAAAGTTTCATTAATAATGGTTGAGTGGGCAAGCTTCGTGTTAGGAAGAAGTCTAAAATATGTGTCTAGTTCAATCAAAATAAATGTCTAGATTTAAAGTAGCAGAACGAATAAGTCTAGGATTACATTGCTGTTTTATAAAATAAAAAGTAGTTAAGCGGATATATTTTCATTTGTTTCCAAGTTATTTAATTTTACTAGTAACATATTTATTTAAAAAATAATTCGAAATATAGGTTTGTAAAGTGATTTTAGATAGGTAAATATCACATATATTTGGAGAACTTGTTAAGTTTTAGTCTTTTTCAAACTTTTGCGATTTTTACTATTATATTAGATAGTTACTATTATATTAGGCAGCTTTTTGGAAATAAACATTTTGTATTTGTATTTGTACGCACATTATCAACGTATTACGGATTTTTTTCTCAACTTTAATGCCAATACTTTTTGTGTCTCTTAATGTCTTAAACAAAATAAAGTATATAGGCTTTAGACAATAAACTTATATAATAAATTAATTCTAATTGATGAAAGAATTCCATCGATCAATCATGAAAGTGGACCGACAGAATATTAATTAGTTAGTGCAAAAAATATAATTTATACTCCAAACAAGACTCTAGGAACAGGATTAAATTAATAAGTTATTCAATAGATAGCGACAAGTTGACATAAACGCGGGTAAGTACTTCATTAGAATAATTTTAATTGACAACTTTTAAAAAGTTTCTTCAAAGTGACCCGTGCGAAAAATGTACTTGTAGCACATGCTTATAGTGAGTTTGTCTAGGTAAGGTGATGGCAAATCCGGTCGTAGTTTAAAAAAATAAGTAAAAATATGTTTAAAAACAAATAGAGTATAAAGGTTCGTTTAGACGTTATTTTCGTTGTAAATTAAACAAATGAATTACTTAAACAATTTTAAGTAGCACTCGTTTGACTATGCGATGTTAGTTCGTTGCGATTGTTAAGTTACGTGCAGCTTAAATGGGTGGCCGATAGTAGAATTTCTATCGGTGCATTACGATTCTTCGGAGGACACGTTAAAAAGTCGGTTCCGGTTGTTTCAATCGTTACACCATGTCGGAGGCTTTGCGGTGGTTTAAAAACTCTGACAAAATGGTTGAATAAAATTAATCCAAAAAACTTTGCTTTTACCTAATTGGGCCCCTTTTTGCAGCTAGTAAGCTGGATCAATCTAATCGGTAGTAACTATTCTGAATACTTTAATTCCAAAACGAAATGTTGGTTTAAAATAAAACAATAAGACGACGTTAGTAACCCCTTTGTTCACTAACTCAATTACCTTCCTTTGCCCAAGTCACTGAGCTTATCATTACAACAAATAACCTAATAAAATATTACTCAATTGCTTAGCAAAATACATATCTTAACGGACCTCATTTTCTTAGAAATAGAGTTCAAAATCTACCGATTATAGAAAAAGGACCGAGATACCATAAATACAGGTGAATCATGAAAGATAATGAACCACAGACTAACAGTTTTTTTTATATTTATAAAGATACAATATTTACATTGAACGGTTTAAGTTTAATGTCCTATTATTATTACAGTGATGAAAGGTCGATCAATCAATCAATAGGTGAATAAAAAAATTGGTCAAGAGTGTGTCGTATGCTAAATGGTAGAGTTCCGTACACTTGTACTATTTCGTTCGATATATATTTGACAGCGTTGCATAGTTGTAGGTCCTCAAAATAAGCATATGTACGAATAAAGTGTAACGCCACGGTGGCGTAGTGCAATCGCCTGCCAAGACTGAGATCCCAGGTTCAATTCTTGGGTCAAGCGAGAACTTGTTTGTTACCTACTTTTCAAACATGGCTCGGGTTTGGGATCACGCCTTATGCCTAATTCTCCTCATTGTACTGATATCTTCAGTGAGATGTGAGGCCTTTGCCCAGCAGGGACATTACAGGCTAATACTTTTACTTGACGAATAAAGTGGCTGCATAAAGTTAGAAATGATTTACCTCTGGTGATAATGGTTAAGCGCATGAATATCAATAAATTAAGGTAATATAAACACAAGTTATAAAGGCGTATTAGACGTATAAGTAATAAGTTTCCTATTCATATTCAATTAAGTGGTACTTAGAAATAACGGTTAAAGATAAAATAATATCCAAGTAAATGCATAATTGAAACTTAGATCGACGCCATATATTTGAATCTGTAGAATTTACCACCTTATTACAATGCCAAAAGGTATAATAATGTACAAATATGTATTAGTATCAGTTAGTTATATTCCATAATACAAGCTTAGAGGTTTGGTTCTAATTATTCGTGTGTGAATTTGTTCGGGTTTATTTATTATTATGGTTCTCGTGTGTGAATTTTTTCGGGTGTTTTTTTTTACTCGCTGTGCCCTGTGGTTTCACTCGCATAAAAACTAATCATTTCAAATCATTCTCAAAGTTATAAACGGTGTTACTAACACGACTTACTTTTTATAAGTACACTAGCAGCACCCCGCGGTTTTACCCGCGTTGTACCCGTTCCCATGGGAATTTCGGGATGAAAAATAGCCTATAACCTTCCCGTTGAATGTGGCTATCTATCACAAAAAGAATTATTCAAATCGAACTGGCAATTCCCGATATTAGCTCAAACATACAAACTAAATTTTACCTAAATAATTCCTGAGATTACACCGAACATGCAAACAAACAAACAAACTTACAAATTTTACCTCTTTATAATATTAGTATAGTAATACATATAGATATGACTTCAACTGTACATTCTGTGGGTTTAAAAAAAAGGTTGCGGATCTCCAAAACGGTAATACCTGCATTAACCATTCCACATTGTTATTTCAACATCAATAAATTACTAAGCATGAAGTACCGTGATATATGGATTTTTATTGACCAATATTTGTGTCAATTATTTAGTACGCGATGGTACTGTAATTAATAAACTTGCGGTGTACATTGACGTTTACGATTGCACGTTGATTAACGCGTGAGTTAAGTTCGTATTAGTATAATGGCTCGTCCATACATGCGATGAACAGTTTGTTTGATGTTGGTGATGTTCACTTTGTATTACACTTGTCAGCTCGCAGCTAAACTATAGCCCGCCTCGCGGTTTTATCCGCATTGTGCCTGTTTCCTTGGGACTTTTGTTATTCTGTTCAAGCAAGCTCTTCAGCTCTGTTATATTAATTCTTCTTATCGAGTGGATGGTCAACTTGACCAATCCTGGTGTCAGAGTTATTGAGCCGCCAAAGGCCTCTGACATGGCTCATGTAACGACTACTATCCGTAGAGAGTAACCGGGACCGACGGCTTAAAGTGTCCTCCGAAGCTTACTTTTCGGGCAATCAGGTAATTCAGCCTGCAATGCCCTAACCAAACTGAGGACAGTCTCACAAAGAGACTTTTGTGTTATATTAGTACATAGGTATAAATAGATATAGATTTTAACATATTTTGAGGAGGAATATAATATTGCCATATTCCACTGTCCTTTCGATCATACGGAATGCAAGTTTGTTTTACCATTAAGTCACATTGAAGAAGACAGTAATACGTCTCCAAGAATATTAAACAAAACCAAGATCCGAGGAAGGGATCCATAAACACCATAAGTAGGTGTCAATTTCCGATCTCAGCCACTTGTCAAGACCACAACTCGGTTTAACTATCGTACTGTGCTTACATCTATATCTTCTAGGGTTGGTGATAGATAAGTGTGTACGTAACTTAGAGCAACATTGCGGCAAATGGATAATAGAATAGAATAGAATAGAATAGAAAACATTTATTCAGACGAATCACACAACAAGAAAAGAAAAAACAAAGACAAAAAGAAAACAACAGATATAACATACACTAAACAATTACACTGACAGAACTACTGTGTGAGGTCTGAACAGGCCTCGTCTCGGCGTAATGCCGCCACGGTCGTGTGACCCTGGCAGCGCTGATTTTCAGACGAGGCCCAGAGGTATGGATATAAATATTTAATGTTAAGCAATGATAGGAATAATGTAAAAAGTACGCATTGCAGATAGAGTAAACAGCGTTCAAAAAGAGTGCCATGTGTAGGTAAAGTCTACAAAAACTAACTAAAGGTAATCTTGACTTAACCAACAAATCTATAATTTTTCCGTTCTTCTTATTATCATGCCACCCATATATAGCTACCTTAGCTACGTCATCAGCTGACATCTACAACTTCACTGCTAGCACTAACAGATAACGATGAAATTAATTTCCACACCTCAGCTGAACTTTAGCATACTTTTGTTTTTTCCCGTTTGCACTCTTATCTAGCCCAGGCTCCGGTCCAGATGGTTATCAGACCGTTCTCTGTAATGATAGGACGTGATCGGAGACACCGTGGTTACCAGTAATCAACGTAAAATACTTTCTATAGCACTGGAGGGCAGATGCCTTTATAAAGCCTTTGGAGCTTTTGTTGTCTTTGAAAGAATTTCAACAGATAGGAAAATGTCCCATTTTGGTTTTACTGCATATAAAATCAGGAATGGAGCAAAGTCAATGTTTTCAAATTTGGTTAACACATTTTTATTTATATTATACCTACTTAATTATTTTTTGTCATAAAAGATCCACAATATGTTTGATATTAAACTAAGGACAGTAACTTTACTACGGATTTTATAAATATTATTTACTAGCTGCGCCCCACGGTTTCACCCGCGTTGTACCCGTTCCCGCAGGAATTTCGCGATAAAAAGTAGCCTATGTTCTCTGGACTAACTGTGTATCAAATTTAATTCAAATCGGTTTTGTAGTTTTGGCGTGAAAGCGTAACAGACAGACAGGCAGAGTTACTTTCGCATTTACAATATTGTTAGGGTAGTTAGGATGTCCCATCTCTGGGCAGAACCACCGAAAGCACAATTGCTGCCGCAAGTTTTGGTCTAGATTCATATAATTTTAAATGGAACCATATTGATACGACGAAGAAGACGAAGAATATTATACCACACTTAAGATTGCCATTTTACAAAATAAGCCTTTTACAAAATATGACTAGGCGCAATCACAACCCCCGCTTGCTAAACAAAACAAAAATTATTTTAATCTGATCGTTTTCATTCAATACATTAATGAAAGTCAATCAATTTTAGAACTCCTATGATCATAAATAAGCAGATGTTCTTAACTATAATGTAAACTACAATCGATCTAAATAATTCGCAGTATCCAACCCGCTGTAGGTCATGTAACAAAACAGTGAAAGTAATGCTCAAATAGATGAATAAACACAAATTACGTGTGCAACGCCACCAGATTACATTTTAATAGCATAACACTCTTGTTTTAGGTAGGTATAGAGGTTCCTCCACAGAATCGTGTTAAGTTTAAGTACTGTGTTGGTGTACTTATGTAACTACAGTTTAACCGTGACATAACGATACACAAACAAACTTTGACCTGAATTTACTTTTAAAGGCTTTTGATTATCTTAATCTACTTTAATAAATTGAACGATTATATTGGTCTCGCTACAAATAGTTGTAAGTACTGCCCTCTTCTGCGGATCTCACGCACTCGTGTGTATTAGGTAACTTTACCCTAATTACATAAGGTCGTTTGTCTAATGCGGTTACATGACTTTTTAGGGTTCCCTACCAAAAGGGTAAAAAAGGGACTATTACTGAGACTTCGCTGTCCGTCCGTCCGTCCGTTCGTCGGTCTGTCACCAGGCTGTATCACAAGAACGGTGATAGCTAGACAGTTGCAATTTTCACAGATAATGTACTTCTATTGCCGCTATAACAACAAATACTAAACATAAAATAAAACAAATATTCAAGGGGGCAACCATACAAAAAACATGATTGTTTGCCGTTTTTTAAATTACGGAACCCTCCGTGCGCTAGTCCGACTCGCACTTGGCCGGCTTTTTTAATTTACTTCGGTCACCTAATTAACGTCGTCATTTTCGTTTCGGACTCAGTGAGGTCAACAGTCGTAAGTTTTAAAAACAAATTCGACTAGATTCTAGTTTATAAAAGCTTTTATATTAACACTAGCTGTGCCCCGCGGTTTCACCCGCAGCGCCCCCGTTCGCGTGGGAATTTTGAGATTTTTATTCCTTATTTTTCTTATATAAAAACCTTGTCCTGACAATAAGGAACACATTAAAAAAAAGAATCATCCAATTTGGTGCAGTCGTTCTGAAGTTATGCGCTTACCAACACATTTTGCGATTCATTTTTATATTATAGACTAGCAGCGCCCCGCGGTTTTACCCGCGTTGTGCCCGTTTCCGTGGGAATTTCGGGAATTTTTTTAAATAAAAACCTTCCTCTTGGATCACTCTACCTATTACAAAAAACCGCATCAAAATCCGTTGCGTAATTTTAAAGATTTAAGCATACAGACAAACAAACAGACAAAAATAGCGACTTTGTTTTATACTATGTAGTGAAGTATCTTAAAATAACTTTAGTTAGTTATTCTGCGTGTCTAAATATAGTCGTCCTAAATTATTATCTTAATTGAAACGTTAAAGATGTTGTTGAACAGAATCCGTGTTTTCTATTTAGGATGCTAATAGTGATTCTAGCTATCTAAATTTAGTCACTGAAAGTTCTAGATTGACTATTTAGGCAGATGGAGTCATTGTTTAATATATATATATTAACTAGCAGCGCCCCGCGGTTTTACCCGCGTTGTGCCCGTTCCCGTGGGAATTTCGGGATAAAATGTAGCCTATAGCCTTCCTCGATAAATAGACTATCTAACAGTGAAAGAATTATTCAAATCGGTTCAGTAGTTTCTGAGATTAGCGCGTTTAAACAAACAAACAAACAAACAAACAAAACAAACTCTTCAGCTTTATAATATTAGTATAGATAATATGTTTATTAGAATATCATTTAAATGCACTTTCTCATACGGTATTTTATTACCTGCACTGATCTGTGATTCTAATAAAACATTTTACTACGTTCGATATTCAAGCACAAATTATAATTTAAAGTGTCATTTTATTTTGTCCAGAGTTTTTAATAAATCAACATTCATCTCAGATTTCAAACTGCAACATTTACATCTATACTAATTTTATAATGAGGATTTTTTTTCTGTAAGTATATAAAATGGTATTTTCTGTAAGTGGCGGGAATGGGGGGAGGCCTTTGCCCAGCAGTGGGACTTTATGGGCTAACAGTAACAGTAACAGTAAGTATATAAAAATCTATGCGCCTGACCTCACTAAAACTGGGAAAATAACGTAAGCGCAATGTACAAAATTTGCACACTAGCGCCATCTATTGCCATCTAGTGCCATCTATCTATCATCGATCACGAGCAAAATAGCTATATCATAGTTTTAAATATAAACAAAATGGGAAATGTTACCTTAATAGTGCTGTCATGACTAGAATGACCAAGCTGATCTTAATCAATTAATAGGTCGTGGAAAACTGCTGTTTCATGATGGTTCATACTTCGTATTTTATGCATTACATTTAGCTAATTAAACTTACCTGACTTGAAATCCAGGCCTAGGATTAATTAAATATGAAATACATATTTTCCAAGGGACTTTTATAACAAAATATTCCACAAAGACAAATTAGTTTGAAAAAATATATGAAGGAACGCACACTAGAGATATAGATTTATTAGTAGCATTATTATTATAGACTCTATCTATACTATAGAGTAACATTTTTATGCTCTGTGGTAGTCTTTTTGTTTATTTGACAACTGTTACTTGACTAACTAAAGACAGTTTTTGAAGTTAACTTTTTTAAATTATTGCGGCCATAGTGTTTTAAAACTCTAAGGGCGGCTGGTACAATAACTTATAAATCAATTTAGTACAATAAACTTAATTAGGCGCTAAATAAAATAAAGAATACTTGTACAATCTGCTTTAAATTTAAAATTTCCATTTTCATATCTAACAGTTTTCAATAAGCGCATAAATGTTTAGCATCCCTTCTCTATTGCATTTCTGAAGAATTTGCTCTGTAATGACAGTCATCCAAATGAGAAATTATACTTGATTTATTTTGTGAAGGTAATGAAAACTGTCTGTAGGCAATTATTGATTTATCTTTTGAAATCC
Organism: Cyclophora punctaria; assembly: GCA_951394245.1. NCBI lineage: Eukaryota > Metazoa > Arthropoda > Insecta > Lepidoptera > Geometridae > Cyclophora > Cyclophora punctaria. The sequence goes on from OX596183.1 coordinate 4,078,176, forward strand.
CGTGTAGTTTGCTTATGGTTGAGCGATCTTCTATAGCAACATCTTTGATTATTAAGGTACTAACGTATTGAGAAGCTGTGATGAATATTGTACTGATGTTATTGAGTTTTACGAGTATCTCTTCAGACTTTGTAGGTACTGTACATTACAAGGCATACAAAGAAAGATTACACTCACGAGTACATACCGAAATTCCTACAGCCTTATTGATTTTAAGCTAGTTTCCAAGCTGCTATTTCAATAGAAAGTGATACGTAATACAAACTATGTCTGTACCTATCATCAAGTGGAGGAAAGAAACCGAACACATTCACGCACATAGTTAGAAAGAGCACCCAAACTAATATAAGCTCTAAGCTTGTAGAATCTAATAATTGATTCATTAATTGTAGTCGAGTAGGTTGGTGGCCAACCGTGGTATCGTAGTTATAAGACCGCGTAAAGGCCTCCGAAATGGTATAACGATTGAAGAACATGAACCGTCTGTTTAAAGTGACCGAAGCACGGTAGCGCTCAAAATAGAAATGCCACTTTCGGCCACCCATCCTAGCTGCACGTTGCTTCACAATCGCAATTATCTAATATCGCTCATCCAAATTACACCACGAGTGTTGCAAAATTAAGTTGTTTCAAAACGGTGGCGATTAAACTCTTAAATATTTACTTAAATATCTTTTAAAAAATAAAACAAAACCAAATTCGTCCACAGACTTAAAGAAAACCTGATAGACGACCTAGTTTGAATCTAGTTTCAAAAAATAATGTTATAATCTTAAAACATTTCGGATGTCGATTTGCATAGAAATTGCATAAAATAGAAATTTTCTACAAGCTCTATATAAATATGTTGTATTACCAATTAATTCAACCAGGTTATGTATGTAGGTAAATTATTATTAGCTTCGAAACGAATACTAGATGTTAATCTGTAGATCTTGTTCAGAACATTAATACTACCTACTTGTGATCTTGTTCAGAACATTAATACTTATCTACCTACTTATTAAGGTAGGCTGGTCGCACCAATTGTTTTTTTATTGGTTATGCTAACGATTATAGACTGGGTGGTATGTATGTATGCTTAATTTACGTAGCATCAGCGCAGTTAACGGTTACTATTTTTGACAAAAAAACATTTGATGTTTAAATGTTTAAGATAAAATACTTATGTATAGGTAAGTTTACTTATTAGATTAGATACTTCTTCATCGTGTCAATGGTCCTTAAACGTTTCCTGTCCAGTATTTAGCTGACAGAAGGGCTTTTGATACCTATGTCAATCCAATCAAATTTAAAAACAAATTATAGTAAAAAGTAGATTTTTACCAAAATTATCCAAATTTGTATATTTTTTTAAATTATATTTTCTTTTTCTCTTAATTACTACCCAATTAAGTACCTACTACAAATTGTGTTGGGTGTTGTAAAATGTCTATACCTGCCTTGTCCGAATCCGTTAGTCGTGACTAAGCTTTGAATTAGTGACTGCAATTTGACAAGAACCCGTTCCGATACACTTATATAATAATATCCACTTAAGTGAGTAAGTAATGTTTGTCAGAATACGGTACAATCACTGGCAAAAAATTATACAAATGATAGCAAGTAAAAGGTATCATTATTTATTATCCGCTATAATTGTTTAAAAAATTGAAATTTTTGATTCTTATCAATGAAGTAATTATGTTAGGTGACAGCACACTGTCGGTCGCCGAATGCGGTCGACTTTCGTAAATGTTATTTTAATTGTTGCGGTTACCGCATGTTGCATAGAACGAAGGATTCATTTTGAAGGATTTGATATTTGTTACACAAATGATTGGTACAGTTATATGATTAAAATGCCAATGAAATGCTTGAACAGATACATACCTATAGAAAAAATGCAAATCGCGAAAGTTTGACTTTTGACCTCTATCGATACTGCACATAATAGGTACGTATTGGCAGCACGCAAAAAATCTTACTTTTAATTGTCAGTGACTGTACTTTAATTTGCAAAAACTTAGGTCAATAAACTGGGCCCACGTTAGCTGCTATCTAAGGACAATAGCGATAATACATCACGTTGAATCAGCGACAAACAATGAAAAGAAAGTTTTAATGCTCATTCTCAATCATTGTCTGATTTCAGCTTTAATAGATCTTTCTCATTGACATACGAGATTTATTTAATATTTTATGTTTGTTCTTCGCACAAACCTGATAAGCGAGAATACCCCTATTACGGCGGGGTCTGACTGGAATAGCCCAGACCAGGACATGGCTCTTGTTCCAACCTCTGAAAGTCTGAGCCCTACGATCTAAATCCTAAAGAGGATTTACTGAACGTATCAGACGCTGCCCTTTCTAGTGCTAGTGAATTACTGGACCGGGAAAATAAATAAATACAATATGTAATTTAATAATTGTTTTTTTTATATTATTATTATTTTTTTCCATTAACTCAAAAAAAGAAGAAGTTTTTCTACGTATTTTAATTTCTACATTCACTCCCCCTCCATTTTCTAATGTCTTAATCACATTGAAATTAAATAAATATTTAGCCACATGCAATATTAAATGACTGCAATAGTACAAAGAATACGGTTTTTGACCGCATTCGGCGAGCGACAGCAGCTGTCACCTAATTAGGTGACCGCAGTAGTGGTTGGTCTAGTATAAAGTAAATTGAAACAAATCAACGACTACATAAGGAAAACGCATTTGTGTAAATGTAAGCTAATAGTAAAACAGATAATTTAACGATAAATAAACAATAACTTTCATATTATACAACACTTAACACTGGCTTTTCAAAGTATAATGTTTAAACATAAGTTGACATTTGACTTCGGATCTTCTATTAATAATAAATGGACGCCTCACAGACTAAATGGATGTAAAGCCTGTCCAGTGCACGGCAAACTATTAGGAAGATTAGGGTCGGTCAGTACTGATCACGTAAGCACTCATCAAGCAAGGATTAGAGCTTAGTTTTTACCTAACACTTAAAGTAACAACCTCACCTCTTTAGGCGTAAGACTCGTCTACACTAATATTATAAAGAGGAAAAAGGACCATGGGCAAATTTGTATGGGCACTGTCCCCACCCACCAACAGAAATGAAACATGTCTCATTTAATAGATCTTGGCAAACTGATGATTTTTTACTATGACGAGAATCGCCCTATGTATGGGGTTTTCTTGGAAAACCGTGTTTTGTTTTACATATTTTTTGCTCATCTCATTGAAAGTTGCAAAGAGAAGGTTGAAAAAATATTATGTTACTAAGAATAATACTTCACAAATATATATTTAGGACAGAAATCTTTTATATTATTTAATAGTTTTGGCTAAAAATATTATTTAATATAAGTTACCTATAGAGACTCTTTAAAAGACAACATGTATGAATATTTATATTCAGCCAGTGGGCTAATTGAGTAACGCATTTGAATTTCGAATACTTTATACTTAATTCGAATTTGGAATCAAATCTCACTGCCAATAAGGCACATCAAATAGACAATATTATTCTAGATCGTACGCGAACGTCGTCTGTTTCTGCGTTATCCTTATCAGATTTATCATTTTGTTATTAGATTTTCTGTGACCCCTGCTTGCATACTGGATGATTAGTTAATGTGAATTAATATGGAAACTGGCCGACGGTGTGTTATGTGTCCGCGTTCTGTTTTACGACAGAGAAGTCACATTTTGAATATTCATCTGCCTCAAACGAATCCTGAGTTAACCGCCTATATTTCACTTAATGCACTGATACAAGTGGTGTTTAATAATGTCATGGCAGTGTGTCACAGATGCTGGCAAAGGGCCAATAATGCCCTTTTAAATAATCATCGTGATATACGATTTTGTGCGTGAAGAAAATGAAGAAAATCAAGAACCTCACATAGAAAATCAAAATGCCCCGGTTCTAGGTAATCACGAAACTGAGGAATTATTCATACAAGATTACGTTAGAGCACCAATAGACCTAGAGCCCGTGAACCCCAGACCTTCGTTATTTTATAAAAGCTGAAAGTTTGTCAGCGCATGCTCCCAACACAGGTAAGAACGATGGACAATTATGAAGTTTAGGTTATAGTGGCTTTGGCAGGTAAACGGTACTAAAGGTCAATGGTCGAAAACACCAAGTTGGCTATCGATTTCGATATCACCGTCAAAAGGTGACTTGTACAACTTGTCAAGAGCTTTCAAATGACATAGGTCATGTCACTGTTGAGCATTAGGATCAGCGTCGATACTTCGGTATAGCATAGCCCAACTCCAATCTTCAATGGTCGAAAACACCAAGTTGGCCGTCGATTTCGATGTCACCGTCAAAAGGTGACTTGTACAACTTGTCAAGAGCTTTCAAATGACATAGGTCATGTCACTGTTGAGCATTAGGATCAGCGTCGATACTTCGGTATAGTATAGCCCAACTCCAATCTTCAATGGTCGAAAACACCAAGTTGGCCGTCGATTTCGATGTCACCGTCAAAAGGTGACTTGTACAACTTGTCAAGAGCTTTCAAATGACATAGGTCATGTCACTGTTGAGCATTAGGATCAGCGTCGATACTTCGGTATAGCATAGCCCAACTCCAATCTTCAATGGTCGAAAACACCAATTTGGCCGTCGATTTCGATATCACCGTCAAAGGGTGACTTGTACAACTTGTCAAGAGCTTTCAAATGACATAGGTCATGTCACTGTTGAGCATTAGGATCAGCGTCCATAGCATAGGTCAACTCCAATCTTCAATGGTCGAAAACACCAAGTTGGCCGTCGATTTCGATATCACCGTCAAAGGGTAACTTGTACAACTCTTTAAGAGCTTTCAAATGACATATGTCATGTCACACAAATCACACTTTATTATCTGATGAATTTAGATCGGTATTTTACACATCTTTAGTACCGTTTACCTGCCAAAGCCACTGTAACCCAAACTTCATAATAGTCCATCGTTCTTACCTGTGTTGGGAGCATGCGCTGACAAACTTTCAGCTTTTATAAAATAACGAAGGTCTGGGGTTCACGGGCTTTTAGTCCACAAATTCTTCCCGAGCATGCATAATAAAAAAACAAAAACTTTCAATGAAATGAGCAAAAAATATGTAAAAACAAAACACGGTTTTCCAAGAAAACCCCATACATAGGGCGATTCTCGTCATAGTAAAAAATCATCAGTTTGCCAAGATCTATTAAATGAGACATGTTTCATTTCTGTTGGTGGGTGGGGACATTTCTGCCCATGGTCCTTTGTTTGTTTGTAATGAATAGGCTCAAAAACTACTGGACTGTTTTTATTTTCTTTCTTTTTTTCTTCTTTCCTCATTCGAAAGCTACATTATCCACGAGTAACATAGGCTATTTTTCATCCCGAAATTCCCACAGGAATGGACACAACGCGGGTAAACCCGCGGGGCGCTGCTAGTGTAAGATAAAAGACGAGCGCTTCACATTTTTCACTAATTTGCATACATTTTGATTGAAGTCTAGGACTAACTAAAATTGCAATTACACCAAATCGGCGTGAGAAAAATTAGTTGACAGCTACAGTTTGAAAGAAATTAACATTTGAATGTTAACTATCAAAGCATGAAACAAGCGGTGAATGACTAAGGGCTGGTTAGTTCAGTTTACGCTCACGCACCAGTTAACGTTAACTCAAAAAATTCAGTCTCAACGGACGTAAGAAATTGAAAAAACATAACTATAACATACTGTAACTTAAGTTACGACGCATTATATTTAACTAGATTTAACACCGTACGTAGTAAGTGTGAACTTTTTAACGAACATATTTTACGTTAACCAACCGTTTAAAATAAAAACTTTAGGTAATTTATAAGTAGTAATCGACGCTGCCTATCATATGCTGTGCAGTGTACTTATGTAAAATATTATAATAGGATCTTTGTAAAGTAAGCTTTTCTATTAAGTACAGAGAGCTTTTATCTATGAACGTGTCTGAGTGCTAGTCATACAAGGCATTAAATGTTTTTACTTCGGTTTATATAACTTAAATAATATCTATACCTAGATACTATATAATAAGCTAGCACTGGTAGATCCTGAGATCGTTCAAAATCAATATGTCAATAAATTAAATGCAGAACTTGATTATAATATGGTTAGGTATATGTATATTTCAATGTATAGGTTAAACTATTGAAGTGAAGAGGGAAGTACTTATTGGTTACACTACTCTATTTCATGGGTTAACTTGAAGTCACCTACAAGCACCTAATCTATACTAATATTATAAAGAGGAAAGGTTTGATTTTTTGTTTGTTTGTCTCGAATAGGCTCTGAAACTACTGCACCGAATTAAAAAAATCTTTCACCATTCGAAAGCTACACTATCCCTGAGTGACATAGGCTATTTTTCACCCCGAAATTCCCACAGGAATGGGCACAACGCGGGTGAAACCGCGGGGCGCTGCTATAAGGTATAAGGGCCTTATAAATAAATGCTTATTACCAGCACTTTAGCTATCACATGGTTTGTCCCTTTCCGACATACGCTATTTGTCAAAGAGCGAAAGAGACAAAACACTTTTAAACACTGTATAAGTTAAATATCGTTTATGAATAAGGCCTTTAGCCTATAAAGTCCCAATGCTGGGCAAAGGCTTCTCGTCTCACTGATGATATCAGGAGAGCGAGGAGGATTAGATGTAATCACCACGCTTGACTGATGCGGGTTGGTGACCTCACCATGTTTGAAAAGTAGGAAACATGTAGCAAGAAGCACCTAGTACTTATTTAAAATTATGCTCGAATGTTATTGTTCACCGCCTAAACATATTTTACAAGACATTTTAAGTTAGCATACAAAACATGCTTCTTTAATTATTCCACCCAAAGAGAAAGTAAAAATAAATACATTTTAAAAATGTTATTCATTTGAATAATGTATTGAATAGCTGTTTTGTTGAAAACTGCAAACCTATAGAGACGTCCTCAATATCTAATATGAATTATTTATGTTCTTCTAAAATGACTAAGTTTCATACAAATTGAATCATTTTCCTCGAATAAAGACTATTGCTTGTAATATGTATATTTCACTAAATCTGAGAAACTATTTTTAAGCGTGATCTACAGATTTTTCACACTAGCGCCATCTATGGGATCACGGGCGAAACCACCGCGCGGGACAGCTAGTCTTACAATATGTAGTAATTTCTTCGGTGTACCATCCGTGCTTTTTAAATATAGGAAACTATTAATCATTCTAAGAAATAAAGTAGGTAACAATCTATACTAGTCTATACAAATATTATAAAGCAACAGTTTGTTTGTTTGTTTGTTTGTTTATTTGTTTGTTTGAACGCGCTAATCTCAGGAACAACAGGTCCGATTTCAAAAATTCTTTTTGTAATGGATAGCCACATTCAACGGGAAGGTTATAGGCTACTTTTCATCCTGAAATTCCCGCCGGAACGAGTACAACGCGGGTAAAACCGATAGATGCTGCTAGTATTCTAATAATGCCAGTAAAATATGCAAATATTTATGATTCCATTTTTATCTGATTTGCAAACAAAGTTGTACGAATCTTCCCACGAGATAGGAAGCGAATGCGTTTATCGCGATCGGAAAATAATGTTGTATTCATAAATACTTCCCTTGTTACTACGAATATCAATTAGAAGAATATACAAAGGTATTTGTTTATACATAACTTTTATAGGAACGGCGAAAAGTGAATGAATTAATCACAATGCAATCCCATACATTACGAATTAAACAAACACATTCAAATGACAACTTCAAAAGAAATATGTTTTACTAGCAGCGCCCTGCGGCTTTGCCCGCGTTGAGCCCGTTCCGGTAGGAATTTTCGAAAATTCTTTCTTAGTGTGCACTTACGTCACTTGAAGAACCTTCCTGCCAAATTTCATGTTTCTAGGTGTAGCGGTGTAGGCTGTGCGTTGATTATCAGTCAGTCAGTCAGTCAGTCAGGACTTTGAATTTTATATATAAAGATTAGGAAGTACTTAATTACTCTGATACAAACCCAAGTATCTTTTACTTTAACTCATATTAGTCTTGTCTCTGTGTGTGGTCTTTTATAATACCTTGTATGACTATAAGAATGTCATACTACACCATTTGTTTGTTTAGTTTTCTACATGAATCGGAATATATGTACCAGTAGGGTCTAAAAACTCTGGGTTGGAAACTGGCCTACACGAACTAACTTTTATCTATTTTATATCGACAAGCCCGTTGGCACAGTGGCAGTGAGAGCGCTTATTGTGTCGGGGGTTGCGGGTTCGATTCCCGCCCGGAGTCAACAATATGTGCAGACATAGTTGCAGTTGGCGACGACGTCTGGGTGTCAATTATATATTCTTATAAAGTATTTGTGTATGTATATGTAGTAGTATCAGTTAATTAGATTCCATAACACAAGCTTAGAGCTTACTTTGGTTCTAATTAACCGTGTGTGAATTTGTCCAGGTATATTTATTTATTTATTATTATTTATTACTAGCAGCGCCCCGCGGTTTTACCCGCGTTGTACCCGTTCCCGTAGGAATTTCGGGATGAAAAATAGCCTATAACCTTCCCGTTGAATGTGGCTATCTATTACAAAAAGAATTATTCAAATCGGTTCAGTAGTTTCTGAGATTAGCGCGTTTAAACAAACAAACAAACAAACAAACAAACAAACAAACAAAACAAACTCTTCAGCTTTATAATATTAGTATAGATATCGATTTGAAATTCACAACAATTATATAACTGTCATCTATATCGTATCGCAAAGTAACAGCACAGTTAAAGCGAATCATCGAGAAATTTAGTATAGAAATTTGAAATAGAGTTCCAATGAAAATTATTACTTGTTAATAGGAACATAATCGTATATTTTCCATCAGAATTAGCTGGAATATATGAACAGAAATTACTAAATAACTATTAAATATTAAGTAAACTTGTTTAGGTTAACTTCTCTTGCGTTTAAATGTGACCTTGCACTTTCAATTAAAATTCTATGATCAAGTCTTATAAACGCACTGATATCGTTTGATCCTCTAGGGTGAACCGAACACGTAAGATCGAAGTACCTAGTGGGTAATCTCTATTTTGTCGGTACGCATTTGAAATAGTAAGTTATACATAGCGTTTGACTAAGATGAGACGATGTAAGTTCATTTCGGTTTTAAAGCATCGTGCAGTTCGGCCCCTTTTGCCCCCTTTGGCCCCCTACTTGGATGGTTGGCTGAAAGTGGCATTTCTATCTGATTGAACGCTACCGTGGTACGGAGGGCACGTTAAGCAGTCGGTCCTAGTCAGGCGATTTAAAAACCCCGACGCCAGACTTACCCACTAACCTATTAGTTCTTAATGGTTATATTTTACTCTATATTTGCTTAGACCAAAGCCGGGTATAAGCCGGCAGTCAATAAGTCCTCCAGGGATTCTCTACCAAAATAAAATAAGCATTTATCTCTTTATAATATTTATTTCGTAGATAATAAAGGGGCGTTTGCCGCAGCGATACAATGATATGACACACACATTTTATGAGTTCTTTATCCTTATCTCCTTATTATATTTACTATACATAGTTTATATTATATCTACTCAGGAAATCAATGTGTATCGCATTATTAGAACTTAAACCTAAGTCATGGGGTAAAAACCATAACCAAAGAAGAAGGGTAAACTAGTGTGTGTTTACATTGAGATGAGACAGTAGTCAGTGTCGATCAGTAGTCAGTAGTCAGTAGTCAGCAGTCAGTAGTCAGCAGTCAGTAGTCAGCAGTCAGCAGTCAGCAGTCAGTAGTCAGCAGTAGGCAGTCAGTAGTCAGTAGTTAGTCAGTGGTCACGAGACTACTATATATTCTATATTTTCTAACAGGATTAAGCCTGAACTAATATGGCCGTTAGAAACAAAGAATTTGGTTAGAACTAAAGACAATTAATATTATAACGGTTTTCTTCCTGATGGCGTAAGAATGGAATACATTTTCTTTATAATGGGAATTTATGATTGCTTAGAAAATCAGCCATATAAGTTCACATTTTAAAATCCTTAAGGAAAAAATAGATTGTATTAATTTAATGTTGGCTTTAACAAGGACGTTTATTAATATCTACGGCTTTATTCACGCTGCTACCTCAGCAGTGGTTCTATTAAAACGACGGGAGTCTGCCCCTTCCCGAACCTTCACTTTCAAGGACAGCCCTCCATAACCTAACGGCAGAGCTATCAAAGACTTGGGCTCGAAAACTATCTTCGAAGGCGTCTCAGGAGCCAGCTCTAAGTCAAATCTCTTCAGAATATTGATGAAACCTGGCATTATTTGCATTTTGGCAAATCGTGCACCTGTGGAAAGGAAAGTAGATAAGATATGGGCTTATTGCTTTTCTAGATAATAAATATATCATAGAGTGTTACTATACTGGCGGAATCATACTTGATTTCCTAAACCCGAAGTTAATAAAGTAGGTTGGAGCATTCAGATTACATGGCCACAGCGAATTATAAATGAAAAATTACGTATAAGAATACAGAAGACCAACACGCTTGAATAATATGGGTTGGTTATTTTAAACCCAAGCCATTTAATTTATAAAAGATGATGACATGGCTCTTACATCCAGAGCCATGGCGCTATACTAGGCGTGCTGTAAAAATATGTGGAGGAAAACATAGGCAAAGACACAGACCCATTATTGATTACTTCCGATGTATAACCTATGTATATTACTGTAAGTTTCATCCAAATCCGTCTAGTAGTTTTTTCGTGAAAGAGTAACATACATACATACATACATCCTCACAAACTGTCGCATTTATAATATTAGTAAAATCCACTTCTCAACTCACCTACGCAAGTTCTGGGTCCTTCTCCAAATGGCATGTAAGTATATGGCTTGATGTTCTGTCTGTTTTCACCGAGGAACCGCTCTGGAATGTAACTGTCTGGGACCGGGAAATTTTCAGGATTGCGATGAATGGCGTAGACTGGGATATGGATGCGCAACCCTTTTTTTAAGAGGAGACCATCAGGTAGAGTATAGTCCTGCATCACTTCTCTCGTCAGATTTCCTAAGACAGGGTACAGTCGCATAGTTTCTTCCAAGCACGCTTCCAAATATGGCAACTCCTTAATACAATCGTAATTCATTGTGTTGTTGTGACGTAGCAGGTATGCGTCCACCTCTTCCTGTGCACGTTTCTGTGCTTCCTTATTCTTCGCCAATTCGTAGAAGGTCCAACTGAGGGCGCTGGAAGATGTTTCAAAGCCAGCTGCGAAGAATATAAAGGTCTGAGCAACAAGAAAATCATCATCAACTTGTATTTGCACTTTCTTTTTCTCATTAGTTATGGTGCCAGTCAAGCTATCGGCTGTAATAACTTTATTTTCCTTAAAACCCAAGAGGAAATCAATGAAATCGTTTCTAGATGAGGGTTTGTTGTCTCTACTCTTAAAAACACTGCCAATAAAATCCAAAAAGTAAGCAGTGACTGATTTCGGGAATGCTTTTAATCCTATTGCGTAAAAAAAGGCGGGCCACATGGCTCTTGTAACGGAAAAGATACTTCTTATTGGGTTCCCAGTCAAGATCAGGTTCCCCATTTCAGTGTAACGATTCTTTTCATTTGGGTTCGTGGGTTTCTCTAGAGTCTTCGTGTCGACCCCAAAGGCACAAGACCCTATACATCCCATGGTATACTTGGTCATTAAAGCCTTCATTTCTAGTACATCATCATCAGCGACTTCATCAAGAAGAGTTTCTAGTTGAAATGCGCATTGCTCGATGAGATAGTACATTTTCTTCATCTTGGTTGAAGTAAAAAGAGGGGTCACATTTTGACGAATGACTTTCCAACTGTCTCCGCCTGCTGAGAAAATATTCTTCGCGAAAGTCTCCTTTTGGGTGTAATCTGTGGACTCTCTTCCACTAAAGTAGACGAAGTCCTTTGTGTATATGAGTTTCAGCAACTCCGGATCTTGTACGAGGAGGGCAGGATCAGTGCCGTAGAAAGTCCCAATGTACGGAGCATTAGGAAACTTTCTGCTCAATTTTTGAGAGACGTACCCTAAATATTTCCTTTGCAGAATATAATCGGCATAACTGCCTAGTATTGGCACTGGTTTTTCATGTGGAACATTACGCACTTTCCAATAATTTGAGTTAGAAGTCACATAGAGGTATAATGCGAATAAAAGGGAAGCGAGTCCCGCAAGGACAACAAAACATAACATTTTTAACACCCTGAAGATTTTTAATGTTATGATTAACCGAATGCATAAATTTTGTATTATATAGAGAGTAATCTCAAGTAATAGATGGGGATATCTCGCACGTTATCTCTTGATAAAAATAATCAGCAAAACAAATAGTCATGGATCGATACGTAACGATAATGTGGAGGGTTTTATCTTATCAAATACAATTACAATAAGTATTACATTACTCATAATAACGACCGATGACCTCTGGTCTCCAAAACCTCTGGACCTACTCAAGTCTTTCATATCAATATTTAGACTAATTTTTTCAGTAATTTTTAAGCTCCTATGGGATGTCGTTAATTTAAAAATTTAAAATATTAGTCTTTATAAGCACAGGTGTAGAGTCCGTTATCTTGTCTTGAAAATTAGCCGGACATTATGGTAACTGATATCAAAAGTGTGGATGAGATAAAAATGTTTATGAAATGATTCATTATTTATGCAATCTCTTTTTGTTCTTGTTAATAATCTTATGACAATATGCCCCGATCTCTTGGCATAAAGCCTGATTCGAAAGAGCGCTTTTAAAAAAGGTATTAAGCGCTTTTTTAACACTCGTGTTTAATAGTCCGGACAGAAAAAACGTCAAAACGTATAAGTATTATCCAATAGGATTGCCGTTTCTCTGCTCCGAAGCCTCACTCCGTTTCAATAGATAGGCCGGCGACTCGCCTGGCGAGTCGACTTAAATTTCGTTCATGTGCCGGCGACTCGCCTGGCGAGTCCATGTTTTCGCCAATATAATATTGGTGGCACCTCAGAAGGAATTAAGAAAATCATAGTGGCAGTGAATGTGTTAAAAGTCGCCAAGAATAAAATACAAGAGTCTGTGCAAGAGTGCTGTGTCAACTTGTGTAGCCGGCATAACATTTTGTCATGAATCGTTACATGCAGTAAAGTCTTTGTTACGTTTCAAGATAATTAACACTAATACGAACTTTATTGTTTAAATGTCTGATAAGATAATACCCACTGCTCGGACTTCGATTTATGAATCAGCAGAATTACTCATTTCTTTATATATATATCTAGAAATAAAACAAAATATTTAAAAAATCTTCCAAAGTATTTTTTTCAATGTAATGTTGTTTTTTATCTAATTCGCCGTCACCGTGGCACCCCAGTAACACACAAACCAACTTTATCAATATTTAAAAATATTTATAATATTTTAAACATTTGAATTAACTAGCAGTGCCCCGCGGTTTTACCCACATTGTGGCTGTTCCCGAGAGAATTTCGGGATTTTTCATACATATAAAACTTCCTCTTGAATCACTCTATTTATTAAAAAACCGCGTCAAAATACGTGCAGTAGTATTTGAGTTTATCGCGAACAGATAAACGCGGCCGGGGAGTTTATTTTATAATATGTAGTGATGTGGAGTAAACCAAACTATTGCAAGCCTATTAACCGATTATAACCAAAATCCAATTTTGATTTTGACAACGATACAGATCCATATTAATAAATAAATTAAGATGTTATCATGTTGTATAACGTTATATAACTAATCCTACGTATGTAAAGTTTGCGTTCGTTTATTAATTATGTAATGACGTAGAACAAATCAGGGACCGTGGTTAATCAAGCGAAAAAATACTAGTTTCGTGAATTCTTTTTGTTGAGAAGAAAGTAAAATCTAAGAACTAACTTCGACTTTCTTTCAATTTCATAGAAAGTTTTATATTATATACTCAACGAACGGAAAAAAGTACAGTTAAAGCTTTTGACATAGCTGTTTACATAGCGAGTTTACTAGCTGCTACTCGTGGGATTTTTCCGTGGGGATTCTTGGCACATGCCAAAATCCTATTCTATCCTAACCTACTATCCTATCCTATCCTACTAATATTATAAATGCGAAAGTTTGTAAGGATGGATGTATGTATGGATGTATGTTTGTTGCTCTTTCACGTAAAAATGACTGAACGGATTTAGATGAAACTTTACAGTAATAAAGGTTATATATCAGAATAACATATGGAATACATCCGGAAATTCCCACGGAAACGGGCACAACGCGGGTAAAACCGCGGGGCGCTGCTAGTTTGTTAATGATATGTGAAATTGAGGCTTCAAAAAATATAAAAATTTAAAAAACTGGATTCGTTATCTAAGATTGCTAATTGAGATTATTTTTTTGGGATTGGACGTAATTTGCCAGTTATATCATCCATCTAATAAAATGATGAAACTACAAATTAAACGAAGCTGTTTATATGATGAAACCATCCCAAAATAATGATCAAATTAACAAATTCAAATAATTAAGTCCAAACTTACACATTTTTTTATTTCAGATGTTATGCTACCTGAAATACTTAATGGTAACTATTTGATTTAATCTGGTCATATAATCTTTGTTCTATTTAAACCAATATATCCGATTTACTGACTAAAGACAATTCCTTCTTTTGACGAAAAAGGTTAAATAGTTTAATTATATTCTTACTTCATCACTAGAAAAAGTATATAGAAGAAAATGTCTTTGGTTGAAAAATAAACTATTATAGTTAAGCCATAAATAGCAGAGCAAAGCATGTTTCCATTTTCAAACATGGCTCCGGTTTGAAAGCACCAGACTGCAGTAGGCAAGCGTGGTACTGAGACCGACTGTACTGATATCTTCAGTAAGTGCTTTACCCAGCTTTAAGACAGTCAAATACTGTTATCACTGCATAGTATAAATCAAAGTCGCTATTTTTGTCTGTATGTTTGTCTGTATGCTTAAATCTTTAAAATTACGCAACGGATTTTGATGCGGTTTTTTGTAATAGGTAGAGTGATTCAAGAGGAAGGTTTTTATGTAAAAAAAGTCCCGAAATTCCCACGGGAACAGGCACAACGCGGGTAAAACCGCGGGGCCCTGCTAGTTTTTTATAAGAAAAGAAATAGATGTTAAATCTACCAATTACGCCATAGCATAGAAAAGTGAAAAGCACTACCAAGAATTTATGACGCAATCATCACGTTAAATTTTTATGTATCTCCCAATTAAACTCGTTCGTTTAATTGTTAACTTCCGATATGGGAGTGGACTTTTAAATTATTTATTACTTACCTAGTTAACGTTTTATTGAGAAACAAGCACTGCCCCGCGGTTTTACCCGCGTTGTGCCCGTTCCCGTTGGAATTTCGGGAATTTTTATACAGATAAACTTTCCTCTTGAATCACTCTATCTTTTTGAAAAACGGCGTCAAAATCCGTTGTAGTTTTAAAGATCTAAGCATACATAGGGACAGACAGACAGCGGAATTCGACTCTGTTTTATACTATGTACTGATTAATGAGTATTTTGATGGTTCTAATCTAATAATTTACTTGTTTTCATTAGAGTAGATTATTATTTATTAGGTTTGGTATACTTACCAAAATATTAACACAGTGAAAGCAGTATTTAGTTTGAATATATATTAATTATAAACTCAAAGTAGATATTATAACGTCACACTAAAGTATTTTAAATAAAAGGAAATCAATATTGACTATTACTATTGGGAATTGCAAAGAAACCGGTAGGTATAGTTTACGTAGCAAGTAAGGCTTGAAACTGCGTTAAGCGGGCACCCGGACGGGCAACCGTCGCAGGCCGTTTCAGGTCTAAAGTTAAACTGCCTTATTCATAAACGCTCCCTAACTAAAACACTGTCAGTGAGTGTTTTGTCACTTTTGCTCTTTGGAAAATAGCGTATGTCAGAAAGGGACAAACCATTTGATAGCTAAAATGCTGCAAGCATTTATGAATAAGGCCTAGAGACGTTAAAGCACGCCTAAGGTACTTTGGCCTACTTTAGTTAGTTAGTTAATCTTACCTACTCATTGTAGACAACTCGAATAACATTAAAAGGCCGTCATTTAAGTTATTCTTCTTAAGTTACGCGTTGTATTAACAGACATTAAACAGCGTAAAAAATCGTGGACTTTTAACGAACGTATGTTACGATATCTAACCATTTGAAATAACCCAAGTTACCCAAAAAGACAATAATAAAATTACAAAGTCTAATACAGATTTCTAAGAGCGAGATGGTTGCTTATCTATGGCCTAATTAGACTAAGAATGCGTTGCCACTAAAGCGGAACGAAGCTGTGCGGAGCTCTATAGACTTACACAACGCATCACGTAAAAACATTGACAAAGTCGTTGTGACAAATGCGTTGTGATTGGTTGGTTCAGCTCCTCACAGCTCCGCTGCGCTCCAATGGAATGCACCACACACAGAGTGACATAATATGACAGTAAAACAGACAACGTTCAAACACACATTAAACAAAGTGCTTACCACTTTTAACCTTACGACCTTTCACAGAATAACCAATACTTACTACGACAGAAGCCCTGCGATTTACGATTCATAAATTTATTGCTATTTAAATGAGAAGCGTGTCTCTGACTGTTGATTAATTGTCTAACAGATACAAACGGTTATGGATTTACTATCTAAAGCTATCATAGTTATTCTTCCGTGTTGAAAGTATCATAACAATTTGTAGGGAATTTGGTTGGTAGAATGTGTTAGAAATCCGTGCTTGTCAGATTATGGCAGGCATTTATCAACTTCATCAACTGTTTAGCTCGTAGAGTTGAATTTCTGCATTTGTTGTTGATTTAGGTAAATCGTCTGTCAGGTAAAATAATGGATTGTAGTTGACTAGCTGTTGTTTGTGCATTTACCCACAGTCAGAACTAGCTCAGTGTTAATAGTTTTAATGAGAATTTGGTATCCATACTGATTAAGCGAACACTAATTATTTGGATTGAAACTAAGTTTACGGATACACGTCACTTTTATTTTACATTTTTATCTGTTACGGCTTCTTTGCAGGAACCGTGGTCACAGAAGACAGGTGTTATGTGCCTATTCTTAAATTGAATTTAAAGCCCAATCATAGTTTCTAAGGTTTAAACGACCACTACTCATTTTAATTGAAAATTACGTTTACCGATAGAAGTCGCTTTTGTTACAATTTTTATCTGACGTTTCGGCTCCTTCGGATCAAATTTGAGTACTCCACATTTCCTTAATACTCTACTAAACATAGATATTATGCATTTTTCTACAGTGTTATTAAAGATACGAGGAAATGATTGTGTATTGTTGATGAGAAAAACAGTGCAATATCCGGGAAACACTTCTATGTTCAAACGTACCATTGTTCTATACACCGATCGAACTTCGGCGAAATACTTAGTACATGTTATGTAATACATTTTTTATGGAGCACTTGGTATGATCTTAATTTGAAAATAGGTTTTCTGGGATAGCGTAGTATATGTAGTTCGTAAATAGTTCGCTTTTCTACCAAAACTGTGTTATTCTACGTTTGATAAGATTAGTAGCTATCTCTTACTACTATCCCTAATTAATCATCACTACATAGTATAAAACAAAGTCGCTTTCCGCTGTCTGTCCTTATGTAGGCTTAGATCTTTAAAACTACGCAACGGATTTGATGCGGTTTTCTTTAATAGCTATAATTATTCAAGAGGAAGGTTTATATGTATAAAAATTCCCGAAATTCCCACGGGAACGGGCACAACGCGGGTAAAACTGCGGGGCGCTGCTAGTTAATTATAATCCAGTGCTTTGAAGG
Organism: Cyclophora punctaria; assembly: GCA_951394245.1. Lineage (NCBI taxonomy): Eukaryota > Metazoa > Arthropoda > Insecta > Lepidoptera > Geometridae > Cyclophora > Cyclophora punctaria. The sequence goes on from OX596183.1 coordinate 4,096,037, forward strand.
GATCGTAAAAACATCGGTCCCGGTTTCGTGCCCTATTTTCGGTTGCAAGTTGTACCGATATATTCGGTGAAACAAGAGGTCTTTGCCTAGCAGTTTACTTTGCTTCTTATTTATTTAATAACGACTCGGAAGAAAATGGAAAATACAAATATATTCCATAATAACAAATTCATTGACCACCTAGTTTAGTTCATTACTTAGTACTCAAGTTATTACATAGTTCCCAGCCACTTCTGCAGGCTACTACCTATATCAATGAAAGGGCATTGAGACCGCTATCATTTGCATTCTCTGTGAAACGATAGTTTTTATCTGTGGTCATTTGCCTAGTCCCCTACCGCCGGAGATGACGCGCGCTAATGATGCTTATGTTATTTTGAAATAGGGTAATTCGCCGTTTATTTTTATTATTTCTACTAGCAGCGCCCCGCGGTTTTGCCCGCGTTGTACCCGTTCCCGTGGGAATTTCGGGATTTTTTTTACATAAAAACCTTCCTCTTGAATCACTCTACCTATTACAAAAAACCGCATCAAAATCCGTTGCGTAATTTTAAAGATTTAAGCATACAGACAAACAGACAAACAGACGCGACTTTGTTTTATACTATGTAGTGAACTCATCTTTTTATCACAAGTTAGAGACTTAAAATCCATTTTTTTATATCGCTTTTATTTCCAGAGTTACAGGCGGTCAAAGTTGCTGGTTAGACAGAGACAGCACTACTAGTTCTGTGACAGAGTTCAGAGCTTATAATTTCTTTATTTTTAATCGATTTTGATTTTTGATTTCAGTTTTGATCATAATGTTAGTTATTTTACTAAATTCATCTACTAAATTGTAAACTTTTAATGTCAGCGAAATACCCAATTGTTACATTTTAAGATTGGTTTTTAATTATTTTTCATGGGCTATGTTAAGTTGGTGGTTTGTTTATTTAAGTTATAAAAGGTGCATTGATATCGGTAATGCTGGCTCATCAAAACATTTGAACCGATTTTAATGAATTTGGCCACAGTAAGTAGTTTGGCACCTATAAGTAATGTTATAACACAGACCCTGAAAACGGTTATATGACTATATCTATCCTAAAATTCCGATAGGATCCCATACTATCGGGTACGCAGGTGAAACCGCGAGACATAGTTAGTTTCATATTTTATTCATTTACCTGTCCTGCAGAATTCTACGTTTCCCTTATTTTATTGCGTTTTGACATTTACTACAGGGTCAAAGTATGAACATAATAAAACTTGTATACTTTCTACTATAAAAGGTAATTCTGAATACAAGTAAGTTCGTGTAGTGGCCAATCTTGGTGTCGGGTCTTAGACCGCCTAAAGGCCTCCGACTTGGTCTATCGATTGAAACAACCGGGACGAACAATTTTACGTATCCTTCGAAGCACGTCAGATAGAAATGCCGCTATCGACCACCCATCCAAGTAGGGACCGAGCTGTGCGTTGCTTAACAATCGCAATGAGCTAACATCGCTTAGTTAAGCTACGTCACGAGCGCTACGATTTTGAGGAATAATAATGCTATATGCACGTATAAGTCTCATTCAGCTAGTCAAGTCCATGTCAACCAGTCCATGGTATAAAGAAGAGGAATACTTTAACGCTTATCGACAACTAACACCATCCTGCGGTTGCACTCGCGTTGTGCCTGTTCCCGTGGGGATTTCGGGATAAAGCCATTTTTCTTCTCGATTTGTCTTGAGAAAAAGGATGAATACAGGCAAAACCGGGAATCTCTGTTGGTTCATGTAATAGAATTTAAATTGTAATTCCTAACATATGTCATAATAAAATGCGTTATTCCACTAACACGACACTTACCTACAATGTAATAGGATTTCAACGTGATAATTTCAATGCTTTCTAAAGATAACACATCTTAACGTTAAATTATATCAAAAGCTATACACCTCCTTTACCAACAAAATATTGTACAGACGAACAAAGTCCATGGAATAAGTAGTTTTCATAATTTCAACTTGCAAATGACAGTTTGAATCTCTATGCTCTGTAGTTTGTATCCTAGAATCGTTTGAGTTTGAAAATAAATATGTTCTTAGACTCAGCGCCATAGGTAATGGCACTTTAAAAATATTTTTGTATAATCTTAATTTAAGCCCGTAAAAGTCTTATTGTTTGTATATTATTGTTGGCTCTATAACTCTGACACCAGGATTGGACAGGTTGACCATCCACTCGATAAGAAGAAGATTGTTGGTATGTTTGGTCATCTTTTACGTTAATTATATTACCTAGAAAAAGGTATTAGATCATTATAGTGAATTTTAATGCGGTCACTAAGGGTTTTGCTTAGCTTAGGTGACAGCTGCTGTTACTTCGTATGCGGTCGATTAATAATATTTCACACTTTTGCGTTAACTATAGCTTATTATGAAAATGTAAATACAATAAGTGCCACGAATTACGGCGGCGATTCTAAAATAGTTTGAGTTTGGAAATAAGCATGTAACGTTGGCGCGCAGTTAACTGTATCTGGGACTTTATGGTTCCTATAAAAGAGTTTTATGCCAACTATTAATATTGAAGATGACTTATAAATTAAATAAACAAGTTTATCATTGTAAGTAACATGTGTGAATTGAACTTTAATATGTTTAGTTTGTTGCTAAATAATTTACAGGAATAATGTAATTGCGTTTTCTTGTAAGCTCAAACTATTGAACGGTGAGAGGCTTAAGGAATTTATATGAAACTAGCAGCGCCCCGCGGTTTTACCCGCGTTGAGCCTGTTCCCGTGGTAATTTCGGGATTTTTTATACATATAAACCTTCCTCTTGAATCACTCTATCTATTTAAAGAAACCGCGTCAAAATCTGTGCATTAGTAGTTGAGTTTATCGCGGATAGACAGACAGACAGACGCGGGCGGGGACTTTGTTTTATAATATGTAGTGATTTATTTAAACAGAAAACCCTAATAATATATTCTGTACCTTGTAAATGTCAGATAGAAGATGCGATATCGATTGATATACAATAATACATTTACGCAATACTAATTCCATGTTATTTTTAATAAACCAATCCATAATGATTTAATCTACAATTTCCTTTACAAATAACAGATTGCGTAACTGGCAACACTATGGTTGTTAACGTAGATTATTGCCATAAATAACATCTGCATTAGACTGTATTATTAAAAATAATAGCAACGTATTATTATTCTATTATTAATAATAATCGTTCGAGAATCGTGCAACATAGTTTTTCAATTTAGATAAAAATATTATGCGCAGAGAAAGTTCGATATTCGCTGAATGTATTAAAAAGTTTCTTTTCTATTTAATTAACGTGAGTCTAAATTCTGCTGACACTATATATTTTTTGTGTGATCTTTGACTTGGAAATGTATTTAGATAATTTGATTGTAACAGGTTTCAACAGTATTAATCACTGACCATCTATATCTATGTAGGCAGTCTAACGTTATCCTTGTATGGTGAAAATTGTGCTTATTTATAATATGTTTTAAACATTTTAGGATGTCATTAATGACTTAACTTAATAGCAATGTATTTAAAACACAATCCAGTTGGATTAAGAAAATTAAAACTCAATTTAGTTAAATATGGTTAACTATAAGCAATTTTTCTGCCAATTTGGAAAATATTTCATATTAGCAGTGCCCCGCGATTTTACCCGCTTTGTGCCCGTTCTCGTGGGAAATGCGGGAATTTTAATACATATAAACCTTTCTCATCACTCTATCTATTAACGGAAACCGCGTCAAAATCGGTTGCGTAGTTTTAAAGATCTAGGCATAAGACAGACAGACACCGGAAAACGACTTTGTTTTAATACTATGTAATGATTATATGATATTTAATTATGCAAACCAAACACTTACCCACAAGTATTCATGAGAGGTAACAGCACTAACTTTTTCTGCATATTCGTAAGCTTATAAAGAATCAAAATATTTAGAACACCATAAAAAAACACTTATTAGTCAAAACTTATCAAAACACCTTAGAAAAGTAAAAGTGGTATAAACACCATAATTTGAATTTCGAATAGATTAATTAACCTATAAGCCAAACCCGCCTAAACAGATAATTTTAATATTTTGTCAATAAAGCACTAGTGACCTTCTTTCCCGCTGAATTGATCCGGAACCGGCCAGTACGCCACTGAATAGAATCGTAGCGGTTTGAAAATCGAATAGTCAACATTCGACGGCTGAACATCGCGCTTGGCGGCAACAACCGCAACCAATTCGCGCGGCAAATCTGACGTTTACGTCCTTGACATAATTGATACTGTGTTTTTTTTTTATTAATTGTGACTAAGTTTAAAGACTATTGTGCCTGGATTGTTTTTTGCTGGATGATTTTTTTTTACTATGGATTTTTTAGGTGAGTACTCCAGATGTTTTGTTTATTTTTTTAGGTAAATAAGTCATAGTTCAATTAGATTAATTGGCGACGGATCATAAATTAGGAATACAAGTATTAAATAATTTAAAACATATCTCCCTGGACTACCCTAATTATTAGATTATTATTTACGGACCGATTTTTAGGTACCTCTACCTATATGAACTGGAAATATTAAAATTATTTTTATTTTAATATCATCCCTAATTTTTTAAATTCTTTAATTAATGAAAAAAAAATATTTAAAAAAAAACTTAAATTGTGTTAAATAAAATAAAACAACCTCCAGTACAAACATAATTATTTATTTTAAAAAAAAAACACGAGGTACCAAAGACATAACACTGAATGGCTTATATTTTTTTCTACGAAAACCAACCAGTGCGCGCCTCATCTGTCAGTCAAACTGACAGCTAACACGCAGACAGAACCCAGGCGTCAGTATTTGTTACATACATTTACATTCATAATTCATTCTGATATCCTCGCGTAACTTACTGTACAAATTTTCTAATTTCTAACAATGGTCTTTCTATGTTTTTAAATTAAAATAACTGTTTAAAAATATCAGCTTCTAAACTGTTAACTACATATTAGGAAGCTGATTATCTTTAAGTAAAGATATTCAATTTATCCATGTTGATTTACAACCATGCCGTTAAATACAACACGCTTGTTATACCGAGATTTATAATTAAAACCACGGGATTTTAATTTACAAAATCTTCATAATTTACTTGGATATTTAATTACTGTGTCAATTAATAGGCAGCCCAAATCCACCAAACTATAAATTTTATACATTATATTACGTTTATCCGCGATTAAACTCAATATTTGTCGAAGACATATTAAAAGTTAATTGGCAATTAAAATTTCGATAACCTAAAGAGGATTAATACTTTCTGGTTTCTTAAGCTTAAAAACAAACACTCATTTTGAATTAAAATATGTAAGTAGGTCGAAATGACCGATAAACATGTAAAATAAAAGCGAGATATATCTGTAAACATATGTAGTATCAATTCAAAAGTATTAACACTAATGAATAATTACAAAACCATTTATCTAAAATGTTTTTTAAGAGTCTTGGAACTATTAAAATCTGCATAATAACTCCTCGATTAAAACATGATAGTTGAAAAATAAATATGTTAAAAAAAATATTAGACGTAAAAATGACTTAAAATCCACTTGCGATATACTTAATTTAATTGTAAGTAAAATGTCGTAGATTAGAAAAGACCTTTTTTAATTAAACCTTTTTTCATTATTTTTTAAGTGACTTAAAAACACCAATTAACAATTTCCATATCACACATAACTTCACCAACTTCTATCACGTAACTAATCAAGCGAACATCATTTAAGTTACAACTTACATAACTAAGTTACAAAACTTAATTACGAGCAGCCGTTCACGTTACATATGTTACGACTTACAATTACTGACACGTCTGATAAAATATTGACATTTGTTTCTTGTATCGATCTTTGTTCTGTAAAGGTAATAACTTGGTATTCTAAGAAATTGCAAAGTCTTGGTTGTAGGAAAACATGTCTAATTTCTTGGATCATTAAACACTAAGTACACTTCGCGGTTGTACACGCTTTGAATCCGTTCCCGCGGGCATTTGGGATGAAACATATTTCATTTTTTATTTTAACGTATGGAGTCAGGTAGATAGTATTTGTTTATAAAAAAAATTATCTCTTAAAATAACTTAATATAGATTAAGTACTAACTACTAAGTATAGTTTTGTTAGGAGCATATCCTAACAACAGTGTCCTTTAGTTGTACCCACGTTGTGCCCGTTCCACGTGATAATATCGGATAGCAAAAAAAGTATATATCCTATCCCTTGAATATATCTATCCATTACAAAAATAATTATTCAAATCGGATTGGTACTTACTGAGATAAGCACGTTCAAAGAAACAAAAAACTAACTCTTCAGCTTTATTATACAAGTATACGAGTAGATATTGATTGATTGATTAGGCGTCGTATCTAGTAAGCGAGTTTACGAGTACAAGCCATTGAGTTAAATAGAAAGCAACCGTAAAAAAAAATCATACAATTTTAAAATTGGCTCATTCACAGCTTGTATACTCGCTCAATAGAATCCACTCTTTTAGTAAACCAAAGTAGCGGTTTCTAAATTACTGTTAATAAAGTAGATACACATTTGGTATAAAATGCATCCAAAATAAAAACAGTACATTTCTAACATTCGAAATTAAAAACAATAACATAACGGCTTTACTTACAATTTGTTAATTAATATTCTCAAACGATTGAATTTTATTCGACACATAACACTTTATGATCGATTGAATTTTATATCTTTGAAACGAGTTTTTACTATAACAATTTAAAAAAAGTATTAAAAACGATTATGTGTAATTTTTTATATTCATCTTTTGCTTATGGTAGATGCATAGTTGTGGTTCTGCTATTCATTCGTATTTGAAAGCATTAAAATAGCCATTCTAAAAAGGTTTATACACAGTGGTATGGATGACAGTGACAATTCAAATTTTTGACATTTAAATAACTTTTTTTAAATTAGTTTCAAATTGCTTTACTATCACCCACTCATCTAAATTATTGAGATAAGTAAACAATTAAACAGGACCCAACACGCCAGTGTATTCACTTAAAACAAAGAAAGATTACGCTTACAGTCAAATATTGCTTAAAAAACTTCAAAATACAATTTACCTCTATCTGTAAAACACTTGAGACTATCCTAATTTTTATAAGTAACATTTCTTAAGCACTCTTAACAGATAATAATAAGTGCTAAGCATAACATAACGGTGTCCTCGAATACATTACATCTCTCTTGTAGTTTGTGAGTTTACGAGTGAGCAAGTCGTAGGAAAATATATCTTAATAATGTGTTGTATTTATTTATATTTACGGTTAGTCTGTCATAAGTATGAGTTTAAATAAGCATAATTAAACCTTGCATTTTTGTTGAGATAAAATAGAACACTGGTAGATACCTTCTTTCTAAATATACATAGGTACACTAGCAGTGTCACGCCGTTTCAACTGAGTCGTGTCTATTTCCGTGGGAATTTCGGGATGATATCCTATACTTGAATTTCTATCTCATTGATTGAAACTACCCATTACAAAAATAATTATTCAAATCGGATTAGTAGTTTATGTGATTAGCGCGTTCAAAAAAAACAAACAAAAAAGACGAAAATAAAGAAAAACTAACTCTTCAGCTTTAGTATATTATGTATGTAAAAAACTTTATTGGATGTTACTATAAAGATCTTCTCATATTCTTCTTTAAAAAAAATTGTTTTAATAGTCGATTTATTTTTTCCAACAACCATACCGTACTTTTTAAATAAATAAATACATCTAAGACATCATCATTCATAGGAGTCACAAATTCTCAACACATACGGTATTTAAAAACCGGCCAAGTGCGAGTCGGACCCGCGCAAGGAGGGTTCCATACTTTTAAAAAGTGCAAAAAAATCACGTTTATTGTATGGGAGCCCCTCTTGAATATTTGTTGTATTTTATTTTTAGTATTTGTTCTATAACAACAATAGAAATACATCATCTGTGAAAATTTCAACTGTCTAGCTATCACCGTTCTTGAGATACAGCTTGATGACAGACGGACGGACGAGCAGCGAAGTTTCAGTAATAGGATCCCGTTTTTAACGTTTGGGTACGGAACCCTAATAAAAAGAACATTAATTGAGGGTCAAGATATGAAAAGAAATCAATCAGAGTCATTTAATAAACAATCAAACGAACTAAACGCATCTCAAAATGCTCAGCTCTTTCTAATTTACACTCGCTTGTTCTACCGAGATTTATAATTAAATTGACAGCTATTTGATTGTCATGTCATGAGAAAATAGTACGTGTTTTTGTGTAGTTAAGTGTTAGTTTTCTTATAATGCTTAAGCGGTTATCTTAATTATTAGTTAAGATAATACTATGTTGAAAAGACGGATGGTTAGAAAAAGTTTGACATTTAATGCGTCTTTTACGTGTTAGAAATATTTTGTTTGATCAATAAAAAAATACTGCACTGTAATAGTATTTAAAATTATAATTTCGAGAAGCTTCGAGAAACTTCAAAGCGAAACAATGTTATTGTTAAAAAAAGACTTTTCGACCAAATGAGAACCTCCTCCTTTTTTAAGTCGGTTAAAGGTTATTCAATTAAATAACATCGTCATTGAGATATTTTAACAATTATTGATTATTTTATTTAAATTAACCATGAAAATTGATGAAAGTGTAACTTAACATTATTATGTTTTAAAATTTCCTTGAAAAGACTTCAACGCGCTCACTCCCAGCCATCTATACTAATATTATAAAGCTGAAGTGTTTGTTTTGTTTGTTTGTTTGTTTGTTTGTTTGTTTGTTTGTTTAAACGCGCCAATCTCAGAAACTACTGAACTGATTTGAATAATTCTTTCACTGTTAGATAGTCTATTTATCGAGGAAGGCTATAGGCTACATTTTATCCCGAAATTCCCACGGGAACGGGCACAACGCGGGTAAAACCGCGGGGCGCTGCTAGTTAAAAATATTTTTGAACGTAAAGACTATCTGATATTCAACTATTCTAATATATAAAGCTGATTTTTGTTTGTTTAAACGCGGTAGCATTAGAGCAGTGCTCCCCGGTTTTACTCGCGTTGTACCCATTAGCGTGAGAATTTCGGGATTAATAATAACCTTCTTGTTGAATGTGACTATCCATTGGAAAAATAATGATTCGAATTGGAATAGTACTGCCTGAGATTAGCCCGAACATACATACAAACTATCGAATACTTCTTTATAATACTTGTATTGTTCGTAGTATAGAAATGGTCATTAAATCTCGCCAACTCGCAGCTTGCAAACTCGCTCATTCTAATTACATCCGAGTGAGTTAATTAATTTATTCCAAGAGAGTGTAATGACGCGGAAGAGAGATATTTCCGTAAGTGAAACTGTGATTTTCATCGCGAGTTGTTTAGATGTGTATTAATACTTTGTAGCGATTAAGACCCAAGGATATTGTAGGCCAGACAGTTTTTAGACTGGCTGTTCGACACAGACAAGTCTGTTAGTCAATTTTATTTAGGCTGAAAATTATGTTTGTGACTCACGAATAAGTCTGTTAGACATCTTGTTTGTCTTCTTCATATAATTTCACAGACTGGCAGACTATCTAACTCCAGTCTAGGTCTAGTGTGAACAGGCTTTAGCGTTGAATAATAAACATTAAAAACACATTAAAGTAACCGTATTAGGATATTGGCTTCGATGGACCAGTTCTGGTTTCGTATTGTAATTATCACAGTTTAATTTAGAACAGATAGATGTTTATTGCAAATTCAAATTTAAAAGTGGAAAGAATAAACAGTTTTTAAGTATAATTTGGGCCAGAGTTAGCATAAACAGCGATTTATGACAAAATGCGAAGATTCTTATATTTTTCGTAAGATATAATAATAAAATTATTATTAGCCTGTAATGTCCCACTGATGGGCAAAGGCCTCTCATCTCACTGAAGATATCAGTACAGTGAGGAGATTAGGCGTAATCACCACGCCTAATGCGGGTTGGTGATATCAAACTCGAGCCATGTTTTAAAAGATAGGGTTTAGTGAAATATGCTATTATTTTTAGAAAATTTTGAAAATTATGAATTTATTTCTAAAGATAACTTAATATGAGTCTTTCATAGGTGATATTTGTGAACGAAATGAACTATATTTTTTATATAGAACCTCGTTGGTTACATAAAAAATAGGTATCTATTTAAAATCCAATCAATCTTCTCAGTAATTCTAGATTTTTTCTTTGACTAGATTCATTTAAACTCTCATTAATTATTAAAACGTTGACTTTAGAACTATTTTTGTACCGTCATCCGCATTAATAATGTATGTATTAGTGTTGATACAAAATTGTGTTTTTGTCAAACATTTTGATTTTAAATCGTGAGGAAATCGACCTAATGATCTAAAATGGAGTTTAGTTTACTAATGACCATGATTTTGAAATACTTGTTTCTGTAAATTATGCGAAATGGTTGCTTTTAAGCGCATCTGTGACCCTAGAGACACATCTGAATTCATCTACCCACATTTTATAGATTTTGAAAAGCTTTGACTTTCCATGATTCACTTTCATTGCGGTTTTCATTTGGATGCTTTGCAACTATTATTATAGATATTAGATCTTAATATTGAATTGGAATTTAAACGACAAACACAAATATATAATTAACAGGTATGAGAATTTTTCTTCGCTGATTTCCAAAAGATTCTCGTAAAAATAGGTTAAAACTGATTTTTCGAATTATAATAAACTAGCTGTGCCCCGCGGTTTCACCCGCAGCGCCCCCGTTCCCGTGGGAATTTTGAGATTTTTATTCCCTATAAACCTCACGGAGCCCGAGACCTTTCCAACGAATGCAAAACCGTGGAAATCGGTCCAGCCATTCACGCGTGATGCCGCGACCAAGGAAAACGGGTTTCATTTTTATATATATAGATGTAGCCTGCCTATTTATACTTGTTGACTCCTTAGATTCTTAATTAACCTTTTATAATCCTTCTCAAATTGATTTAATTCAGTGTCATCATTTATTATTCAGCTATGTGACATTTACTAAGCGGCTAGTCTAAAACTGATTATAATAGTTTAGTACGAATGTATTATGTAGTAACTAGCAAAATGTAGTGTAGAGGCTACAGTGATTATAGGCTACAGTAGAGGCTACAATGATTTGATAGATTTTATGCTGATATTTTACTATTGTGTCAGTTTTCCAGATTCAGATTACTTAAAAGTTGTCGGCTAAACGTCAATAGAACATTACGAACGAAACACCTACTACGCAAACATTACTCAATTTAAGGTACTTATTTCTATGCATATTTAACAGCAAACTTTTAGAATTGTATGAAAAAAAGTACAGCTCAATTTCATTGGCAATTTGGCATAAAACTTTTTGAAAAGTAGCGTAGACACTAAAGTAACACATTAAACTTATATAGCGTAGTGTAAAAAAACCTAAAACTTTCATAAGCTCGAAAATGTTCAAATGATAACTAACACCGCTATTCCAATAATAAAAATACCAATACACAAATAAAAATTTGTTCAATGACTTTAATTTCTTTTCGATTTGGCTTCTGAACTTTATACAAGCTTTTGAGTGTTATAGAAGCTTTTTGATCGTGCTTTGAATAGATGTAGTTAATGTCGAGGTGTATGTCTCGACCACCTGTGAGATTGAGGCCCTTTTAGGCCTCTATCTCGAATGAGCGAAGCGGAAGCGGCAGCGACAACGGATTTAGCCAATCACCGTGCTTGAAATGACTTTGACTCACGATTTCAAGCTCTCTGATTGGTCAATTCACGGAGTCGCTCCGCTCCCGTCGATTTTGTGACTGAGGCCTTAAATCGGTACTGATGTATCATTGTCGTCTTTCAATGGTATTTATGGTTCAACGGTTAAGCGTCTATGAGTATTTTATTAAGGTATGCGGTTCGATGTCCGATACAATTTTATTCTAATTAATTAGTTGTATTGTAGTCATATTGACGTACTTTATAATGTGAATTAAAATAGACCATAAATTTATTGACGTATCGTGACTTACGTCAAAATCACTTAGTTACTTGTAGTTTGGAATAAAAACAAAATGTAAACCAACGTAAAAAAAACATTGAAATAATAAGTCACAGGAATTTCGTTAAAGTAAAAAACATTCATTCACAAAACTGGCATTCTCACAACAATAAACAACAAGACATAACAAAACGCAATAAAAATAACTGTTTTACAAAAATAAATAGTTCCAGTTTACATTAAAATATAGACCCTGTTTAGACTAGTCGGAACGTAACAGTAGTATAAAAGCGTAACGCATATATCACCTGTCTAAATCGAGTTACATCTTTATGCAACGTTTCGTTACCGATTCACGTTACACGTTACTTAGTTATGGTTTCTAAACGTTTTTCAGAGATAATACGGTCTATTTGCTTTATAATACAGTTCTGGTAATCTCAATACGATATTATAGTGTAGTTCAACTGGGAAATGTTAACACATGGCGAATAATTAGACACGTGCATAGTGCAGCGATGGTGATATTTCTATCTGAGCGCTGCCGTGCTTCGGAGGGACGTTAAGCAGTCAATTCTTGTTGTTTCTATCGTTGGACCAAGTTGCTTTTGGCAGTCTACAAACTCCCGAACACAATTGGATTGGCAGGAATGGCAACATATAGGAAGCGTTTAGTCGGTCTAAAAATTTCGATACCAGGGTTGGCTACTTAGGTACTTCTAGAACTTACTTAGTAGTAGGTAATATTATTATTACAAGATACGTTACAGCTATGCAATATGAAAGGAGGTTTATTTTTTTAAGATACAATGATTTACTGGGAGAATTTTCTCTCATATTGTTTTTAAAACAAGTAATACTGTAGATTAAATTATATCCCAAATTTCATAGAAAAGACATCAACGCACGCAGACTAATATAGGTACTAATGATTACTAAATCTTATTCCAATATTGCTATTTAAATATTTCCTTAAAAACTATAAGGAACCCTTCCTTATTCACTTTTTAACCACCATAACCCTAAAAAACTAGAAGCATTCAAAGAAAAAACATTGTTAAAAGAAAACCTCAATTACTACGATAACCCGCGTGGTTAGATGTTATCACTACAGTGACTTGGTTTCACCTAAGACAATGATACAACTAAATAACATACTAACAGTAACCTCAGTCCTTACTAACTATGTCATAACCTGTGACATTGTCATAATGACTATTATCTATTCTGTATACCGTAGTAATAACTATGTAACTATCTATGGTGTGTTCTGTGTCTTTCCCAGTAGTAACTGTGTTGTAAACTGTGACTTCTATAGTAACTATTGTATATTCTGTGTTAGTCTTTGTAAAAACTATGTTGTATTCTACGTTCTTCTTCTTTCTTTTACCTATACTAACTGTGACGTTATCTGTAACAGATGTATAGTAACTACGGTATATTCTGTGTTTGTTAGTAGTAACTATGTGTTACGCTGTGTCAGTCTTGTTAAGTTATTACTGTCATCAGAGAGACCTTGTTTACCTCAAATTAGCTTCGCCTCTAGTTATAACTAACCTAGATTTGCTGTGGTAATTGAGATATCCCGTGGGAAAATCGGGATAACGAAGGCAATTTTCACACCTTACTACTTAAGTACTTATGTTTTTAAGTAGCAAGTAAATATTTTTTGTTTATTTTATTTATTTACTAGCAGAGACTCGCATTGTATTACGGTGGGATTTTCGGTGTGAAATAGCCTGTTACCTTCCCGTTGAATGTGGCTATCCATTACAAAAAGAATTATTCAAATCAGATTGTTGGTTTCTGAGCTAAGCTCATTCAAACAAACAAAAGTCAAGCTCTTCAGCTTTATTATAAAAGTGTAGATTTACTACCTATTTTTTACTTATTTAATACTAGCAACGCCCCCTGGTTTTACCCACGTTGTGCCTTTTCCCATGGGAAATCTGGCATCATAAATAGCCTATAGTCTTCCCGTTGAATGTGGCTATCTATTACAAAAAGAATTATTCAAAACGGACTGATAATTCCCAAACAAACAAACAAACTTACAAATTGTACCTCTTTATATATTAGTATAGTATAGTAGCACAGCGCGGGTAAAACCGCGGGGCGCCGCTAGTACTTTTTAAGAATATATAATTGACACCCAGACGTCGTCGCCGACAACTATGTCTGCATAATTATATTGTTGACTCCGGGCGGGAATCGAACCCGCAACCCCCGACACAGTAAGCGCTATCACTGCCACTGTGCCAACGGGCTTCTACTGAAGGTTCACATATAATTATCTTTCATTAAATTCGCATACGTTCGACAAACATAAACAGATCTTAATAGAAAATAAATTATTATTTATTGCTCAAGTAACATCTAACTTTCAATTATTACATTATTACTCTCGAGCTATTTGGCTCATTTAGCCAATAGCTTGTTAGGTAATAAATATTCTTAATAAACCTTATTATAGGTGTGAATATTTCATCCGACTGCGAAAAAGGAAAAGACGTATTCAATTATCAATTCGATTCAATTAATAATTATGTTTTTGTTAAATTGCCACATTCGAGGGGATATTTTTTATTCTGATTTCTCCACGGGATCAGGGACATCGCTGATAAATCCGTTAATAAAACAAAATTTTAGTACTTATAATTATTTTATAATTATTATACTTTCTTTGTTGTATGTTTATTAAGTATATAAATAAAATACAAAGGATATTAAATGAAAATATAGGTAAGTACTTCTAATTATTCCAAACTAGCAGAGCTCTGTTGTGCACTAGTTTTGCCCGTCCCCGTAGGAATTTCGGGAATTTTTATACCTTAAAATCATTCTCTGGAATCACTCTATCTATTTAAAAAACTGCATCAAAATCCGTTAGTTTTTAGCTTAGCTTTAAAGATCTAAGCATACATAGGGACAAACAGCGGAAAACGACTTTGTTTTATACTATGTAGTATACTTATGTCAAAATTAGCCATAGAGTAGAGATAAGATAAGCTACTTAGTAATTTATTTGACATTCAACTCATGACTAGGTCAGGATTATGCAAATTTTTAAAAAGAATTTTGAGACTAACAGATCTACTTTCATACTTGTTAATTTATGTATTCAGTTTTAAAAAGATCACATTAAAAAGTAATTCATAGCTTCTTAGAAAAGTTAGTAGTACGAGTAAATATGCATATACTAAAAAATAAGTAATTTCGAGTAGGTTACTGGCCAACCCTGGTGTCGAAGTTTAATTTAATTCTACCCGTAAACTAAATTAGTGATAGTGTTTTGTTTTGCTCTCCAAAATTTAAACGGTTCAATTGATTTTTATAATACGAAAAGAACATATTGGTCTGTCTATATCTCAAATAATAAAATACCTACAGATTTTTATGCCTTTTTCACTAGAGTTGATGTTTTATACGGGACCCTTCCACACAATGACAAAGTACATGGTTTGCCTTTAATATACCTGTTCTTTATGGAATCTGATTTAGCAGGTGAAGTCACGGGTCACTGTTCATCATTATTTATAACTATAAGTATATATGTATTTTGAAACTATGTCAAACATATTTATAGGTTAGTATAAACAAGAATTATTACTTTATAATCTAGTATTTATATTAGCAACGATGTATTTAAATTTATAATGCCAGATGACATTTAATAGGTACCCAATTTATGATTTCCTTAATAAATCTAAGGCGCTGTAATTTTTTTATAAATTAATCGTCCATTTTTATTTTTAGCAACTAAATATTTTTATTCAATAGATAATGAAATAGAAAGTTGAACTTTTTATAACTTATTTTAATTATACCGTGGGCTAATCTATCTTGTAGTCGTAACCTACGTGATTTACTGCCAGCATAAGGGATATCAAGAAATAAAATTTATTTCTTAATTAAGCTGTTAACTTCTGTTTTACGACATTCAATGAAATTATTATGTCAGGTTTTAGTGGTAATCATGTTCTGTTAAAGATTAATTACTCATCTAGGCCTCTAACTAGACTCTATCTATTTTATTTATTGAAATTAAAACGGGGACCTAATTACATCAATTGAAAAACTTACAAACGAAAAGCATCAAATCAGAAAATCACAATAAATAAATAAAAAAGGAATATAAAATATGAATACCAATAATTACTGGTTAATAAATAAATAGTTACAATCCAACACTTACGTGTGTTAAAATTTAAATTTATGTGGTCGATTTTCCAGCTTCGAGATTCCTCTGAAGAAGAACAAGGTTTAGTGTTGTCATTCCCATCAGACCCCATCACTATAGAGGTACCTTCTTTCTCAATGGAAAAAGTTGTCTGGTTGAAAAATTAGTCGTGATAGTTTGAATTTTAACTAACTAAACAAAAGCTATATAAACAACAATTAAACAGTTGAACAACAATTAAACAGTTGAACAACAATTAAACAACAATATCTACAAAATAATTTAAAACAATTCCGATGTTACAATACAGAATATAAAAATAAAATCTTAAATAACGTTTTTTCAAATCTACATATAATCTTTTTAATTATCTACAGGTCACACTTTCAAAGCTTATGGCAACATTTTAGTTTATGACTTTCGACTTGTTTAGAAAATAATTTAATTAATTGCTTTCGTCTGTGGTGATTTACAGGGTCATACTCAGTGGGTTACTCAGATTAGCGGTTGACTGGAACGTACAGGTTGTGTTATTAGTTAAATGAGATGACAGGGCCGTAATGAGGAAATGCTTGGTAAAAGAAAATGCTTTCTTTTTCTTGGCAACAACATTTAGTAGATACGCACAGTAGATACGTATACTTGGATAATGCTTATACTTAGGTTAGGGAGTAATGTTTAGTTATTTATTAATGTGTTGTTATGTGATGTGATGTACACTCAGAGAACTCAGAGAACACGCCTATTAAATGGACAATTTGACGTACTTTTTCATATCTCTATATATAAAAATCAATGCCACTTTTCGTTGTAGTTCTATAACTCAAGAACGGGCTCATCTATCCAAACCAAATGTTTAGGCTTTGTTCGTACTATTTAGCAGATAGTTTATGTGAAGTTTGCACAAAATCGGTCGAGCGGTTCTTAAATTCCCATAGGAACGGGCACAACGCGAGTAAAACCGCGGGGCGAAGCTAGTACCTAGTATATCTCATTTTACGTCTCTGATTACGGGCGCAACGGTAAGGCCATAAATCACTTTTTGTTCCGAATACGTTCCTGGGCAATACTGTGATGAGTTAAATGTATCTACGTATAATTAAAAGTTATATCAAACTTCAAACACTTGGTAAAAGCGAAAGCATCGTGTTTACTCACATTTATCACGACTTATCAATCAACAGTTTACTGTGAGATTAGTAATGCGATAACTAGGAAGTAGGTAGTAATAGTAACCTCATTAAACTATGATTGGATTTCAATTTAACATCATATTTTTGGGCAAACGACTACCTTTAATTATATTGATAACTAGCAGCGCCCCGCGGTTAACTTAAAATCGGTTCGATTTTATTCAAGCCTTTGAGGTTGTGTATGTTAAATATGCAAAGTTACAAATAGTTTTTATAGTCCCCATTAATTTATCATTTTACACAACAAAGTTAAACATACATTTTGTTTTTTGCAAAAATGTAAGAAATTGAGACATCGAAGATTTATGGACAAATGTATTTTATTACTAAATGTGTTATTCAAATTAATGTAACAACAGGTGGCCGCTTCTTTCTTAGTAGTTGTAATATCCAGTATTAGTCTGTAATGTCCCACAGGTGGGCAAATACCTCTACGTCACTGTTTATATCAGCCGCGATATCTGCCGATTGGAGATTTCAAACAGAGCCATGTTTCAAAAGTAAATAAAAAACAAGCTTCATTCGACTCTGGAATTGAACCCGGGACCTTATTCTTTTTCTACTAGGTCCACAGTAGACCTATCTAGATAAGATATGCCTATACTCATTGACATGAACTAACCCATTTCTCAAATGACGCAGCTAAAACCGAACCTGCAAAAAACATTCAGTTAAAAATCTAAAAAGATCTCCAAATCAATACAATATCACTGTTAGAAAATATTAAATCCGTTAATATTCTTTAAACCTATATTTTTTGCTTCATTACACTGAAGATACTTTCACATATCATGTACAAGAATTGAGCATTAGTAATTTGTATGACAATGTTTTAATAGAGGCACCGGAACGGAGCCTTAATCACTTGATTATATTCCATTATCGTTTCATTATGGTTTCATTATGGTGTCATTATCATTGGGTCACAGTGTCAATATGTTAGGCGTTTAGACAGGTTCAAATAAATTATATTCATGACTTGGCTTGTGCTTAGTAACTGATTTGCGACGGCATTACAACGGGATCTTAAGAGTAGGTAGTTCATAACAATGGTTTAACAAATAATAGATTTGCTAGTAATCCTACTATCCTACTAATATTATAAATGCGAAAGTTTGTGAGGATGGATATATGCTTGTTGCTCTTTTACGAAAAAAGTATTGGACGAATTTAGATGAAACTAAACAGTAATATAGGTTATGTTCAGAATAACACATGAGATACATTTTATCCTGAAATTCCTGCGGGAACGGGTACAACGTGGGTAACACCTCGGGGTGCTTGCTTGTACTTAATATTATTTACTAGCAGCGCCCCGCGGTTTTACCCGCGTTGAGCCCGTTCCCGTAGGAAATCCGGGATAAAATGTAGCCTATAGCCTTCCTCGATAAATAGACTATATAACAGTGAGAGAATTATTCAAATCGGTTCAGTAGTTTCTGAGATTAGCGCGTTTAAACAAACAAACAAACAAACAAACAAACAAAACAAACTCTTCAGCTTTATAATATTAGTATAGATCTACATGTTTTTTTTCTATGGATCATTTTTATACTCTTGGTCATATTATATGGATTATAGCAAGGTTCTAAGGTAGCCGATTTTACAACCAATACAATTTCTTCTTTAGACATATCCTTAAACAAGTAAATATAGTTTCGATTCAAAATGAAGATAAATAACTTACCTCAAATATGCTAATGATTAAATCGACTATAAAATCAACCTGACTATACTGACCTAAGATCATAATTCTTACGATTAATAACAACTTTAAACATTCCGTTTCATGTTAATTAAAAGTGAAATTATTGTACAAAAATCATTAACTTATCAAAGCTCAATTTCACTTAAACATGTAATAGTTTTTTTCGGCCTTTGACCGCTAATCATAAGTACTAAATATATCGATACCTTAGTAAGTAATAAATAAAAAAAGAAATTCTCAAATTAACTTACTAATAATATAGTAAAATGACCTTTTGATCTTAAAGGCGTGTCTCTGATTGTTTTTTTCTTAAATTAATGACCTCTAAGAGATAGTATCAGTTGATAATTGGCGTAAATTTAATAGAATTTCAAATTTGATTGATTGGATGATCGCTGTTTTTCCTTTTATATGTAGGGTTACGGAGATTAAGCAATTATTTCGGTAAATTGTAGGTTCTTTGATAAATGAGCGGGTATGGCACGCTGTTTGGATATTTTTATTTCGTTACTAGCTATGCCCCGCGGTTTCACCCGCAGCGCCCCCGTTCCCGTGGGAATTTTGAGATTTTTCATCCCGAAATTCTTACGGGAATGAGCACAACGCGGGTAAAACCGTGAGGCGCTGCAAGTTGATATATAAAGCTTGGTAACTTGTAACTTGGTCAATGTCAATGACGCTTTCTTTATCAATTGTTATTAACAAAATAATCTGCACGTCAGAGGCAAATTTCTACACAAACCAACTTAAACTGTAAAATAATATGCACAATTGTATCCTGACAATGAATAAATAAGGCCACAGCTAGGTAATAAGCATTTATATCTAAAGGTACGCCGACAATAGAAATCAAATAGATGATTTACTCGCCTTTAGACCATAATTTCATACTACATTGAATACTGTAACAGCTCGGAAAATTATATTCAAAGTACTAGAAACGTGATAATAACATTTAATGTTCATGACACAAAATTTCATTGCTATTACAAAGGTATCTACCTATTTACTCTTCACTATCACTAAATAGTATAAAACAAAGTCGCTTACCGTTGTCTGTCTGGAGATAGAGTGATTCAACAAAAAGGTTTATATTATGTACAAAAATTCCCGAAATTCCCACGGGAACGGGCACAACGCTGGTAAAACCGCGGGGCGCTGCTAGTATAGTATAATTCATTGTCAACCAAGTTTGAGACAGTCAACTTGAAAGCATCTTTAAAGTTACATTGTACATTATTGATTCAATTTTCTACATCGCTTCTACACTATATTTCAGTCAAGGGTCTTAGACAAGAGCTAACTGAGCTGAAAAATATAATTATATTAGTAACGTAACATCGCACAATGAAAAGTCGGAGAAACGAGGTATCTATTGTCGAAAAATGTCGAACAAAAGACATTTCGCAGTAACAAGTCATTACACTATGAAAGCTTCGATATAAAGTTTTCAATGTATCAATTTTCAATACTGCGAAATATACATCCCATGGGGTCTTATTCATAAACGCTTCTAGACAGCATTTTAGCTATCAAATGGTATCCCATACGAAACAGGCAAACTCAAAAGTGATTTGCTCCAATATATTAAACAGGCGTTGGTGAAAGTTACAACACCAAATAAAATAACTGCATTCAACACGCAATTTAACTAGAAACGTAATAAAGAAAACAAGTATCAATACTTAATTATAATAAATCTATTAAAATCTAAATTTGAAAGTGACCAGGAAGAACGTATTAGTATGTAACTAGGTACGTTAGTAAAAGTGAATTTTATAGACGAATCAACTGGTTTCGGTCAAATTTCCGAGATGACATGAATACATAACGATAAACATCTAATACGATTTCGAAAGTGGATTCAAATGGCCATGATATTTTACTTTCGTTTGTATTCCTGCATCTAATAAAATATTTGGATATAGAAATCGTTGAATGATTAATTTTAACATAAGGCGTGCTAACATGTTGTTCCGACAATTTATTCATCAAAACTTATTTTAAAACTTATGCAAATAAATTGTTTCTTTTCTTTTCAGAAAGAAAAGCGAGTCAGCCGATATCATACTGAAAATGGATTTCAGTCGTAATGAGACTATGAAGAAAAGCGCCATCTATGATCATCTAAAATAACTTGAAGTGTTCATTCAAATTAGTTAGACAGAAGCTCACAAGATGGCGTTGAAATTAGTTTTGTTAGTGTTTGTGAGTGTGGTGTTTTCTTCGAGCCACGGAGAGATGGCGTTAGCTAATGTTACCCGTTTAGCTACTGGAGACCTCTTTTCTCTAATCGGTAAGCAGAAAGAAATTAATAGTTTAACCACAAATGAACGTAATTCCCACATTAAGTAAATTATAATCCCATACTTAATCAATAATCAACAAGTAAAATAAGAAGTAGGTACCTACATGCCATATATTATACCATAAAAAGCTCTTATTAAAATTACCTAACGGAACATTCAATCCATTACCCTCATCATCCCAATTCCCACAGGGTCGGACTGCGGGCCCACCCGCTGCATGGAGGTGTCCCACGGGACCGCCCTGGCCGCCCTGGGCGACGGCTGCGTGTGCCGGTGTCGACGAGAAACGCCCACCTTCAGGGAAGATCAGCGGGTCTGCGTCAACCATATTGATGGTAAGTTACACTTACGTATTGTAGTTGTTATTAGACGATTATGACCTTACTAGCAGCGCCCCGCGGTTTTACCCGCGTTGTACCCGTTCCTGTGGGAATTTTCACAGAATTAAACCTTTAAAAAAAAGTACCGGTATAATAGGGGACCATTCTGTAAGCACATACCGAAAGCATAGCAACATAGCATAGCGTAAATCTGGTGAAAGAAAAGCACCTAATCACCATGTAACAATACGTAACAATGACACGTATACACACCAAGTGTATAAATCTAATATTATAGTTACAAAGGTAAAAACTAAAATATTTATTTCAATTTTCAGAATGTCAAATGGCGAGTTACGGCCGTGGAGCAAAGAAACCGCAAATTCCATTCGTCTTTCTGCCACAGACTGGTCAAATTATTTATCCTTCAAAAGAAATTATTTTTACTGGTAAGAGCAATACAAAAAAATATAAAACAAAAAGCAGTTTCCGATACCGGGAATCGAACCCGAGCCTCCTGGGTGAGAGCCAGGTATCCTATATCCTATATAGCCACTAGACCATATCGGATATATTCATAGAGTCGAAATAAATCTACTGTTCACAGATGTAGACAACGCTGTATGCGCAGTAACCAGTGCGCAGTACTTATCTACTTCCGGATGGGTGACTCTACGTGACTTCGTTGATAACGATGTTCCCTTTGGATTGTACCGGGATGAAGGGAGCACTTATTTACAGGTAAGCTTATTGGATTATTTACTTTAAGTTATATTATGGAAGAAACAGTTGAATTGAGAACTTCCTTTTTTTTTTTTACCAACTTCAAAAAAGGAAGAGGTTTCTCAATTCGGCTTTTTTTTATTAGTAGTGAGTTAATCACAACAATATCGCGATTCTAAATATAATAAAGAGTCTTGTCCCAACCAATAATACCTATTGATAATAAAAAACTATTCATTAGGTAGGTATGTTCTTACTTATCCAATCCGTTTAGAGATTTTTCTACCTAAGTTTGTAGGTTACCTAAGTCTACTTTGTAACCTTAGGTACTTACCTAAATATAAAATGGGTAAGTATATAAAGTAAGGTACACTGATTTGAACACATAGTTTTAACGTACTCACACGGGTTTTTTCGCGTTAGAAAGTTAATAAAGCAAGTAATAACTTACTTTTTATTTCCCGACGTTTCGAGGGGATTGCACCTCTCGTGGTCGAGGGTGAACTATGTGAACTTTCTAACGCGAAAAAACCCGTGTGAATACGTTTAAACTAAGGTACACTGACATTAAAAGTAGTTATAAAATAAACTTGCACGAATAAAGTTCATAATAAGTTAAGGAAGTAGTATAATAAATAAGAGACCTGCCTACTAAACATCAATTTAACGCGATATTTTAAGCACCTAACAGTCTGGACCCAATAAAAAATATTAGGTCACAATCTTAATTAAAGTATCAAGCAAGGTAATTAAAATACTAATAATGGCATATTATTGAAACCAGGAAACCTTCTCAATATTATTTGATTAATAAAAAACAAAATTAAAAAGCCTTAAAATTAACAGCATTTTAAAACTAACACGGTGGTCTCGATTATATCCAAAATTGCCACCCAGGATTCGATCCCGGTCGAGGCGTTATTTTTGGAAAACATTCAAATATAATATATATAATAATAATTAAATCAAGCAATTATTTTCACATATTTATTCTAAAATTAAACTGAAACCCTACACTAATCGGTGATTCTAATTTTAAAGAATTTACGCAATTGGATGTGGCACGGATTTCTTATCAAAATACATATCGTGTTATTAAAATGGAGCAGTCTACACGGAATTATGTTTTGAGAATATTTACTGGATGCGGCAAATTTCATTTCAGTGTATCCACTTTACTCTCAATATATTTTATTTTATATCTTACCTATACTTTTTTTTAAATTTTAATCAAACATTATGTATATTTTTTTACAAAATTTTCGTATTAACGGACGGACCAACCTAATATAGGTACTTAATCTCCTTAACCAGGTCTTAAATAAGAAAAATCTCAAAGAAAACGAAGTAGGAGGTTCCCAAAGTTGAGTTACATTTGGGTGTTTGTATATTTTACATTACATTGTAAAGGTTCAAACAAAATTTCGAACTAATTTTATGCCACATCCAGTGACCGCTAAACCAACGCGATATCTTCTCATCAATGCAAATGTCCGTAGTTATGCGCACGCGTCGCATTTGAGTGCAAATTGTTTTGAGAAACGATGACCGCTCGCAAGGACAATCAATGTTAGTCATAAACAAATTTTGGGTTTCATTTCAAGATATATAGTTTTAATTTAATTTATAGTTACTAAATAATTATAATTTGGTTCAAAAGTATGTTATTTCTGTGTTTGGTTTTGGATTTGAGATGTTTGCAATAAAGTAAATGCCTGCTCTAACAAATCATATGCCTCTTTAACGTATATGAAGATACTGGCCAATCGTAACGCATTCAAAATTCAAATTCAAAAATTCTTTATTGTTAAAACAGCTTACAATTGAGCAGCATTGATTGATTGGTGGCTCAATAGACCAATCACAGTGACTACAAGCCATGTCAGAAGCATTTGGCGGCTCAATAACTCTGACAACAGTATTGGTCAGGTTGACGAAGAAGAAGAATGACTTTAAAAATGGCAACATCTCAGTAAAGTTGTCAAAACCTCTCTGTATTATTTGTGGTGCGTTGTCATTGGTCGATAGAACTCCGCACCGCTCCTCTCCGCTATAATGTACACGCACACTAACACACAGCTGCTCTCCGCTTCAATAAGACGCAACTTAAAACAAATGCCACTTCACATTACAAAGTAAACCAGGTCCTTGATCATCCTACAGATATTCATCTCACCCGTCTGGACGCCATTTATTTGAGTACTTACAGCGAAAATAGTCACATTTCCTGTAAATCTAGTTTACTACACTTGACCGAGTAATGATGGCTCATATCGTCTAGAAACAGTACATTCAATGATGTATATTGTATGCGAATGACTATCTTCTTAATACTTATATTATTGAGTGTACAACCCTCAAGTCAAGTGATAAACGCTTCGCATTTGATTTCGTGGTTGACTATCAAAATGTATGGGAATATAGCATGGGTCAATAGTGTCATGATTTATTCCATATGTTCCATTTTTCTGTTAGACCGTTGGGCCAAATTTGACTGTGTTGATGACTGTGTGAATATAGCGCTTCTTCTTCATAACTTAAGAGCTGGGTTCTTGTCGATGAAGTTATTTCCTCTTTTCCCTACCTTCTGCTATCCTCTTTAGCTGTGTCTACAGCACAACATAAAGCGGTTAGGGTGGCAACAATCTTGTGGTGACTTACTTTCAAAAGTCTACCGTTTTGCCTCCACTGATAAAGTAGAATTAAATACATCAAGCATATTAAACGTCAAAGTATTATATTGTAAATCTCAGATTAAAATGACACCGACTGTACGTTTCTGATAAAAATCTGTCTAAGAACAGTGAGTGTACTGAGAAATCAGTCATGTTCGCTGTCCGGTCTTGTTAGAGACATCTGAACATTATTTTATATGGAAATGTGGACTAGTTAATCTAGATTTTATTCTAAACCTAGAATTTATTTGAATAACTAAGTAGGTAATTTATAGTCGTAGGAAATAAGACAGGAATTCGAAAAGTGCGAAGATGTTTACTTTTTTAGATATAGGTATCACTATCACTTTACCTAGGTTGGACTAACAAATAAAAATATGGTTTACAAAAACAAAACCGTAATAAGAAGGCAGGTTTTCCATTCTTATCCCATCAGTTAACTTTTCTTTAGTTATATGTGCCGTACTATACATAATACTAGTACATTATGTGCCCTAAATGCGATTAAAAATGCCGTTTTAATAGCTTTTGACTAAAAAATCTCAAACGAAATTAACAAATTAGAAACGCTAAGACCTTATCATTTGCTATCACGCAATCCGATGCGATTTGCCTGTTGGAAGAAACCGCGATAATCCCTCAATGACGGAAATCTATCTATCTTCATAAACAGTAAAGTATGTAAATAACAAATGGCGCTACTATCGTATATTCCAGTAAAAAAACATAACAAAACGTTTAACTTTGTTTCAAATTAAATTAGTTCCAAAAACGGCCGCATGCAGACTTATTATGTACAAATTCTTGCAATTCAGAACATCTGAAGTCTTCTGATTGGTGTACTGATTAGTGAAAAGGCGGCAGAGGAGCAATTTGTACCAAATTCCGTCTGTTAGATCTTTGACGCTGATAAAACCAGTCAAATCACCGACAATTTGTTACATATTTATTTAATAGCAGCGCCACGCGGTTCTACGCGCGTTGTGCCCGTTCCCGTGGGAATATCGGGAATTTTTATACATAAAAACCTTCCTCTTGAATTACTCTACCTATTACAAAAAACCGCATCAAAATCCGTTGCGTAATTTTAAAGATTTAAGCATACAGACAAAAATAGCGACTTTGTTTTATACTATGTAGTGAAGTAACTATGTGTCATTCTGTGGCATTTGATGTAGAGTCAACTGAAGAAAATACCATAAATTGAATATAAAAATACTTATTAGGCGTGGTGATTATGACTAATCCTCCTCACTGTACTGATATCTTCAGTGAGATGAGTGGCCTTTGCCCAGCAGTGGGACATTATAGGCTAACACAGACACATGTATTTTTAGAACTGTACCATATTCAAACTTCTATAAATCAAGCTGTCAAAGAGCATTTCCAAATGTCATAATGAGATTATAGTTCTTAATATTTCCATGAAGTTTTAATATCAAATTAACTGAGGCCTTAGCCATAGATACTTTTGATTATTCTGTGTCTATAACCATATTAACTATTGGTTATTCTGTGTTTCTTGTAACCCTAAACCAATGTACTATGGCCCATGCTAAAATAACTATGACATATTCTGTGGTGTCATTTAAAGTATTAAAGTAATTTGTGTCAGTATTTTTTTGATACATAAAACCGTAAACCAAACCAGAGAATTATCGCCTTGAACTTATCTCATGACAAATTACAACAACAAATTATCATTCTGGTATCGATATAATCTGCTTAAAGGACCGAAACGGAAAGCGCGAGCTTATTGAAATTTTTCATTTAAAACTAAAATTATTGTTTAAATCCGATTAAATATTTTTTGGGCTTTAAGAACACCTCACTAAAGATTAATGCTAAATATCTTGCTATATTCGCCAATGAAATCACTCGATTTGATCTGCCAAATGATGCTTTGGAAATACAAGGTTCTGATTGGTTGATTATTCACGCACAATAGTATACCTAAAGAGAGTGGGAAGGCCTTTTAATCGTATAAAGTCTTTGATTCAATGTCTAAGATTTGCTCAGTTACCGTTGTTAACATAAAGTGTATTCTTTGTGTGAATTAAGGAAATTAGCAACTGTAATGTTAATTAATTGTTTAACCCAGCGTAGAATAAAAAGGTATTTTAAACGGCTACCTTTTACGCATTGTAATTTTAAAATATTGCAAGCTGACACAAAAACGATAATCAGCTTTATGTAACTGGATGTGTGTGATAAACCGATTTTTGTTTAGCTTTATTTTGTAACGTTATTTTATCAGAAGTATAGTAAGAGTCGATCTACATTTTATAAATGTAGTTTTTTTAACTTCACAAAAACGAGGACGTTCCCTATTCAAATACAGAATATTTCTTCCATCAAATTTTATAAAGTATTAGTTAAGTGATAATGATAACATAAGGGACTAAGTCTACAGATTACAGTTTAGATAGTTTAAACTTATTGTACT
Source organism: Cyclophora punctaria (assembly GCA_951394245.1). Taxonomy (NCBI): domain Eukaryota; kingdom Metazoa; phylum Arthropoda; class Insecta; order Lepidoptera; family Geometridae; genus Cyclophora; species Cyclophora punctaria. The sequence continues at coordinate 4,123,637 of OX596183.1, forward strand.
ATTGCATTCAAAGACGTTCATTGAATCGACACTTAATTATTTGACGTAATTTTTCATACATTATATCATAATCAGTCTTCTTTTTAGTTACCCTCCAAGTCAACTACCTATACTTTTCCTAACCCATGCATTGCTACCTTGCAGTGGCGAGGATCTCCAGCCCTCCACGATCGTTTGGAAGGCAGACTGGTGGCTGTCCACGTGCTCTGCTCCGGCGCAGCCAACACACACCTCGCAGCCTCTTGTGCTGCCTTCAGAGTCGCTGGGGCTTCGCATAACGCTTTATTGGGTAAGGTTTATTTATGTGTCGATGAGGAAATTACATCTGTCTTAACGGGCGTCAGAGCATGGTGTCAGAGTATTTATACCTAAAGCGGATTGCACAACCATTCTTAATTTGATTCAGCCACTAAATATGTTTAATAAACAAATGAAGTTCGTTTTAGTTAGTGTTCTATTTCGTTGTGAATGGGGATAAACTTCTAAGTATCGTCAAAAATAGATAATAAAAACTTTACTGTGTCACTAAATTAATTAGTAAGGGAGAAACTGACTGACGGTCAAATATACGTGACAATGAATAAGTATGAAAAAACTATAAGGAAATGAACGACCTTAGAAAGCTTTCATGGTTTTAAAGGCAATTGTCTCATCTACAAGTTGCCTCAAAATACATTCGAAAACAAAAATTACTTAATTAGGTACCAATACTTAATATGCCACCCAATCCAAAACTTGAATTTCTTCTTTATGAATAATGTATGTACTTATATTCTACAGACGTTCGTTCAATCCCCTTCCACGCTGGTGAAATTGTAAGCACATTGGAGCCTAACCCAAACCCAGGACTTAGCGTCCTAGAATCATTGGCTATTGGAGTATGTGTGCTTCTTCTAATATTTGTCTATGCTGCTGGAATCATCTTCTATATCCACTATAAGCAAAGACAGAAGAGAAAAGAGAAGGATCCAGAGAATGATGGAGGATCTGAGAATGGATCTTCTATGGAACCTCGCTTGGATATGAGTAATGTGGTAAGTTCTTGAATAAATTGATTGATGTGTCTTTTTGGCTCTTAACCAAAATTTCTATGTAGTCTGATATTTTCTTTTCCTGGTCACAAAAGACACTGTGTTTAAGTGTAGTAACTTACGTACTATCAAAATTATCAAATGGAGATCTTATCAATTTTGTCGTAGTCTATTCCATCTTGCTATATACATTGAGTAGAGTATAAATGTCTTTTTCGGGTGTAGATTTCCTTACTTTGCTACACAAATACACATCTTGCAGACAACAGCCGAAAATAAACTTTGTATTAATAGAAAAGTGTACTCTAGTGTCAGAGTTTTTAGGACCATAAATTACTGTTACAACTACTGAAGAAAACATATTAGCTTTTATTGGATGGTTAGGTTAGGTAAGGTTAGATCCCACTGGCTAAGCTTCTAATTGAAAGTATCAACAGTATTCCACTGATATCTTCGAATTAGAACACGACTTTATCACGACGTCTATTACAACTGGACATTATTTTCTAGACGATGAAAACCAACCCTCTATTAAAACTGGGTGGAATGGGGACTGATTTCATGAGCGATACAGGACTCTCGGACTCAGATCGTAACGACAACAATATAGACTCACCAACAAACACACAGTCCCTCCACAATCACAACAACAATAAGGTAACTATGAACAACTAATATTGTCGGTCACTCAACTATATCATGCTATAACTCTTTGCACAGTATCATGACTTGGGTTACAGTAGTCATCTCAGAACAATATTTGCTAATATAATAAAGCTGTTTTTTTATTTAAATGCGCTAATCTATGGAAATAACTTACCTATTAGATGTAAAAAGTCTTTTTGTATAAGATAGCCGCTTTTAAGAGGTTGGAAAGGTTATCTTTCATTCTGAGTCACAGGAATGAGTAAAATGCGGGTATTACCGTGACGCGCTTCTAATCTTTAGCTATCAAAAATTAAAACACGTTCTGAGGTGACTGCCAACACTGTTATAATGATACAGTGCAAAAAGATTTACAAGGACTTTTTCTATGGCACCTAGAGAAATAAACTTCAGAATCACTCTTACCTATTCTGTTAATCCTTCAACTATTTCCCTTTCGTCTACTAGTCAAACTTCACTTCATTGATATAGTTTTTTTCAAATTTCGTTATGTTTGACGAATTTTACGAAAAGTTTCAGAAAATGAACTCGAGTGTCATATCGGCAATGGTTCATTCTAGAAAGAAAAAGCCTTCAAAGCCTTCGAGGCCATCAATTAGGCAGTCTTCTAGTGCGAACCTGTTGAGTGAACGGTTGTACCGGCGATCGACTTCGCCTGACACCTTCGAGAGGATCCCCCACTCCGACCTCTCGATCGTAGACTGTACCGTTGAACATCATATATCTTCACACAGACAGCTGCCCTCTTCTGACGGAGAACCATTGATAAGAAAGAAACTGTATTTCAATCCTTTATTCTTCGAAACGGAACACTTAAAGGTATTTATTGCTCTTTTAAAGTCAATAAAAATGTTATTGAGATATTCTGACCAATAAATTTTTACTAAAATAATTTTCTTTTTACAGAATCCACCGCCGGCCGCTATTGAGTTTTTGATTAAGATAAGAGAAATTATGTCTATTGCTAAGGAAAAGATGTCAGCGAAACGATTTTATCCGATGCTTTCTGATATACCCGAAGAAGACTTTTACCATGCTGTTGATCTTGGTTGGGATATTCCTTGTGCGAGACGAGGAAGGAGGTTTAGTGCCATTAGTTTGAAGCAAGAGAACAGCCGTAAAGCGATCAATTGTGAAGGTTGTCCTGGATGTGACAGCGTGCGTCCTCCAAAGGTTGCTTTAACCCGTTCCAACTCTTGTAAATCATGTGTCAGTGAAGACTACAAGCAGAGGATTGTCAGGAAGTGGCTAGATGAAGTACCTATACCAGCCCCTAAGCCAAAACCAAAGGCTTCAGGTTCACCTAAGATTGTAGACGCCAAACCAAAGGAGCCGTTCCGATCCAAATCAGCAGAGCTAGTTAAGAAGGATGAACCAAAACCACTAAAGGTTGTTGCCACTATTCCAAAGAAATCCACCCCTGAAAAGCCAAAGGAAGTAGTACAAACACCAAAAGAACTTATATTAAATCCATCAGAAATAACTGAGAAGTTAAGAGAAATGAATTTCAACCCTCAAGATGTAGAGGCTAAACCGAAAGAAATAACGCCGAAGGTTAGAGAATTCCCGCCCGAACCAAAACATTTCCCAATCAAACCAAGTGAATTGACAGCTAAGCTTAAAGACATTGCTGCAAAGTCAAGTGAAGCTGCACTTAAACCAAGAGAAATTACCATCAAACCCAAAGAACCTGTTAAACCTAAAGAAACCACGATTAAACTTAAAGAAACTACAGTTACACCTAAAGAACTTGCTCTTAAATCTAAAGACATTGCAACCAAAACAAAGGATTTCGCTCTCAAAACAATAGAAAATGCTCTAAAACCAAAAGAAAACGCGGATAAACCGAGTCAAGACGTTGTTGCTAACAAACCACCATCTAAATTTGACGCTATCAAAACTCTTGATTTCAAGAAAACTAGACCAGTTATTACTGTTATCCAGAATGTTCCAAGTCCAGAGAATAAAAGTCCATCTAGTCATGCTTCGAGACGTATACGGAAGAAGCTGCCTCCACCCCCACCACCGCCCATGAACCCTCCAGCAGTACCCGAAAAACATGAGAGCAAAACGGAAGAAACACCTAAGATGAAGGAAACACCTATGCTTAAAGAAGCTAAAGTAAAGATGGGAGCAGTTATCAAAGAACTCAATGGTTGCAAAAAAGCAGAACCAATGGAAATTGAGGAAATGAAACTGGAAACGATCACTCCAATGGTAGTTTCTGCACCTAAAATTGTCATACCAGTCGTTGCGGCTGACTCTCATTACTTCAGTGACGATAACTTGCTTATGAGTCCAAAGCGCAAAGACGTCTACGTACCTCGAGATAACACGATGGACTTTGACAGTCTTGAGCGCACTCTGATGAGAAGAAGAAGATTCTCCGTAGCATGTGCTCCTGAACTGACACATAGAAGCGATATCAACTACGGTCACGTGCCATCAATCGAGACACAACAAAGGTCAAACAGCTGGTTAGACATGAAGAAGGTTGCTCAATCACCAGTACCTAAGCCTAGATTCTCACAGTTCGAACACAATCATTCTAGTAATGAGGTGGTAATTTGTCCTCCTGAACCTTTGTACGATAATCTTTCCCCACCTGGTCCATTGACAATACAAGTCCGTGGCTCACCAGTAGAAAACAGGAGAAGGTTATTCGAAGATTTCGATCCAGACACTCTAGATAGGAAGCCTAAACAAGATGCGAAGAAGCGCGTTGAAAAGATTCTACTCAGGTCAGCCGGCAGCTTTAAATACAAGTCAACTTCATCCGAAGGAGAAATGCATGAAATGCCGTCCAGGAAAGCTCCAGAATTCCACAATAAGAACAGAATCGGTAACTTGAGACAGATCTACGAATCCAAGGCCAAGGCACAGGAAGAAGAAAAAATGATGTACAAGAGACGTGGCAGCTTGCAATTTGTTGATCAAGACTTGGCTGATTTCGTTAGAGGATTGAAGACTCCAGATTTGATAAGACATATTGATGGACAGAAGGAACCCAAGCCTCCAGTAGCTCCAAAGGTCCGACGCAGCACTGAGATGATGCACAAGTTCGCTGCATTACAAAGAGATAGTCCTCAAGGCGAAAGACGTAGAATGTTTGAAGACAGAGAACGGTCTAGCGTCTACTCTAGAGCAGAGAACTTGAACGCCAGAAAATCGGGTCGTAGATCAGCTAGAACTCGTTCACGCAGGACTGACATAAGAAAGCTCTACCGCACTGAGGATTCAGGGTACATGAGTACTGATTCCAACGAGTCCAAACGCAGAGCCAAGTATTATTTGCAGCTGAAGCCTAAGAATACGATGCCAGAGCCTCATCACATCCACAACATGAGTACAAGAACAGTCAACAAGCCTCCAATCGTCATAGAATCTGACACTGATGACATGGAATCGATCTGCGATGGCCGAAGCGAATCCGGTGGCGAAAGCGTGGAAACAGACTCAGTATTCTTCGGAAATTTTGACGAGACTAAGGAAATGTTTGCTGATTTAGAGTTCAGTCACTTCAGAGCCGACATGATGCAGGGTTGTGAACAAATAGACTCTGGGTTTATTGGAGAAACAAACATCATATTGAGTGGCGATAGTGACTCCGAACACAGGAGTGTGATTTCGATCATGACGGGCAGATCTTCTGCAGCGTCGATGAACAAGAGGAAGGATGGGCCATATATGAACACCATTGAGTGTTGAAGTTAATTTAAGATAGGGCCTATTTCAACACCGTAGGCAATTAACTGAGCAATGAACTATCACATTACTCATGTTACTCGTAAGTAAGTTGATGAGTGTAATTGAGACTTTAAGTGCGAGTGCAAATGAGATTATTATTGGTGGCTTCAAAACGTTGCAAGTATATAGATATTGGATATTTGCGAGCACTTGTGACAATGCTACTTGTATGATCTAGAAGATATCACTTATGTACCTAAAAGTTAACATTTTTGCTGGCTAACAGTGTCTTAGAGGTCACTTATACAAATAGTGGGGAAATATGCTCTACAAAATTTAGATAAGTTTTTATAGAAATGCTCAATAGATGTAAACTTTATTAGATACTCTACTCTCTTAATTAACCTCAACAACTAACGTTTAACAACCATTACATCACAAAGATGTTATTACAATAATTTTTTGGACAGCAAGTTCAATTAAAATACCTCAATTTAATCATTAGGATAAAATATTACTCTTGTATACTTAGGTATTTCATAATATATCATTAATGTTTAGAAGAACATAGGATTGAAAACAAGCTATTATTCTTGCCATTTTAAGCAGGTAGTTCTTTTGTGGACCAAATTGAACTGTTAACTATATAATTAAAAGGTCTGCCTGGATATCAATTCAGTACATTACTACCATTGAAGAACTGAATTTGAAATCTATACTAATATTATAAAGTTGCAGTTTGTTTGTTTGAACGAGCAAAACTCAGGAATTACTGGTCTGATTTGAAAGATTATTTTTGTAATGGATAGCCACATTCAACGGAAAGCTTTATAGGCTACTTTTCATGCTAAAATTCTCACGTGAACAGGTACAACGCGGGTAAAACCGCGGGGCGCTGCTAGTATAATATATGCAAGAAGCAACTACAATTTGGTACACAAAAGAATAAAACCATTGACAATAAAATAGATTAGGTAAAACAATGTATAATCTATAAATACACCAGAGTTGTTCAATTGTGAATAACAACCCACGACTGGGATGTGTGCCAATAATGTTTATTATTATATTTACTAGTAGTCGTTACATGAGCCATGTCAGAGGCCTTTGGCGGCTCAATAACTCTGACACCAGGATTGGTCAGGTTGACCGTCCACTCGATGAAGTAGAAGATTATATTACTTTTAATACGCGCTACTCTTTACCGATTAAGATAAGATATCATATTTATTATATTAAAGTTAATAAAATACTTAAGTACAGTGGCAAGCGATAAAATGTGTTGTTTATAACTGTGTTTTGCTAATCCAACAGATAATTTGTTTTGTTTCTAAAAGAACGCATTTATATGACGAAAAATAAAACAACACATTCTATAATACTTTCAATTCTACACAATACACAGTCAAAAGATAGTTCTTAACCTTATGCATGTATATGTACGTGTGCTAGGAATTGTATTTTAGGACAGTCGTTAGGTTTATACGATCTGTAATTTTGAAAGTATAATGTTCAATGTTTCATAGATTTTAAGCCAGTTTTAGGTCAGTTTTACTTACGATTTTATACATAATTTGGCAAATTATTAAAAGGAATAAACATGACTTTAACCCTTAAATGTGCAGCAAGCCCCTAGTGGCTTTTCGCTAGTAGAATCTAAAGCAATTTTAAAAATCGCGTTGGTCAAGGGTTAAACCTGCTTAATGTGTTCTGTTATTGTGAAGTTTTAAAGGTTAATAAGAGGTCGATCCGTTTATTTTTTCGATTGTAATTTAAGAGTTACAGCAGAATTGGAACTTTATTTTTGTATACCATAATAGAGACATATTTTTATTCTTATTTTACCTCAAAATGTTTATTAGTTTAAGTGTTTTAACGTCTTAGTTGTAAAAAAAATTATTTTATAAATTAGTATATTAGTTCTGTAAATATTTTACGATTCTGTAATGACCGGCCGGTTGTGCAATTAATGAATTTATTTTAAAAAATATATTTTTTCGAAAAAATATTGTTCTTTTTAATGGTGCTTGGTTATGATAGAGGCTCAATTATTTATTTTATTTCTAAGTTTGTTATTTCTGTTAGTCTTTATGGAGTTATTTTTATCATGTTAGATGAATATTTTTTAACTTTTATACTACAAAGTTCAAGTGTATATTTTTAAAATAAATTGTTTGTTAATTAAGGTGGTTATTTATTTCATCCGAGTTGTTTTAACAAAATATTCCAAACTAATTTCGTAGTTTGATATTGAGCGAGTTTACAAGCTAAGTCAACAAAATTATAAATACAAAGATTGTTTAACATTTGTCACTCGCTTTCTATTAAACTCGCCGTCTCGCAGCCAGTAAACGAAGTCTGTCAATATAACTTAATATTAAGTCAAAATCAACACACCCTGTGTGTCCATGTAAATTATCTTTTTATGTCGATGACACGCTAGGCGTGTCCAGTGATTTATAGTTTTATTTGTGACAGAAAACGTGTCGCAATTCAAATTAATGATTTTATTACACAAGAAAAATATGATACGTGTCCTAAGTCGATATAAATATGGGTAGATAAAAGAAAGGTGCTAGAGAATGTATATTTTTCGCCTTGACAACATCGGCCCATTAGCTCAGTTGGTTAGAGCGTCGTGCTAATAACGCGAAGGTCGCGGGTTCGATCCCCTCATGGGCCAATTTATTTTGTAACATTTTTAAAGGAACAACTAGTTAAAGGCACTCACTGTACCTGTAAATCAACATTACAATACATTAAAAAGGTAAATTGTCACTTGAAGATATTTAAAATATACGCAAAATGCAAGTGCTTAGCACAATACATTGGAGATACTCAGCGACTTTTACTTAAAATCGTGACCCAGCAATTAAAATTAGGTTTTGCAACTCAGGCAATGAATAAACAATTATTGAGTAAATAAAAAATATAATACCCGCGTACTTTAAACGAATAATAATCTTTTTCGAGCATCTAAGAAATTAATAATAAGACATAATCTAATCAAGGAGGTCTCAATATTTAAAAAACGAAACGAAGATGCATTCAAAATTCGAACACGACTCATTAATTTCACTCTACATTCGTTCTAATTTTAAATTGTTGACCATAAATAACCGGAGAGCATAATTTAGGGTTCCATGTTTAAATGGGACTAGTTTTACAATAGATATGAAAATACGAACAGGTAAAAAATATTAGGCTGTAATGTTCCACTACTATAAAGGCCTCTGATGAGAGGTACCTGATATGTCTGACCTTTATCAGTCCGTTTTCTCGACTCTATACGTTCATCTGTCTGTATATCCGTCTGTGATAAAACCCCAAGCGCCTTATCAATATAAATATACGGTAAGATCCATACAATATTGACATATCGACATCTATATCGTAGACTAAGAACCATAGAGATATATTTCGTTACATTAATATAATACAGGTTCTACGGAACTCGTCAAAAGCGATTCGATTCAAACTTTGCCAGTTCTATTTTTTAATATAGAGTAAGTGCTCTATGATAATACCTTTATGGTTATAAGTTGTGTTGATTACATCTCTATTAACTGAAATAGTTTTGTCTCGAGTTCCAGTTAAATTATAACGATTAACAGTAGCGTTAACTTGTTATTATAATCCTTACTTAACTTGTTATTAATCATAATGCTTAAAAGCTCATCGTTGAGTATACAAACTTTATTATTATTTAAACATTATGAAAGTCGCCATTTTGGGATTTAGTTACACCGATAAGTAGTAGCAGATTTAGTCTGTATAGTCCCACAGCAAGACAATATGACAGATGACAGTGAGAAAGATTTAAAGTAATAACGACGCTAGCCTACTGTAATAATTAAATGTTTTTAATTTTAAACATATATATAAATATTTTGACCCCTTTTAAATGAAAAATGTCCATAATTAGATACGAATTTAAAGCTATTCCCAAAACGTTAGTCGATAACGTCATTGATAGTTCCTAAATACAAACCATTGTTACACTTACACTGTTCTGTCAAATTATTCAAACATTACACTACGGTGTAAATAGTGCTTTGTATAGAGTTTCCCACACTACAATAGGGTCAAATATAATCACTTCAGGTAGTTTCGTTCACTCCGAACGGAATGAATGAGTCATATAATGTGAAACGATAATTGGATAATGGGTTTTAATTATGGTGTTCTTTTTTCAAATAATTTTCCGTTTGTTTAGATTAGACAGTGGCAACATTTTTTATTGAATTGTTAATTTTTTTTGTTGGTAGCGTTTGATTAAATTGCAGGTTGTAGTTACTTTAAATTTATTTGTAATTATTACTTATTTATTTGTAAGTATAACTTTTTTGTAGTTACGTAGTATTTCTGTTATCTACTTCAACTTTGACCTTATTATCCGACTGTGGCGATGGCGAAGACCAAAAGATGATAAAATGAATTTGACCTGAATGTATGTTAAATTAAGACCAAAAATTAAAATAATTACCTTTAATTAATTCCTCTGAATACGTACAATACCTTACCTAAAACAAAATAAAAAAAATATTAAAAAAGAGATTGTGGCCCATGAGGGGATCGAACCCGCGACCTTCGCGTTATTAGCACGACGCTCTAACCAACTGAGCTAATGGGCCGATGATGCATGAGTGGAAAATAACCGTTATGATATAATATATGAATGAAAGGAAGCAATGCATTATTAATTATAGTGTTGTTTATTCATTCATTCCCTAACAAAGAAAAAAAATATTTTAATTAATGTCATTTGTCATTTATTTCGTACAGATTAGTGGCCAGCCCTAGTGTTGAAGTTTTTAGACCGCCTAAAGGCCTCCGACATGCGCTAACGATTGAAACAACCGGGACCGACTGCTTAACGTCATTAACAAGTTTGAATTCTGTCTTTCATCAAAAACTCGCAAGTCGCCATCACCGTCGCTTGTACCGTGGCACCGTAAGGCGGTTACCTACCGTTCTCTTTAAGTACTGCGTTATAAATTATATGACGTCAGTAGCATAATGTTTATAATCTTATTGGTGTAATATCCCTACTCAATTACCCGCGAGCAACATTGTAAGTTGTTACTACCACGTATTATATGGTCAAAGGTATATAACAGCGGAAAATAGTATTAATATACACCCGGACAAATTCACACACGGTTAATTAGATCCAAAGTAAGCAAGTACTAAGAATTTGTTTTGCGAAATTCAACACCTAACAGGGGGTCCTTTCACCCGAAGGGAAGCGAGAGGAAGCCACTAGTTGTATAATTTTAACATGATTACCTATTATTAAAGAATGCAGGAACGAAAAACTTAGAGAATCGCTGCTAACCGATCTCAAATGACAATTCAAGATAGCAAATATACTAATCTATACAAATATTATAAAGCTGCAGAGTTTGTTTGTTTGTTTAAACGCGCTAATCTCAGGAACTACTGGTCCAATTTGTAAAATTCTTTTTGTAATGGATAGCCACATTCAACGGGAAGGTTATAGGCTACTTTTCATCCCGAAATTCCTACGGGAACGGGCACAACGCGGGTAAAACCATGGGGCACTGCTAGTTCAAATGCATTCAAAAGTGTCATTCAAATATACGTTCAAAGATCCTCTTTAGTACTAAAATGTAGGACATAGGTGTACCAAGGATAAAGTGTCTTAGCAGACAACATTTTGCATACAAAAAACATGTTTAAAAGCCAAATATCTATAGAGTTCTAAGCTATAAGATCTATGCTTACGATATTTTGTAGTATCCATTTGCTTTGGTCATTTTATATAAGATTTCTTGGCAAATAAGACAGGGATATAGTGAGATAGAAACATCGGTTGCTGTTTGTCGGACGCGGCTGTCGGACGCGGCTGTCGGACGCGGTTGTCGGACGCGGTTGTCGGACGCGGTTGTCTGACGCTGCTGTCGATCGCGGCTGTCTGACGCAGTTGTCGGCCGTGGCTGTCGGACGCGGCTGTCAGACATGGCTGAAAAGTAAAGTTAGTAGAGCTCTAGATACTTAATTAACTATTGAATTTACCATTGGCTAGTAAATAAGCTCAGTTCCTTATAAGTTATTATAGACCAGTTTCGACAATAACCTTAAAAGCTTAAAATACGAGTAGTCACAAACGTAAAGTCATCATTATAATTAAACATTGAAAATTCCCCAATTAAATGAATAAATCCCATATGAGCTAAAAAGTAATAGTAAAAAAATTATTAAATTACCGCTGTCCCCGTGAACGGGACACGGGATAACGGGAATACTCAAGTTATTTCAAATGTCCCAAAAAATAGTTTTTGGAATGAAGTTCCGTAACGCGCGTTGCGAAAGGGGGCTAGACGGAAAAAATGGTAACGACATTTTTTAGGCCAGAGAGGGACAGACAGAGAAACTTGCGCACGCCAGAGAGAAACAGACAGAGAAACATGCGCGAGAAAGACAGACAGAGAAACTTGCGCACGCCAGAGAGAGACAGGCAGAGAAACATGTTTCGCATTGAACAGTGTGGTGTCGCGACGATTATTTTTGTTGATAATAAATAAACTTCGTTCCATCCGGGTGTCCCTTGACACCTCTCAAGTTTTTTTTATTTAGTTATATCTCATTTCCTCCTCTGATCTTTTCGTCCGTGAATGATTTCTAGCTTAACATAAAACCACTCTATTGATACAAACAACATAGTCCATACAAATTCATATTCAACTGATAAAGTAAATACTTAGTCACCAACACCACAGATTACTTAATGCTTACACTTCGTAAGGATTTGTACGTGTTTGTAGTATTGGTCTCATATCGCACTATCACTGCATAGTATAAAACAAAGTCGCTTTCCGCTGTCTGTCCCTATGTATGCTTAGATCTTTAACACTACGCAACGGAGTTTGATGCGGTTTTTTTAAATAGATGGAATGATTAAAGAGGAAGGTTTATATGTTTAAAAAATACCGAAATTCCGACTGGAACGGGCACAACGCGGGTAAAACCGCGGGGCGCTGCTAGTTTAGATATAAGAACTACTTAATAACGAACAATTTGTTTGCAAATCTTGCTCTAAGATGGATTTGGATTCTATTGCCATCCATTTGGGAATTGTAACTATGAATATTTTAATAAGACCATTGAGACTACAGTTCAACAAACTCGTTGGCACAGTGGCATGTGAGAGCGCTTACTGTGTCGGGGGTTGCGGGTTCGTTTCCCGCCCGGAATCTATACTAATATTATAAAGCTGAAGAGTTTGTTTTGTTTGTTTGTTTGTTTGTTTGTTTGTTTGTTTAAACGCGCTAATCTCAGAAACTACTGAACCGATTTGAAAAATTCTTTTTGTAATGGATAGCCACATTCAACGGGAAGGTTATAGGCTACTTTTCATTCCGAAATTCCCACGGGAACGGGAACAACGCGGGTAATACCGCGGGGCGCTGCTAGTCAACAATATGTGCAGACATAGTTGTTGGCGACGACGTCGGGGTGTCAATCCTACTAATATTATAAATGCGAAAGTTTGTGAGGATGGATGTATGTATGGATGGATGTATGTTTGTTGCTCTTTCACGCAAAAACTACTAAATGGATTTGAATGAAACTTTACCCCTAAATGTCTAAACAACGTTTGCCCGGACAGCTAGTTATAAATAATATACCTCTACGTATGTAGGTATGTCTGTATGTATGAGTGTAGATTACATTTCTATTGTGAATGTAGAACTCACAACAGAAACGTAATCTCGTGTAACACATAAACAATGTGACAACTTTCTAAGGAAACCGATCGCTAAGAATAGAAATCTGCTAAAATTACTTCAAACTGAAGTAATGTTACTACATACGTGCGTTCAATACCTACAGTAGGCTTGTGCGTTTTAATTCTTCAATTATAGTTAGATAATGTTCGCACTGCATAACATACTAGGAAAGATAAGATAATGCATTATTTCATAGAAAAAGCACGTTCCTATTTCTCTTTATCAACGCTATACACCTTTTATAAAGTTGGTTAAGTCAATTAGGTTAAATAACAAATGAAGATTGTTATTTAAATTAATCAAAACAAAATACTATCATGTTACAACAGTTTAACTAACAGAGCAATGTAGAGCTATTTATAACTGTGTGTAATACGTTTAAGGTTATCTACATTAATTTCGACAGCTCTGACAAGTGGTAGCGTGGCCGAGCGGTCTAAGGCGCTGGTTTAAGGCACCAGTCTCTTCGGAGGCGTGGGTTCGAATCCCACCGCTGCCAATTCTTTTTGTTATGATTTTTAATAGTTGAATGTGATTTATGATTAAGTTATGGCTTCTGACTGCTTTTAAGTCGGTTTCCAAGCTTTTTCTACTAATTATTAAAGTGTTACTAAGGGATTTTTCGTAATAGCATAATAATATAGCGTAAATAAATAAAATTGGAGTGTCTGATTCTAATATTAAAATAACTGCTTTTTACTATATGCACACTCCTTGAATAGAGCTACACTATAGTCATTGCAAATGAGCCGCTCTTTAAGAGATTGAAACCAGGACCGCTATACCGATCTTAGTTATTAAAATGACAATAAACAATTTTTTTCAAATGATGAAGACGGTTTTAAACTGCAATTTAAAATCTAGTGATAAAGTGTGCCCAAAAGACCTAGAACCAGGATATTGTTAGTGTTGTACCTATTTATGAACGTGCATATTTCTAATTAACCATTACGGGTTGGAACCTAAACTTGGAACGCCTACCCTCTCATCACAGCGGTAACTTCAATGTCTTCAGTATGCTCGCGACCAAGAGGTGCAATCTACTCGAAACATCGGGAAATCAAAGTAATTGTTTTTACTAGCTAATATAATATTTTTTGAAACGTAAAAGCTTAGTAAGTACTTAATTCAATAATAATGGGTAGAAATTGCGGAAGTTTAAAAATACTTTTTTACTATTAACAGTAAAATGTTATTGCTTCATACATAATATGTAATTAACGGTACTTATTATTATAATAACTTATTATGAAATAGAAATATCAAAATACTAAGAAAGTTTTAAGTTAATCAAAACTCTTAATTAAAAAAACTATATTAATTTCCATAAAGTTTTTATAAACTTTTAAAATTGTTTAAAGTATTGGCAAGTATTAATTTAAGCACAATTTTTTTTTGTATTTAACTAAAAGCACATTTAACGCCTCGCAACGTTAACTAATCTGCATCCGAAACCATTAACAATAATACCTACATTGATATTGAAAGACATGCATGTTATGCGGTGCAATACCGCGTGTTATAGAGAGGAAACCACACAGGTGCTTGCATTCGCCATTTACCCGACATACTTGGTTCAGGCCAGTCCCATCTCTAGCGAACAGACATTCCCGCGCAAAATCACGAACGAATGAAAAAGTTCCGAACAAAAAAAAGTTTCGTAAAAAGAGTTCCAATAATAAAAGTGTTAATAAAGTGTTCTTTTTTTAAAGTGGACAGATTGTTAAATCAACAACAGATTATAAAAGAAATGTATTGTTCTAAAGTTTGAATTTCGCACGGTCTTCGCGTCTAATATTGTTTGGTGAGATTATTTTTTAAATTATTTTTGTAGCAATTAACATTTTTGTGTAAGTGTTGGAAACAAATTGAGTTATTTGTTATTTTAATAGTTAACTATTTACGTTACACAAGTAAGATAAATAATAATTCTATACTTATCATATTGCGTAGAGTTAAAAATGATAAAAATATACTGATACTGGTAGGTACAGTAAGGAAATATGATATTTGTAATTTGATTATCTCTACTAGATTAACTTTTTAAATTTTTAAAATATTTTTTTAAAACGAAATATTACCATAACTATCAACATCCTAAATGAATTCATAATATTTGCATTTGACGCATTTGACCGCCATAATTTATGGAGTATTTTACTTTTAAATTATAATACCTCATTTAAAAATTAAAATTTTATTTAATGGAGTTACCAAAATAGCGTTGTGTTGCATAATAAATTATTTGACAGAGACTCCGTTAAATAATATTTAAGCAAGAATTATCTCGAAGCTATTTTTCTAATAGATTTTGAATTATGTCACTTATTAAAATCACCTATTCGAAAAAACTTTTCAAATTATTATAAATAATTTTACCAAAAAAAATAAGTACAAATAACAACATTTTAAATATCAACCACCAAGTATAATAGGTATACTTTATACTTAAACCGTTTCCAATTTTAAATGTAAAAGTAAGTTCGTATAGGTTAGTGGCTTACAATAAATATAAATAAATAAATATACCTGGACAAATTCACACACGGTTAAATAGACCCAAAGTAAGCTCTATGCTTGTGTTATGGAATCTAATTAACTGATACTACTTACATATACATACACAAATATTTACAATGGCGTTGGAGTTTTTAGACCACCTAAAGGCTTCCAACATGGTCTAAAACGTAGACAATAATATGTTCAACATTAATTACGAGCATATACTAAAAATTAATGTAGCAACGTTACGAATATCCAAAGTATGGAAGCCAAGAAACTAAACAAATACTATCACAATATTACAACGCTCGCTCCCCACTTTCCAAGCAACATCTCTTGCTTGAACTCCGAATGCCTCACTTTTTCTACGGTAACTGATTACACATTGAAAATGTCTAATAATTTCCACGAGCGTCAGTTCTTCCGATAATATTGTTCCGGTGAGTTCCCACAAGAAGCCGGCATAAAAACGAGAGCTCGATAATTAAGCAAAGGTAATTGAAGTCTACACACACACAGCGATGTGTATAGATAATGATTTACATTAGTGATTGGAGATAGCTAGTACTAAACTAGCAAAATACTTTTTATTTGCTAACCTTTTTCGTGAAAATAAACTGTCATTTTCTTTTTAGGAAGCATGACCACAATAACTTAAAAAAATAGTAATATGTATTCCAATTTTAAACTAAGGTAGGTAATAGACTAATGAGCTTTAATCAAACAAGTAAGCACATACGAAAGTTAAATCCCTTGTATTCTAAGTTTGAATTAATTTATCGCATCGCATTCGATTCTTTCCCGTTTGTTGACAGTTCTCATTTCGGAGCCGCGTCGCCGTTAAATCGTAAAATTGGTTCAAACCCGACCACAGTCGATACTATACGTTTAATGCTACAATAACAACTTAATGATATCTTTATTAAGCCTTAATAATAATAATGTCAACTACTTAAGTTCAATTTTATTGCCAAAACTCGAAAGCATGTTTGTTCGCCGTTAAATGTTTATGAAATTATTGCGTCGTATTCAATATTGTAATTATCAGTTATCTTTAAACATTTTTATGTATTTGTAAATTGTCAGTAAAAGGTTTAATACGCTATTTAGTTTAAAACTGTATTTAAATATGTAATTTGCCTTATATTAAATTTTTGACGTCACATCTCGGAATCTCGGAGTACTTGGACACGAGTAACCAATCACAGAGGTCCGAGTGGACATTAGAGTGCACTCGATCCGAGTAAACTCGTATCGGTCCGTGTAAACTCGTATCGAGTCTACCTGGAATTACTACAGTTATACAAAAACGACACTAGGCAGATATTCGACAGTGAAACCTATTACAAAGATAATTTCAATTGAATAAATAGTATAATATTTACCCGAACATAATTTTGAACGGTTGTTAAGCTGGAGCACAAAACTATAGAGCTTAGTTTAAGCTGTTAAGCTCATAGTTCATGCTTTGGCTTTTTTATAGGTACATATGTAGGTTCTATATTATTTTTAATAATAATGATTATACTATGGAATCTGGCAACCAATACTTTAACTAACATAAAATAATTATTAAATTTTATATACGAGTACACACCCATTCCACAAACTATTCAACTTCGGGCGGGAATAGAACCCGGTACCCCTACCACAGTAAGCGCTGCCGAAAATCACTATGCCAATGGTTTGTCAATTTTGCGAGCCACTAATTGTTTTTTTTTTTTGCTATTTTGGTATTAATAACAATTCGGAATACGAATGTTAAATAATCTACAGTTTTTGTATGATTAATCAAATTAAAAGCTGCCTAATAAAGTGATTAATCAAAGATATTAGATTTTAATATTACTAAAACATAATCCTTAATTGGAAATTAATTGAAAATAACTTGGTTAAGTATTAAACATATTTCGTGATATTTTAAACACTTTTTCAAATGATTATTATTAATGGGAAACCTGTTATCACTACTGTTATAAATATAAATAATAAACTGTATAATAGGATTAGTGTAATCAAATCATTAGTTAACTGACTAAATAAATATTTTGTTGTAAAAAAAACTCACAATGGGCAGTAGCCACGGGTTTTTTGAAAAGAGAGTAGGTATTTAGGATGCGATGGGAGAATTTCGGGATAAAATATATCCCATATGTTATTCTGATGTATGACCTATATTACTGTAAAGTTTCATCAAATCCATTCAGTAGTTTTGCGTAACAAACATACATACTGGATGTATGTACGCAAAGTTTCGCATTTATAATATTAGTAGGATAGGATTGTTAGTGGTAGTTAGTCGCACATTCAATAACGAAGCTATGGAACCTACTCCACATGATATAAAGCTTAATATACAAAGAAATACAAAGCTTTTGGTGGGTGCTTTTGTTAAAAGAATATTAAATCAGCACTGCAAAAAATACATTCTATTGTAATATGGTGATATTTTTTTCAAAAATGTTGCCATCTAACATTAATTCCCTTACCCCGTGGTAATACTGGCATCGCCTTAGAAAAACGCTACTTTAAACATCTTAAACGGCTTAATCAATTATTATTTTAGGCAGTTTCCTCACCAAACGGTTATGCAATCACAAAATGTCTAGCAAACAGGCTTTCAGCATATAAATGTGAGTTTCAATACTTTCGACCTCATCTTAATGCGCATCGCGATATTAAATTCAATGCCGATTTTAAGTGAAAGTTCCATTAAAATAAGTTCAGTATTATTGCGAATGTATAATGTTGCACAAATTAGTATAGAGTAGAGCTCCTTCATGCAAAATGTTCTGCTAATTATGTATAAAACTCGTTTGTTTCTTTGCTGTGTGTATGTTTTGAAAATAAGTGATTTCTATTTTATTCTATTGGGGACGTCCGATTTAAATGTTATTAATTTTAATGTAAGTCTTCTTCTTCATCGAGTGGATGGTCAACTTGACCAATCCTGGTGTCAGACTTATTGAGCCGCCAAAGGCCTCTGACATGGCTCATGTAACGACTACTATCCGTAGAAAGTAACCGGGACCGACGGCTTAACGTGCCCTCCGAAGCACGGATGTGTAATAAATGTAAGTAATAAAATGGATTAAAGTCCGGGCCCGTCAGCCGACAAGTGGGGTGCCGCTTTACGGCAATGCGAAAGTTTGTGAGGATGTATGTATGAATGTATGTATGTATGTTTGTTACTCTTTCACAAAAAAGCTACTGGACGGATATGGATGAAACTTTACAGTTATATACATCAGAATAACACATGGGATACATTTTATTATTTGTAGTTGGTGTCACCTTCTGAGTTTAAGTTAACTAGTGTCCAATTTACCTTTCTAAGTTTGCCAGTGTCCTCGAGTGACATATAATTCAGAGAATGGTGATTATAATCTAAGATGCTTCTTTTTGATAGTTACGTGATACGTTTTAATTTTTGATTTTTAACGCATTTTAGCTACCAAATCGTTTGTCCCTTTCTGACATAGGGTATTTCCAAAATGCAAGAGAGACATACTTAACACTTTTAATTGTGTTTCAGTTAAGCATTTGGCATTAGGCAAGCGTGGTAAATAGTGCCTTATCCACCTCGCGGTACTGATTATCTTCGGCGAGATGAGAGGCCTTTGCCCAGCTGTGGGACATACAGGTTAATACTTTAACTTTAAGTATATTATGTACATATACTCGTATAGATACTACATTTTAAAAACCAGAAAGTTTAGTCGTGAGAAAGTCAGGATTTTTTCTAAAAATATCAAAGCTTTTATTTTTAAATCTATCTTATTATCACTCAGTGAGTGAGTGAGAATTGGAAAATAAACCCAATTCTCGAATTTCTTTTTTAAATTTAAATTAGCGATTTGATTATTTTATACATAATTTATGGACATGAATATTCAGGGGGATATATTATTAATAGAAAGGATTTGCAACTCGGCCTCTACTTGGATGGGTGGCCGATAGTGGCATTCCTATCATGCTACCGTGCTTCGGAAGGCACGTTAAATCGTCGGTCTCGGTTGTTTCAATCGTTACACCATGTCGGACGGTCAACAGCCTCCGTGGTCTTGTGGTTTGAGCGCCCGGCTCACGATCCGGAGGTTCCGGGTTCGATTCCCCGTGGGGATATCTCACAAAAATCACTTTGTGAGACTGCCTCAGTTTGGTTAGAGCATTGCAGGCTGAATCACCTGATTGCCCGAAAAGAAAGATGATTCCGTGCTTCGGAGGGCACGTTAAGCCGTCGGTCTCGGTTACTTTCTACGGATAGTAGTCGTTACATGAGCCATGTCAGAGGCCTTTGGCGGCTCAATAACTCTGACACCAGGATTGGTCAGGTTGACCATCCACTCGATGAAGAAGACCATGTCGGAGGCTTTAAGCAGGTCTAAAACAACCTTGTCGAACTTACTTACGCAGAATGTTCTCAATTCCTTTGGTACCTACCTAATATACAAAAAAAATAAAAACAGAAGAGCATCTACTACCTAGCTAGATCTATGTCTAAAAGCAGATTTATTCAAGTCACAAGTTTTTCGAATAACTGTCGTCCAGTGTTTTATGCTAATCCTTTAGCAATAGGATCGAAACGAGTTCCAAATGGTAATCTCCTTACATAAGAATTAGGTAATTTGAACATTGTGCAAGCTTTTTATTTTTAGCGAGATTTACCCTTTTACTCTGATTTCATAAAGATGATTCTAGATGACCGGAGATGAGGTTTAGTTACAACTAAAAATTATTATTCTTGAATCTTGAGGGTTGGACTTAAGGGCTTAGGGGAGTAGAGTATGAGTAAAGTTTGATATAATTACGGTGATAATTTTAGTGTTGAAAGGCCTTCACCCAGCACTGAGATATCGCAGGCTATTATTTATCTAGGTGGAAATCTTTTTGGGGTGCATAATCTTATTTAAAAAAGTCATTACATCATCCACATAAATAAGTAGGTACATCGCATAGCTTCAAATTTTTAGCTTCATCAAGTACAGCTATAGAAAACCTTTCTTATAAGGCAGGTATAGATTACATTATTTGAATATCATCGGCACTAATAATCAAAGTATCTAACATAATATACTTCATTGAAAATCTATACTATATTCACAAAAGGGTCAATAACCTAACTCTAACTAGGCGCGGCAATTAGCTACAAACGACTCCTCTTATTACAAAGGAACAAGGTCGAAAATCACACACATATTGATTACTATGTATTCTATAGGTGATGATGATACGGCTCTACTAAAAATTATACGGTCAAATGACTGTACTATCAATTTGATACGGTCATCTGCAATTTAGTTACTTAATAAGATCAGCTATTTAAATTAATACTTCCTGTGTTTTGTTATCTTTTGATATCATTGTTGTAACCATAGATAGTTGTAATACAATTATTTTTTTCTTACGAATCTTAAAAAGGAGGCAAAAGGACCTTGGGCAACTTTGGGTCAATTCTCAACAGTGGTGCAATATGTCATTTGAAAGCTTTTGAAGAGTTGTATAAGACATTCTTTGATGATTATATGAGGCTGATTTTGATCAAAAATATTTAAAGACTTAACGACGAAACTTAATGATAGGGAAGGCTGTTATTCTTTGGGACCTTCGCCCAGCGGTGGGACGAAGAGAAGAGATAGGTTTTAAATACTTGGATGGGTGATATCTTTAGGGGGATGAGAGGCCTTTGCCCAGAAGTGGGAAATTACCTACCTGTTAGTGCTACCTGTTACTGCAACCTGTTAGTGCTACCTGTTACTGCTACCTGTTACTACTACCGGTTACTGCTACCTGTTACTGCAACGTGTTACTGCTACTTGCTACTACTACCTGTTACTGCTACCTATTACTACTACCTGTTACTGCTACCTGTTACTGCTACCTGTTACTGCTACCTGTTACTACTACCTAGTATCACAGAAGGTACAGTGAGCCTATCAGTACAGTGAGCAGGATTCGAGTTTTTATTTCAATTTAATCGAGCATCTAGTTAAGGGCCTCGGACATCTTCAGAATGAAGCACCCATATAATAACTATTATCTCACATGACCGCGTATTATCTAGTTAACTACGGTTACCTATATACTTCTCATTCTTCGACACAGTTGCATAATTTTCAAAATTAACGATTAACGATGGGTAAGAGTAGGTGGTAATTGCGTTTGGGATGCGTTTAAATGACTATACTTTACAAACTCGGTTAGCATCTTGAGTGCGTTTTTAATCAGCTTTAATAAGTAGGAGGTTCTTTATTTTACAACTTTGATGCTTAATATCTGTAACGTTCAATTATTGTCTTATCGAAACCAGAGTAAAATTTTAAAAAAATATTTGATGTTTCCAATATGGCTACTACCTATTTGAAAAAAGAAAATTGAATTGAATGAATGATAACAATTTAATCTATGCACGAAACGTTGTACGAAGAAAATAAAATCATTAATTATTTAATTGAACAGTATTTTAGTATAGATCACATTAAGGGTGCATCTAACTTTATTAAAACTAGCAGCGCCCCGCGGTTTTACCCGCGTTGTGCCCGTTCCGGTTCATTCCGGGATGAAAAATAGCCTATAACCTTACCGTTGAATGTGGCTATCCAATACAAAAATATTTTTTCAAATCGTGCCAGTAGTTCCTGAGATTAGCGCGATCAAACAAACAAACAAAAACACAAACTCTACAGCTTTAAAATATTAGTATGGAAAAGTTCTCTATATCATCAAAACCTTTACAACTCATCAACGAAGCTATAAACCCATTTAAATAAGTAAATCATTTGAATTACAAACAATCGTTCCACTCCATCGAATCCGCACCGCAACTATACGTTAAAAAACGTACACGTTTGCATTTTTACGTAATTTAACATTAGTTATTGCGATAGTAATCGTTATGCGCATACATTATGCGATGGCGTCAATCATTGCTGCGTTGATATGAACTTGTGGGGTAGAAGAATGAAGTGCAGTTTACATGAACGTCATTTGATTAATCATTGTTCTGATTTGAGCTGATATTGGTACGTGTAAATTCAAACATGTTTTTCATCTACATAATGCCATACTATACATACATATAGCCGTCGTAGACAAGTGGCAATCGCTTGGCATTCTATTTGGAGGTCTACTGTAAAAATTAATTCGTTCATTTCGAGTAGGTTAGTGGTCAACCCTAGTGTCGGAGTATTTACTACTAGCAGCGCCCCGCGGTTTTACCCGCGTTGTACCCGTTCCCGTAGGAATTTCGGGATGAAAAATAGCCTATAACCTTCCCGTTGAATGTGGCTATCTATTACAAAAAGAATTATTCAAATCTGTTCAGTAGTTTCTGAGATTAGCGCGTTTAAACAAACAAACAAACAAACAAACAAACAAACAAACAAACAAACAAACAAACAAACAAACAAACAAACAAAACAAACTCTTCAGCTTTATAATATTAGTATAGATTTAGATTGCTTAAAGTCTCCGAGACAGTTTTACGATTGGAACATACCGGGACCGACTGCTTATCGTGCCATGCGAAGCACGGTGGCGCTCAGATAGAAACGCCACCCATCCAAGTAGGGACGGAGCTGCACGTTGCTTAACAATCGCAATGAACTAACATGGCTTGGTCAAACTACGCCACGAGCGCTGTCAAAATGTATGGAATATATCAGACCCTGACGTGACTATCCCGTGACATTCCCTTGTCTACATTTTGATAGTAGAAATCCCACCATCATCTACTTGTTTTGGATTTTTGCATGGTTTTTCCTACTTATATGTTTTTATACTCTTCGTTTGGTTTAAATTACCATTTTATATATCTAGACTAGGCCATACAAAGCAATCATTATCATAATTAACCAAGCTAGACTCCAATAAATTTATTTACTGTTATCTCTTTATCATAGTAATTCATATCAAATAGGTTGCATGGATACAGTTTTTTGTCCACTTATACAAACAAATAAATCCTACTAATATTATAAATGCGAAAGTTTGTGAGGATGGATGTATGGATGTATGTTTGTTGCTCTTTCACGAAAAAACTACTGAACGGATTAGGATGAAACTTTACAGTAATATAGGTATACATCAGAATAACACATGGGATACATTTTATCCCGAAATTCCCGCGGGATCGGGTACAAAACGGGTAACACCGCGGGGCGCTGCTAGTATTATATAATTCGAACCACCTGCTAATATGATAATCTCGATCGAAGACATATATAATTTTTGTCTACTGTCCGATAGACATTACAACTGTTACTAAATAAAATTGGACAATAATTACAAAGACCGTTCAATTCGGACATCAAAAGAGCTCAAAAACTAGTTTAATTACGCTTAATTTCGATTTGAATACAAATTAAATAAGGGAGTGAGTTGCAATGTGGAATATCTAACTACTGTAATATTCAGTGGATGTAATGTCTGCTATTAACAGCTTGATAGCATGTGTTAAAGTGTACAATGTTAAGAAATACTAAGGTTACTTTGATTATAGGCAAGTTCATTTGTTACTTCGGCTACGTCTGCATCCGTAGACAAGCGGAAATCGTCTTGCATTTTTTTCTGTCTACTATTAAAATTAAAAAGAATGTAACGTAATTATAGCAACACCTAAAGGCCTCTGACAGCAGGGATAAATAAATAAATAAATATACCCGGACAAATTCACACACGGTTAATTAGACCCAAAGTAAGCTAAGTACTTATACATACACAAATACTTTATAAGAATAGATAATTGACACCCAGACGTCGTCGCCGACAACTATGTCTGTACATATTGTTGACTCCGGGCGGGAATCGAACCCGCAACCCCCGACACAGTAAGCGCTCTCACTGCCACTGGGCTTGTCAAAAAAGGGATGGCCACTAACCTACTCGAAATAAATTAATGAATAATAATTCCTACACATTTTGACAATAATCGATGGAATAGAATGCGATGCCATTGCCACTTGTCTAAAGGGCGACTTACAGACTAACCTAGACTATCATTAGTATGAACCGAACAACACAATAAAAGTGTAAAATTTCCAAAAAACAACCCGGATTTCCAGAAACAGTTACCAACATTAAAATCGATTAAATAATATAAATAAATACCCAATTAACGCCAAAACCTAAAAAACTATTGCTTAAACAACCAACATCCTTTTCGAAGTCGGCTAAACAATTACACGCGAATTCACGGCAATTATTTCGCCAAATATCACAATCAAGCTGTGTTTGTTGAGTTTTTTTGGTTGTTTGGATACCGCCTAAGAAGGCGTAACTTGGGGAGCCAATGTGTGATTGCCGATACTGGGTACAACCAGTGGCATAACGGTGGAATCCCCACCTGTGTTGAAGACATCTGTGCCGAACTGTACTTACCTCAATGTTTGAATTACCGTATTGACAAGCTTGGTCTGCACTATACTAATTTTATAAAGAGCAAGTTTTTGTCCTGCGCATCAAAATGTATGGGCGCAACTGCACTAAATCTGAAATCATTTAGGCTTGCGCCATCTATTGGGCCGTAGTGGAAACGGCCGGAACATACAGACCGACAGACAAAATTAAAAAAAAATGATATTTTGGTGTATGAACCGTATTTATGTATGTAGGTAAACGCGGTTCTTTTAATATTACAAACACACTCCAAATTTTATTTATATCTATACTTATATTATTATAAAGACGTAAGTTTTGTAAGTTTGTTTGTTTGTATGTTTGAAGTAATCTCAGGAAGTATCCAGTTCGATTTGAATAATATTTTTGTAATAGATAGCCACATTCAACGGGAAGGTTATAGGTTATTTTTCATCCCGAATTTTCCACGGGAACAGGCACAACGCGGGTAAAACTGCGGGGCGGTGCTAGTATAAGTATAGATGTAGAGTTTAATAGTGAATTCTGTTTGCGCCACGCGCATCTCCGAAAAGCCATTAATTTAATTGAACAGATGCAACTACGGTTATCTTCAACTCCAATTTAATTGAAATCATTGAAAAACCTATTTACTCTGTTTTGTATTGTTTTCCCGTGGGAATTTCGGGATAAATAGAAGCCTTTCACATTCATCTTGAATGTGACTCATGTATAAAATCAATTAAGATCAAAAACAATTTGTCAAATCTTACTGGTGTTTCGGATTTCCTATAATTTCCATTTGTTTGTACCGAATGTTAAATCTTTCCCAAAATTCCCATTGTAAAGGGTACGCTCCAATTGAAATTGCGGGAACAGCTAGTAAAATATCTATTGAAGCCGAAGCTATCTTAATCGAAAATATAGTGATGTTAACTCAATGCCTTATCACATTCAAACTTTTATAATACTTTCTCAAATTATGTCAAGATTTTTTTTCAAAAGTAATACCTAATCTGATAAAAGTATTGAAACGCTTAACAATTTCTTGGGCTACTGTACATCATATCTCAACCCACATCGATAAAATACCTCAAAGCTATCGAAACATATCATCTATACAAAAAAGTTAAATTAAAGTGTCTGTTTGTAATATTGAAATAACCGCTTTTTACTTAGTGCATATACTCTTAGTATATATACACACGATACATATATACCAAAACAATTTTTTTTTAAATGTATGTCTATCTGTCTGTCTGTTCCGGTTAACCTTGAAACGACTGGACCGATTCTGATGGTACTTTCACCGATGTAACAAGGAGTAACTTAGGCTACTTTTATTTCGGATTGTTGCGCTAGAACTACCACTAATGTTATCCCCAAATTCCCGCAGGAACGGATACGACGCGGGTAACACCGCGGGGCGTGACTAGTATCGCAATCATATCAAACCAATCATAAAATAACATCTGAATACTTCAATTACTGAAATATTAACACAATCAATTAAAAACCGACGTACGGTTGTTCAAAAATATGGATAAATTAATTGAACTCGGTGTGGGCACTTAATCCGTTATTTTTTACATATTATGGTCGAATCGGTAACGGCATCGTCCATAACAACTTGACTCGCTAACGGACGGTTTACATCACGCAATTCCGTAACATGACGGCAAAATGTAGATCATTTAATTCGGTATGATATCGTTAAGATACAGTTCTGATCTTTAATCTATAGCACGTTAAGCCGTCGGTCCCGGTTACTTTCTACGGATAGTAGTCGTTACACGTCAGAGGCCTTTAGCGGCTCAATAACTCTGACACCAGGATTGGTCTGGTTGACCATCCACTCGATGAAGAAGATCTATAGCTTCAATGAAGCTTTAATCTATAGCTTCTTATTTGGGCACGTTAAATGGTCGGTCCCGGTTGTATCAATCATCAGTAGCCTTTAGGCGGTCTAAAAACTCCGACACCGGGGTTGGTTACCTGAACCCTGGTTACCCTGGTTACCCTGGTTACTCGAACTTACTTTTTAATGTGATTTTACTAAAGAGTTCCTTTTTTGTTTGTTTGAACGCGTTTCTATAAGGAACTACCAGTTTGACTTGAATTATTTTGTTTGCATCAGATAGCTATTCAAGAAAAAGGTTATGGGCCGGTTTTATCCCCAAATTCCTACGGGAACGGATATAACCCGGGTAAACTCCGTGGCGCGATTAGTTAATGTAATACAATAGTTCCCATCCGTTTAATTCAATTTAAATAAATTAATAGATTATAATAATGAATATTAAAGTAATTAATAGAATAATGAGCTAACTACTTACGTAAGAGCTTAATTTCATTGAGAAAGCTGTTCGTTAAGCTATAAAGCTTAGAAAATAATCTGAAAGTTTCGTATACTCGTAATAGTCGGCCATTTCATCACATTTATACGCCTAATCCCTCACTGCACTGATATCTTCAGTGAGATGAGAGGCCGTTGTCCAACCGTTGGATATTACAGGTTAATAATATCAGATGTATGAGAGAACTTGAATTATTTCGGATTGCTGCGCCAGAGTCAATGTTTTTAAAATTAGACTGACTACCGTATCTATCTACACGTACAGTAGTATCAAATTAAAATAAAAATACATTTACCCAACCAATACCTAATCAAATTTGAAACATTTGCACATATTAATAGAGAAAGCTTTAAAAGTATTGTGCGGCTTTCTTCAAAGAGAATATTGAATAGAAAATACATATGGATAAACTTTATAGCCTATGCCTGTACTCTACCATAGAGTTTCAAATAATCTTTCAACTTTATATATCCTCTAAGAATCGCCAATAGAATCTTTCCGATGTCCGGTTTTGTGCATTGAAAGACACGAAAATGATATAAAACTTTATAGATGCACGCAACTATGTATGATTGTCCATCAACGCTTTTCAGATACGCCTTTCAGGCGTCACGATTTCACTATAAATATTTTTATTAGTATCTCTTCCTTGAACTTTGATTTTGTTTCCAATCTATATATATAAAAATCAAAGTCCTGACTGACTGATAATCAACGCACAGCCTCAACCACTACACCTAGAAACATGAAATTTGGCAGGAAGGTTCTTTAAATGACGTAAGTGCACACTAAGAAAGGATTTTCGAAAATTCCTACGGGAACGGGCTCAACGCGGGCAAAGCCGCGGGGCGCTGCTAGTGTAGTATAAAAACCAATGAATATAAGGTAAATATAAAATTAAAGAAATGGTATCCTGACTATGCTACCTATGTATTGCTCTAAAAAGGTTTAATATATTCAGAAGACGACCTTTATCCGATTTTGAAAAATAAGGCTTAACGTAAAATCCTAAGGAAAATATCACTACTTTAACAAGTATTAACATATTAGTTAGCAATAGTTTAACAGTATTTTAATCAAATAATCAACGCTAACAAAATACTTTAAATAAATCGTTAAATAACCATCAAACTGTTCCGATGTTTGTTTAAGTGGCAACACTAATGTGCGATCACGTTTATGGCAATATTTTATGGCTAGCAACCCAGCTAAGTATTATTTGTTACGCAAAATACTCATTTCATTTTCTCGGGAAAGCTTTAAGTATTTAATATTTATTACGTTTACTTTAGTAACAAGCTGCCAATGAGTGATGCCACACTTGCTAACACCGCACGGCACCGACCCGGCACGATACGATAGCTTCGTTTTTAATTTTTACCTATATGGACACGGCTTCCATAATGGATAAAAAAAAATCATATTGCCATACTTGATAATAATATTGCCATTATCACATATTTATAAATATTATGATACTTATTTTATCCATGGTAATTTGAGCTTGCATACATAAACTCACTGCAACTAACCAGCAATGCCGTGACGTATCGTGTCGTGTCGTGTCGTGTCGGTGATTGTGTAATTTCCCATTGGTATACAATAACGAAGAAAATGACAAATTCCTCCACGATTTTATCGACAACACCAACACGACGATGACCTAATTACAAACGAATTGACAACCACCAATCATAAGCTACATACACGAAGTGATGTACAGAAATCACGGTTACTTAAACCCATAGTAAAAGTTGATTGGAAGATCACGTTTTGTCACTAAACCGTATGAAAAGTATGTACTCGTATTACAATGTTTTGTTACACTTGTCTGGGTCAAAGGCCTGTTTAGACGGAGCAACAATCGCGCGACTATCGCGTCGAATACAGACATGGTTGTTGAAGGAAAATAAAAAGTCGCTGCGTCTTAACATAACGACAACTTTTACGATATGAACCAATTGTCAAATGTTGAAAGCGATAATTGCTGTGTCATAAAACGTGTGTTTGGTTTTTCGTATTGTATGATATCATTACATTAGAGAATACAAAAGTTAATTTAGTACTTTGTCATATTTATAATAGTCGGCGAAAGGTTCATCTTTTAGATCTCGATGAGTAAGTTCATTAAGAATTTAAGATCAAAATGTTTTAGCACTTATTTTTAGAGGTACTTAAGTTGTACTTAGTACAAACGTACTCACACGGTTTTTCTGCCTTAGTTCATAATGCAAGAAAGGTAATTTTTATTCAGTTGTATTACATTGAGGGCGATTTGTACAAGTACTTTTCAATCCATTAAGTACCTATATGTTTAGGAAACAAAATCTGTTCGTTCAGAATTGTATTTTATATTGCACAACATAGAGCATTATTTAAAACGGACGTCATTTGTTTTACATATTTAGGCGCTCAATAATCTACCCATAATTCTTTACTACTCCTATGCAATGAATGATATAGAATAAACGTTCACTTGTTTGCTAGACAAAAACATAACTAATCCTTACCACAGAATAAATAACAGTTCTTACGCAAATCATAATCCACTTTCTTATAATTTATGGCTGAAAACTCGGTTAAGAAACCAGATTAACCGCTTCATCGAACAAAGGGTACACCTTTTAGGTCCATTATTATATACAATGTTGATTTAACTGACGTTCATTGATGATACTTCGACAAGCCCGTTGGCACAGTGGCAGTGAGAGCGCTTACTGTGTCGGGGTTTGCGGGTTCGATTCCCGCCCGGAGTCAACAATATGTGCCGACATAGTTGTTGGTGATGATGACGTCTGGGTGTCAATTGTATATTCATGTAAAGTATTTATTGTGTATGTACGTATATGTAGTAGTATCAGTGAGTTAGATTCCATAATACAAGCTTAAAGCTTAGTTTGGGTCTAATAAACCGTGTGTGAATTGTCCGAGTATATTATTATATAGCAAAAAATAATATTAGAAGAGTGTGTCCCTGCAGTTGTAATCCATCACATTAAACATCTCCAAAGGGCCTCTACGAGTTGGATCTGTATTCCCGCGCATGCCTCTCAAAAAGACCGGGCTTGTCCCGTGACTCCGAGGAGAAACACTATATATGATTTTGCTCGATTTACATGCGACTAATTTTGAAGACATGCAGTAAGTTAAGATTCAGACTAACTTTGGATGCTGACTTAGTGAGTTAGTACCTACAGTAAAGTTATTCTGAACCTCTCTGAACTGTTATGAATGACTGTGACTATATCTATGTACATAATATAGCTGTTGCCACTATGAATGAGGTATTTTTTACGTAACCTCGCTGTCTCACTACTGGGCAAAGGTCTCCCCCAATTCTTTCCATTTATCTCTTTCCATAGCCAACTCCTTCCAATCCAATTTATAATGAGGTTTATCCAGCAAAATTCTAAGTTAGTTTTATACTTATGAGTTCAACGTATATAATCGCTGCATTATCCGACTAATATTATAAATGCGAAAGTTTGTGAGGATGGATGCATGTATGGATGGATGTATGGATGTATGTATGTTTGTTGCTCTTTCACACAAAAACTACTGAACGGATTTAGATGAAACTTTACAGTAACATAGGTCATACATCAGAATAACACATGGGATTCATTTTATCCCGAAATTCCCTCGGGAACGGGCACAACGCGGGTAACACCGCGGGGCGCTGCTAGTAATACATAATTGCATTAAAAACACCAAACAGTTTTGAAAAGTTAATGAGACGTACAGAGCCATCTCAATTGTATAATACAATAGCTTCATAGTATAAAACAAAGGCGCTTTCCGCTGCTGTCTGTCTGTCCCTATGTATGCTTAGATCTTTAAAACTACGCAACAGATGCGGTTTTGTAAATAGATAGAGTGATTCAATAGGAAGGTTTATATGTACAAAAACTCCCGAAATTCCCGCGGGAACGGGCACAACGCGGGTAAAACAGCGGAGCGCTGCTAGTTGAATATATTCTCTTCTCATTTGTTGTTATGTAAACATCTTCATGTGTATACTTCGTTGCCCTTTGCTAACCGTTGCGGTTTTTAATTTATACACCGTGGGAGCTTGTGATGCATAAAATCCCACAAGTAAGTATACATGAGTTAAATTAGAAGTTTAATGTTAGCGACCACTGCCGCGGTCAAAGATGGTTAGTTAAGACTTTTTTCCAATCGGGAAAACTATTTTTTTTATGAAACATATATTTTTCGCTCTGTTACTTGTTCATGGACCGACCTGCTATCTAAACTTATAATATAAAGCTGAAGTGTTAAAATTTCGTTTGTTTTATTAGCGCTCTTATCTCAGGAACTACTGGTCCGATTCCAATAATTCTTTTGTATTGGATCATTCAAGAGAAAGGTTAGAATGCATAGATTGGCTTTGAATTTCAGCCGGTTAAAATTGCGGTACACTGTTGAAGTTCCATCGCGCGTTGCGAAAGGGGGCTAGACGGAAAAAAATAAGACGAAAAGTTGTAACGACACTTTTTTCGTTAGAGAGAGACAGGCAGAGAAACATGCGCACGTGTCTCTGTCTGTCTCTTCGTTCTTCGTACTTCGTTCCATCCGGGTGTCCCTTGACACCTCTCAAGTATTTTTTTAAAATTCTTAGGAGAACGTGAACAACCCTTGTGAAACCGCGAGAAATTACTAGTTGACTTTAATTAAGTGGTCGACCGTCGACCGCATTATAAGATTATATAAGCTTCTGATTACACTATAAGTTATAAGGATTTTCACACCCCATTAAGTGTCTTTATCTACCTAAGCTTGTATGAATATAGCGTCAGCCATAATAGTAAAGATAGATAATATATAGTTTTATCTACGTTGTGCCCGTTCCCGTGGGAGTTTCGGGATGATAAATTAGCCTGTAACCTTCCCGTTTAATGCTGCCATACCATACATATCCATACAAATCCATTTCAAAAAGAAATGTTCAAACTAGATGGGTAATTTAATAGATAGCCGTGTTAAAAAGAACCAAAAAATACCACCAAATTGAGAACCTCCCCCTTAGGCGTTTGAAGTCGGTTAAAAAACAAACTCTTCAGCTTTATTATATGAGTCTTTAGAAATTTGCCAATAGACAAAAATGGGCAAGTCCATTTTATCATTATCATGAAAGTCACTTTACATTGCCCTTAACAAACACTTCACAAATAACTGTTTAATGAAATATCTAAGTGCTTATTAATATCTCGTTCGAAGTCGGAAGAAGCTTGTAATAATTGTGAGCACTTCTGAGCAATAATACGTCACGCCCGAGCTCAAACCAGCCTACCATAACGCCTCCATCATATACCACATAACTGGTAGCTAATTGTACTAAAGTAACCCTTATTGCTACGTAATAAGAACGACAAAAAGCAACGCTGCTAAAGATAATTGCTCTAAGTGAATGAACTATAGTCTCATAATTTAATATTTGTATGACTACGAGTTAATTTATTCGTTACTTTTTGTGTTGTATAGGAAGGGTTAATGAATAAAGAAACACTACTGAGATGATGCATATTGGTATGTAATAATTTACAGGGCAAATACCTTTTAATAGCTTAGAGTGAAGCACCTTTTTACGGTGAAGCAGTTAAAATTACATCTCCTAAATTCTGTCTTCATACATAGTAACTAACTTTAGATAATGTTAAGGAATAAAATTCAGTTTATTTTATGCAATTTAACTATGAGTAGCATATGATAATAAATGAATTTATAGAACTCTAGGTAAATTAACAAACTGGGAATCGAGAACAAAGGATAACAAAGGATAGTATTTAACCTAGTAATAGTTTTTGTCTATAATTTCCCACTGCTGGCCAAAAACCTCTTCTCATGCCAATGAAAATATAAAGTGAGAAAGATAACGTAATTACTTTCTAACCAATGTTAAAATTAGACTAAAACTGTGTGCTTCTTTACACCCTGATCAATAAGTATGTTATACCGTTAAAAACACTTCGCATTTATAATATAGTATTGGGTTATGTATTCCATTCATTTACTTCACTACATAGTATAAAACAAAGTCGCTTTCCGCTGTCTATCTGTCCCTATTTATGCTTAGATCTTTAAAACTACGCAACAGTTTGCGACGCAGTTTTTTTGAATAGATAGAGCGATTCAAGAGGTAGGTAAAACCGCGGGGCGCTGCTACTATATGATAATATTTGAATCAGTACCAAAAATAAAGTAAGTACTTAATGAGTAACTTAACAAATAAAGGCCCAGTAATCAATAAACCTAATGACTTCATCACACAAAAACTTGAAAAGCATCATAATTGAAAAATACGAAAATCTCCTTCTATTTTCTTTAGGTTACCGTTCGGTAATCACTCTTTATTGATTTACATAGGCCCAGGTACTAACTACTCAATAAACATCATCAAAAACCACTTTTTTAAGTAAACGAGTTATTTTAAGTTATGTTTTTTTAATTTACTTAATGAATAAAGCTTGCTGCGCACTATGCGGACGCCTGTTAGTATAAATCAACTCATAGAAAAGCTCTAATATCGCGCTGCACTTAAAATTAAATCTCCGTATTATTTAATCCGTAAAACTGTTTCTATCGAGTAATATTAAATGCTTTTAATCTATACTAATATAATGCAGATTTTTTGTTTGTTTGAACGCGCTAATCTTAAATCTACCAATCTGATATGAATAATTATTTTTGTACAGGATAACCACATACAACGGGAAGGTTATACCTAAGCTTTTTCATCCCAAAATCCATGCGGGAACAGGCACAACGCGAGTAAAACCGCAGAGCGATGCTAGTTGATAAAAAATACCTCTAATCACGACCGAGTCTCCTGTTTATATGTTAAACGAACTAGCCTTAGGAACATATCGTTATTCGAACCGTTCATACCGAGCTTTAAAGTTCGGCTTTACGAGTTAAACAATACACGACTAGATTTCGGGTCGGCGCAAATAATACGTCTATAATGAATAACGCCTCATTTGAAAAGTGCGCCACTATTTTATTTAGTTCCTCGAACCACAGACAATGTAAACACGTGTCACAATGCCGCAATGTTTATTCAAAAGTTGCAAAAATAATGGCCGGAAAAACCATTTAACTTCGAGGTTGAACTTCGAACTACATATTTTAAATGTTTTTTGTCAGTTCGGTAGTAAACTGACACACGTCATTCACGCGGACAGTATTTAGCTTTGATTTTGTACGTGACCCGATAACTAGTTGTGTATTGTTGATCGAAGGTTAAGATGGCGTGAAAATTGTGTGTCCAAGTCACAGGTCATGACTGAACAAACATATTTGGGTTTGAATATGGATTCACAAATAGACGTACATAGGTATAATACTCTATATTAAGAGCTTGTTAATATATGACTGGTTGTGCTTCTTGGGTGGGAATAACTCCCACCCTTCTTGGGTGGGAGTTAAGTACTTTTGGATGAAACAATCTGAACAAACTCTAATACTAGACACTAGAACAAGTAAACTAGATTGGTATGTTACTCCCGTACTCAGAGACGTCAAATGCATCCTTAGTAGATATTTAACGAGTGATTCTGACATGTAATGTATTTGAATTTACGTCAGTTAGTTAAGTGTCGATTTAAATACGTCTCTGAGTGACGCAGTAAGATCTGTTTCTTCTTAATCTAAATTCTAAACCAATATGATCGATTTAGTAACTGTTTCTTTAAATACAGGAAAAAGGTTTAGTGAAGGAGTAAAAATGGCATTAAATCATTTGATATATTTTTGGTAGCCCAAATGGTTTTTAATATAAAAGTTGTAGGGATCTAAGCTTCCAGGCTTTATTCTGGAACCTTTTTAAACTATAGCGATCGACCGGCAGTTTAGATTTGTTGTGTATCCGCTGCTAGCGGCCATATTGTTTAAAAAATGGCTTAGATATGTTCTGTACCGTACAGCTATTTTCATCTCATTATTTTTTATTTGTATAGCAATAGGTACAGAAATAATTTTATCACTAATAAACCCGGAACTAAATTCCAATATTAACAGCTAAACACACAATATTTTATTGCACAACTAAAAGAAAGAAATCGTACATGATTGGCAAACACATAAAATAAAATAACATAGATAGGTATAATAAATTAAAAACTTTGTAATATGAAGCACTATTTACCTTAAATAAATAGCATACCTAGATACAAAATATAGATGATGGATGATGTATGTGTAATGGTTACAATATACATACTATTGCAAAGGGAGATGTAATATTGTTTGTACGTTCGGGATAATAATATTTTTTTTCATTTTTTTATCCCGAAATTCCCTGAGCATAATGCGGTTGAAACCGCGGGGACAGCTAGTATAAAATACACATCTATACTAATATTATAAAGCTGAAGAGTTTGTTTTGTTTGTTTGTTTGTTTGTTTGTTTGTTTGTTTGTTTGTTTGTTTAAACGCGCTAATCTCAGAAACTACTGAACCGATTTGAATAATTCTTTCACTGTTAGATAGTCTATTTATCGAGGAAGGCTATAGGCTACATTTTATCCCGAAATTCCCACGGGAACGGGCACAACGCGGGTAAAACCGCGGGGCGCTGCTATTTAAAATAAGTGTTTTATACAACACTATTTCATAAATTATTGTTCTTAAGCTAGCCTTGTTCTTAAATTTAAGCGAACACTACTCATTTTGAATTGAAACTACGTTTACGGATACACTTCGCTTTTATTTAACACTAGCAGCGCCCCCGGTTTTACCCGCGTTGTGCCTGTTCCTGTGGGAATTTCGGAATAAAAAATAGCCTATAACCTTCCCGTTGAATGTGGCTATCCATTGCAAAAATAATTATTCAAATCGGGCTGGTAGTTCCCGAGATTAGCTCGAACATTCAAACAAACAAACAAACTTACAAATTTTACCTCTTTATAATATTGGTATAGATTTCTGTGACCACGGTTCCTGTAAAGGGGCCGAAACGTTGATTAAAACCTAATATTAAAGTGAAGTGTATCAGTAAACGTAGTTTTAAGGCAAAAATCATTTTAATATTTTATAAATGTATATGTTAAAATTATTTCAGGTACAGAAACGTTACCTGTAGAGATGGGGTTATAAGGTAAGAGTTATTATTTACTCGTTGATAAAAAATATGTTTAATTTACCTTGGATACGCCGTAGTTTTTACTCAACTTATCTACCTATTATAGATTAGGGGTGAATTGCTTTAAACGGTTGATCATCGTAACATACGATCGTTAAAAAGTTTGATTGTTTCCGCTGTTAAATACTCGTACCAAACGTTGTTTTATAACTTAAATGACAGTCTGTTATAGTTATTCGGGTTTTCCGTAGAAACCCACGATTTTTAGTATCTAACGTCACTGACACTGACATTTTGTATTAACGTTTACTGGTGTGTGAGCGTAAGCTGAAGAAACCCTAGGTTAGGTTCAGTTAGGTAATTCCTATGAATATAATATCCATATACTTTAAATCTCAAGTAAAACTATTGTCATGTCATTTAACACCCCTCTTAGCGTATTATAATCACAGCTTACTTACTTCATCCGACTGTGACTGCGACAAGTCGCAAGTGTCGCAGCGATTATATCGCCTGTCGCGCGACCAGTGTTGCATGGTAAATCCTCAACACACTCTGATACCTTACTCTGCTATTTGTATCAAGTTAATTGAAAATGATAGTTTAATCTATCGCCTTTGTAAGTTTATTTATATTAGCCTTTGGAATGTAGCTTTTGCTGCACTGCTCTGTTCTTTTCTGAGAGTTAAAATGTGAAGTTAAAGGACCCACTTTAGCTATCAAATGGTTTGTCCTTTTCCAATATACGCTATTTGCCAAAGAGTGAAAGGGACAAAACAATTTAAAACAGTGTATATGTTTTTGTCTACACTAATATTATAAAGAGGAAAACTTTGTTTCGTTGTAACGAATAGGCTCAAAAACTGCTGGACCGTTTTTAAAAATTCATTTACCATTCGAAAGCTACGTTATCCACGAGTAACATAGGCTATTTTTATCCCTAGATTCCCACAGGAATGGACACAACGCGGGTAAAACCGCGGGCGCTGCTAGTTTATGAATAAGGTGGAAAGTGTTTGTTTGAACGCGCTAATTTCAGCAACTACCCATTTGAATAATTCTTTTTGTGAAATCAACGGAAAGGTTATGGGCCATTTCATCCCGAAACACAGTGAACAAACAAAACGCTGGTATAACCACGGAGCGCTGTTAGTTTTATATAAAGCTATTGTCATTTCCTCCTCAACAAACCAAACATTATAAAACAATCACACTATAATACTTAAACCTATCCAATCTTAGGTCTAGCCATAGCTCACCCAGATGCCCTAACGTCGCCTCTAGCCTATAAATTACAAGTCTAGTTGCAGGATGTCCCATAACAGATGGTTATTCGTTTGTAAGTCGGACAATGGTTATTGAGAAGAGTGAAACCTCCTTTATATAGCTTTCTCTTAAGTTTTATAACGTACTAGCATCTCCCGGTGGATTTACCTGCGTGGTGTCCTTTCCTATGGGAATTTCGGGATGAAAAATAGCCCGCAATCTTTCCGCTGAATCTGGCTATACATTACTCAAAAAATAAATCAGATTGGTCGTTTCTGAGATAGCGTGTTCAGACAAATATTATATTAGGATAGATTTTGTGCAATTATAGGAATACCTGTTATAGGCCTTATTCATAAATAGCAGCATTTTAGTTATCAAATGGTTTGTCCCTTTCTGACAAACGCTATTTTCCAAAGAGCAAAAGAGACAAAACAGTGTTTTAGTTAGAGAGCCTTTATGAATAAGGCAGTTATACTTTAGAGTGGGTGTAATATTATAGAATACCTATTTGTATTCATATGTTTTACTGATGCCTATTTATTCCTATTCTTTAAGTAGATACCTACTTTTTTAAAAGAGTTTAAGGTTTGATGAGCAACTGTTTTCAAAAAGTTTTTACTTAAGATTAATACCAATAAAACTAAAATACTCATATCCTCAAAACATATAATAAACCCACAAGAAACTTTAGTAATAAATAACAAAAATATTGAAATAGTAAATAAATTCATGTATCTGGGTAGTTACATCACATCAGACTCCAGATGTACCTTAGATATCAAAACCAGGATAGCAATAGCAAAGCAGGCTTTTCACAATAAAAAATATCTACTTTCTTCCAAAATGTCTAGAAAGGTAAAGAAAATGTTTATAAAATCATATATTTGGAGTATAGCTTTGTATGGATGTGAGATGTGGACGATGACTCAACGGGATAGGGAGAGGTTGGAAGCGTTTGAGATGTGGTGTTGGCGTAGGATGGAAAGGATTAGTTGGACGGAGAGGGTGACAAATGAAGAAGTATTAGAATTGGTGAGAGAGAGTAGAACACTACTTGAGATAATAGAAAATAGGAGAGGGAAGATGATAGGACATCTCATACGACATGACAGATTCATAAATAATATCATGGAAGGTAAAGTTGAAGGAAAGCGAGGTAGGGGAAGGCCTAGAATCAGTTACATGAGTCAGATTAAAGAAAAAGTGTCTGTCATGTCTTATAGAGATGTGAAGGAACTTGCACTGAATAGGAATAGATGGAGAAGTCTGCATCGGACTCACCGACAAGAGCCTTGCTCTTAAATTTATGATGATGAGCAACTGAGTGTTGTAACCTAATTCTAGCCCAAAGTTTCAAAAATATTAAAATTTGAAAAATTGCTTTTTACGTAAAGATTTTCAATTAAGGGGTCTTAATAAGAAAATACCTGTAAGATATTAAAGTCCCTTATTTATAATCCCTAGTGTCAAACATGCAAGCTTGACATCTTAGAAAAGTAATTAACATAGACTCGTCGTATCTATTGTCTACTATTGTCTATGCATTAATGTCAAGTGTCAGTGTCAAGGTATTATGCTTTCTAATCTTAATACTACAGCCTTTGAACAATAAGTATTGTAGTACAGATCTATACTAATATTATAAAGCTGAAGAGTTTGTTTTGTTTGTTTGTTTGTTTGTTTGTTTGTTTGTTTAAACGCGCTAATCTCAGAAACTACTGAACCGATTTGAATAATTCTTTTTGTAATGGATAGCCACATTCAACGGGAAGGTTATAGGCTATTTTTCATCCCGGAATTCCCACGGGAACGGGCACAATGCGGGTAAAACCGCGGGGCGCTGCTAGTGAGAAGATAATCTTAAAGTTAATTTGGGGTGATCAAACATAATACATAATAATCTATACTAATATTATAAAGCTGAAGAGTTTGTTTTGTTTGTTTGTTTAAACGCGCTAATCTCAGAAACTACTGAACCGATTTGAATAATTCTTTCACTGTTAGATAGTCTATTTATCGAGGAAGGCTATAGGCTACATTTTATCCCGAAATTCCCACGGGAACGGGCACAACGCGGGTAAAACCGCGGGGCGCTGCTAGTTAGTTATATTAGCTAAGAAGTGATAGATATATAAGCACGTTATATATGTTTGTTCAAAAACAGAGTGAATAAATGGATAATGCCACTATCGATCACCCATCCAGATAGAGTTTGAAATGAACGTAGCTTAACATTTATGATAAAATAACTTTTTTATAGTTTAACTAATTCTAATCCGTTTTACACTACTGATATTTTCGGTGAAATGCCTTTGCCCAACAGCGGGAAAATACAAGCTTATACTTTATTTAAATAATTTAAACTGAAAAAATATATTTTTTCTTTGTTTTTTGTACTATTGTACCCACTTTATTTGTCGTATTCAGTAAGATAAAGATAAACTCTGAATTTAAGAAAAACCTATAGTAATCTAAATCACGCTACCTACCTAAGTACTGTCAACAAAGTTTAAGCCTAACAGAAACCATGAAAACAATAATTATGGTAAGGTACTTAATGTCTTTAAAACATGAAACAAAATATACGACATCTATTATCTATTAAAGCAAATTACTTTCAAACAAGCCGTTATCCAGCTATAAAGTATGTAATATGGCTCATTACTTTATTGTAGTTAAATAAGTACTCCTATTAGTATAGTAAGTAAAATTGGTCGACGACCATTTTATACGAAAATTAATACCGAGCTACTACGACAATCCTTTACACTGTTTTTGATAATTTTCGAAATTTATTTATTTATTTATTAGACACTACAACAATATAATCACTTTGCACTTACAATTAACTTATAAATAATGTATGTTCTGAGTGACATATCTTTACAGTAGCGTACAACATTCTATGCTTTACAAATCAAACTAACAAAAGAAAAAAACTGAATAAACATTAAAAAAGTAAACAGATAAAATTAAATTACTTAGAAAAAAAAGATATAAAACGAACTTAGTATAAACTATGGGTACTAGAGGAACATAACAATAACAAATTAAATAAGTACTTATACTTATAACATTTACTTACTTATTAAAATGAGATCAAGAGTGCTCGCAGCACTCTTTAGCTATGCGCCTGAACTGGTTGAAGGAATTGTGGAAGATGTCAACGTGCTGGTTATTAATTAGCAGTTTGCTATAAGATTTATAAAATCGATTGAGAGGAGAGAATTTACCTAGGTTGGTTCTATGAGATTGTGCTGTAAATGGTGAGGTGATGCGGGAGCGTGGCAAGTTAAGCGGTACTTTAATGTTTATTTGACTCAACAGCTGAGGAGCGTCGAAAATACCTTTTACTATTTTATATAAAGTTAGGTTTTCGTGAATTTGTCGACGCTTAGATAAAGATTCTATTTTAAAGTGAGAGAGACGGGTGGGGTAATTTGCACGATAAGGGCACTGGTAATCTTTGAAGGCTAAGAATTTCGTGAATTTACCTTGAACTTTTTCGAGTCTGTTAATATTAACGTTGTAATGAGGATTCCATATGACTGACCCGTACTCTAATAAACTGCGAATATATGCATTATACAGACTAATATATGTGGAAGATTTCTTAAAGTTACCACAGACTCTCTTGATGAAACCGGACAACTTGAACGCTTTTGTTACCATATTATTGATATGAGGTTTAAAGGTAAGAGAACTGTCAAGTGTTATACCCAGATCGCGGATTTGGTCCACCTCTTGAAGCTCGATGTCGCCAATAGTGTATTTGGGTGAAAGTTTCAGTCTTTTTCTTGTAAAGTTAATACTGAAGCATTTCTCGATGCTCAGGCTCATTCTGTTTAGGTCACACCAAGTTTTTATAGAATTTAAGTCAAGTTGGAGGAGAGCTATATCGTTGGGGGATGAGATTTCTCTGTAAATCTTTAGATCGTCAGCAAAAAGAAGATACTTACTATAAAGGATACAAGATGTTATATCGTTAATAAAGAGCAAAAACAGAATGGGCCCGAGATGCGAACCTTGTGGTACCCCCGTAGTTGCATTAAAAGTGAATGATGTGTATCCGTTAACTATAACTTTCATTATACGATCTGTGAGGTAAGACTTGAACCATAACAGAAGTCTACCATGTATTCCATAATGTTTTAATTTATATAATAAAATTTCATGAACTACTTTGTCGAATGCGCTTTTGAAATCAGTATAAATAGAATGCATTTGCGAACCTGAATCTAGAATCTGTGTTAAATCTGTAATATAAAGAAGAAGATTTGTAATAGTAGACCTATTTTTACAAAAACCATGTTGACTATGAGACAGAATATTCTTAATATGCGATACAAATTCGGGAAATACTATTAGTTCAAAAATTTTAGAGAATATATTTAATATGGATACAGGTCGATAATTTTTTATATTATTCTTATCGCCCTTTTTGTAAATAGGAACTATGTTAGCAGATTTCCAAGCGGATGGAAATACAGATGTTTGAAATGATGTTTCAAATATTAACTTAAGAGGCAATGTTAAATTTTTCTGAGTTTTCTTTATAAATATTGGTGGAATTCCGTCCGGACCCGCGCCTTTACTAATGTCTATGGATTTGATAATATTATAAATAGACTGTTCATTAACTGTTATATGGGATAGTAATTGTTGGGAAAAAGCAGAGTCAAATACTTTCATGTCGGTAGGTGGGTCCAAATCATGGGAATAAATAGATGAGAAATGTGTAGCAAAAGCATTACTGATATCATCGCCGGTGCTTGCCGTCAATGTGTCAAGTTTCATTTCCGTAGGTATATCGGAACTTCCAGATCGTTGTTGCTTTACATATGACCATATTTTTTTGGGATCCTTTCGCATTCTACCTTCTACATCATTCATATAATTTGCATAACATGATGACATATATTTTTCAGCACGTTTATTTAAATCTTTGAGAATATATTCATCTCTGGGGTTCTCATATTTTTTATAGTTAAGTCTCACTTTCTCTTTTTCACAAATCATTTTTATCAGAATTTTATTATACCATGGAGGGTGTTTAAAACTACGGCGTTTTGTCTTTGGAATAATCTCATCAATAATACGATACAAGATACTATAAAATTTTGAAACCATAGCGTTAACATCATCACAATTACCTAATTCAAAAGACCAATCAATTTCTCTTAATCTAGCATTTACAAGGTTATAATTAGCTTTTCTAAAATTATGTGTCGCAAACATTTTAGGCTTTATGGTTTTATCAGTGTTTTTGAAACCAATGTCAATGTCTAGAGCTGGATGATGTGCATCAATTACAGATAAAGGGTCAGAACTTTCTATAATACTAATATCAGGGAAATTTGCTAATACCAAGTCCAGACATCGGTCATTTAGGTTTTTTATATGATTGAATTGCAATAAATTATTCAGTGACATATGATCCACGAGAGCATGACCAAGGCTATTATCGTAATTAGATGGTACTATTGTGTTATTATTCAAATCTTTATTCCATAACATAAAACCCAAATTGAAATCACCTAATATGAGAGTATCAATAGGATTGGATTGCATTACAAGACTTACATTATCTAAAAATGACTCTAACTTATCAACTAGAATAGGCGGTGGAAGATACACAGCACAAATTTGAAACGAGATCACATTATCACCATCCTTAACCTTGACCGAAACCCAAATGTCCTCAGCTGAGCTTTCATAGTGTTCGATTCTTCTAGAGTGGATGGACTTGCGAACAGCAATGAGTACACCTCCACCTTTTGCACGAGAAGACGCAGTGGATTGACGATCTCTTCTATAAATATTATAGTTAGCATCAAGAACTTCATGATCATAGACAGTATCGTCAAGCCATGTCTCCGTAATGACAATGATGTCGTAGCTATTCCGCGAACATGCAAGATTTATGTGATTAAGTTTTGTTTTCATTCCTCTGATATTTTGATAATAGACTGTGAATTTTGATGGAAAAATCTACGGTATTGTATTAGTGGAATATCAAAAGTTAAATTCAC
This sequence comes from Cyclophora punctaria, assembly GCA_951394245.1. Classification (NCBI taxonomy): domain Eukaryota; kingdom Metazoa; phylum Arthropoda; class Insecta; order Lepidoptera; family Geometridae; genus Cyclophora; species Cyclophora punctaria. Next base: position 4,167,370 of record OX596183.1, read on the forward strand.
AAATTGTTGAGAGAATTATAGCATGTGATTTGCTTCGGAGATGAATTGTCGTCTTTTCTCACAAAGATGCGTCCATTGCGAACCCACACATACTTGTACTTATGCTCGCGTGCTGCCGCCCTAGTTTGAGCATGAAGAGTCTTGTTTGCAGGTGATAAATGCTCCGAGACAAACACTGCTGCCTTGCTTCCGCCAAAACCTAAGTGTGTAACATTAAGTTTATCATTGGCATTATTCCTATTGTACTTCTTAGTAGCTGCAATGACTTCGTCTCTAACACGGGTATTGGGCAGTTTTACTATAATGGAACGCGGTAAATTGCTGGTTTCATTCATCTTCCTCACACGGGAACAAGACACGACATCTGCATCTTGCAATGGGCGAGAAATGACCGTGCACAGCTGTTTCGTTATAGTCACTATATTTTCGTTCTTGTTCTCAGGAATTCCGTTTATTTCTATGTTAGTAGAACGAGAGTGTTGCTCGATCAAGTTCAGTCTAGTATTGAGATCATCCACTTTTTTGGAAAGCTGGTTATTCTCCTTGGACAGTTGCTTCACAGAGTCATTGGCCACCTTCAGCTCGGCTTGTATGCGGTCGTAGTCTGCGCTAATGAATTCGATGCAGGATTTTAGGTCGCTGAATTTAGCTAGATCACCTCGAATAGCAGCCAATTCTTTAGAAACCACCGATTCTATAGAAGATTTTATGTTTTCCACAATAGCTGATCTAATTTCTGACTGGATAAGTCTCAAAAGTTCGGGATTTATGTAAGAAGTAGACGGTTCACTCGCAGTAGATGCTTGTTCGGTTTCGCTAGTCTTGTCAACCCTGGTATGACCCGGTCTAATCGGCGTGTCGGCATTAACTCTTCTACGTTGAGAGGTACTACATTGGGGACAACACCAACAGTCCTTATCGTCTTTTGTCATGGTTTTGAATCGCGTAGATTGGACATTGGCACATTCTATATCGTAGACCGCTTTACAAGATGGACACGTGAGAAACTGCTTATTTGTTATTGCTTTAAGACATCCGTTGCATGTTTGTTTCGGCGCCATGATCGAATTGTAATTCTACCAAATTGGTAGATTTTTTCAACATACGGCAACACTATATTATTTTTGTGTGAAACGGAACGCACTTGTTGTTATTATGTTGGTATACTTGTAACTTGTGACTATGTTCGTAGTGGTAAAGATATATTTGAGGTTATGTTGTGAATATGAAAAATTGGTTTAAAATAGTACAAGAACTCAATTAACTGAATATTTCAGTAGCACAATGTGTGAAATGTTGTATCAGGTATATTTTGAACACTATTGTAGTTTCTGAAGTACACTATTATCACTGAAATCACTTAAATTACGAGCACCGGTATTTTGTTAGTTTGACGTAACGTTAAAAATTTTTCTTAGTTTAGGCATAGAGTTAGTCTAAAATTTGAAGAAACACAAGTTTATCTAGATATCCCCGCAGAAACGACCACAATACGGGTAAAAACCTCATGGTCACGTGCATTAAAAATGCAAGAACCTAAAAAAAATATTGTCTGATATTGGTCATTCGCCAACTTTTCTGACAGTAAGATAACTAACGGCCGGTCCCAATATGCGATCTCAATCCATTTTTACCAATCTGCGATTGAAATTTCAATCCATTTGTTACAAAAAGTGTTTCAATAACCAAACTACAGATTGCAATGTCAATCCAATAATGCGATCTATCCGTCGGAGGGCACCAATCGATTTTTAACGGTTTTCGGATCGGCCTCTGTTCAGAAATGACAGTTGTTGGGTTTCAATAACAAATCTTTGGATTTTGACAAATCCTTTTTCGTCTATCTACGATCCATTTTGGCAATCCTTGATAATTGATGGATTAAGCGCAATCTTTCGAAATAAAAACTGTGATTAAAGGCATTTCTTATAGTAATTTTAGATAAAACATCCTAAAATAATAAAAAATGTCTACAACAATAGTTTCTAGTGATAGTGACAGTGATTTGGAAGTCTTGGAACTTCTTTCAGACTGGGATACTGATGAAAACGAAGGTCCATCAGCACCACGACGATATTGTCGTATTAACCATATACAGTGCCTAACGGATGCTGAATTCACATTCAGATTTAGATTAAACAAAGCTGCGGTAGAACTGCTTCTGTTAGAAATATTACCACATCTTAAAGTCACATCAAAACGGTAAGTAAACAATGGCCAAGCTACTGATAGCTAAAGCTGCAGAGTGTAAAAACATTGCGAGAGGTGTAGGAAAGCATGAACATTAATCAATCATCTTATTATTTACAGAAATAATGGAGTTGCACCGCTTCACCAGCTTCTCTTGACGCTCAGATTTTATGCATTGGGTTCAATGCTGATTTCTGTACCGGATTTTGTAGGAGTGTCAAAATCTTCTGCCAGCAGAATAGTGCAAAATGTTTCTGAAGCTATAGCCATGCTTTACAACTAATATGTTGTAATGCACCTAAATAGTGTAGATAAGTTTTACCAATACGGTCAATTTCCACGTGTACTAGGTGCAATTGACTGCACCCACATACGCATACAGTCTCCAAGTAACTCAAGGCTAATAATCAAATCATTTTATTATTTTGGCATAGACTTATGTACTTTTAACATTATTTTTCAGATCAAACTATTGGTGAAGAGTTTAGAAATCGAAAGGGTTACTTTTCATTGAATGTCCAAGCTGTCTGTGATGCTGATTTAAAACTGATGAATGATGTGGCTCGGTGGCCTGGCTCTGCACATGATGCTACTATATTTAATAATTCAGTTTTAAGTGTAATTTTTCAGTTATCTAGTTGAGTTTTACGTTAAGTTACTTTTGTTTGTTTAATTTCTAAAATAAAAGATAATTAATATTAGTAACATGTATTATTGTGTGCCCACCCAAACAATAGGTAGTTTATTGAATTCTAAAGTATAAAGCATGTATAAAGTAGTAAGATGTGTAATGTGCATTCTCAAAAATGTGCATAAGCCATGATGGTTATAAATAGACATAATAATTTTATCCCTGATTTTACAACGACTGATGTAAAAAATGTTATGGGAGTTTCTTAATCGAGAAAAGCTTTTACAGATTGTAACTTTCACATTTATTATAAACCTTGCCGATCCAACAGGAACCATCAATTTTCATTGAAATCTGTTCAGAAATAAAACATAAAACTCAATAATAGTTACAACAAAAATTTATTACACAAACAAGTTACAACATAAATTTAATACACAAGAAAGCCACATAAAACATTTAGAATATCTTGCTGGGGTTTATGCACTGCACTTTCCATGGTAATTAATTATTTTAGGTAGTTTTCTTTTCGATTTTAAACAAATAACTTGAAAATAAAAAATGACATGACTGACACTGATACGTCTCTCAAACAGTTCAGATTACGTTCCGTTCTTAGCATATTGGGATCGAGCGTATCTCTCGGTTTTGCGCTGGTGACTACATTTAATTTGAAATTTGTCAAAAGTCGTATTAGTTTTGTGTATAAAACGTATATTTTTTTATAATTGTTGTAAAAATGACTACGTCAAAGCCCAAAAGTTAGCATAACGATCTAAATTATTTATTATGCCTATAACGCATTAAACATGAAGACTGCTTAAAATGGAACGTACGGGAGGGAAGGATCAACCGCCAATCCAATCTGAAAATCGATTGACGTTTGCTATCCGTTGTTATTGGGATGTAGATTCAGACCGATCGGAAGATCGCATTCTATCTTGGATTGAGCCGATCTCCCGATAGAAGATTCGATATTGGGATCCGCCGTAAGTAACTTTAAACAGTTAGATTGGCAATAAATCAATCGCTATTTACCTCTCGGGAACATTATTGCGTAAGGTAGTATGGCGTAATAATGAATATTGCAGTAGCTTAGGCAGCATTTTGGAGATACCTATTTCAAACAAGGCTTGGGAACATTAAGATCAATTTTTTTGTTCAAACGGGAACTTACGTACGACGGAGGTTACCGTTGAGTGCCCCTCAACACGTATGAACAAATAATAATGATATTAACGTACGTTTCAATGAATAGTAAAATATTATGATAAAAAAATCAAATTGACTCAACTATTATGGTGACCTAAAACAATCAATATCGTATACCCTGTTACAAAAGTAGGCAAAGGCCTCTTTGACCAGCAAAAAAATCTTTCACTGAAGTACCTAATCAGTATCAGTCGTGTGAAAATCGATAGAGTTCACCAACGGTAACAAAGTGTAGTGTAAGTGTGTTAAGTTACTTTTGTTTGTTTAATTTCTAAAATAAAAGATAATTAATATTAGTAACATGTATTATTGTGTGCCCACCCAAACAATAGGTAGTTTATTGAATTCTAAAGTATAAAGTAGTAAGATGTGTAATGTGCATTCTCAAAAATGTGCATAAGCCATGATGGTTATAAATAGACATAATAATTTTATCCCTGATTTTACAACGACTGATGTAAAAAATGTCATGGGAGTTTCTTAATCGAGAAAAGCTTTTACAGATTGTAACTTTCACATTTATTATAAACCTTGCCGATCCAACAGGAACCATCAATTTTCATTGAAATCTGTTCAGAAATAAAACATAAAACTCAATAATAGTTACAACAAAAATTTATTACACAAACAAGTTACAACATAAATTTAATACACAAGAAAGCCACATAAAACATTTAGAATATCTTGCTGGGGTATATGCACTGCACTTTCCATGGTAATTAATTATTTTAGGTAGTTTTCTTTTCGATTATAAACAAATAACTTGAAAATAAAAAATTACATGACTGACACTGATACGTCTGTCAAACAGTTCAGATTACGTTCCGTTCTTAGCATTTGGGATCGAGCGTATCTCTCGGTTTTGCGCTGGTGACTACATTTAATTTGAAATTTGTCAAAAGTCGTATTAGTTTTGTGTATAAAACGTATATTTTTTTATAATTGTTGTAAAAATGACTACGTCAAAGCCCAAAAGTTAGCATAACGATCTAAATTATTTATTATGCCTATAACGCATTAAACATGAAGACTGCTTAAAATGGAACGTACGGGAGGGAAGGATCAACCGCCAATCCAATCTGAAAATCGATTGACGTTTGCTATCCGTTGTTATTGGGATGTAGATTCAGACCGATCGGAAGATCGCATTCTATCTTGGATTGAGCCGATCTCCCGATAGAAGATTCGATATTGGGATCCGCCGTAAGAGACAAGTCTCTACCTACTATAGATAGGTGTTTGGTAAAATGAACTCTAACTACTGATTAATAACTATTAATTTTAATTGCAATCATGATTACAAGATTACGCGGAGGTTCCACACGTAATCCAATAGATGGCGGTAGTGTGCACATTTTGTAGATCACGCTTATGTTATTTTCCCCAATTTAGTGCGATCTTGGCCATACATTTTGTGGAGTAGGGAAAAAGTCTTCTTTTTAATAAAATTAGTATAGTACTTAGTATAGAATGATCAAAATCTATACTAATATTATAAAGCTGAAGAGTTTGTTTTGTTTGTTTGTTTGTTTGTTTGTTTGTTTGTTTAAACGCGCTAATCTCAGAAACTACTGAACCGATTTGAATAATTCTTTTTGTAATAGATAGCCACATTCAACGGGAAGGTTATAGGCTATTTTTCATCCCGAAATTCCCACGGGAACGGGTACAACGCGTGTAAAACCGCGGGGCGCTGCTAGTTCAATATATTTTTCAGCTATTCCGTTATACGAGGACCCGCAATGGGCTCACTTTTACCTAACCTTACTTTTATCCTACTATTTCAATTGCCCATGCATTTACGTGCATAATTATTCCCTCCCATTTCCCTACTTACAAATAAAAAGATAATTTACATCGTAGCCATTACACTAGCGAGCCTACAGCGTCCAGTTAGCCACATGTCGTTAGCGTTACAAAGGCGCTGTGTCTAACCGCAAATAAGCGCGTTTACCGGCGCACGCGCATGGCACGCGATCGATCGGCTGCGGTAAGTGCGCTTACGCACGCATTTAGAAAAATATTATGTGATAGAGTTTTACAGTTTTTAACTGTTCCGCAATCGAGACTTAATATGTTTTATGATTTTTTATTTGTTATTAATTATGTTTGTTGTTCTAGAATATTTGTTACTTTAAGAAGTAATATTTTTAACTGGATGTCAATTTATTTTGATCTATTTATCTATTCTGATTAAAGCCTAGATTCCGTTCTAAATTCAAAGACTTACTGCCACACTCAGATACGACAAATACTTCCTTAGTAAACATTAATTAGTTAATTGAGGATTTAATGAGCGTTTTTGCGTGTGATGATTATTAATAATGTAAAATATTATCTTTGTTATGATATGTAAACTAATATTAAGAAAAAATGTGATTGTAGGTAACCCAGAAGTTTCATAGACTCGCGGTCTATCAAAGTTGATGTTGCGAATATCAATCAAGAAGCCACGTGCTTTTGCAACCGCAGAATCGTTCGGTGTTATGTAAAGTGCAAAACATGGAGTATCATTACTATAGACTGTATAACAACAGCTACGGTAGTTGTTGATGGATTCATTCTTGAAGGTAGTTGAGCTATTAAAATGTTTAGCATGCTAAGAACATTGTCATAATGGTTTCTTAAGTTTAAACGAACACTACTCATTTCGAATTGAAACTACGTTTACAGATACACTTCGCTGTTATTTTACATTTTCGAAAACTTGTTATCTTGTGTGTCCACGGTTCCTGTAAAGAGGCTGAAGGGGCGAAAAACTATTATTTTTTAAAACGGAAACTTTCGTACGGCGGAGGTTACTGTTGAGAGTTCTTCAACACGTTTCGGTCGCGTCCGGTGACCTTCATCAGGAGGTCGGTGGAGCGCTCGCGACATCGTCTCTTCCCGCACAGAGCGCGTGTAAGTTCCCGTTTTAACAAATAATAATGATATTAACGTACCTTTCAATAAATAGTAAAACAACCGGATATTAACCCTTTACATTATTATACATCCCTACCTACCATTTCCTCAAGTATTTCATGGCTATCCACATCTTTTGCACATCCTTCGATAGAAAGTTTAGCTATGTAATCTATAGCTAAACTTTCTATCAAACGATGTGCATGAAAGCTACCTGGCACAGCTACTTGGACAAGCTACTCGGCAAAGCTCGACAAGTTACTTGCGAAGCTTTGTAAAATCGACAGGTGACCGGTAGTCGCAATTTCAACTGACGCTACCGGCGTTGGTTATCAGGAGATAACAATCACATCGCGGCAGGCCTTTGGGCGGTTTAATATCCGAGTTGAAAGTTATTGTTTTATGTATAATCTATTTCTTTTGGATTGGCACAAAATGTGGTTAAATGTCGTCAATTTTCCAGCCGAAGACGATTGCTTCTGAAGAGGAAAAAGGTTTAGATATAGGGTAATAATGAAATAAAATTACTAAACCTTTTTCCTTTTCAGGTGCAATCGTCTTCGGCTGGAAAATTTACGACATTGGTCCACATTTTGTGCCAATCCTAAAGAAATAGAGTATAGGTATAGGATCTAGGTGTACTGTGGTAGTTCTTAGTATAACTTTGTAAAGGTATTTTTTTAAATAAATAATTTTTTTTCATTTAGATTTTCCAATTTTTATAAATAATGGGCTTGACTCAGTTTAATCATGTTCAACTCATAAGGTTTTTTGCATCAAATTTTATTATTTAACTTGATAAAAAATGGTCCCGATATCCCGGAGTCTCATAAATAATACGGTTCAGTCGAGGCCAGAAATAAACATGATTTGGCTAGCTTCATTTTCCATAAGTGTAAAAAAATACAGAACTTCATCATCTATTAAATACTACTTGAGGAATAAATAAATAAATAAAATTACGTTTATTGCCTTTATCTTAAAATTAGGAATCTCGCCCTGCTTACTACGTTTTCAATTTTTTTGTTACGTACAGTTTTCTCCCTACCACGTTTCTTAAAAACCAACTCATAGATAACACTCTCCGATTACTTCTCATTACGTCATCGACATCAAAATTCCAAGCAGACATAAATGATGAATGGGTTAGATTCCACCACAATGCGCAGCTAATGTCTGGAGGTGGTCGCATGTGCCATCTCCTGAGGTATGTGGTTTTTGCCTCAATCTGGTAGACGCACTGTAATTGAAGTGGTAGGGTTGCTACGCAGCAGATAGTCGAAGGTTGGATTCTATTAATGTGCAGTAGAAATAAGACTAATATTATAAATACGGAAGTTTGTTTATGGTGGTGATAATTAAGAAAATAGTATGTTTGGATGTACTTATGTTCCTTTTTTACGTAAAGAATACTGATCGGATCTAAATAAAAATTGACACAGAGATATATTGGAGTATAATAAGACATAGGCTACTTTTTGTCACAAAAGTCCCACGGGACCGGGTACAACACGAGTGAAACCGCGGGCGCAACTATCGTTTATTCAAATCGGTCTATTTTCTGCGATTAGATCTTTCAAACAAAAAACTTTTAGTTTTATTTATATTAGTGATGATAACTGTGACGTGCAAGCCCTAGGCATCGCACTCAAGGGCGTGGAAGGAAGTGCAACATAGTGGAGGACGGTAAGTGGAAGATATTTACTGAAAATTATATTTTACGCTCCTTAGCGTCATTTAAATATTGAAAATACTTAGCTTACAAATGGAGCACTAATGATTACTAGCACTAACTACTACGAGTATTAGGCTAACACTAACTCTCAGGCCGCACATGATGTAACTATACCTATATGTACTGGAAATGAACCTACATTTAGAAAACGTACAAAATTAAGGAAATATTTAATAAGTTAAATATATAAATATGCGAAATCTTGACTTATCAACTACAAAAACTTACTCTATTTAATAAAATCACAAACATACATTTCTTTAATAAGTTCGCAATGCCCCAATTTTTCAATTAGGGGACATCAAATGACATGACTAATTTACAATGACAACTTATCTCAAAGCATTGAAAAAATTCTATTTTCGGACTCAAATATAGATACAAAAATTGAGGATTTAAATAAAATTACAAAACCCCTCGCACCACTGACGGTAGCGATGATAGCTCGTGGCGTGGTTTTACTGCTCAGTGTTATCTTATTGCGATTGTTAAGCAACGTGCAGCTCTAACCTTACTAGAATGGGTGGCCGATAGTGGCGCTTCGGAGGGTACGTTAAACTGTCGGTCTCGGTTTTATCAATCGTCAGACCATGTCAAAGGCCTTTAGACGGTCTAAAACACCGATACCAGGGTTGGCCACTAACCTATTCGGACTTACTTTCCACTGATATATACAGGGTGATTACGGGGTCGTGGAGCAAGAAAGAAGCATTTAACTTACTTTCTCCTAAGCATCACGATAGGTTAGGACTAACAGTACACCAGCGACTTATTTTAGTCAGCAAAAAAAACTGCGATAATTCGAGATCATGGTCACCCTACTATTTCCCAAGAAAACTTATGTCAAGTAATTTAAAAGTAAGGTGACCACGCATTTTGAGTCAATAGTAATTTTTAAATAAAAATACGTAAATAACGAATCATCTCTGTTTAAATTAAAATAAATACAGGTAGCATCGCAATCATTTATTTACTGAGTCAGAAAAAAATGGTTGGGATCACGACCCCGAAATCATCCTGTATAGCTAGTATGCTAGCTAGCTAATTATGGCTAACTAAGATCGCTATGCGTTATCTAGCAGTCGAAGTCCGTTCTCTATTGAAAGGTCAACTATAAAGCTCTATACACACTGACCAACTTTCAAACTATAATTGGTACTGAATAAATGTTAATGTATTATTGATTGCTTGATTAATGAAGATGATCTTTCAAAATTGAATGAGATAGATAATTGGAATGGGAATAGCTTCACATTTGATGGCGTTCTTTACTGGTAATTTTTTTATACAAATACATTTTGTTGCAAAAAGTTGAATGGGTATACTTTTTCAGTGTAAAAAGTTTCTTTTATATGCCATTTTTTAATATTTCATATCAAATATTCTCAAACAGGTTTACCTTATTGATCATAGGTTAGGCACAAAAGCCGTTGATTAATTTGAAAAATAAAAAAGTCAATAATAACTATGTATAGTAACTTTTTCCTTATTTATAGTGAGTAACTTGACAAAACAACATTAATAAAAAACCTTTGAACATTTCGGTATTGTACACTCGTGAGCAAAAAAATCGACTCAGGCGACACACCTGCATTCAAAAGTCACTGGCAAAAAAACTGAACGCAAAAATATTTTTTTCTTTGTAAAATCTAAAAGCTGCTGATGGTTTTAGCTTCAAAATGATATAAAATATTGTAATGTTTCTTGCTCACACAACCCAACAATATGTTGTTATCAGTAACTACCCTTTTTACGCTCGTTTACAATAGTGCTTATTAAGGGTTACTGACCCATATAAAAGGTTATTTACCTGACCCATCCTTATCAGTTAACCGTCAAACGTCAACCGATACACATCTCCGATAACAACAAACAAGAATTCTACCTGAAAATGGACACAACAAGTGAAAAAGCTGCTCAAACGGTCACCCTATTGCGACAAGGCCAGAATCAGCGTGAAGTGGCATGTGCGCTAAACATGAGCCAGTCTGCTGTTTCCAGAGTTTATCGTCGTTACCAAGAGACTGGAAACTTTAACCGAAGACGCGATTCCGGAAGAAAAAGGTGCACATCGGAGAGAGATGACCGATTCATTGTCAGGACATCGCTGAGAAATCGGGCCCTCACTGGCGTTCAAGTCCAAAAAGAGCTCCGAGAAACGCGAGGAGTGGCTGGACAGTCAGAAGACGACTGAAGGCAGCTAGCCTTGAGTCAAAAAGGTCAGCTACTGGCCCCAAATTAACCCCAGCCCATCGAACAGCCCGCCTACGATTTGCCAGAGAACACATAGATTGGACTGACGAACAGTGGAGCTCCGTTCTCTTCTCGGATGAAAGCAGAGTGTGCTTGCATGGTAGCGACAGAAGAGGACTAGAAGCTAAAACTAACAGCTTTGCGATGTTAAAATCAGAAATTGAATGAAAGCTTTTTTGCTAGGATTTTTTAACCGCGAGTGTACGTTCTGAGTCGATTTTTTTGCTCACGAGTGTATTTTGTTTACAAATTGAACCTGACTTATGTTATAAAGTAGGTAAGTAAATTCGAGTATAATGGCCAACCCTGATGTCGGAGTTTTTAGACCGCCTAAAGGCCTCCGACATGGTCTAACGATTGAAACAACCGGGACCGTCCATTTATCGTGCCCGCCTAAGCACGGTAGCGCTCATATAGAATGCCACTATCGGCCACCCGTCCAAGTAGCGGTCGAGCTACACGTTGCTTAACAATCGCAATGAACTTACATCGCTTAGTCAAACTAAGGAAGGTTTATATGTATAAAAATTCCTGAAGTGCCCACGGGAACGGTTACAACGCGGGTAAAACCGCGGGGCGCTGCTAGTGAAGAATATAAGTTAAAACGGCTCTACGATATTCTTGTATCTTAAAATTCTTATTACAAGCAAATACACATTTCTAATATCTAAATATCATATCAAACGAGTGAGAAACATTATGAAGAAAGTGCACGTATTCACATGTGTCGTGTAGATTGTAGAAATTGTAATAAAACAGTTTAAGCGTCGCAGCAGTCTCGACCGCCATATGCCTTGATTACAGTGAAAAGTACTCAGGCATAGAAAAGCAAATAATATTTGTGCCATTGGTTCTAGGTATAAAATTATTATATAATTAGATATCCAAGAGGAAGGTTTATATGCTCTTTGCTATCCCAAAATTCTCTAGGGAACAGGCACAACGCGGGTAAAACCGCGGGGCGCTAGTCGATTCGTATAAGTCAAGTGAAAGTATGTAAATTGAACTAAGTCATAAAACATAACATTCCAAGGCAAGCGAAAAATCCTGACGGACGAGTATGGAAATTCCCAAGCAACAAAACAATCAAACACTAAACTCTGTAGTTAAGTCCACTGTAACTGTTTACTAACCCAAAGACAATCAACTAACTATGTTACTGCATACAATAATGACAGCCCTTTGTGTTACTATAAGTACTACTTTGCAAATATTAGTGTTTTATGTCGCTTACAACAATTGTTTTACGACACTATTCGAGTTTGACCGGGCTGAATGCGTTTGGTTGCATGTAGGGAAGCTACGCAGAAGTCAGAGGACATTAATAATACAAGCTTAAAGATTAGTTTGGGTCTAATTAACCGTGTGTGAATTTGTCCGGGTGTATTATTATTTTTGTTTAAATTTTTCAATTCTCAGCGAAACACCGGTTTTACTATTATTATTTTACAGACTTATTAGATTGTGACAGACGTTTTAGTATCATATACTAAAGAGTTGTACCAACTGTTAGGGTGCGAAGCGAGACAGGGTTGAAATAATACCACGGACGATGAACTGTACTGAAACAACTGTACGAAACTTTATTTTGCGATCTTAAAACCTATGTATGTAGGTAGGTACGCCACGAGAACACAACGTTAGCGTGTTCTATTTTTTCACTAGCGACATCTCTTAACAACACTACAAAACTTTTGTTGAAATATTGTTCGAACTTCAACACCAACAATTTTCAACAAAAACCAACAATTGTTTCGTTTGGGACTATCTAAAGATAGACTGCGTCGACCCAGTCAGCTTTTAAACCGTCTAGTCTTGACCATAGTCTATCATTGTCCTACTCCTAAGTGAGAGGAACTAAAATTATGTTTATTGCAATAACATCATCATAAGCGAAACAACACTCGTTGTCTTTTTGATTTTAACCCCAGATGACACCAGTTAAAAATTTAACCACAAACTTAATTCATACGTCAGATATCGCATATCTTAGATGTGAACACTGGAGATAGTATTGTTAACGATCTTATGATTGTAGACATCAATGAGTGTGTATTTATATATAGATAATGCATCGCCAAATGTGGTGTTCCAATGCTTTTAGATGGCTTGATACTAGCGGCATTGTGTGTTTTATGGTATACCTAGTAATCTATACTCTATACTACTAATACTAGCAGCGCCCCGCGGTTTTGCCCGCGTTGTGTCCATTCCTGTGGGAATTTCGGGATGAAAAATAACCTATGTTACTCGTGGATAATGTAATAAGCTTTCGAATGGTGAAAGAATTTTTAAAAACGGTCCAGTAGTTTTTGATTCATTACAACCAAACAAACAAAGTTTTCCTCTTTATAGTAATACATATTAGTGTAGATTATACGAGCGAAAGTTTGTGAGGATGGATGTATAATATGTACGTAAGTTTGTTACTCTACCAGGAAAAAACTACTGAACAGATTTGGACGAAACTTTACAGTGATATAGGTTATACATCAGAATAACACATGGGATATATTTTATGCCAAAATTCCCGCGGGAACGGGTACAACGTGGGGTCAACTAGTACTGATATATAAGTATAGCTTAAGAGTTACATTTTTTGTTTGTTTGAACGCTCTCTCAATCTCAGAAACTACTAGCCCGATTTGAATAATTATGTTTGTAATGTATAGCTAAATTTAAAGGGAATGTTACAGGATATTTTTTATCCCGAAATTCCACGGAGAAGAAACACAACACGGGAAAACCCGTACCTGGGCGCTGCTAGTTTTGGGATAACAGTACTATGGTTACAAAGTAATTGCACTGACATACCTCTACAGTTATTTCCTTTACATCTGTTTTGGTGTCTGTCAACTGAATTTCCAATAAATACACTTTTTATATAATTTGTGAATACATTTCTTACAGTAAGATTAAAAATAATTGACACGACATAATAATATCTAATGATTGATTGCACTTGTGGGTTTATTGTATTAAATGTTTTTATAACCGCTTAAATAAATACATTCAATGTAAAGGTAATTCTTTGAATAGAAATTACAACCAGTTAAATTGAGACAAGTTTAAAAAAGCGCTTTAGGAGTACACTTAAGAGCTTTTTTTCTGAAATGTTAGGTTATTATTTTTGTGTTTTTTATGATTCATCAACTGACTGTCGTTAGGCAAACGAGTTACTATGCAAGGTCTTTGGTATTAATAAAAATATATTTACAAAATAATGTGGGTAAAATCTTAGGATTGGTTAGGCTTAGTACTACTAAGTACGAACATTGTAGATGTTTTAAAATTCAGTCCTACCTAAAAGTCTAGGCAACGGACTATACTCGTATTAGCACTCCTATCGGATTATAAAAATAGTTTATTTGTACTATGTATTCACAGCAGCACGTTGTAGATCAAGTACCTAGTAAGTTTTTTATTGTATGTTTGAACGCACTCATCTCAGAAACTACCAATCCGATTTGAATAATTCTTTTTGTAATCTATAGCTACGTTCAACGGGAAGTTAATAGGTTGCTACGCAACGCTATACTACGCAATGCTATGCAACGCTATGCTACGCAATGCTATGCAACGCTATACTACGCAATGCTATGCAACGCTGCTAGTTTCATTATAAACCATGTAAGTACTAGAGCCGTTAAAAGTCTTGTATTATTAACCATGCAGGTTAAAATTACTATGAATGGGGAAGAGACTTATTGAGTGATTTGCGTATGCTTATAAGGAGTTACTGTTTAAGTTGCTTTTAAAAGGAATGCAGGTGTGAAATGACGTTTTATGAGTACTAATGACTACTGAGATGTATTTGAGTGTCTTCTATGGCCGGAGATATCATTATTTTTTTAGTTAAATTTCATTTGAATAGAACAAAATCTATAATGTTATATAAATAACTTCTACTCAACTTTTAATTTGATTTTCTTTATCTATTTTTTGTAAATATTCTTCGTCATTATCATCAAACAACGTATCAATGAACTACTACAAACTCCGACAATACGTTTATTATAAATACAATGAACCTTCCATTGTGACGTGTCATTCGTTTGATCGGTTTATTGTGAACCATAGAATGACGTTCACGTGACGTCACTATTACCGTTAGCTGTCAAACTCGACTGACGTTTGATTAAATGTTTGATTCTTTATATGAATTTTTGAGTGAAAAGGTTAGACGTACAGTCCCACCATCTTATCTGTTCAGTTGACAGCGTCGCTAGTGGAGAATTTGGTATACATATCTAATATAAGAAATTCACCAAGAAACAAAGGTAATTAAAACATATCTTGCAAGTCAGTCTATAGATATCATTAAAATTTAATAAACTACAATATCAATCATATAAAGCCTAACTAACATAGTATAGATTCAATATGACGCGGCTGTACTTCCCATTTTGCCCACCTGAACAGTTAAATTGGTGGCACTGTACCAAAGTTACAATATCATTAATATAATTTACCTCACAACTATAGATATGTCTTACCGGTTACAGTAGTTTCGTGTGAAATAAGTAAAGCTTATCAGCAGAGTAAGTCCTTACAGATATTAAGTAAGTTCGAGAAGATTTGTGGCTAACCGCTGGTGACACCTGAAGGCCTCCGGATTGGCCTATCGATTGAAACAACCGGGATTGATATTTACGTGCTCTCCGAAGCAACGGCAGAGCTTCGACAGAAATACTTATATCGGCCACCCATCCAGGTAGGAACCGAGCTGCACGTTACTTAACAATCGCTATGAGCTAGTATCGCTTAGTCAAACAACGCCACGGGCGCAAGTGAAATTATGTCTTGTTTAACGCCTCAGTGGTCTAGTGGTTTGTGCACTCGCCTGCCAAGACTGAGGTCCCGGGTTCAATTCCCAGGTCGAGCGAAAACATGTTTCCTACTTTTCAAACATGGCTCGGGTTTGAGATCACCAACCCGCATTAGACAAGCGTGTTGATTACGCCTGAAAGCTCCTCACTGTACTGATATCTTCAGTGAGACGAGAGGCCTTTGCCCAACAGTGGGACATTACAGGCTAATACTTACTTACTTTATTAGCCTCTGAATGAATAATAATATAGTTGGCTAATTTTGGTTTTGTAAATCGATAACTATGATCATACACTATCAGTGTATGAAGTTTGTCATTAGTTTGTCAGTATTGTGTCAATATGTCAAACTGCATGTCAAACAGAGTGTGACAGAGATAAAACTAGCTTATCTAGCTATCTCTCTCTAGACGTCGGCAACCAAGACATGCCTGAGCCATGCCGTTAGCAGCAGCTAAATATGCCGAGTGCCTAAATTATTGAATCCGTTTAAATAAGACACTTACATAAATTGTTCTCGTATCTTTCCCTATCGCATCTTACAATCATAGGTACATACCCAAAAGCCAGCACATACCTACACAACGATTATGACAATGTAAACAAATTGGAATACCTGTCAAATTAACGTCAAACACGATTTAATGATCGCACCGCGTTGAACTTTAAATAACTTTGGATATGAAAGTCAAAGTTCGATATAGTCATGGTTTGAAATAATTTCAATGGGAAAATACAAAATCATCAAATCAATTAAGTATTGTGCTTGTTGTAACAATTTACAAGTAATTTGTGAGATTAACGCTGTAGGTATTGGGCGTAGGGACGTCACAATTAGGCGCTTAGTTTTTTGGCGTGACGGTCAAGGGTTAGGTTAGATTTAATGGAGGAAAGTTTTAAGAATATAAGGCAGAGACATTTATAATGTTGCTAGGTGAAATTCCAATAAAATAGTAATACGCATAGAAATGGGTTATGTGAACGAACAGAAAGACAGATATCAGGTCTCTGAATCTTCTTCTTCATCGAGTGGATGGTCAACCTGACCAATCCTGGTGTCAGAGTTATTCAGCCGCCAAAGGCCTCTGAAATGGCTCATGTATCGACTACGATCCGTAGAGAGTAACCGGGACCGACGGCTTAACGTGCCGTCTGAATAGCTTGGTACTATATATCTAACTGTTTACCTGGACCGTGCTTGGGACATTCAGTTGTCGGTCCCGGTTGTTCCAATCGTTAGACCATTTCAGAGGCCTTTAGGCGGTCTAAAACTCAGACAGGCTTGGCCACTAACCTACTCGAACTAACTTAGTTTTAACTGGACAAATCCGTCATAGAAATGGTAAAGTTTGCTTGCCTAAATGGTGTGCTCTTATTTCACCGCCAAAGGCGCTCTTTTCGAACAAATTATAGATATTTCCGATGTTGATATACTCTTTGAAGGAGTGAGAGTGGTCTAAGGTACTTTAAATTATTGATGTTTTTACACTTTACTATGTATTAATGAATAGGTAGATAGTAATCTCAGATATTAAACCTCTAGTAATGATGATATAGTTAGGAGGCCTTTCCACTGACGCCATGCTATTGGAGCAACGTATTAGATACCGCCATGATCCCTGTATTCATTTACTATGCTACGTTTGATATGATTGGTGGATACTATACGTAGCATAGCACAACTGAGGTGGATAAAGCGCTCTGTTGATTGCTAGTTAAATAATAGATACTTGGTTATTTCAATGTAAAATATCCTGTAACAAAGTTACAATATTACTTTACAGAGGCACGTTTATTTATCGGCCCCGATAGTAATAAATGGTCAGTCAAAATTGAGGACTTTAATGTACTAAATTTTGACACTGAGGCAATTAACTATTAACATGTTCACCACATTGTATTGAATTGTTCAAAATCAAAATGTCTTCGCAATCCATTACGATTATAATGCGTTTCCATTATCTCCACGTCAGTGGGAACGCAACCTTATTCCTATCTTCTAGGAATTGCGTATTTTCAAAGAAAGCGACATCATAAAACATATTTATACAACTAATCACAGATACTTTCTAAAAATCCTTTGTATTCAAATTATTGTAAAATATTGCCTAGATTTTGTGTTATTTAAACATACAAATTGTTGTTGTGCATAAACGTCTAGACTATTAAAATTGTTTATTACTATGTATGTTTATTTCTTTAAATTATTTTTGTTACCACGGATTGACTTTCCATCTGATATAATGGTAGGGGTGACAAGAACAAAGATTTAGCTCATTTGTTTATCAGATCTTTTAAATACTATGCTATATTTGGTATCCAATTATCTATACTCTATACTAATATTATAAAGAGGAAAGGTTTGATTTTTTGTTTGTTTGTTTGTTTCGAATAGGCTCTGAAACTACTGCACCGAATTAAAAAATTCTTTCACCATTCGAAAGCTACACTATCCCTGAGTGACATAGGCTATATTTATTCCCGAAATTCCCACGGGAACGGGCACAACGCGGGTATATGTAACCCAAGGTATGAAAAACATGCCTAAAAAAATTGGTTATTGGCGTGCGCTACTAAATCTATTGATGATATACAAAAACAATGTTCTACACAATCAAAGTACATATCATTGCGAACAAATAAGTTCGCGAGGGCATATGTCTAACTATTATAGTTAAGACACAATAACCGTTTTAAGTTAAAATTAATTAGTTAAAAAAGGAGTGTAATTTTAAGTTGATGATATTCATATGATGATATGAATCTACATCAAAATAAATGGCTCTACAATCAAGGTTAATTATGTTTCTTTGTGTACCTCTTTAAATTATTAAAATCGGACAGTTAGTTTCAGAGTTATGATGAGAAATATCACTACATAGTATAAAATAAAGTCGTCTCTGTTTCGTGTCTGTTTGTCTGTATGCTTAAATCTTTAAAATTACGCAACGGATTTTGATGCGGTTTTTTTGTAATAGGTAGAGTGATTCAAGAGGAAGGTTTTTATGTAAAAGATTCCCAAAATTCCCACGGGAACGGCCACAACGCGGGTAAAACCGCGGGGCGCTGCTTACAAAATAGTAATGCTCGATGGCGGGTCTCTTATGGCTACTTACTGTTTCGTGCGGTCAAAGCGCGCGGGGATATAGGTACCTACCTACGAACTACGAACGACGAAGACGTGCTATGTAGGTATTATCCCGAATTCTTCCTCACATGAAATCTTGATTGTGTATACATATATACTCGCGCGAGACATGTAATATTTTATCCCCAATTTCCCACTTGAAATTTTAATTGTGTATATTCCTGCGGGAGACACGCAATGTTTTATCCCGATTTCATGTTTCTTTGTGTACCTCTTTAAATTATTAAAATCGGACAGTTAGTTTCAGAGTTATGATGAGAAATATCACTACATAGTATAAAATAAAGTCGTCTCTGTTTCGTGTCTGTTTGTCAGTATGCTTAAATCTTTAAAATTACGCAACGGATTCTGATGCAGTTTTTTTGTAATAGGTAGAGTGATTCAAGAGGAAGGTTTTTATGTAAAAAAATTCCCGAAATTCCCACGGGAACGGCCACAACGCGGGTAAAACCGCGGGGCGCTGCTTACAAAATAGTAATGCTCGATGGCGGGTCTCTTATGGCTACTTACTGTTTCGTACGGTCAAAGCGCGCGGGGATATAGGTACCTACCTACGAACTACGAACGACGAAGACGTGCTATGTAGGTATTATCCCGAATTCTTCCTCACATGAAACCTTGATTGTGTATACATATATACTCGCGGGAGACATGTAATATTTTATCCCCAATTTCCCACTTGAAATTTTGATTGTGTATATTCCTGCGGGAGACACGCAATGTTTTATCCCGATTTTCCTACATGAAATCTTGATTACCCGAAGCGAAGCGAGGGCGGGTCGCTAGTTATATATATAACTAGCAGCGCCCCGCGGCTTTGAGCTCGTTCCCGTAGGAATTTCGGGATTAAATATAGTCTTATAAACACTAACAAGAATTTATTAAAAAAAAAGACACGCGAAACAAACCTAACAAAGTACAATTCTTTATTTCTTATAATTAAACACAATCAACGATTTAACACTTAAAGCTACGATTGATAGAATCAAATAATTTACGCACAACGAAATCAGATCGATATTGAACCACCTGGGCACAAGAATAAGTACTAGACCTACGAATGACCTAACACGTCCTAACCCATCTAGCCACGATCGCCGAATGAGCCTTGTCTTGAGCGCGCGTCGTATTTACGTCGCTCCGCTCGGTCCAGGTTGAGGAGAGGGAGGTTCTTGTAAGACGGCCGTTCCTGATGCCAGGTCGTCCTCGACCGCTTCAAGTTCCTCATGCTCGTCCTGTCCGCCTCGTCCATCCTGATCATCATCATCAGATCTCTCTAAAACATACGAAAGCACATGTGAGAAACAATCCACTGGTCAAGCTTAAAATGTGAATTTACGTTTGACTTTTAAACTGAAAGACATCATTGCCTCCAGCGCTAGCGTGCACTCAAGCGTCCTTTGGCAATGATTTTGAAACTGAAATTAAGTTCAAGAGAAGTCAAATAAAACCGAATTTATAAATGAATGTAAATCGATTGATAAGATTCCGGACTCTCACCACTCGATAATACATTAGAAGTGAATGCTAACGTAATGCCATATGCATGTAGGATAGCACCCGTCGCCGAAGCCGTTGTGCTTCCCACAATACATTCATCGTACTAGATTACAAATGTTCGACACCTTACCAAGTATCGTAACTTCGTAAAATAGTAGCACAGCAAAGTAATGCCATATGCATATAGGATAGCACCCGTCGCCGAAGCCGTTGTGCTTCCCACAATACATTCATCGTACTAGATTACAAATGTTCGACACCTTACCAAGTATCGTAACTTCGTAAAATAGTAGCACAGCAAAGTAATGCCATATGCATATAGGATAGCACCCGTCGCCGAAGCCGTTGTGCTTCCCACAATACATTCATCTTACTAGATTACAAATGTGCGACACCTTACCAAGTATCGTAGATTCGTAAAATAGTAGTACAGCATGTAATAACGGCATAAATGCATATTTGCATACCGTGTTAAGTATAACGAAAGTACAACACTGAGAAATGTGTAGTTTCGTATGGTAGGTACGTTACGGCCTAGGCTCATTGTTTGCATGCCCGTACACCACCATGGTAGTCAGTACTAACCACCTTCGAAGAATGCGCAACATGTATCCGGCGTCCACTCGCCGCGCCACTGAACCATGTGTTCAGAGGCGGCCTGTGTTTTCTTGCCGTAAGAACCTGCAATCAGCTCCAGTTCGTAACGGTGATGTGGGAGTACGCTGAGCACCTTGTAGGGGCCGCGCATTCCGGAGTCTAGCTTCCCGGTACTTTGTGAAGTCTTTTTCACAAAGACAAGGTCTCCCACAGCAAACTTTCGTGGCTGCCGGCGATTCTCATTGACATAGGCGTCCTGGCCGCGCTGGTTGGCACCCAGTAGCAGAGACGCCCGCTGTCGGTCGAGAGCGCGCTGAGCCTCGCGGTTGGCAGGTTGCGAGGTCTCCAGTGCCACGTCCCGCACGAGAGCTCTAATGACAGGGGTGGCAGCGTCCACGCCGACCAGTAACTGCAGTGGCGAGGTCTGTGTGGTGGTTTGTCTTGTAACATTAAGGGTTAGCTGCACTTTCCACAACACATCGGACCATTCGGTACCCTTGGTCTCAATATCGACGCGAAGCATGTTTAAAACGGTACGACAATACCTTTCTACTTGCCCGTTTTCGCGATGCATACCAGGAGTGATATAGTGAATGGATGAACCTAACTCACTAATAAAACTTCGAAAGGTTGTACTATCGAACATTCTACCTTTGTCGCAGACAATAGTGTTAGGCGAACCAAATAACGAAATTGCATTTGTAAAAACCCTCTTAGCCTCATTACTATCTTGCCGGTAAATTGGGTACAGAAGACAATATTTAGAAAAAGAATCAATAATAATCAACACGTATTTAAAACCATTTGATTCATTTAACGGTCCTAGCACATCGGTGTGTATTATATAAAAAGGTATGTCTGGTTTAGTCCAAGACTCGATAGGCAACAAAGGGGCTCTGGGTACATTCTTGTGAGCTAAACATACTATACAGTGAGAAATATACTTTCTAATAAACCTACGCAAGTTAGGAAACCAAAAATGTCTCAATATAAGGTCAGTTGTTCGGTCAATACCAATGTGATTATGGTCATCATGGAAAACTCTTAATAAACTAAGCCTATGACCCTTCGGTATAAAACATAACAAGCGTGAATCTTGCCCAGTTGGCATATGCTTATAAAATAACAAATCGTTTTTAATTACATACCGACTAGTGTCCAATTGCCCATCTCTTACTTGTGCCATTAACTCTTGCGTTTCCGCATCAGCTGTCTGAGCGACCTTTGCCCAGTTGTTCGGGTTGCGGATGTGGGATACCATTGCAGGAGGATGTCGACTCAGGAAGTCTGCATGTTGCATGAAACAACCTTTTCTATACTCTAAGGTGAACCTAAAATCCTGTAGATAAACCCACCAGCGCGCTACCCGTGGTAAAAGATCCTTTTTTCGCTCAGTCAATTTTAAAGAGTTGCAATCCGTCACTATTTTAAAGTCAATGCCAATCAAATAGTGGCGGAAATGCTGAAGGGCTCGCACAATGGCTAGCGTCTCAAGTTCGTAACTGTGATAGCGGGGTTCAGCGCCCTGGGTAGATCTACTGAAATAGGCAACTACTCTCTTCCTTTTACCATCATGCTCCTGCAATAGTACTGCTCCCAATCCAATGGCACTGGCGTCCGTATGGAGCTCTGTTGGCAACTTAGGGTCAAAAATCGCTAAGACTGGCTCATTAGTTAAACAGTCGATTATATATTTGTGTGCAGCGTCCTGATCGGAACCCCACAAGAATGACTCACCTTTTCTCAACAATTTAGATATGGGAACGGTCTTAGTGGAGTAAGACGCAATATAGCGGCGGAAATATCCTGCAAGGCCCAAGAACTGGCGAACTTGCTTAACATTAGTTGGTCTTGGTGACCGAATCAGTGCCTCAATTTTATTAGGGCTTGGTCTCACCTGGCCTTGACTAATCAGTCGACCCAAGTACTCTATTTCTGTATCTAGAAATGTGCACTTTTTCAAATTAACTGAAAACCCAGCATTTCTAAGAATGCTTAAAACTTCCCTTAAGTATTTGAAAGCCTCTTCTATAGTTTCAGCCAGTATTAACACGTCATCTATGTAAACAAGAACGACCCCCAATTCGATCAAGACCTTAAGGGTCTTATTTATGATCTTTTGAAACACAGTTGGAGCATTGGCCAGTCCATAAGGCATTTTTAGATACTCAAAATGTCCCTCAGGTATAACAAACGCGGTTTTTCTAATAGAATCATCATCAGTCCTCATTGGTATCTGATGGAATCCTGTGGCCATGTCCAAACTAACGAAATATTTCGCCTTACCGAGTTTGTCGATGTGGTCATCGATGAGCGGTAAGGGACAATAGCGTTAAGCGCTCGGTAATCCACGCACATCCTGTCACTTCCGTCTTTCTTTTTTACAAGAATGACAGGACTAGCGTATGGTGAATCAGACTCACGTATTATCCCCTTACTAAGCAAATCATCTACAATATGGCGTACCCTACACTTCTCTTCCACCGATAACTTATAAGGACGATGACATATTGGCGTTGGAGAGGTCAACTTGATCTCCATGCATCCCGTGTTAACCGTGGAGGTTGCGGTACCAGAGATGAAAATGTCTGAGAACTCGTGAATAATGTCCACTAGGCGTTTCCTATCGTTACCTACCAACGGTGTCTTAATACTTTCAAATTTGACAGTATTTACGTGACGTACTGATAACAGGCTATTAGATCGGATTAGTCGCTGTTCGGAGTTAGTTCGGATGTATTTCAACCCCTGACGATTGAGTACATCAGTACCAACCAGCACAGACGCATTAATACACTCTGGAGAAACGACGAACAAATCAACCTCAACATTTAACTCGGGAAACTCAATAATAGTCGTAATATACGAGGTAGATTCTATGTCCTGACTACCTATTCCCCGCAAGATCCGATAAGTAGGCAATCTGTTAAAATCAAAATATTTAAGCACCGATTGTGAGATAAGAGAAATGTCGGAACCGCTATCTACTAAAACGTCTATATCTACGCCTTTAACTACTGCTAGAATCAAGTTGTTTCGCTGGGCGCAACGTCTTTGCAAAAATTTACCTCTGAATTATTATTATCGGTGATAAGTGGACGTTTCTTCGCGAAACACGCGTCGGCTAAATGACCATTACGGCGACAAAAAGTACAAAAGATAGCAGACCGCCTATCTGTTGAAGCCTGGAATGGTTTGGGCTTTTCAGAGAACAGCACAGTATTATCTGTGAAAGGCTTCGCCTTTTTAGGACATTGCCACTTCTTATGACCACTCGACCCACAAATAATACATTTACTTGTATTATTGCTGCCTTGATTCGTATTATTAACACGCTTGCGTGGCAAAGAATGACCAGACGGACGAGCGGAACCGGCAAAATGTCGTGACGTGGTCTTAGGCTTAACGTACGCAGTTAAATGCTGGACTAAGGTACTAGGTGTTAATTTCGCGTTTGTCGCGGCCGCCTTGACTTGCGGATCGACAATACCACGCACTATAATTGAAGTCTTTAACTCGTCAGACAAACCTTTAACAATATTGAGGCGTAAAAGCGACCTACGTGCGTACTCCGCGTATGTCGGATACTTGTCGGAATCGGTACACATTACCTCGAACAAAATGGACGCTGAGTCTATGTCACGGGGGCACAACGATTTAAATTCTACTTTGAAGTTACTCCACGACCTATTCTCAGTAACCCAATTGTTCAACCAAGATCGTGCTTCACCCCTCAGACAGGTACCTACACGACCTAGACACTCGCGATCACCCCAATTATTTAAATGACACGCACGGTCAACCTCCCTGCACCAAACGTCGAAGTCTTGAATATTCGGGTCGAACGGCGATACATAAAAACTTTGCGATTTAGCACGTAATAACTCAGATAACGCCTCGACAACATGCCCGCCCGATACGCCTCGAGTTCCACTATCTAACACGTTACGCGGCGTATCCTTCGCTGTTGCTCCTCCAACGGTGCCCGAGTCCTGTTCGCTATTGAAAACAGGAGAGGGAACCGCTAAAGGCAGCAACGGCGGCTCTAAAGATCGGTCGGTCGTGAGATGGGAAGGACTATCGCGCGATGATGGTTCTAATGATTTAATACGGCCTTCCATTGCTTCTAACCGAGACAGGATACGGCCTAAAGCATCATCGTGTTCCGAGGAGCGTTCCCGGTTGTGACGCGACACGTTTCTACTTCTAGAACTATCGCGATAACGGCCGGAATAGCTAGAACGTTCTCGATGCCGGCGCGACACGGGAGGCGTGTGCCGGTCATCCGAAACACTATCACGTCTATCACGAGATCTAGAACGTTCTCGAACGCGCTCACGATCCCTAGATCGAGACGAGCGATGCGACATTGTAATCGACAAAAAGTGGGTAGAAATCAAATGAAAACTTCTAGAAAGCAAAACGTACTCAAATAACTAATTTGGATGAACCAGCGGCAGGATCACGTATTTTTGTGATCCCACTTCTGATCTTATAAACACTAACAAGAATTTATTAAAAAAAAAGACACGCGAAACAAACCTAACAAAGTACAATTCTTTATTTCTTATAATTAAACACAATCAACGATTTAACACTTAAAGCTACGATTGATAGAATCAAATAATTTACGCACAACGAAATCAGATCGATATTGAACCACCTGGGCACAAGAATAAGTACTAGACCTACGAATGACCTAACACGTCCTAACCCATCTAGCCACGATCGCCGAATGAGCCTTGTCTTGAGCGCGCGTCGTATTTACGTCGCTCCGCTCGGTCCAGGTTGAGGAGAGGGAGGTTCTTGTAAGAATAGTCTATAACCTTCCTCTTAAATATAGCTACCCAATACAAGAAGAAGTATTCGAATCTGGCATGAATCGAATCGGCGAATTTGATGAATCGAATAAAATTGCAATTTTTTTCTCCTTTATACTATTAGCATATATTCTCTAAGTTAAAATCTACAAAATAATTTAAATTCCCTTAGCATCTACATCTCAGAACCATCTTGGTGTCTACTGTACTTCACATTAGCCTAATGTAGGGTACTAAAGGAAGCTAATGATCAGTTTCCACAAACAGTATTGAAGATAAATTATCACAGAATAGATAATTCAGTCATGTTCCCGTATTACCCTAATGATCAAGACAAAAAGGTGAATGGCATCAAGTTCAATCTGTTATGAGTTACAGTAATGATGGAAACTGAATAATGGAAACTGGATAATGCCATTAATTTGTTGGGTTTCATTAATTTAATGACGTTGCAGGTATTCGTCGCGTGAATTCTTCATAATTTTCGTATTCCTTTTTGAAAATATTCGCAAATTGCTGTCACGCGTCTCTTGCCTGGCTATGCCTGAATGATGAATATGCCTTTGGCTATGTCTGAGTTCTTAAAAGTCTTTCCTTACTTCGTTATAAAATCCCAAAGCGAAATCGTTCCATTCGCACCAGATGTCACGTTCGCTACACACTGCTACAGTAATATGTCCACGTTATAACATTACATATCTCTCGGACATTACGTCACGGACATAAAGTTTATAGAACGAACCTCTAAGGTAAGAATTTTTCAATCATCTTTACTTTATATATAAACAAATGCTTCTAAGAATGAAATTGATTAAGATGTCTCTATCTTCTGCACTCGGACGTCCATTAAACCCACACTTAACTAATTGACGTAAGTTTTCATACACTAAATGTCAAAATCACTCATTAAATCCATACTAAGGAAGCATTTGACGTTTCTGATTCTGAGCGAGTACGGGTGGTATATTTAATAACTGAGCATCAATTAAATATCAATTTTACTTTAAATTACACGATATCTCGAAGTCTATGATATTGATTTTAAACTCAAAGTAACGGAACCCTCCCTATTTAAGAAGGTACACCGATTTTTATAATATACTAAATTTAATTATTAAGATACTAATATTTTGTATTCTTTTTAACCTAAAAATAATACTCCGAAACAGACATATGCAAAATTACTATGAAACTACAGTGTTCATTTTAAATAAAGTTTAAACGGTCAAAAACTAAAATATCCATAAATCTTTGAACAATTACCCAAACTCCAATTCAAAATCCATTCCATGTAAATTCTAATTCAACGACATCGACTCACGCGCACGCGCATCCGTTACGTGAAGTCAACTAATATAGACACGTAACAAATTCAAGAGCGGATCCAATCGCTCGATTTAAATCGCTCTGGACATTAGATGGATTAACCATTGGATTGGAAATGGATATTTTATAAAGCACGTGTTTCATATGGTGTAGTGACCTATATTTTTAAAGTTAAACATTTTGTCATTATCCTATCCTACTATTCCTACTAATATTACAATTGCGAAAGTTTGTGAGGATGTACGTATGTTTGTTACTCTTTCACGAAATAACTACTGGACGGATTTGGATGAA
Organism: Cyclophora punctaria; assembly: GCA_951394245.1. NCBI lineage: Eukaryota > Metazoa > Arthropoda > Insecta > Lepidoptera > Geometridae > Cyclophora > Cyclophora punctaria. Next base: position 4,194,809 of record OX596183.1, read on the forward strand.
ACTTTACAGTAATATAGGTTATACTTACATCAGAATCAGAATCATGGCATACATTTTATCCCGAAATTCCCGCGGGAACGAGTACAAAGTGGGGCGTGGCCTAAAAGGAAATATTCAACAGGAACTGCACTACAACATCTCATACAGCTCCTTGAAAGATCTTAATGTACACTTTAATGTTTATCACGGTTCTGATAACATCAGTGACTATACTGGTAGCAGTTATAGTACTTAAACTATTAAAATAGAACTGGTAATTTTAGAGTAACGCGTTTTACTAACAAGTGAAAGATCCTCTTGGAAAAGTAAAGTATTAGATGTTAGGTAATTGGGATTGTTAAGCAACGCTCAGCTCGGTGCAAGTAAGAACTACTTGGATGGGCGGCCCATAGGGGTATTTCTATCTGAGCGTTAACGTGCTTCAGAGTCGTTAAACAGTCGGTCTCGGTTGCTTCAATCGACCAAGTCGCAGGTCTTCAAGCGGTCTAAAACTCACGGGTGGCCAATTGACTCAAAATGAATGAATGAGAATGTTAAGTCATACTGGGCAAAAGTCCTTGTGGAAATAACAGTTCAGATATCACTTTTATGAATAAAAATATGCAAATAAAATTATTATAAATGCCAAAGTCTAAAGGAGACTACACATTTTAAATTCAAAAGTCAGTCCTAAATAGTAAGTAATATTGAAATAAAAATACAACAAATATTCATATTGTTACCACCATTATTATCAAAAACCACAATAAATAAAATGACAGACGCAACCTAAATACAGATCTAGCGCTAGACTTGAAAAGTAAACACTAAAGCTTGTAAAAAGCTTCGCCATCTGAAATATTACTAACATTCACAATTCACATGGTACAATGTATGTTCCGTTTGGTTCCAAAAATCATGTTATTACATTGTGGACACAGACCGGGTCAGCAGGCCAGCCATAACGATCATATTGTGCTCTGCCTCAGCATAACTACTCTTTTGACAATAAAAAATATATTTCGTATTATATTTCGTTACACTTGTTCAAATAAACCGCTGTGAAACATGGAAATTTAATCGCCATGATGCCAAAGAGTTTTTTGGGTAATAAATAAATAATCCCGAATAAATTCACACACAATTTGAGTCAAAGTCAAAGTCAAATATTTTATTCAGTTTTGGCCCCTTAAAGGCTCTTTTGAACGTACCACCCATTCGGAAGAACATCAGTTTATTAGACCCAAAGCAAGCTCTATGCTTACTCGTATACTATGGAATCTTTTGACAAGATATTTTCGGTTCAACATTCTATTACAGATGGAATATATCAATATGCACACGTATCATGTCAAGTACGTAAATAAACACAATTACCAACGACAAGATTTACTACCATGAACAAAATGAATACCCATAATGATGGGAGGAGGCACAAATGAACAGTATACCCGCAAAATTGAACAGTATATACCCCGATACTAATTACTTCGATTATCAGTGCCAGATAATAAAATAAAACATCTGCAGTAAAACATGAACAGTTAAAGGTGTCTTGATGTCTTGGTAGGCTGCAGCAGGACCAGCTGTCAATGGCTGTAATTGACGATCAATAAACACTTGTACGGTCATTGTCACTACACTACGTCGGAAAGTGTTAAGTACCGTATTAAATGAATTATTTGGGTTCCGTGGCCCGAACTTTTCAAGGGCCAAGTGTAAAAATCCCTATTGTACAAGTGCAAGAAATTCTACAGGTCTATTCTTATATGCACAAATTAATATAGGCAGGACAGTGGACTTTTAGTTCATTACTATAAAAAGATATTCTTCTACTGCTTTCCTAACCTATATCGTCCCACTACTGGCCAAAGGTCATCCTCAAACGATCTTTTTCTGTGTCGTTCGCACCATTCACCGTCGAAAGGAGACGAGGTCATCCCTCCTTGAAAGAAGTTTATTATTTTATGTATCATTACTATCATGGATGTATAAATACAATTTATTTTTCTTGATTTGGTTTTTTACTAGATTTTTACTTAAATTATGTAGGCTTAATAAGAAGTTTCCGTACATCGTACATGATACGGAACCCTCTGTACCTAATCGCACTTGACTTTCATTAAAACTTTATCCCAATTAATGTAAACTTATATGAAATAACTAACGTTAAAAGACAAGCTACCGACCGACACACTTCAACAGCAACGTTAATACTTAAAGTTTTAATATCAAAGAGGTTTTATAGCGTACCTTTTTATACTTTTAAAACATTTATTGAGGCGACAACACGTTAACAATTTAGATGTAATAAATGTATTCTTAATAAGATCGCCATATTGTACGACGTTTCGTCGCGAATCCGTTGCTTAATAAATATAAATTACCTCTTGATATTTATTGGTCGACGACGGAATTAAATTTTAAATTGTTTTCGACAATTTCGTCTGATTTACAGGTAATTAGGTAGGTATTTTTAAAGAGTTTATTTTAGGTGCGTTTTGTTATTGGTTAGTGTCATGAGTTAGTGTACATATATACCTACTTAATCTAGTAATCATGTAATCAATACTGATTAAATTCATATAGGAGCTAATGTTTATATAAAAATAATCTTTTAAACCCAGAGACAAAGTTTATCTAGATTCTAGACTAATATTATAGAGGTAAAATTTGTAAGTCTGTTTGTTTTTACGTTCAGGCTAATCTCGGATATTACTAGTCCTATTGGAATAATTCTTTTTGTAATGAATAGCCACATTCAACGAAAAGGTTATATAGTCTATTTTGAATCCCGACATTCCCACGGGTACGGGCACAACACAAGTAAAACCGCGGGGTACTGCTAGTGTTTTATATATTCATCTTCATCAAGTGGATGGTCAACCTGACCAATCCTGGTGTCAGAGTGTTTTATATATTAACATAATGCAATTAAAACTACCGTGCAATATATAATTATAAAAAGTTAGAAACTATAAAAGAAAGACAAATTATCTTCAACTGAAATCTATCAATACATCTCTCAAACATCCAACAACTCAAAGCAGCTAATTTCAAGAGCAAATTGTATAAGTGTCTAGTTAACAATCCAACTGGCGTGTGTGTGCGAAATATCAAATAATATGTACAAAACGCCTGGGAATCTCGCCGGGAAGGGCCCGCAGTGACGGCCTATCGACAGTCAACCGCATCACGAACGTTCACACGGTGTTGATAGTATTATAGATAGTATATGTTATGTTTAGTGCAGTACTGTTGTTCTTTTAATGACTTCAAAACCGAAGGATCTCATTTCGTGTGAATCTATTTTAGTATGAATGTTTTTGTTTTAATGTTTGTTATGTTTACTCTTAATTCTATGTGTATGATCCGATTTGCAAAAAGTGGTAGTTTTGGAAAAAGTAGTTTGGATTTTATCTGTTACAATTAATCTTTCTGGGTAAAGCTCTGTTTTGCTTAGTGTTATGAACAGGGTCCGAACAGTAGGGCAACCACGGACAGGAAATTACGTTTTAATAATAGGGAGTTTCTATCCGGAAGTAAACTTTGCTAGTTCCAACGAAGTTTAATAAAATATAGTTTAAACAAAGTTTACTTCGGGATATAAACTTTTTTACTTTACTTTTGTACTCCTTTCACATCACGCGCGTTCCCACCTTATTAAAACATTCTTTATAACAAATCAAATCACTCGCACGACACTAATTGAACTATAATTAATTGAATAGAGAACATCTATTCAGACCATGTCAAGATTAAATGGAAGCCATCGTTAATGATAGACATAGATTACTAATAGTTAATACGACTGGTGATATACCAGAGTTAGGCGAGCTATAGATCGAATGACGTCACATCGACAAGCCCGTCGGCACAGTGTAGTGAGAGCTAGTAGCGCTAACTGTGTCGGGGGTAGCGGGTTCAATTCACGCCAGGAGCCAACAATATGCAGATGCAGTTGCAGTTGCAGATGCAGATGCAGATGCAGTTGTTGGCGACGCCGCGCGCCGTCTGAGTGTCAATTATTTATTCATATAAGGTATCTGTGTATTGTATATGTTTTAGTATCAGTTAGTTAAATTCCATAATACACGCTTTGGGTCTAATTAACTGTGTGTGAATATGTCCGGGTGTATTTATTTATTTACCTATGTTCATTATCTCGATGTCCTTACCTCGAAAGTACGTTTCGCCGAAGGGTACTTCAATAGTACATTTTTTCGACGGATAATTTTATCGAAAGGCCGCTTTTACGTGTGCAGATAGAAATTATAGTACGAAGCTTGCGAGATAGGTCTGCCAGCATCTATTAAACAAAGATTTGCCCGGTTTTTGCAATATGAGCTAAAATTAATACGGATTTAATATTGCGAATTTATGAATTTGTAATCAAATAGGTATTATTAGAATGTGCATGAGTATTAGAGATTGCTTACGTATTACGTCTTACAAAAAACAAATATTATAACATAACTGAGTACTAAGCAATTTGCTCAAAGATCTTTGATAATTTAATTTTTTGTTAAAAAGGTCGTGAAGTCAGTTTTTCCCGAATTTGGACAAAAGTCTTTCCCACAAGGCTGGAACCATCTACATACATGAATCAGTTGATACAATAAAAGTTTGAATATAAGGTTCTATGTATGCTTAACATTTTAATAGTCTTATTGGGCATTTGGTTCTGTTCTTATTTTCTGGACAATAACCCTTTTTTCGCAGTGATTATGGCACATTTTGAATATACGATAGTCTCATTTTGAAGAGCTCTATCCGTAGATGTGCGGAAAAATAAAGAGATTATTATTTACTCAGTTTATATATACGTCCCGGACAACCGGACAATTTCACATACGATTAATTAGACCCAAACTAAGCTCTAAGCTTGTATTATAAACCGCAAAGTTTCGTCGACGACCCACTAATAGAAAAAAATAAACTAAACAGTCTACTAATAGATCCGTTAGTCAATTAATGAAATCGTATTCGCAATATGTCAAGGACATATCATCGAGGAAATGAAATCTTGATTCGCAGATGTCTGTTTTACATTTTAATTATATAATTTATTATAGATTTCATGTTCTATATTTTATAGACAAATTAATGATTTATAATGTGATATATCAAGACTTCTTAAGCAATAAATATATAGATAGGTAATAATGGGTTACCGTTACTATACCGAAAATGATTCGCCGAGGAACAAATGGTCGATGACTTATATCGCCGACGTTTTGCCCAATATAGTGATTAACAGTATCAAAAAATGGTCGGAGCAATATTTTACTGATGTTACATAAAAATGCAACATGATGCAACAACTTTCAACCAAATTCAAAGTCTTAAAACAACACATTTTAAAGCTGACGATTCTTTAAAACAGCTTCAAAAACCTATAAACATTCATAGTTTTACAATGTATACACAAACCAGAAGAAAGTTAGAATAAGGCGCTTCACTACATAGTATACAACAAAGTCGCTTTCCGCTGTCTGTCTGTCCCTATGCATGCTTAGATGTTTAAAAATCTTATTTTCAATAGATAGAGTGATTCAAAAGGAAGGTTTATTTGTATAAAAAATCCCGAAATTCACACGGGGCGGACACAGCACAGGTAAAACCGCGGGGAGCTGCTAGTAAGAAATATAATGTAATACCGACTAACTACTAACACGGTAAACTTATCTCATTAACTGTTAAACGGGCGTCTGTTATGATTGATTCGTTGCTTCGGAATTTTAACACTGATATGGATTGATATTCTGTTAATTGGTCGGTGAGTAAAAAGTTTCTAGTAAATTGAATTATCTAATTGGATTATTAAAGTTACTTATTGATGTATTTAATTATAACTGAAAGTGTTTCGAGAAAAATATTTGAATGCGACCATTTTATGAAAGTATGGCCATTACGTAATTTGTATTTTGATAGATTAAAATACAAATTAATGGTTATTTTTTACAATAACTCGATTTTCTAAATGCATTACTCATTTGATATGAGGAATGAGGATTTTTTTATAATGAGGAATTTTAGAACTGTTTTTCAAATAAAAATGAATAAAATAAATATTTACAGAAAAAAATTAAGAATAAATAAAACTGAATGTAATTTCATTTTGTAGAAAAAACGTAAACTAACATCAAATAAATATACATGTTGAGGGATCCAAAAACAAAACTAGTTTAAAGTAATCCCTTCCAAAAGCCTTATAAGTTCAAAGCCCTTAACAAATCAAGTAAGCTTTGTTTATCAAACCAACCCGTTTGACAACTGTTTGACATCTCACAAACGTTAACAATGGTCACGAACAAACATTTCACCGAAAATTGTCAAATATGCACACATGTTAATGGTGCGTCCAAATCTCCTTAAACACACGTCTTTTCAGTTATGTGTGGTTTTTATATTTTAAATAAACGGCAGGTACATTTAAAGTTATTATTGGATATTCAAAAACGCTATAAAAATAATATATCAAAAATATTTTTCTCCAAAAAAGATTTTTTATTGCTTGAAAAATCACCCTTATTAATTCAGATTTTAAGTAAAAAATAGATCATACACAACACCAAAAAAATAAAGAGTATTAGCCTGTAATGTCCCACTGCTGGGCAAAGGCCTCTCATTTCACTGAAGATATCAGTGCAGTGAGAGGATTAGGCATAATCACCACGCTTGCCAAATGCGGGTGAAACCAAATAATACTACTATTGTCTATATACATCATTAAAACCATTTTCCAAAATAATTCTTGTCCATATTTATAGCCGAAATACTGTGATTGAATCGATACAATCTAAGCGCACGTGCCTCTTAATGTTTTCGTTACGTGATTGACAACAGTAATCAAAACACGACTCCGACAGTTAAACACGATTGCACACTATACAATCGGAAATACCAAGCTTTTACTTCAAGTGCTACTTCAAGTATGAAATCGGCTCGTGTAAACACTCCATGATAAACGTGCTTTTTTTAGTTTTACTGTTCCTTTAATTTTAGAATAGGTCTAAATTGGTAAATGATTTTTGTAATTTAATTAAGAAGCGCTGTGATGAAACTTTAGTATAGGTGACTTTCCACAAAAACTACGCTATGATATCAAACACAACCTATGACTTGTTAACACTACCAGTCTCTTTACTAGTGAAAATAGCCTTTGGCGGCTCAATAACTCTGACACCAGGATAGGTCAGGTTGACCATCCACTCGATGAAGAAGACTAGTAAAAATATAATTATTAAATTAGTTTGTCTTATTCCCCCTTCCTTCCATAACATTTTAAAAATATTGTCTTAAAAATCTGTTAACTTTCTTGAATTAAAAAAAATCATTTTCTTCTAAATCTGAAAACATGTTTGTTTTAAAAAGAGATTATTTACCAACGACACAACTGACTGGAGTACTTCTCTCTAGAAATGGATCCTGTTCAACTAATATTTGTATTTGTCGGCAACTCAACCGACCTCCACAAAAGAGAACTCCATTAGACATGGCTCATAATATCAATTCAATCTCTTCAGATGGCAAGCAGTGACTCTGTGAGGACTGGTTGTTTAAGCTACCGTTAAGAACATTAGTGCTTGTTCACAAATAATATCGACCCCTACTTCATGGGTGGCCAATGGTGGTATTTCTATCAGAGCACTACCGTGCTTCAAAGGGACGTTAAGAAGTTAATCCCGGTTGTTTCAATCGTTAGACTGTGTCAGCCTCCTTAGTCTCGTGGTTTGAGCGCCCGGCTCACGATCCGGAGGTTCCGGGTTAGATTCCCGGTGGAGACAATATCTCACAAACATCTCTTTGTGAGACTGTCCTCAGTTTGGTTAGAGCATTGCAGGCTGAATCACCTGATTGCCCGAAAAGTAAGATGATTCCGTGTTTCGGAGGGCACGTGAAGCCGTCGGTCCCGGTTACTTTCTACGCATAGTAGTCGTTACATGAGCCATGTCAGAGGCCTTTGGCGGCTCAATAACTCTGACACCAGGATTGTTCAGGTTGGCCATCCACTCGATGAAGAAGAAGAAGAGGCCTATAGGAGGATTTAGGTAGGTTGATGGTCAGGGTTGGCCACTATAGATTCATAGCCAACCCTGTCTCGGAGAAAATAATCATTACATCTATAAATAAAACTACCGGGCAGAACTACTTAGGTATAAATTATGATTTATATCATTTATAAACATCGAAACTTAGTGAGAAATTAAAATACATAACTAAGTTGTACCATACAAAAGACATCAACGGGGTCGGAAACGCTTAATGTTTTTTGACTAATGAACAAAATGATAAGAAAAGCTCAAATAATTGCGTATAAACGAAATAAATTGGCAATAAAATATAGTTCAGTTATTACATATATGACAGTACAATTGTTCTATAATAAAATCTATAAATGATATATCCAATAAATTCAATAATTCTTTGAAAATTCTAATTTACACCAAATCTGAATACTTAACTTAAGCGCGTTCCAACTTGCATCCTAGTGACATGCAAGTTAGTCCGCGGGAATCAGTTACTGCAAGATAAATCAATAACCCTACAATAATTCTATGAAATCTAGACCAATTGTAGACACTTTGTACATCCGGCCTTGTACCTGACCTATTCTACTACACAAAACAATAACATAACACGTAGCTAATCAAAACATCATTATGTGTCCATCCTACATCCTAGTGGGAACGTCATACATAGTACGGTGTAGTACAGTCGGCGCCTGCGCATGTACTGCAATCATTAGATCTCATAATAAATGATGTATGCTAATACAACGTTATTAGGTGCACTAGTATTAAAGGGAGGTCTTGATAAAAACAGAAGATAGTCTTAGTAAAGGAATTGATGTAATTTTTTACTGTTACGAAGTAATCAATCTTGTTATCTGTAGTCTAAGAGAGGTGTGGTTAACGGAATTTGAAGCTAATTGTGCAGAAATAATCATATAGAAACAGTGAGAATCAATTACGGTTTTAGTTCATTTTCTTGTTAGAAATTGATGTACACAGGTGGAGGCTATCCATGTAACTCTTGTTAAAGATGAAACTTTATATAAATTGTCAGTTACTTCATAACTCAGAATACAGAAAGTACCAGAAACGGCATTCAAATGTATTTACAAGCTACACGCTGTGTCCAAAAACAGAACAAAGTCTCTCGCGTAGTGTTGTTAGCTCTCGCATTATTTGCCCATTTTTGGGGTAAATTTTGGGAGTTTCGGAGGTAATATGATAATAGAATAAAAATTGTCCTTTTCTATATAACTATGTACCTACCTGATAATCTCAAGAAATAGATATGTATATTAAATAAAACACGGTGTTAAGGTGGATGTTTGCACACTTTTAAGGGGTGATGGAAAAATTATATATTTTTATTTTATTTTAAAGTATTCGGAAAACTTACAGCTAGTTACAAGAGTTACATAAAAAAAGAATAATAACTTAAGTCAAAATGCATCAAGCAAACTACGCTTAGCTTCGATGGTTTCCAGAACTGTTCCAGCCGTGCTCTTTGTATAATTTTTGTCCACACCGCTTTCCTCATCAGCAGGGAAGCTAAAATTTAAGATGGCTAATATAGAAACATAATTTAATACCCGCTCCCCCTCTCCCCTTCTCCCACAGGCACACCTAAAATTTGTTTAGAAATCCTATAGACTAACATACTTACTATTTAATAGGATTGTTAGGTTAGGTACATACGAGCCACACTTACGCTTTATACTTTCTTTTTTCAAGTTGGTTAATTTTTATTATATTACTTATTAATATTCTACAACGAATTAAAGCCCCTCAAAAGGTAATAAAAATAAGGGTAAATCAAAACTCTTATATTGGCAACACTAACATAGATTGACGCATCACTCTCTATGACAATTGAAATTTGAGAAAATAATTAAATATTTAAATAAGACGATACCTAAATTCGATACTTACACGTGAAATGTGATCCCATCCTGTTTCTTTTTCAGACCCACTGCATTTTTACAGGTAGGAACGACACAAGACGGCATAGTTTCGTGAAATTGGTCACGGGTAAAACACGTTAGCGCGTTCCGACGGTCACAAAGTGACTGATCGGTTGCGCATCAAACTACACTATTTAAGGCTAGTTTGGGTAGCTACAGTATCAGGCGCGCTCACGGGTTCTGGTACTTTCTGTATTCTGAGCTTCATAATAAGCTATTGTCAACTTAAGGGCAAATATACATAGTTAAAATTGATCTTACTAGCTACTTTTTAAGTTAAGCTAAATATTTTCATTTTTAAGTTGGTCAAATATGGGGAAATACTGGGACTGCCACGGTGCAGTGACGGGGACTAGTTCTTTAAAACATAAAATTATATTGTAAGAACTAATGTTTGATGGTATTTTATCTAAATGTTCGCCAGTGCACCATAGTATTCTCGCATGAGATCAAACCTAAAAAAAGATTCCAAAAGTGAGAAATCTATTTGTTCGAAAACAAAGAAGAGATAAAAACATTTCTGTTACTGTATATTCTAGATTCTAGACTCCAATATAATTAGCCCTTTAAGTTCCACCGGAACCGCTTAGCCTAGAATTTTCACAGCCATTCATCAGCGTGAGTATTACGTGAGGCTTCCATAGCACCAGTTGTGTGATGATGGATAATTAACCAGTTTATCCTGTGTCAATAGTACGGCCTAGGGCTGAAGCTAACTATAACTTAGGCTGACAACATGGTGTATGGTTTAGAAATAACTTTAGCGTAATGGAAACGAACATAGGTTATTATATGAGGGGTTTTTCATCATTGATATTATTATGCTTGATTGAGAATTTCATTCAAAGTTGGTAGCTCGGTGGATAGAGTGATATACAAATAATTTTCGTTACCGATGGACACGAAAACACTACAGTACTACACTTAAGAGCTCCTTCGTCCAAATATACAACACTAAACAAAAATTGTTAGTAATTTTCTGAGGCTGGATGTATGTATGTTTGTTACCAGTGTTGATTAAACTTTACAGTAATCTTATTTATAAATCAGAATAACGCCCGCGAGAATTTCGGGATAAAATTTATCCCATGTATACATTTTATCCCGAAATTCCCGCGGGAACATAAATTAAATAATATGCAAATGTATAAGTAACTCGAACGTTTCCTGGCCCACCTAATGGCACGTTGGAAGCAGGCAAGTCATTACCCATAGACTACTACACAAGTCCAGATAATGAATGTACGAGTAGATGGAATGTGTACTTATGTGTTACATAACTCCTGGGTTTAAGACATTTTAACATAGTTAGATAGAGCTTTGACAAATATAACCGTATTCTGTCTCAGTCTAGGCATGTATTACCGTATATCCCTCTTTAGCTTGAACATGTATTATCGTGTTTTGTTTTTTTAGCTTGGCACCGGTTGTGTTTTGTTTAGTACTTAATTGAATGGTGAAATAGCCGCAGGGGACACGTGATAGTGGTGATTGAAATCGTTTTAGTTAGAGTAACTAATAACGCAGGAATGCTGGTGTTATGTTTTGTCGCAGTAACATGCGAGAGGAAGTAATTATTATAATGTTTTTCATAAAAAAACGGTCATATATTAATTCCACTAGTCTACTGGTTTCTTAAGTTTAAGCGACCACTACTCATTTTGAATTGACCAGTCTTCTGTGAGCACGGTTGATGTAAAGGGGCCGAAACGTCAGATAAAAATGTAAAATAAAAGCGAAGTGCATCCATTAACGTAGTTTCAATCCACTAATCTATTTTATTGTATTAGGCATCTACTATCATCCCTATTTATTTTCGAGGGAATTTTGGGATGAGAAATAGCTTATAACCTACCTGCTGAATGTGGCTATCCATAACGAGAAATTCAAATAGTGCGTTCAAACAAAGAAAAACAAAAAATCTAAATCGTCAGTTTTATTATATTAAGTAGTTTAGATAACCTAAATACGGATTCCTGCTAAATTCTGTTGTACTACTGAATACTACATAATATTATATAATACTACTTCTTAACCACATATTAAATAGAACAATTCTAAAATTCCTCAACGAAATCGTTGCCATAGATTTGCGATATTAGCTTCCAGAGAGCAATCTCCCAGACATCTGGAATACGCATCAGATAGTAGCAGCAAATGAATGGTTTCAATAATAATACACACGGGTTTGTCTTTATTACTATTTGTTAATAAATTACAGTACGAATGCCTTACAATTGTAATGATGTAGTTGCACTTAAATTGTCTTTGATTGGATGGTTATAATGTTCACGTAATTATTGTAGAGCTAGCAGTGTTTTGTGACTTCCATCCAATGCGGTGTACCCGTTCCCAAGGATTCATGTGTGTTATCTGTTAATATGACCTATCGCAGACTGATATTGGATAAGGAATAACTATATACATAATGAGTTATTTTGATGACAAAGTATTATTTGTTCAGTATTTTTGAGAAAATCAATCCTCAATCTATACTAATATTATAAAGCTGAAGAGTTTGTTTTGTTTGTTTGTTTGTTTGTTTGTTTGTTTAAACGCGCTAATCTTAGAAACTACTGAACCGATTTGAATAATTCTTTCACTGTTAGATAGTCTATTTATCGAGGAAGGCTATGGGCTAGACATTTTATCCCGAAATTCCCACGGGAACGGGCACAACGCGGGTAAAACCGCGGAGCGCTGCTAGTCCATAGTATAAAGCTGCAGAGTTTGTTTGTTTGAACGCGCTATTCTCAGGAATTACTGGTCCGGTTTGAAAAAATATTTCAGTGTTGGATAGTCCACTTATCGAGGAAGGCTAGAGGCTATTTTTGATCCCGCGGAGCGCTGCTATTTACATACATACAGGTTTTGGGGACTTTGTTTTATAATTATTAAAGTAGAGTTAACTAAATCTGTGCCTATTTGGATATTAGTTTAAAACGCTTATTACAGTATACCGTAAACAAATAAATAGTTACGAGTATTACAAGTACAACTATACTAAAGACAGAAGAATGTGTGAATGAACCTTCCCACATATTACTTCAAAACAATCACTCAACCCGCCATTGACATTGATTCCTTTACCACAGAATACCACAACTGGGCTCTTTCATTCACTCAAGAATGAACTAACGAACTATCGTTCATTCACCACAAACAACAGCCACTTTTCGCAACAAACATGAACTTCGGTAAGCCTTTGTGTTCACCAAAATATCTAGAATTCTAGAATGACAATAGCCTATTTAGTTGTAAGGAAACATAAATATGGAAGGCTGTCTGTACACCAATTGAATTTCAGGAAAATAAACAAAGAAAATGTATTGCTAAGTATGATTGTAAAATGATTTGTTGTCCAGTAAAGTGTAGAAAATATTAAGTGTCTTTGAAATGAGAAGATTTAGGAAGATGTCAAGCTGTACGAGATGGGCAATTAGAAAATTAGCAGAAAAGCTTTAAAGGCTATTTCAGTTCAGTCAAAGATTATATATAAGTGCAAAATATAGTTTGTAAAACGAATGTCAGGTATACAATCAAGGTATAAGTACAACTTTACCTTTATCCATATTAACAGTCTTAAATTATTTTACTGACATACCTAGTTATACATTGAACTTAACTGTCCAATATAACTACTGAGACATTTTTCTCACAGTTACTTATGACATAACTAATAGAATAACTAATCGTACTAACTCATATAAGTAGACAGCTATTTTACTTATAATACGAATACAAGAAACTCCTGATACCTCCATGTTTGTGGAAACCGATTGATGTCAACTATAAATCGTCTTCAGACAGATAGCAGTGGTAATATATCACCCATCACCACTAATACTAAGGGAAATTATATTTTGACGTATGATGGACTATCAGCAATGTGGGTGTTATAAGGACTTACTCCAGTCCATGAATAGGCTAATATTATCAACTGAGATCTCTATAAAAACTAAATTGATATTGTGCAGAAAATATTTAGTAGAGATAATATCAATTGTACTGATATCTTCAGTGAGATGAGAGGTCTTTGCATTGACATTACAGACTAATACTAAAACTTTTACTTTTTTATAAATATTAGTTCAGTATATACGACGTGTGATATGATATTGGACATAGCGCTTATCAATACTAATCTAAGAAGCTGAAGAGTTTATTTTTTGTTTGTTTGAACGCTCTTATCTCAAAAACTGCCAATCCAATATAAATAATTATTTTTGTAATGAATAGCCACATTCAACGGGAAGGTTATTTTTCATCCCGAAATTCCCACGGGAATTAGCACAACGCAGATAAAACTACGGGACAGTATGCCAATATTTTTAAATGAGTTTATTTTTCCATTAAATTAATAAACAAACAAAAGAAGCAACGATTAATCAGCGAATATCTACGAGTGTTCACAATTCTAAGAAAAACCTTATGGTGTATTGCTGTATTCGATTCTGAAGCAGTGTAATCCCACCTTTACCCGCTTGAAACATCACTGGACAGCAAGCTCAAACGCAATCACGAGCCCACCATCGCAGCTAGTTTGTCAAAGTCATTACACGTTTCATCTGGTTTCGTTACATTCAAATACCGTTTTTGGTTTTAAGTGCGATTTCTGGTACAGTTAAGTAAACAGAAATCATTTAATGTAATAGAGCACGGTTTGGGTAAACAAGTGTGAGGATATGTGACACGTGCCGTCGTATAGCTTTAGGTGTTAGGATCTTTATTTGGTTGAGTGGTGACGGCTTAATGTAGGTGTTAGGAACTTGAGAACACTTTTTGTGAGGTGATATATGTATGTATAAGGTACCATCTTACTACTACCTTAGGTACTAACTGATGACGATTTTTAGTGGGTATTACCCAACGAACGGATGATCCCTGTGATGGGAAACGAGGGTGGGTTCGTGTTCCACATACCCTGGCTGTTTACCCGAACACCGAAGATGCGAAAAAGCAATTCCTCGTATTAATGGTATCATAGATAATACAATCATTTTGCCGTCAGTTTTATCCGACCAGATTCAAATCCGTATGCTGCATATCTTTATATTTTGGCCCAAAGGTAAGTGGGGTATATCACGCAGTTGCTATACGAAACATTACCTCCCACGTATAACTAGGTACTAATGTCATAATTTTCTCATGTAAATACCAATGTTACACCAAACAAGGTATGAAATCATGAGAACTAAGTGAAATCTTATACTTGAACAATGGCGATGCATTTTTGCAGTCGACTCTCACTTCAGTGTCATCATATTTTTATAAGCTTTTAAAATTTTCTCTGTTTTACTTTCACTGATATTGTTGTTTTAATTATAATTATATTTATCGGATGAACAATATACATATATATCCGTTATCGTGCAGTTACTAATAATAATTAAGCACAGTTAAAACACTTGGGGTAGATGGGTGATACGTATAAGATCAATCACTCTTGCTTAGATTTTAAGTTTAAGTGACTTCCACTCGACATAGCCATTTTATTGCCATTACTATACAAATTTCGTGTGTGCCGTGACACAACACATTTGCAGTGCACATAAACTTTCTTGAAACGTAAAATTGTGCCAAAAAAGTGTGTATTAGTCATGTATTTAGTCTAGACATATGTTCTAAGCGAACGGGTCGATATTTTTATGAGAGAGAGCTTCATGTTGAATTGAACCAACGTTAACGGATACACTTCGTTTTTATATTACATTTTTATCTGACGTCACGGCCCCTTTACAGGAACCGTGGTCACAGAAGACATTTGCTTAAACTTAAGAAACCAGTAACCGAGCTTCATCTATAATCTCAGACGAATTAAACTTGTGAAAAGAGTAACGTATGACTGAGTTTGATTGTTAACCCCCTTTCTGATTGTTGCAGGTGTAAGGAGCGATGTTGAGGGAGGTGGTGAGGGGCGCGGGCGGCGCGGCGGGGTAGCATGGCCGCCCTGCTCATGGTATGGGGGCTGCTAGGGGTTGTCGCGGCCGGAAGGGTGGGGGACCTCGCCAGGACTGACGCGGGAGACATCTTCACGTTTACTGGTAAATATATAGATACTTAGGGTTATGGAACCAGGCTGCCGCATTTGCAATTTTAACTATGTAATACACTAATACTGTACTGATATCTTCGGTGATACGAGAGGCCTTTGCCCAGCAGTGGGACATTACAGGCTAATACATTTTACTTTTCTTAAATACAATAACAGGGCCCCAGGATGTAAATCGTTTTCGTGGGAAGTCCACGACAAAAGGGAACAATTTTTCGACGGTAACAAAATTAAAACGAAGACAAGTCACAAAAATATATTGTTAATTTGGAATAATAATCTAGAATAATATCTCCTTTTTTGCGCAGTAAGCGTCCAACAAGAGTACTTACTAACTAAATCAACATCAAACCAATCAACTCTACACTACTACTTTACGCACGAAAATCTCAAAATGTCAATTGGAGCAAAAAACTTACTAACATGTTAATTTATTTCGAGATCATTCCGATACCGTTTGGCATCGACCTGATACTTATTGAAAGCAAACATTAGACAAGTGGTATAAAAGCAGAAACAACATAATCCGACTACACCTAGATAGACCAATCTCAAGAGCGCATAACGTAGGCATACATATTTGCCAACTTTAATATTTGACAAAATCTCGAAAACTTGTCACAACATTAAAGTAAGAAGTAAAACAAACTGTGGCTCTCTAAAGAAACTGTAGAAGCAAAAACTCGAAGCCAAGTAAAGGTGTGATTACAATAACGCGAGAGCTACAGTTTAAATAATGAACAGCCTTACTGATAAAACAATATAATGTCAACGTTATCAAATGTAATGCCAATCATAAAGAAACGTCACAATAATTTACTAGTAAGGATGTCAATGTTAACATTTTAACTGCGAACGCATGTTGCATAGTGCGAACGACTTACTGTAATTGCTCCTTTCATGGAATGACAAAGCATATATTTTATCGTTTGAGACACTTAACACTAGGAACTGGATCGCGAGTCAAGTTTATAATGTTTTAAGAAATGTTACCTTTTCAAGAGTACACTTAACATGCAAGTTTACTGCCATGAGTACGTTAAAATGGTTAAAATGTCTGCGCGTTGGATTGCTCTGGGTTTTTAGAAATTGATGAATGGGACAATTTTGCATCGCGACATAAGAGAAGACACAAACTACATTACTGGAACCGGCTTCCAGGTTCGTTTCCTTTGACGCGGAGTGGAGCTGAGCTCCATTGACCAATAGTAACGCATTGACATTGTCAAAATCTTATTCAAATGCGTTGTGAGCACCGCACAGCTCTTTTGCCAATGAGTGTTTGGGTTTTGGAATTTTACTCTATAATAGAGGGGGCCAACAAGTGTCATATATTTAATGGAGAGGAATTTCATATCTTTTTGGTAAGCCACGTCTTACAAGCTAAAACTATTTTGTATTCTATTCTAGTTACTTTCATGAAACTTCATCTCGTTCTTTTGTAGATAAAGAATGCAACCCCGGCCAATGTACAGAGTATGGCGCGGAAGATGCTTCGGGCGTCGTGTTGGGATCATGCGCGTGCGCATGTCCGCCGCGCGCGCCTCTCTTCAGGGAAGATCGGGAGATGTGCGTCGATGATTTGCCAGGTAAAAGAAGTTTCATTTTTTACAGGTTTTACAGTTGACAAAAGTTTTATTCAACAAAGACAAAACTCAACTCTATCAACATTTTGCCGAGTTTTATTAAGATCCTGGTGGTTTTCTATATTAAACCACATTCAAAAATCAACTTTGTCTTCTATGGGCAATCTTGGCTTATTATTATGCAAGTTGACAGGGGGAACGGGGAAAAAGTATCAGTTGTAGATTAATTGAAGAGACTTTGGGTACTTCAGGGCGGACGGGCTACCTTCCTCTAGTTACACTCTTTTCTAACCGCTTCACTGCAGTATTTGTGCACTTGTATGTACACTGGCCGGTCCTTATTAGGTGAACTAATGAAAGGCGAGATACGATGAGACGTCCGTTTATTGAGATACCATATTGATACTGATCTAACACTAATACAATAAAATATATCTAAATGAATACGTACATAATAACAAGTATGTGGTAGGCACATAACTTCCCCCTTTTTGAAAAAGAATTATCACAAGGGTTAAAAAAAATATAAAATCTACAAACTACACGATTAAACAATATTGATTAACATGATAGCATAAAGTGAATTACAACAATTTGAATGAGTACATGAGTTAGGTTAGTACATTGTTTACATAATAAATTCTTATCTCTATGTTAGTATAGAGTTACACTCGTTACACATACAATTAATTGTTAGATTTGATTGAATGAATACACTTATACTTTATACTACTTTTTGCACTGTATTCACTTGCACTTGATATTTAAGTTATAACAGTTTGGGGGTGACGTCCAGCCGTCAGGCCCAGGCCTTGCTCCACCATAGGCAAGGCGCCTCTTGTCAGTTGAAGTTCTCTTCTCAGGTACTGCGCATATCTCACTTTGCACTTCCTCCACATTATGTATGCTATCACTATTATTGTTACGACCACCATGAATAACAAATAGCACTCGTATCTGATTAACGTCGTTGTGTTATTTTCGGTCTCTCCAGCAGTTCCGGAGGCGCTGTTACCAGCTCCATTTTGGGCGATGATGATCTTTTCTTCGGTTATTTTACTTTGTGTTTTTCCCATTGTAATAAATGTTTTTATTGGTTCGTCGCTAGGCAAAACATACAACCGGTTTGATGGTTCGACCAAATCTTGAAACACTATGTTGTTTT
This sequence comes from Cyclophora punctaria, assembly GCA_951394245.1. NCBI lineage: Eukaryota > Metazoa > Arthropoda > Insecta > Lepidoptera > Geometridae > Cyclophora > Cyclophora punctaria. Next base: position 4,213,570 of record OX596183.1, read on the forward strand.
TGAGGCTGATTGTTTACATTATCTAGGGATGCCCGTTACGATACGATATATCGGAATATCGATACAGCACTATACGATATATCGATATTTGATTCGATATTTTGACCATACGATACGCTTCGATATATCGCAGTCTTATAAAAATATCGCATTACCGTATCGTATCAAACTATGTCGGTGATTAATTTGTAAAAATTTAAAGTTACATCATCACTAAACGATAATAGACAGTGCCATTGAATATATTGTTATTAATAATAAGATAATCGACAAAATTGTTTATGGAACAAGAACAGCCGGCTTTTGTTTGTTTACGACTTGGAGGTAGATTTAAATAAATCTTTGGACTTTGTAGTACCGTCAAATATGATTAATAAACACTTAATAAATGTTAAGTTTATGTTTTCCTTTTTCATTCCGTTCGAGTTCGAGCAACAAAACTTTTATCAATGGCAAATGTGATTATTTTTTTAAAAATAAAAACTAAATACATATAATTATTTGTTTCTTTTTAAAAAATAAAATAATATAGTAAAACTACTAAAAACATAACCCTTTGCACGAAATATACTAATTATATCGCATATTAATTGAAAGGCATGCGATACGGTTACGATACGATATATCGATACAAAGGAATTCGATAATATCGCGTATCGATACAACCAAGTTCGATACAGTTACGATGCGATATATCGATACAATACACTTTTTTGGGCATCCCTAACATTATCAGGAACCATATTGGGAGTGCGCGTGCATTCCTCTGTTCTGACTGCAAAGGCAGGTTTCAACCGATCTATACTAACTACTTTCTGTGTATTGTCTTGCAATATTTTGTAATATTTGTCGGTTCTTTCTATCACTTTAAAAGGTCCAAAATATGGTTGAGTTAATGGTTTGGTAACCTTGTCACAACGTACAAACACATGTTCACATTCTCTTAATTCGGGGTGAACAAATATTGTACCTTGATGTGTTTCCTTTTTAGGCACTGCAGCTAGTTTTCTGATTCTCTCACGTAGTTTTTGTAAAAATTCGCTGTCACTGGAAGTTTCTTGCCTTGTCGACTGAAAGAAGTCTCCAGGTAACCTTATTGGTTCTCCATATACCATTTCGGCGGTGCTGATGAGTGTATCAGTCCTCAAACAAGCGCGTAGTCCAAGCAGTACGGTTGGTAGTTCTGATACCCAGTTTTCCGTATTTCCTCGGCACATAAGGGCTGTTTTCATTGATCGGTGCCATCTCTCCACTAATCCGTTAGACTGAGGATGGTATGCCGTTGTCCGAATTTTCTGTATACCCATTCTTTTGGCCAATATTCTAAATAAATTGGATTCGAATTGTCGTCCTTGGTCGGTGGTTAGTTTCATAGGGCACCCAAATCTTGTGATCCATCCTGAGTAAATGATATCCGCAATTGTCTCAGCTGAAATATCTTTTACTGGATGAGCCTCAGGCCATCCGGTCTTCCTGTCCACCATTGTCACTATGTACCTGTATCCTTCAGACTGTGACAAAGGACCAACTATATCCATATGGAGATGTTCAAATCGGTCGCTATGCACAAAAATTCCATGTGGTGAATTAGTGTGCCGATTTACTTTTGATTTTTGGCATTCTACGCATGATTTCGTCCATAAAGTAACATCTTTGTTTAAAGAGGGCCAATAAAATCTGTCTTGCATCATCTTTTTAGTAGTTCGAATCCCAGGATGGCTGATACCATGTATAGCGTTGAAAGCTGATATTCGGTATTCCATCGGTAAATAGGGTCGAGCTTTGTCTAATGATACTTCACAATATATAGGTTTGTTGCAGTAAGGTACTTGTATTTGTTTTATATGTAGTGTGTTCGCTTTTAATATTGATATTAACTCGTCGTCTCGAATTTGGGAATCCGATACTTCGTCATAATTAATCGGTGATGGCATGTCTATTTCTGCTATGCGCGATAATGTGTCCGCTACAACATTGTCTGTACCGTGAATGTGTTCTATAGAGGTGCAAAATTGCATGATAAAATCTAGTTGTCGGATCCGTCTTGGCGTATCATTTTTGCTGACTGTATTTTTCTTCAAAGAGTAGACTATAGGTTTATGATCCGTATAAATTGTGAGCGGTCTACCTTCTATTAATGGTCTAAAATGTTTGACGGCCATATACATCGCTAATAACTCCCTGTCATATGTACTGTACTGTTGTTGAGTGACGCTCAGTTTGTTGGAAAAGAAACCCAAAGGTCGCCAGGAGTCATTTTCTCGCTGTTGAAGCACAGCACCGGCGCAAGTGTCTGAACAATCCGTCATTATTGCGATTGGGGCGTCCGCTGCGGGAAAGGCTAACGTTACCGCGTCCTTTATGCTTTGTTTACATAGTTCGAACGCGGCGTTCGTCTCATCTGTCCATAGTATTAATCGTTTATCTTTTTTCTTTGCGTTATGTAAATAGGCATTTAATTGCGCATGTACTGCAGCTGCTTTGGGCAGGTGTCGTCTGTAGAAGTTCAACATGCCCAAGAACCTTCGTAGTTCGTCGACCGTTTTCGGTCTAGGAAAATCTGAAATAACCTTTACTTGCTCTTCTAGTGGTTTCAATCCTTGTTTTGATACATGATATCCAAGAAAGTTCAACTCAGATTTACCGAACTCACATTTATCCATATTAATAGTTATGCCAAAGTCATCAAGTCGCCTGAGTACTTGTCGAACTAGTTGCTTATGCTCGTCTTCTGTTTCCGATCCTACGATGACGTCATCTATGTATGCGAATACATCCTTTAAACCTTTTAATACTACATTGCAAATGAATCGCTGAAACGTCTGTGCGGCGTTTTTTAAGCCGAAAGTCATTTTTACGAATTCAAACAATCCAAACGGAGTTGTTATCGCCGTTTTGTGTATATCGTCTTTATGTATACCAATATTGTGATACGCTCTCTGTAAATCTATACGTGTATATATATTTTTACCATGTAATACATATGTGCAGTCTTGTATTCGTGGTATCGGGTATCTATCTGGCTTTGTAAGCGCGTTTAGTTGCCGATAGTCTCCACACGGTCTGAGTTCTCCGTTTTTCTTAGTAACGACGTGTAGTGGGCTTGCCCAGTTGCTACTAGAAGGTCTACAAATGCCCATCTCTTGCATACGCTGGAACTCTGCCTTTATCTTGATATACTTATCCGGAGGCAGCGGTCGCGGTTTAGCAAAAACCGCTGAGCCGGTAGTTTCTATGCGATGAGTTACCGTATGCGGTGGCGTATCCTTAAAGCACATAGGTTTTGTCACATTCGGGAACTCTAATAAAATGTCACTGTAGCCGTTTTGAAAGTCTATTGTACGCACTGTTGGCTGTTCTTGCAAAGTCACTGTTGCCACTGAATGTAAACTCGTAATGGAATCGATAAGTCTCATTTTGTTCACATCTACTAACAGCTTATGGTGGCTCAGGAAGTCAGCACCGAGAATAGGTTGCTTGACGTCGGCCAATACGAATGACCAGCGGTACGGTCGCCTTAGTCGGAAGTCTAAGTCCAGAGTTTTAATGCCGTAAGTTTTTATTTCGGTACCGTTAGCTGCGTACAACTTATATTCGTCACACTTGTTGTACACGCGATTTTTGTTCACCGGAAGTACTGAAATGTTCGCACCTGTGTCTACCAAAAACTTAACACCACTGTTATTGTCTGTTACACTTAAACGGGGAACGGGAGCGATGGTACAAATCTCCGCCTGCGACTGCACCACTGTTAGTTTTCCTTCATCTCCGGCTTCCTCCAAGCACACGGTTCTATACACTGTCTAGCTTTATGGCGATATCTGTAGTGATATGAACACAACCAGTTGGGACTGTTTGGTGTGCGGCGAGTATGGTTGCGATGCCGGGACGCGGAGCGTGAGCGCGGTCTATTTCCATAGTACCGAAAATGATTTCTGCGGTTTTCCATATCATTTATTCTTAAACTTAACTTAGCAATTTCTGCCAAGATGGTAGCCGTGTCCATTGTATTCGATGGTGGTGCTTGTATTTCTGCGAGCTGCAAGGGTCGGGTTGTTTCGACAATTTTGTCAGCAATCGCGGCCAAATTATCAAGGTCCTTAACTTCGCTGACTGCTAGTACGCCTCTCACTGTAGATGGTAAATGGCCTAGCCACATGATCCGAAGTGTCTCGTCCGGAATTTTGTCATGGGCCAGCTCTCTCATTCTCCGAAGAAGTTGGGATGGCTTTTGGTCGCCCAACTCCATCTCGCTTAATAACTTTTGAAATTGCCTAATTTCCGATTCTTCATAAACTTGTAGAAGTCGTTCTTTTAAGGCTGCATATTTATTTGCTTCCGGGGGCCTTAACAGAATGTCGCTAACTTGCTGTATGACATCTTTACCCAGCTTCGTAACAACTAAATTGTATTTTGCCTCGTCACTGATTTTCTGTGGTCCGAGTATTGCTTCACACTGCACAAACCACAGCCGGGGCTTGTCACACCAAAATTCCGGTATCCTGGATGACACTGTAACTGCTGCTACTTCAGCGTGGCTAGCATTTGCTGTTAATTTTTCATGTTCTTGAGATAACATTTTCGTTAGTTTCCGTTGGTTGGTCACTAAGCGAAAATAGTCCTTATTTTCAATCAACGATGTTCTAATTCTGCGGGGTCACCACTGTGCACTTGTATGTACACTGGCCGGTCCTTATTAGGTGAACTAATGAAAGGCGAGATACGATGAGACGTCCGTTTATTGAGATACCATATTGATACTGATCTAACACTAATACAATAAAATATATCTAAATGAATACGTACATAATAACAAGTATGTGGTAGGCACATATTAAAGATATGTTGCAGGAAAATGAGGACTTAGGCTAAATCCTAGAACATCATCCTAGGCCTAGACTTAGGCTACATCCTGCATGAAGTATAATGAGGCTATATCCTCCATCAAAGTCCACTGTAAATATTGGAATCAAATGAATAGTTTCTAAGATAAGGTACCTCCTACACCTAAACATACAAATTACTCTAAATAACATTAGCAAGTATATATTTGCTGGTAAATAGATTCTTACACAAGGTTAACGCTTAAAAACAGTTATTAAGTTTGCCAAATCCTTTTGAAGTGGGCACTTGCAACATTTTAACATAAGCTCTTGCAAATTTCGCTTGCATTTACCATCTTAATAACGTAAAGAGATTAGAAAGTGGTAGGATTAAATAAAATACTGAGTTGAAAGATCATCAATAATGTCCGTAAGTAGGAACCTACATTTCATGAGATGAACCTAAGGATCGTGTAGGTAGCTTATGAAACCAAGTAAGTACCGTAACAAGCTTAATATTAGGCTTAGTTGAGGTAAGGTCGCCAACGTGGTGCAGCGACTGGCCCGGAAGGAACAAGTATATATGGAGAATAGGGAAAGTATATGAGCACTTATTTGACATATAGTCTGTTTAAGAATCCTATAGGAATCCCATTGCGCAATAATATTGTAATAATACATATTATGTACACGTGTTTAAGAATAGTAGTTTATGCAACTGTCATATAAAGAGGGGTATTAAAACACGAGTGTGAGTTTATGAAACGAGCGCAGCGAGTTTCATAATAGTAACGAGTGTTTTAATACCCGTGTTATATGCAGTTGCATACACTACTTTATCTTCACTAATGCAATTAATCAAACAAAATTTTAAAAACAAAACACATTGCGAAACATTAAATTCACGCGTACGTGTATTGTCACAGTGAACTTGCCGCCATTAAAATCTAACCAATGAGAGCGCAGCTGCGCGCGCAGGCCCGCAGGGCGCGATGTTATAATGAGATTTTACGATATCGATGTGGATATTATACCATCATGTGCAATTGCTTAAATTGAGTGTTTTAGTTGTCTGCGCTATAACAGTAGTAATTATAAGTCAAGTATTGGAAACATAAGTAGAATGTTACAACATTAGTGTAGATAAAATATATTATAGTTACACATGTTTAAGAAAATATTGGCCCGGGAGGAACAAGTATATATGGAGAATAGGAAAAGTATATGAGCACTTATTTGACATATAGTCTGATTAAGAATCCTATAGGAATCCCATCGCGAAACATGTACATGTGTTTAAAAAAATATATTATAGTTCATTTAATTTGGTACCACATTTCAACATTGTAGCGGTAGTGGCGTAGCGTGTTTGACTAAACGATGTTAACTGTTAGATTGTTAAGCTACGTGCAGCTCGGCCCCTACTTGGATAGGTGGCCGATAGTGGCATTTCCATCGAAGCGCTGCCGTGCCACTAACCTCCTCGAAGTTACTTACTTTACAACATTCAGGTCCCAACCCTAATTCCTGCTAACATTTAGCAAGAAATCATTATGCATCACTACATAGTATAAAACAAAGTCGCGTCTGTTTGTCTTCTGTTTGTCTGTATGCTTAAATCTTTAAAATACGGATTTTGATGCGGTTTTTTGTAATAGGTAGAATGATTCAAGAGGAAGGTTTTTATGTAAAAAAATTCCCGAAATTCCCACGGGAACGGGCACAACGCGGGTAAAACCGCGGGGCGCTGCTAGTTTATCATATTTGTAAGAATGTTTCGCCACCATGTCCCATCAATAAGTATGACTCATAAATATCTTCAAAGTATTAAGTTCCGATATTTTGACGGTCAATTTATAAGCATCTTGAAAGCTTTATTTATTTGAATTCGATTAAAATGTTTCAACGCAACTAAATTTTACTTTATCGCGAATCTCTTTGACACGAAGGGATCAGTCTTGATTGAAATCACGATTTATTGCGTTTTTTATTAAATTCAATTTTGACAAAAGCAATATCTTTCCGAATCTTAAGTTGAAACGACTTAGTTTTAATTTACGTCCTGCCTTGGGCTTCGGTGTTTTAAACGTGTTAAATTTTATTACCCTTCAGTGTTCTTAAGAAATGTATTGCATTCCCTTGAGTGGAAAATTAATTAACAGTTTCTTTTGATAGCAATCTGTTGATGAAAAATTTAAGAAAGGGATGTTTGGAGAAAACATATACATACTAACGTAATATGCTGATATGTTTAGCCCTAAGCTTAAACTTAGTACATAACTAATAACCAATTAAGTCCATACCAAGATTACATCCTATCCTAGCTTCAAAACCTTTACTCCTATTTTAAAAAACCCAAATCATCTATAATTTCAGCACTACTTTGTATTTAAATAACATTAATTTATCATAACATCAATCTTATGCTACAGTCAGAGCTACTAAAGATTGATTTTTGACGTATAATTAATGGAAATCACCATATTTCTGCCTTTTTCCAGAATGTTCTCTGGCAACATTTGGATCAGGGGCGGGGGTGCAACGGATACCGTTCGTTTATTTGCCGCTGAAGGGGCAAATAATTCATCCGTCTAGAGAAATATACTTTCAAGGTAATTTATTTTTAAATGATTATAAGTTTACGATTGCCTTATTGTCCCGGTATCATCAACGAGGGAGTAGTCTTTCCTTATATGTACTTAGTGACTTCTTACCAAAGATATGTCCGAAATTTAAAAATACCTGCGGATATAGATCTTCTGTCTCGCATATCTGTGGATACGGAATTTCTTCTGCTTCGGATAGTCGGATTTGGATATGCATCAATGCTGACAAGCTCTTTTCTGTCACTCAACATTTCTGTAACTCTGTAGTCTTATTTTCAGGTGTAAAAACACCGATATGTGCAGTATCGGGAGCTCAGTTTCTAACCCGGAAAGGATTTCTTGATCTGCGGAACACATTGGATGCTGATGTTCCTTTCAACTTGTTTCGAGATGAAGGAAGAACATTTTTGCAGGTGAGTGGTGCTACGGAAGAGCGAAGTGCTTACTGCGTTTTTTTCTATTAAGTGGGTGGTTCAATAAGCAGTTGCGACTTTATCATAGGGTGAAAAAACCATTCATACACCACTAGAGCCAACTTTTCCAAAAGATTATAATACAGTAAAAGCCAAGAAGAAAGTAAAATGTGTTGCCTCACAGCATTACATAATATGATTTAGTATACATAAGAATTTGAAAATCGGTGCATAACAATTACAGAAGGATTTTCAAAATTTGAGTTCATTAACAAAGTTAAGCCTTAAAATACATGTAAAATTAAATTATCTAAATTGCCATCCACAGCTGATTCACACAATTCTGATTTGAAGATCACAATTTTCAATCGGCTATTATTCCAGTGGAACGGTGAGAACGACATCCGTACCCGCATGGCGGGTCGTGTGATGGTGGTGAGGTTGCTATGCCGCGACGTAGCCGCGACCCCCGCCTCGCCTCTCGACCTGAGAGGCGTGTTCACTCCGTGCGTCGCGTTCAGGGTGCAGGGAACACCGCATAGGTCTTCTAGTAAGTTAAAACTTTATGGAGTTGTTGGGTGATTACTTAATTTTTCAATATTTTTTGAGGTTTTGAAAAAACGTGTTCTGTCATTTTGAGCCACGAGCACGAGGTAATTCTTTAATTACAAAAGAATATTATTAGTTTTTGAAGACAGGTTTTTTATTTTTATTTAAATTAGTTTTTTTTAGAATATCTAAGGCAACTTAACTTAACGTGGCTTTCAAAGTCATCCATAAGACTTCAACAGAGTAGATTCTAAACTGTACAATACTAAATATTATCAAGAATATAAAATACATCATTTATTTCCCAGACGTCACAGAAGTCCAATTCGCCCCAAACGCACAAACATCCACATCAACCAATACATCAGGACTCACTGTCACTGAATACGTTGCTATTGGTATCAGTTCACTTCTCCTAGGCCTCATCTACGTAGCCTCTGTGTTCCTCTTCTTACACATCAGAAAAAGAAGAAGAGCTGCATCCGAAGAAGGAGATAGTCTTAACAGAGTCAAAGGGTTAAAGAAGAAAGATGGATCTTCTATAACTGAGAGAGATATAGTCAGGGTCAACAACGAAAGACTTCAAGCTACCTCTATAGTACAAGATAATGGTATTGTGAAGAAGAATCCGTTGCTGTCAATGAACAGATTTCATGATGGTAAAATTTTTACGAGTGATTCTGGAAGCAATATGTCTGATTCGGAAGAGTTTACTGATAGGAGTGGTAGAAGCGATGAAAATTTATTTAATGTGAGTAATATTATTGTTGTTAATATTTTTTTATAAAGACCTCATAGTACCTCTCTGCAACTTTATTCTATGATGGAAATTCATCCAGCAAGCAACAAGAAACCTAAGAAACTTTTAGGAGTGAGATTTTAACTAATTAACATGTTTTCAATTACAGATAAAAACAACAGCAGCACTAATACATCAACAGCACGGCGAATTTAAACTGAACAACGAAACATCAGAGACTAACCATAGAGACGAATCAGGAATTGAAAGGCTGCCAGACGAACACGTGTCTATAGTGGAAACTACAGACGATAGAGAAATCGCCAGACCAGTAGGAACAACTAGACGGAAACTTTACTTCAATCCTGCTTATTTTGAACCACATCTTATGGCGGTAGGTAGCAGAAATATTTTATATTCAGAATTTTGGAAATCTTTTTAACTGAGGTTGACTGACTGAGGTTAACTCAAAATGTTATTCTATTGTATTTAACTGCGGGATAACCTTAAGGTTAAATATATAAATATAATTCAACTCCATTTTTCGATTTCAGGAGCCACCACCAGCGGCTTTAGAGTTTTTAGTAAAAATAAGAGAAGTAATATCAATAGCAAAACACAAAATGGCCGCCAAACGTTTCCAGCCGATCTTAAATGAAATCCCAGAAGAGGAATCATATTCTTCTGCTGGGAACAGCATTGATATGTATCAGGGTATGGGAAGCCAAAGAAGTGGAAGCGTTATTAGTTTAAAAAGAGAAAATAGTAGAAAGAAGGATTGCTTAGGATGTCCAGGGTGCAAAATAAACAACCAAAGCGACATGAATGCTGTCAAATACGTTACTTCTTGTAACAACTGCATAGGAGCTAAAGGAGACAAACAAAACAGCATCAGAAAATGGCTAGAAAACATTCCCCAAGGTAAGCAATATAACGATTATTCCCAAAATGCAAATCAACAAATTTTGGCAAGCTCCATGTTATCGATACCAAATGACAAACAGAAAATAAGAAAACAGAACAGCTTTAGTGCCTCCAGCTCAATGTACATGGGCGAAAGCTTTGCCAAGTCCAGACAATGTTCGACAATGTCAGTGCGGTCCGAGCCCGCGTTACACAAAGATAACTACAACATCCCACTACCAGAGTTCAACAATTTGACATATAGCCATAAAAACAACTGCTACGGTCAAACTATAACTAAAATAGACAATATCAGTTCTATAGGCTTCGATGGATATCGTCAAGGTAGTTTAAGAAGTAACATGATGGCTCAAAGACTTAATAAAGGAGACTTACCCGACATGGTCAATGAAGCTATAGCCCTAGACCATTGCACAAAATCGTTTAACCAAAGCAGTTCAGATGAAGAAAGATTCCTAAATTCAAGTACTAAAAACTCGTATATAAGGAATAAATCAGAAAGTCCTGTAACAAACGATTATGAAACAGATAGCTTAGAAAGAAGCACTAATAAGAAAGGAATGTTGACTCCAACTGAATACCCTGATATCCCATCATCTCAGGCGAGTCCAAGTCTAAGCACAGCACTACCTCTAGAAGAAGAATTGACAATGAGAAATGCTATATATAAAAATCATTCTAGCAATAGCAACACACCGTCACCACATAGAGAAATCTGTATAGATCAAAGCCACTACGAAATTATTGGTAAGAAACCAACCAAAATAGAAGTTGATGATTCAAAAGATAAAAGTGATTATAGTTTAGTTAGTGAGGTGTATGTTAACAATAACTACAACTTTGGTAGTACACCAACTTCGCCAAGTGGTTCCGAATGTTCGATGGGAAGCAGAAAATTAGTGCCACCTAGTACTGTCGAGAAAGAACTGCCAGGTTGTCTAACAATCGAAGTAAAGGATTCTCCAGAAAACTACATCAAAATTCAAGAGTCTGATGACTTCGAACCCGACACTTTAGACAGAAAACATCCTAAACACAAAATGAACAAAAACAAAATAGATTTCAATACATTTACTGATAATAATGATCGTCCTAGCCAAAGGATACAGCTAAGAAGTAGTGGCACGTTTAAAAAGCCTGCTGACAAAGTAGATGTCTCACCAAAATTTCATAGTTTGAGGAACGAATACGAACATCGTACTGTATACGAGCGGCCGAAATTATCTGATACGGTATTCAGTGGGTCTAAGAGTTTAGATGATAACTCAGAAGAATGGGAAGAAACCGTCGAATGGAGTACGGAAGAAGGTCGAATATTGACCTTAGAACTGAGGCATTCGAAACGGCAAAGACAGCTAACACCTCCAACCATAAAACAGATGAAGACGTTAGCACGTCCTGATGTATTACCGCCTTTACTTCTCAGCGATGAGGATGCTATATACGAGCAACCAACCACTCCTCCAAGGAGAGTGGATTCCGACATGAAAACGCTGGACCTTCCAAAAAACTCACGAGGCAGAAGTCCCAGTCCGAGGACATTTAGAAACCAAGCTCATGATTTGAGTGACAGTTCGGTGCTGGCTGCCGAATCCTGTTCCTCATACAGTCCAGTAAGGGCTTCTGTCCAATCACAGTCCTCGGAATACGAAAACGTAGACACAATGAAACAAAGGAAGGTAGAACCTTCTAGAAGTTCCAGTAGAAAACGTTCTATAAGAATCAATCCTATCAACACCGATACTTTTGTTAAGTGCAGCAAAACCGAGAGTAAGAGATTTAGACGTAAGAAGTCGAATGTTCAGGATTCAGGTTATTTGAGTAGTGACTCTACGAGTTCTAGACAAGTGCAAAGGAAATTGGTGATCGCTAAGATAGTGAGTTGTAGTGAGAGTGACGATACAGAAAACGAAGCCAGGAGTGAATCTGGTGCTGAGAGTGTTGAAACTCACTCGGTTTACTTTGATCACTTTAGAAATCCGACCAATGAGAACAATGACTACATTTACAATAAAACAACAGACATTAGAAAGCTAAAACGATCTGAAGTGTGAGCATAAAAATTTAGTATAACTAACTTTGAAAACTTGTGTAAATATGACAGGTATAATAAAATGAACTAGAAAATTATACAAACATCTGTAATATAAAAGGTAATATACAATTTTAGTATAATCTTAAGACATTTGTATAAATGTGCAATAAATATGTAAACTGTGCAATAAGCCGTGCAATACGTAATTCTATGATGTTTAAATACTTGGTAATAGTTAAGTTATAGTATAGTAATTGTCTCGTTAATGTTTTGTATAATATCTGTGTTATAGTTAAGATTTTACTGTTCAAAACAGGAATACTCGTAAAAGGTAAGGAATTAAGATATTTACTAAAATCCTTTATAAAGGACTATGCGATTTACCTATATATTATGTAGTAGGAATGATTGTATTATGAGGAAAGCAATTGACTTGTAATGTTAATTTACGTAAAAACATTTTTTAAACTTAATGGCCCTGACCCGACTTATTTTTGTTATTCAATGATAGCTAAAAACACTCCTTAAGAGAGCACTTTTCAAACAAAAAAAATTTAATTCCAATTGCTTAATTCTTGAGGAGCTATGATGTCATAAACAGACATGGTCACGTCAAAATAACACGCCTCCACCCCTCTTTTGGCGTCAGGGGTTAAAAACTTGCGATGCTCTTTTTAATTCGGATTTTCGGGATAAATGGATAAATGTCCTCTTATTTTGATATATCAAATGTCCATTTATATTCACTTTCTTTTGTTCCTTTGACTTAACTCTGCTACAAAATAAGATTGGGTCTTTTTAGTTTGAATGTAAAAGTAAATCATGAACATTAAAGGTAAGTTTAATTAATTTATTGATTTATTGATTTATAACCGAGAAACTGCTCAAAGGCCCAGTTGTGTTAGTATTTAAGTAAATAATTATACATGAATAGTATAAGTAAGAAATTGTATATATATAGTAGAAGGCCGGACGTGCAATGCAATATTAGTATAACATTTAGTATAAGAATAAGTTTTATAAAGGATTTTCCTATTATAATAAGTAAGTACTACTAGCTATTTTCTATTAAGCAGCAAATTCATTTTATTCGATTCGGATATCTAATTTTCATCAAAAAATATATATTTTGTACAAAATTGAATGTCCTTTGAAAAAATATAGTAACGATTTGTTCAACAGAACGTGTAAAATGAAACTACAGGACAATAACAATTAAAACTGAAAAAACTTGGCATAGTATGAAGGAAAAATCATAATTTAGCTCCATATAAAACCACATTCGTTTTTAGTAAACAATTATACAAACTAAAAAAAGTTTTGTACATTCTCTTAAATCCGAATCACACTTTTGACTGCAATAAATTATAATCATAACGTGTAAGTTTGTGCTTCTTAAAGGACATTTAGAGTCGGGCGGCAAAAATAAGCTCCCTAGTACCTGACAGCGAATAAATTATGCTCCGAAGCGGGATTCGAATCCCCTTTGTATGAGCAAAAGATATGGTGTGGCATTTGATTTCAGTTGGGAACAAATAATGTTACAATTAACACGTCTTGTACTGTACTGTAATAAGGACATGTCTATTTAAAAGGACATGTCGTATAAAATAATTGAATTTGAATTTAGAATCGCTGTAGAACACATATTAATGCCATCTAGCGGCATATAGTGGAACTAGTTACTACTTTTATCATGGCCGTAGATTGAGAATCTTACACGAACGAACATCTTAACGAACATGAAGTTTAAAAAAGTTATTTTACATACATTAAAAAATAATTACTTGTTTCCAACGGTCAGGGATTCTTCTTTCGGTTGCGGGTTATTGTTAATTTGTAGTTTTAATGTTAACTTGGATAACAACAGTTTAGTTTAGTATAGCACGATAGTTTAGTAGGCCAGTTGAAAACTGAGTAGTGGCCTGTAACACTTTCTCGTTAGCGAAAATATCAAACACAGTGAAAATGCCGATTCGGTTATCTATTCTGTAAAGTTAGGCAAGTGGCAAATACTTCGGATTCTACAAATAATTAATTAACAAACTTAAACACACTATTTGTTGTGTCTTAGATTATTTCTATTCATTTTAATGTTTGCAGAACTTTGTGGTTTGCAAGTAGGTTTAAAAAAAAATGAATCTTTAATTACTTTATATAGGTTGTCTAAGTCAGCTGTCAAAATATTGACAATTAGCGGCGGTTTTACCTACGTTGTACCCGTAGGAATTGCGGGATGAAAAACAACGGTCCCGTTATAATAAACTGTGAATATTACAAAAATAATTATTCAAATTGGATTGGTAGTTTCTGAGATTAGCGCTTTCAAACAAACAAACAAAACAAACTTTTTAGCTTTATTACACTCATAGAGATACTACAGATTGTCACGACACAATCTCATATATTTTGACAGTAGACAGCGAAATTGATTTCCAAGCGATTGCCACTTGTATAAAAGCTAAACTGTTGTTATTCAAGTCCGAATTATTTTTAGATTTGTTTTAATTTGATGCTGATTTTATGGTGCTCAGAGCCGCAAAGGTAAAACCGGGTAGTAATTATGAAAAGGAATTATAAATTCCTCAATAATAGGAATAATAAATATTGTAATATTACATTAAGGATAATGTTATAGTTAATTTTAATAAAAAACAAACCAAAAGGTTTAAATTTGTTGTTTTAGAATTTATTCTGTTGTTATAAGATCTAAAATAGAAAAAATGTAGTGAGTAATAATACTGTCCAAAAGCGAAAGACAGGTTTAATTTTAGTGTAATATTTGTATGTATTATGGCAACATTTAACGTATATCCAAACGTTTTATTTATAAAGTTAATATATATTTTACATTTATTTAGAATGTATGCAACACTAGCAGCGCGGCGCCCCGCGGTTCTCCTCCGAAATGGCTCGACCGATTTTCATGAAATTTTCTGTGCGTATCGGGTCTGAAAATCGGTCGACATCTATTTTTCATACCCCTAAATGTTAAGGGGGATGCAACCCTTTTTTAAATAGTTTATATGGCAAAAAGTTTGTCGAGTCAGCTAGTATTTCATACATAAGTAATTAAAAAATATCTTACATAGCCAGTACATAATTATAATTCGGCTATTACCAATGTGTATAGTTAACTATTGTTGGTCCTGGTTGTTACGATCGTTAGACCATGTCGGAGGCCTTTAGGCGGTCTAAAAACTCCAAGGTGGGTCTCCAACTCGAACTTACAATTTTTTTTATTATTAAGTATTGTCTTAAAGACACTTTTAGAAAATATTTACCTAAGACTCATTCACTCATTCTTACTATCACTCATGTAAGTTAAAATAAGCCCTATTTCAAACGTCTAGCATTGAAAATACAACAGCATTCGAAGAAAATGACGTGTGAACATATTTTTATTTTAATGATTTTTATAATATTACTAGCAGCGCCCCGCGGTTTTACTCGCGGTTTTACTGTGCCCATTCCCGTGTGAATTTCGAGAATTTTTATACATATAAACCTGCCTCTTGAATCACCCTATCTACTTATTTTAAAAAACCGCGTCAAAATCCGTTGCGCAGTTTTAATGATCTAAAGCATACATAGGGACAGACATCGGAAAGCGACAATGTTTTATACTATGTAGTGATTTTCTATGTCCGTTACAAATGCTAGTGTGAATGGGGCCTTATTGTACGTACTTAAATTACTTAACTAATTAATATTAAGACTAGGTAGTTAATATTTGTAATTAGTAAATAATGTTTATATGTGTTTTTATTTAAAGTACTTTAATTTTTATAAGATGTTATGATTAAGTTATTTTATACTTTACACTATAATATACATTTGTATATTCTTTTTAAGTTTGTTTTAGGGTAAGGCCGCCAAAATTGTCAATTATATCACAAAAGTAACACAACAGATTTTGTGTTACCGTCACACAAATGTAACCCAAAAGTAACACATCTTTTGGGTAAAGCTAGTTTCATACTGGTGAAATAAATAACCAAAAATAATATACATGATATTATTTTTTGAATGGGCGGACTGCAGTGCTATTGGAGTGATGAAATACGATTTTTAAATAATGTACTTGCGTACTTTTAATAATAAAATTGAAAAAAAAACATAACGAATCAATGAATTAAATAATAAAAAAAATACAAAGTTATTTTAACAATAAATGTTCTGACTTTTCTTTAACTTTTCGCGATATCTTCTCTGTCGTTCCGCGGCAGTTAACGGCATTGTCTATAAAAAATGGACAGTTACTATACGCACATAAATAGATTATATTATAATTGAATAGAAGAAAACAATTGACTGCTGAATACATTAGTAAAACATACTAAATTAGTTCGGTGCTAAAGAGCCTTTCGTGCAAGTTTAAGAGGAAATGCGGTCAGACATTCGACTGAATTTCCTAAGTAGAAAGTCATAATTCAAGGTTTAATACAAAATCACACTCAGATACATTAATTACAAAATTCAGTTCAAATACCACTATGCATGCGGTTTTATAGATCTACTGTGTTACGTAACACATACTTTTGTGTTACAATAACACAAATGCAACACAAAAGTGACACAAATGTAACACAAGCGTAATACAAATGCAACACAAAAGCTAAATTTTTACTACAATTTTAGGCTATATTTCGGTTATTTATTACTATTAGGTACTAATGGGCGATTTAAAAGATACTTTTGACCTTATCCTCCACAAATATAATATAACAACTTTAAAATAACTGTTTCTTACCTCAGAAATCACATTAAATCATTTTTTATTTCCACACAAACAATAATGTGACGCGCACTTTAGGCTTCTTCACTGGCGAATAAATATAGCTGCCTTTTTTTTATAATTATTTTCGATAACTGTGTTGCCATATTAATACTGTATTTTGCACTTTGGCTCTTTAAATAGTAGCTTTGGGGTAAAAAATCGTCACACAAATAAATCGTAACACAAAAGCAAAGCAATTGTTTTATTTTCAATTATCGGTAAAACTAATCAGTTACAGGATTTTCGCAACACTATTATTATTTTAGCAGGGGCATATCATGTAATTTTTTGACGGTAAAGATATAACTTAGATATATTCTACGATTTATTGAATATTTTAACCAAATGATACTGGGAAAAAAACGACAAAAAGTCACACAAAAAAATTGACAATTTTGGCGGCCTTACCCTTTAGCTAGTAACATTTTAATCAATTTATTTATTTAATAATTTCTAAGTAAATTTTGGGCTTATTGAATTAAAATTGTGAATTTTATTTTGGAATACATGAAGTTGAAAATAAAACATTGTCTGTTGTTTTTATTTTTTAATTTATCATTTCATTTTTTAACTTAACCCTATAATAATTCTAACATTGACCATGTGAGGGTACTTCCAACACTTGGAAGGCCTACCCTCGCCCCACAGCGGTAACTCAAACTTCTTCATCTCACCCGCGACCACGAGTGGTGCAACCCACTCGAAAACTCGGCAAATAAACAGTAAGTAGATTACTTATTTTATAAACTTTACTTTTAAAACTTTAGTCAGAAAACCCTAACGTTTTACATTTAAATTTTATTTTTACGTTCAAATCGCGTAAGTTTTTAGAAACCTTTTACATCTAGAAAAACTTAAAGCATAAACAAACTTTCTAGTCAGCCATATTTGTTTAAATCATAGTCATCTGTCATAGACATGGAGTGGGCTACCCGAAATGTATACAGGTATAAGACGGGTAAATTCACGAGGCTTTACCTAGTATACATACTAGACCTTACCTTCAATCAATGACCATCACATCTTCACCACCGCAATCACCATTATTTAATACTTCTAACCCTTTCATAGCTTCTTCCAACAAATTATTTCTTAACTCCTTAAACTTATCAACGCCCATCGCAAACAAATCAATAGTTGTTCCTATTCGATTCAACGTATTCGGATTTTTACTTTCACTCATTTTAATCATCGAATTATCAAAGTGTTCCATAATTAAATTCGACCTCTTTAGTAGTGAAGATGCATACTCTTTGTAATTCAACCTTTTTTTCTCTATGGTTTCGTTGTAGTGTGACAGCTCTGGAGTTTTGGCGGTAATTTTGTAGTTTGGCGTGGTTATAATGAGTTTGTATGGGAATTGGTCGTATATTAGACGGATTAGGGACATCACTTGTGATTTTGATCTGAAATGTACAATATTATGTTGTTAATGTTCGTCGTATCATTATGGGGTATCTATTTGAACTACAGAATTTATCTATATAGTGATCAAGTTTAAATTTTGGATGGTAAAGTCATTATTCATAGCACAAGCCACGTTTTTCTCTCAGTCACCTTGAATTGAAAATGTATACTCTCAATAAGAATTCATCTTGTCTCTTAAGACACTACAATATAAAAGTTTCTGTCAATAAAATAATAGTAAAAAAATTATTAGTCTGTAATGTCCCACTGTTGGGCAAAGGCCTTCCATCACACCGAAGATCAGTACAATGAGGAGGATTAGGCGTAATCACCACGCTTGCCTAATGCCTTGGGCTTGTGTGGTCTCAATATAAGTAAAGTTTAATGAAATAAAACATACCTGGCATAAACAGAGATATCAATGACATCACTACTTAAACAATCATTAAAGACAACCATGCAACCATAGAGAATCATATAAGGAGACTTTTTATAGACCAACATCTTATCTCCACCAATGGCTTCAAATTCCTTATTTAAAAATTCATAGAATGCTTTGAAAAAAGATTCCTCAGGATCTATGTTGTCTGTTCTTATATTTCTTACTAAGAGATCTACTTTGTCTGTGGTAGCGATTAAACTGAGAATAATGGCGGTTGTATCTGAAAATAAAAGAAAGTTTAAATTAAGTTGTACAACTTGTAAAAATTGAGTTTTCCCGTAGAAATTCTGGGATAAAAAGTAATCAACCATTTGAATTATTGTCTATGAATATTTATTTAATTATCGACATTCCGCAAACATACCAAATGACACAGGGTATTTTCCCAAGTTATGTTTTCACTTAATCACTACATAGTATAAAACAAAGTCGCTATTTTTGTCTGTTTGTTTGTCTGTTTGTCTGAATGCTTAAATCTTTAAAATTACACAACGGATTTTGATGCGGTTTTTTGTATAGGTAGAGTGATTCAAGAGGAAGGTTTTAATGTAAAAAAATTCCCGAAATTCCCACGGGAACGGGCACAACGCGGGTAAAACCGCGGGGCGCTGGTAGTATTATGTAAGAAAAAGAAATTTAATATCTCTACCTACCTTCCACTATTTCATACATTACAGATACAATGTTTTTTAACTTACCATTATAAGAAGACAGATTATTCAGTTCATCTCCCAAACAATCTGTTATTAAAACCACATTATCAAAAGGGATTAAGTAATCTTCCCCTTCCAAATAATATGAAACAACTCCATTGATCTCCATTTCTGATCTATCATTCCGTATTAAATCATCTAAATTAATAATACAGACTACAAACGCTTCAGAATTCGAAGGTATATTTTGAGAAGATTTTTCCCTCCAAAATGGTGCTGTATTCATTTTTTCATATACTTTTGTTAAGCAATTAAGAGATGTTGAAGAATTGGCGTTAATTAAAACAGCCATATTGTTTATGGATCTGGAAATATCAAAATATTAAATAAACTAACATATTATAAAACAAGGCTAGGCTATTTTTCATAACGAAATTCCTATGGGAACAGGCACAATGAGGGTAAAACCGCAGGTGCTGCTAGTATTAAATAAGCATATTATGAACTTACTCCTTATTTTCATTCACAATGTGTTTTACTATTACAACTCTCTGATTGCAAACTTGAATGAAAGATGTGTGCATCTTGATTGTGACTGCTGGCATCTGTAATAATATTATGAAGAAAGGGTAAAATTAAAATACTACAATTTACTATTATTATTCCTGTTATTACATATTTAACTAAAACCTATTTTTAAAAATAGATTTTTTTATTAACCCAAACTTACATTAACACTATCAGTTTTAAATAAAGAATCTTTTGATTTTGAATCAATTCTATTGTAAACGGCCAGTGCTGCCCGCTGCCTCAGCTTTGCATACTCTTTGAGAGTTCTCTCATTACATTTCACACTATACTGAGCTTCGATTAACTTCTGCTTCAACTGATTTTCAACTACTACACCTTCTCGTTCTTCATTTGAATCGCTAAACACAATTGCCTTTTCACCTAACTCGTTGAAACTCTTATCAAAGACTATTGGTACTGCGTCGTCTTTTCTGACCACTTTTAATAAAGCCTGACCGCTACAAGTTGGATCGTTCACTGAGTATTTATCAACGTTAGTCAATTTTCTATGAACTGTGGCATCTTTCTTCGAAATTATAAAGACTTCTTCAGAAGTTGCTACTAAGTAAAAAAGGTTTGAATCTAGGTTTCTCATGATCCTTAGATCTTTTGGCGGGTTTTCTGTATCTAGTTTAATAGAAAAAGTAAGTTCTCTTTGATAATATTCCAGTAAGTTTCCCTTTTTAGTACAAATAGCGATGTCGAAACGTTCTTTTGATCGAGGATAGTTGTCGTAGAAAACAAAACATGAAATATCCGAAACCAATGAAGCTGGAATTAATTTAGTTATTTCTTGACGCACATTATCGATCATTTGTAACATTTTTACACATTTGCCTGCACTAGAATCACTGAATTAAAAGACTTATTTTAGTTTTGTTTTGATTTGTTTGTAGATGGATGCTAGATTTCAATTCAATTCAATTTTTTGTTATTATTGGCTTCTGCTGACATTCGTCGCAATTCCGCCAGTGTCAGTGTTCCCGGTAGAAAAAAACACGATGAGTTGGGTAGTAATTTTACTTCTGTTGGCCAGTGGTGGAAAGTTTACCTCCAAGCAGAATTTAGAACAAACACATGCTAGATTTCGTTTCTCATTAAATCAACATTAATGTCAAATTGACATTGATGGTCACTTGGTAAATGACATTGATGTTGATGTATAAAAAACATAAATAAACTCTAGTTGGTCTTTTGGCCACAACCATAATATTTTACATGGAACCATTGAGTTATATGTACTACGTACTAGAGAAGCCACTTCAAACAAGCTTCGTGAGAGATTCGCACCGGACAGGTGTCCAGTGTTCACTTAGTCGATGGCCAGCTCTGGCCAGAACTACATGTGTTACAGCTATTGTTTTTTCAAATAAAATATGCCTTCATGTGCATTGCGTTATTGCAAAAACACTTTAAGATACACAAATAGAAGTAAAGGAGTGACCTTTCACTCACAAGTATAATTTTCTACTCCGAAAACAATTTTAAATAAATATTTAAAAATAAATATTTTTACATCAACAAACGGTCATATTACAAAGAGTATATGAGATATGAGATACAGAGTGGACACTATCGACGAGCATTGATAAATTCCTAATTCCGATTGATATTATATATCAACCATCTTTTTATATTAACCGACTTCAAAAAGGAGGTTTGTTCGACCCTAAGTTTTAAAAACATATATCTTTTTTTGTCTGCCATTTCTCGGAAACTATTGATCCGATTTGGGCGGGATTTTTTTAAAATGGGTTTTTTATATAAATATCTTCAAAAAAAAAACATGAAAATCGGTTCATAAAGTTACAACGGATTATACATCCGCGAGTTCCTCCTTTTTTAAGTCGGTTAAAAAACCTTTTGCTATTATTCTTCATATACTTTTTTGTTTGATAAATAAAAATAAAAATTTACTTCTGAGATTATTGAAAAAAAAACTAGGTACATATTTCTACTAAGAGTCCGGTCTACGATGATTTTTATAATCTATACTAGCTTTTACCCGCGACTTCGTCCGCATTAGATTGTTACTTTGGACAGTAGTTTTATTTTTAACCTTTAGGATCTTACCAAAGTATGACTCAAGCTGCACACTCACCGGGACGGAACGTCTCGGGATTTATCATTTTTGCTTGTGAAAATTCGAACGTAGCTTCATAGAAATACAGCATAAATGGCTATGCATTCAAATGACGCCGCGGGATTGACAAATCCTTTTCGATGCCGTGGCGCTATCTTAAAGTAGGTATAGCATTTGTTTATATACGAATACGTTTGATTTTATATTAGCAAACCTTAAAATCCCTAGCCGTGCCGTCCCAGTGAGCGCGAAGCATCAAACAATTGCTTAGGTGAAAAATAGTAAACATAATATAGAAAAATAGTATCTTATCCGGAGGGAAATTCGGGATAAAAAGTATCCTATGTCCTTTCTCAAGGTCATATCTATGTCTATACCAAATTTCAGCAAAATCGGTTTAGTAGTTTTGGCGTGAAAGCGTAACAGTATCTTATCCGGAGGGAAATTCGGGATAAAAAGTATCCTAAGTCCTTTCTCAAGGTCATATCTATGTCTATACCAAATTTCAGCAAAATCGGTTCAGTAGTTTTGGCGTGAAAGCGTAACAGTATTTTACCGGAGGGAAATTCGGGATAAAAAGTATCCTATATCCTTTCTCAAAGTCATATCTATGTCTATACCAAATTTCAGCAAAATCGGTTCAGTAGTTTTGGCGTGAAAGCGTAACAGTGTCTTATCCGGAGGGAAATTCGGGATAAAAAGTATCCTATGTCCTTTCTCAAGGTCATATCTATGTCTATACCAAATTTCAGCAAAATCGGTTAAGTAGTTTTGGTGTGAAAGCGTAACAGTATCTTATCCGGAGGGAAATTCGGGATAAAAAGTATCCTATGTCCTTTCTTAAGGTCATATCTATGTCTATACCAAATTTCAGCAAAATCGGTTCAGTAGTTTTGGCGTGAAAGCGTAACAGTATCTTATCCGGAGGGAAATTCGGGATAAAAAGTATCCTATGTCCTTTCTCAAGGTCATATCTATGTCTATACCAAATTTCAGCAAAATCGGTTCAGTAGTTTTGGCGTGAAAGCGTAACAGACAGACAGACAGACAGAGTTACTTTCGCATTTATAATATTAGTATGGATTGTTAAATTCCGAGTAATGTCATTCAACTAGACCTATCCGTCAATGTCATTAGAAAAATCTCTTCACGATTTTTGTTCGACGTAGCCTCTCTAGTACGTAGTACATATAACTCAATGCATGGAACTAATTTGGTCTAATGTAAAATGTTATAGTTCATAAACCATTACAATACAATTAGATGAATTAATAACCGAAGCCACAACGCAAATAGATATTTTTCATCCATGAAATGCGTCTGGTTATATTTTGTCCCTTTATAATTCCGTGTATTATAGTTCCGTACTTACCTACCTAATTCTGATTTTATCTATTTATTGGCTTATAGTTCTGGCATTATACAAATAATTATGATAAACTAGTACTCAACCGTACACATGCAATAACAATTCACATCACAATGCATTTGCGATTCATGGTATTCGTAAACCGATTCATATCTATCATTTTATTTCCCATTCATCGACACGAATAGTAATTAAGTGCACGCATTTAGTATATGAAAGAGGCTTTACTACTTACGTCTAGTTTATTTAAAACAATAACAAGCCTGGTCTGTGATAACAAGTTAGACCCAAAACAAAAAATGAGGTAACACCCTTATTAAACAGCAAAAACATCATTCCTGCCAAAATCTCTATTATTCTCGCAATAAACGGCATCTATTTACTTATATACTAATATTACAAAGAGGTAAAATTTGTAAGTTTGTTTGTTTGTATGTTCGAGCTAATCTCGGGAATTACCAGTCCGATATGAATATTTTTTTTTGTAATAGATAGCCACTTTCAACGGGAAGGTTATAGGCTACTTTTCATCCCGAAATTTACATGGGAACGGGCCCAACACAGGTAAAACTGCGGGGCGCTGCTAGTTTTAGATATAACAGATTAAGAAGCAATTTCAATTTTATAAGGAAACTGCTCCACATATGTTTTAGTTGTACCTACTTACGGCAATTATTTTTTAGGCCAAATGCTAAAATTAGAAGATACGATAAAATTATGATGCCACAGTCAGACATTGGTTGTTTTGTATAATTTCACTACCTACCTAACTTACCTACTTACCTATAGCTAGGTATCTACCGACCTATTAGACGGTTGTTAGCCCATAGGTAAAATACAAAGCAATTTTTACCTCCATAGAATCATTGACCGTATCGATTCAACAGAATCGATTATGTAACTAACATATTCATTCTTAATGCAGGAAGTTTGTGTGTCCGTCATAGGTAGACGTTAGCCACAGCTTGGGTAATAGTAACTACTTCGAAGAACATTAGGTGTAAGGGAAAATGGTGCTTATTCAGTGGTGTAATAAAGTAGTAGTTATGTTGTATGATTCAGATCAGGTCCCCTTTTAGAGTCAAGGCACGTAGATCGTCATAAAATTGTGTCGGTGAGTCCTAAACAGTTCCTTTATATGGCACGAATAGGTACACCATGATTGTAATGCAGGAGTGACTTGCAGTCAAAATAAAATGATAAAGTTTGGCATACACCGACATTCATTCATTAATTTCGAGTAGGTTAATGGCTAACCCTGTTGTCGGAGTGAGTTATGACCGCCTAAAGGCCGCCAACATGGTCTGACGATTGAAACAACAGGGACCAACTGCTTAAAGCGCCCTCCGAAGCATTATAGCGCTCAGATAAAAATGCCACTATCGGCCACCCATCCAAGTAGGGGCCGAGCTGCACGATGCTTAACAATTGCAATCAACTAACTACCTAACTAAGCCACGAGCGCTAAAAATTTCAAAATTTACCTACAATGTTTTTTTGTGTAATGGATAGTTTTGTACTTAAGTATACCTAGTGTGATCTAATATGGCCGATTTTCCACCCAAAGACAAAGACCTGTGAGAGTCTCAGAGGATAGAGGGTGAATCTGGGCCTGATTGAATAAGAGGGGTCTTATTAACTCCATTTGCCCTGGGGCCCTAAGCATGGTGACAACAGATAGCTCGAATTGAAAGTAAAGTACAAAGTGATAGGTACATATTTTTTGTCTAATTAACTATGTAGGTAGTTTACCACCCACTAGTGGCAAAATGGATATTCCCTTAATATTAAATAACATGTTGCTATCTTATCAATAAATACTTATATCGGATCAATGATATCTAAGTACTTAGATGATATAACTGTTAATACAACAAATACTGGATTTAAGTCGATGAGTTATCGCAAGTTAGAAAAAAAACGACCAGGGAAGCATTTCAGATTTCTTCTTAATTCAGTTTATCATTAAAATGTCCCACTACTGGGCAAAGGCCTCTAATGTCACTTGATATATCAGTACAAATAGTACAATGAGGAGGATACGATAAAAAATACCGACTTAATTGAGAACCTTCTCCTTTAGATATTGAATTGGGTTAAAAATAACTTACCTATATGTATATCACTAGCAGCGCCCCGCGGTTTTACCCGCGTTGTGCCCGTTCCCGTGGGAATTTCGGGAATTATTTTACATAAAAACCTTCCTCTTGAATCACTCTACCTATTACAAAAAACCGCATCAAAATCTGTTGCGTATATTTAAAGATTTAAACATACAGACAAACAGACGCGACTTTGTTTTATACTATGTAGTGATTAGACTCAATAGATTACCCTTCAACCTATAAAAAGCTTGGTATTTGAATCTACTCGTCAAAATGTCAATGAACAATTGGATCACTGAAAGTTTCATGTTTCTCCAGAATTAGGGCAAGAATACTTCGTTCACAATTTGCTTAAGATATTCAAATCGAAATAACATTCTACATTCTTTACAGGATTCGGAACTCTACGGAAAAATGGTAGATAAAATAGCAGAGTAATTCTAAGCTATACAGGGCCGCAGCTAGGATTGTAATTTAGGAATACTTGTATCGGTGGGGGCTCAACCGTGGAGAAAGGCGGTTAGAGCTTTAGTTTTGTCTTGACTCTTGATTTTATAAAGGAAACCTATCTTTGGAAGAACTCAGATAATTTTGGTGGTGACTAACCCCCTAGCCTCCGCAAGTCCGCCCCTGGATAGGCAGTTCTTGGAACTTATGGAATTTGCGGTTTTACGCTTCCGTTTTTAGGTTTACCTGGTTGAAACTATGAACCTCGTGGGACAACAAGGTTATACTCGTATTTCATGTGTGATAGTAGGTTGTACCTACAAAAGTTTGTGGCTGACCACAAATGGGTAATATATAATCTTTTGTTTACTCATTTAGTGACACCACGAGCTCTTTTTAGGCTTTCTGTCGTAAAACTAAAGTCGGATTAGACAAAAACTCTTAAATCTATTTAGTACCTAACTAACTGTGTTTAAGGAACAAAAGCCGTTCGTTTAATATTGTACATATTTTATATTGTTCCAGATAGAACACTATTTAAAACAAACTTCATTTGTTTATTGAACATGTTAAAGCGTTAAATACTTCGATCAACAATACACAACTAGTCGGGTCACGTACAAAATCAAAGCTAAATACTGTCCGTGTGGCAGTGACAGCTTATTTTGTTTGCTACCGAACTGAAACAAAAGTTTTAAAACAGTTCGAAGTTCAACCTAATTACAACCATGACACCTAGCAATAAAGTAGCAAATCTTATGAATAAAATAAGAGCTCACTTTTCAAATGAGGCCTTATTCACCGAGACATATTTTTTACACCGACCCGACGATCTATTCCGATCTAATACCAAAAACTAATACCACTTGGTATTACTTTATTTCTGAACTTATTTTCCATTCCCAACGAGTACCACATTGTAAACCAATACCAAAATAAGTTTGAAGGAATAAAGTACAGTCAGGTTCAGTAAAATTACAATGCTTTGAGTTATGATTTCAGTTAATGTTTTATCAATATTATGGTTTGATATACATATAACTCACAAAAGGTTCTTTTCCTCTAATTAGACATTTGTAGAAATTTAACAGATATCACATAATTTACTGTTACCATTCCAAGTCCAACATAATTACAATATTACCTACCTATTTATAAACAATCAAATATAATACATTTGCAGTTATTACAACCACTAGTTAATTTTCTCACAATGTTAATTAATGTTAACCGATAACTATGGAACTATTAAAAAAAAAATAACTCTAACCTACCGAATAGTAAGTAATTCGGTAGGTTAGGGTTATTTTTTTTTAGCTGACTGTACTTACAACTAATGTTTTGGTATTCGTTAGGAATACATTTTTTGTTTAAAAAAACGTGGTACTCGTTGGGAATTAAAAATAAATTCGGAAATAAAGTAATACCAAATGGTATTAGTTTTTGGTATTAGATCGGAATAGATCGACCCGACATCTATTTGTGTATTGTTGATCGAAGGCTAAATAGAATTAAGAATGCTTGGGCAATCCGCCATAACTATAGCATAATAAGAATAAGTTAGGTGCCTATATTTTCTTAGAATATGCTACACTTATTGGAAAAGATAGGCCCTCAGAATAGAGCCTTGCTAAAGCTTCATTTACATTGAGTTAATAAACTGAGAATGAATTCTAAAGACAGATTGTGTGATGAACTCGACACCGCAGCTTTCAAACTCGCTAAATGGCAACGACGCTCTACTGAAGCTCTACAAGTAAAATCGACCAACGAACGACTTACTGTAACCGAAAGTTTATGACCTTGGTAGGTAGGATATTTTATTTACACACGAAATAAAATTAAAGTGTTAGTCATAATGTTCCACTGCTAGGCAAAGGCCTCTCATCTCACTGAAGATATCAGTACAGTGAGGAGGATATGCATACCATATTTTATCACTATCACTACTCACTACATAGTATAAAACAAAGTTGCTTTCCGCTGTTTGTCTGTCTGTCTGTCCTTATGTATGCTTATATCTTTAAAACTACGCAACGGATTTTGATGCGGTTTTTTAAATAGATAGAGTGATTCAAGAGGAAGGAAGGTTTATGTGTATAAAAATTCCCAAAATACCTACAGGAACGGGCATAACGCGGGTAAAACCGCGGGGCGCTGCTAGTTTAAAATAAGTCCAATTTCCCATAAAAACCGTAAAGGAAACAGTTTCAAATAAATATCGGCACATATTTTCTTCAATAAGCAACCCACATATTTATTACACTATAAATTATTTGGTTCCGTTGCCACAGGAAACAATGCCTCAATAGTCGCTAGACAAGAAAATATTGTCAAAAATAAAAATGGGAAACTAATAAATAAGATGTCTGCTTTCGCACAATATACTCGTATCTCTACTACCTACAACATATATATTTCCAAAAATAGGTAGATACCTATACTTATACCTACAACACATTTTCATAATCCTACTATCCTACTAATATTATAAATGCGAAAGTTTGTGAGGATGGATGTATGGATGTATGTTTGTTGCTCTTTCACGCAAAAACTACTGAACGGATTTGGATGAAACTTTACAGTAATATAGGTTATACATCAGAATGACACATGGGATACATTTTATTCTGAAATTCCCGCGGGAACGGGTTCAACGTGAGTGAAACCGCGGGGCGCGGCTAGTAGGTACATATATTTGATTAGCAACGCCTTCGGTTTTACCCACGTTGTACTCATTGAAGTGAGAATTTCAGCATGAAATAATGTTAAAACTACCCTTACATATTTTACAACCTTTATGTACATACCGACACGTGTTTTGCGCAAATAAATATATCATTATTCATTATAAGAAAATACGTATCACTACATAGTATAAAACAAAATCGCTTTCCGCTGTCTGTCTGTCCCTATGTATGCTTAGATCTTTAAAACTACTCAACGGATTTTGACGCGGTTTTTTTAAATAGATAGAGTGATTCAAGAGGACGTTTATATGTATAAAATTCCCGAAATTCCCACGGGAACGGACACAACGCGGGGACCACCGCGGGGCGCTGCTAGTCCCGTATAAAGGCGATAGGTCCACGCCCCTGATTCACGGATTCGCATGTGAATGCGAAACTGTTCGCCGTACGTAGTATTCCAAATGTGACATAACTGCGTCATAGTGGTACACAGTTGTGTCACATTTCGGTAAGCTTTTTAAGTTATTAAAGGGAGGCTTTAATATCTTACCAACATTAAGTAAGCTTCGAGCTTAATAAATAATACTACTTGTATACTTAGCTATAGTTCTCAAGTAAAACATAAAATTCACAGCACAAAATACGATCTATTTCGACGGTCTAATTTCAAAACATTGCAAAAATTCAAAGAACCAGGTCAGCAAAGCGATCCGCAGTTATGTAGCGTCGTACATACATACTATTATGTATTCGGTGGCACGGTACGTTGTCCATTTGGCACGTATAATCACCGCTCGGGAAACTCTAGTTTTCATTCGGTAAGTATTGGGGTGGTTGCCAGGAATAAAGCTGCAGTGCAGTGGCGGCTTGCAGTGAATGCGGGCGAGCTCGGTAGCCGCTCATCCGACTAGGTCGATACGAGCAGTCAGTATCGCCGCGCCTATAAGCGTGCGCGGACGTCTCCCGCACTGGATTGCGTCGCTCGTACCTTTCACTGCGCCGGCGAAGTGAAGCTTTTATTTATAAACAAATTAACATCATATTCCAAGTGTTATCAATAACGACAAGTTTAATTGAAAAAAAAAACTGTAATTAAAAATGTTGGTGAAAATGATGATCAGATGTAAAATTTGATAGTCTGAAAGCTGAGAGGTAACAAGATCTTTATGAATTGAATTATTTGTTTTTGGTCCATTATCTTTAGTATTGAGAATTTAAATGTATTGTGGATTTAATAACTTAGAAATTTCCATTGATATGGATTGATGACCTCAAATGATGGATGATCTTAGTATAGGTGAGGGAGGTAATGAGGTAATAGATAACGCAGACTCTATCTACCACGACTCATATATTAATCAAACACTTATAAAAATACTAAACAAACATCATATTTAAATAAATTATGTCCGTTTTTTAACCCAATTGTTCCTTATTCATAAATATTTCGTGAATGACACATAACGCCCACTGTCCGGGCCATAGTTTACAATTGATGACACCTCATAAATCAAATCTCGAGGTCGGAATACAAACCAAGCCTAATATTAGATCCATTCTCTGACATGCTGCAAATATATTTGCATGTCAATTTGAAACGAGCTTTCGTATTACACGCAAAACAATTTCCTTGAATCACTTTACGTGCAAAATTACTTGCAATATTGCAAGTGTTTTCTTGCATTATGTAAGTTATAACAACGAAATTATTTTCCGCAGTTAATACTGTAATATGTAACTTACAAATTACAGAGACATCAAACACTTCCTTAGTAGAAGATTTTATGTGTGTAATCTCAGGAACTACTGGTCCGACTTGAAAAAATCTTTTTGTAATAGATAGCCACATTCAACGGGAAGGTTATAAGGCTACTTTTCATCCTGAAATTCCCACGTGAACGGGTACAACGCGGGTAAAACCGTGGGATGCTGCTAGTTTTGACATAATAATCTATGAAAAATTACGTTAATTTGTTAATTATCGATTTAAAGGGCATAGGTATATGAACAAGGCTTTAAGTGCCCGGTTAATTTTCGCATTATTTTAGGCGCAAGCTAAATTGCTTGATTGTAGGTTAGTTCATCTTTGCTAATTCAATCAGCTTACTATCAAATCACCTGCACACTATCAATAAATGTCCGAAAAGCAAGTAAGGTTGATCAAACAATTTTCTCCACTGTAAATAAAAGCATGAAATTAATTCTTCACTTACAAACTGTGAAGGCAATGAGTTTTTTGAACTTTATCGATAAAACTATTACAATTTATTTAGTTACGCGTAGTAACATAACCATAGTAACGATGAATTTAGAGTTAGTGTTGACAATATCGCTATTAAAGTAATTAAAGTCATACTTTATTGATCTGTTACTTCATATTGTATTCACAGACACTACTAATGTTCGTTTGTCACAAAAATGTTCGGTTTCTTTATGTCAAACATGATCCTATATGTCAAATATGATCCTTAATGTCAAAAATATTAATTTGTGACAAAAATATCTGTTTAGGACCAAATTTTGCCTGGTATGTCAAACATGTTCCTTTAGGTAAGTATGTCAAACATGATCCTTAGTGTCAAAAATATTTGTGACAAAAATGTTGCTTGATAAACATTTTCATTTTGTGACAAAACATTGCCCAATTAAATGACAGAACACACGCATCGAATTAGCGACGACTCATGATAATTATATTCGAGGTCGTTTAGTGGCATCTAATATGTAATTTTATGTCACCTTTAACCTCTAAATGTTACGAAACGAGACACTATAAAACAGGTCCTGTCCGTTACACACATTTTATGCATCAATAGCAGCGCCCCGCCGTTTTACCCGCCTTGTACCCGTTCCCGTGGGAATTTTGGGATGAAAAATAGCCTAGTACCTTCCCGTTGAATGTGGCTATCCGTTACAACAATAACTTTTCAAATCAAACCAGTAGGTAGTTCCTGAGATTAGCGCGTTCAAACAAACAAACAAACTCTGCAACTTTATAATATTAGTATACCTACATAGGAGCAAAAAATAAATGTGCAAAAAACGTGTAGGTTTTTTAAACTCAATAATGGATTTTTTAGTTCGAACAGAAGAGGACCTGTTCATATTGATACAGTACATTCTAAAGGGTTCTCCCTGAAAGACAAATCCCTTAAATTAATGTTCTTTAAAAAGGTCAAAATGGCGGCATAGTCCTTCGATTGTGATCAAACTTAATCGAAATGCAGTGCGGATTGTTTTCATGTCAAAACTTCACAAACGAATGTAAAAATATTAACGTCAATAAAATCATACGCTTAGAGATTAGATTAAAAAATATATATCAAAATTCTGTACGTTTTAGTGTGGTTCCAGAGATTAGATAATTTGTAATGAAAAAGTATCGGATAAACATTATTATGCCAAGGCCATTGGGGTGTAAATCATATTAAACTATTTATTAAAATGATTGATAAACGCAAACATTAAACATATGTAAGCTGATTATGGGAACTTTTACAATCGGCTAGAATTATAAATTACTAGTCACGTTGTAGCGTTCGTTACGTAGTTTGACTAAGCAATTTTAGATAATTGTAATTGTTAAGCAACGTGCAGCTCGGCCCTTACTTGGATGGGTGGCCGAAAGTGGCATTTCTATCTGAGCGCTACCGTGCTTTGGAGGGCACGTTAAATTATATTCTGGGTTCCGGTTATTTCAATCGTTTGCCAATAACTTACTTGAACTTATTTACTTAGGTACCCGTACTCACGTAGAGTCTCTCAATTTGGTGAAAAAGTCATGAAAATTCCAATTAGCTCTGTAAATTCAAAAAGCCAGTTTAACTGTCGCCCTTCATTTTCAAATCCGTCGTATATTGCTGACCTTAATAACCCGAGCAAATTAAAAAAGGGTCATATAACCTGTACATCAAACAGTACCATCCAGAAGATTAGGTACAGTGTTGTGCAATTAAATATGCAAAGAATAATCACAGAGGAACGGGGCTGGGCTAGTCCTTTAAATATTTAAATTGCTTGGTATGACTCCAGTCGTAATTCTAGCGAAATGCCACGTAATTGCCCGTTAAATGCACGACAAGTATAATAAAACTGTTTTGTAGTAAATATTTTATATGTGGGAATGCAAGCTTTTATAACGTATGTTGGCATATTGTGATTAACTCTATGAATAATGAGTATCAATCATCAAGCTAAGTAAATTAAATTGTTTTTGGATTGGGATTCAATGTCGAAACACGTGATTAAATAATTTACTCATTGGTTTAACTGGGGCTTTATGGGCTAATTATGATAAACCATACTTTACGTTTGACACGGTACCTTATTAGACATTTGACATGTACTTATATAAAGATTAATTTAGTCATTATGTTGGGAAGTAGAACCATTTCTAACAATTCATAATTGCTAATGATTTATCATACCTTCTATATAAAATACGGGACTTTTTTACTTATTGATTATTGACCTACATTATATTTTTCTTTTCAGAAAATATATATTAAAGTTTTAAAAAGTAAAGTTTAGTATTAGCCTGTAATGTCCCACTGCTGGGCAAAGGCATAAGGTTATAGTATCGTTGAAATGTGTACCACAATTATTTTAAAGATTAAGCGCCTGATATCGAATCGTGCAACTTGTTAATCCATCTGTCAAATGCCAATTCTTCTTCTTCTTCTTCATCGAGTGGATGGTCAACCTGACCAATCCTGGTGTCAGAGTTATTGAGCCGACAAAGGCCTCTGACATGGCTCATGTAACGACTACTATCCGTAGAAAGTAACCGGGACCGACGGCTTAACGTGCCCTCCGAAGCACGGAATCATCTTACTTTTCT
This sequence comes from Cyclophora punctaria, assembly GCA_951394245.1. Taxonomy (NCBI): domain Eukaryota; kingdom Metazoa; phylum Arthropoda; class Insecta; order Lepidoptera; family Geometridae; genus Cyclophora; species Cyclophora punctaria. Next base: position 4,247,045 of record OX596183.1, read on the forward strand.
GGGAATTAGGTGATTCAGCCAATTAAATTGCCGTGTACTGTATTGCTTATACTTTTTTCCTTAGCAACATTTTGCCCGTTACCTCGTCACCCATTGTTTTTATTTCAATTTCTGTAATCGATTTCGGCTGTGACGTTTATCATGGGAACCACGTACATGCAAAATTGAGGTGTAACGGTCCGCGAGTAAATCAATTTGTGTCGAATCGTAATACGAAAAAACATAAAGAAATGTGAGAAATTTAACTGTTTAGAAGACGATAAGTACAATAGAGAAATATCTTTAGTTTTTCAGAAACATTTCAGACTAGAGCGGTGTTTAAGTAGTATTTTTTACTTATTGGGTTGGATCTTAAAAGTGACCAACTCAAAATTAAACTGCCTTCCAGTATACAATATAATTATGACAACGCGGCAACGGTACCCTGACGTGTCCTGTTTGTTCGACATGAGAGCAAAACATCCTAATTAATGTATATCAGAGCCAAGTCACCGAAAACGGTTAGGTGGATGGGCTTCGTGGAAAAAAAAGCACTGAAATTTCAATCTACTGGCAACTATATTTAAATTATTTCTTAATTATTGTTGATACCTATCATATTGTAATCATTACCACTTTGTTGGGTGAGATGATGTACGTAACAGACTCAGCTACTTCAATCAACAAATTCAACAGCGATGATGGATACTCCCCCATTAGTTTTTAACATAAATAATGGTGCAGTAAAGTTTACAATATCCGTTAAAGCTCTCATCGGTTCCTAATCGACAAACAAACGTAAAACTCTTCACGCAGGCACTTAACGCTTAAGTTGAATGATACTCGTGGACATTGTGATAACAGATCTCTTAAAAATGCTAAGCTTAAGTCAATAGTCATTCTAACAATCGTTAAACAGTCTAACGATAGTTTGCAGTAAAAGTCTAACTGACAAAAAGTCTGTGAAAGACTATAAAGTCTGTTAGACCTTTATTCATAAACACTCTATACCTAAATCACTATTATAAAGTGTTTTGTCTCTTTTGCTCTTTGGAAAATATAAACTTTGGGATAACGTAACCTATATTACTGTAAAGTTTCATCCAAATCCGTTCAGCAGTTGTTTCGTGAAAGAGTAAAAAACATACACCCATCCTCACAAAATTTCGCATATATAATATTAGTAGATGTGCAAAATAGTTTTTTTTTGTCCAGAGGATGTTCTCTAGTCTATGTCTGTACAATATGGCGCAATGCCGATACGTAAATTGTGCTCTAGCTTCTGCGCCAAGATTATACCAATTTGCTGGTGATCAGATAGGCGCGATCTAAATGTACCAATATCTAAGCAATGAAAAGTTAAGTTACGGTCTAAACCTTATATCCCACTCCTGGGGCAAAGGTATCTCTGACTTAATGGTAAATAAGTTCAGTAGAGTTAGGGGGACGGTACTGAAATCATTCCTTCCACCTAGACAGTTAACTAACAGCATCCGCGGGTTTACCTGCATTACCTATGCTCATTTCCGTGGGAATTAGGTAGGTACTAAGACAGTTACCTAATTGGTTAAAATCTCTTGTGTTTTTCACACTAAGTAGACGAACTATTATGCATACCTACGTACAAATTACTTCCTTAACTTATAAAAAAAGCAGCGCCCCGCGGTTTTACCTGCGTTGTGCCCGTTCCCGTGGGAATTTCGGGAATATTTTTACATAAAAACCTTCCTCTTGAATCACTCTACCTATTACAAAAAACCGCATCAAAATCCGTTGCGTAATTTTAAAGATTTAAGCATACAGACAAACAGACGCGACTTTGTTTTATACTATGTAGTGATACACCTACTTTCCTTTACCTCTAGCTCCCTACACCCTACCTAGGAACCTACTTAGACTGTCACATGAATAATTTAAAGTCCATAAGACCACAGAGAGAATAAACTACAAAAATATAGTAAAACGTGAGAAACAGTAAAAATGCCGACATTGTTGGCATAAAGCCAGCACTACACTCACCGTTTCATCTTATTGTCGTTGACAAACCAATTGGATTCCCACACTTGACACGGTTTTGAAATGCCTCTCATGTGTAACAGTCTATTTTATTAATGACTTAATTTTTAAGTAGAGGAGTCCCACATGTAACCACTGTGCTTTATAAGTATTTTGACTTTATACTTTGACCGCGAAAATTGGCTACGTCAGTCATATCAGGACGCATGACACTACATCGACTCCATAAATTAATAGCGAATTTGTCAAAACCATGGTCAAAACTAAGTCGTGACGTCACGATAAACTGACGCTAATCGCAGTTAATCACTAAGGCCGATAAAGTATCGATTAATACAAACTCGATTAAACTATAACTTTTACTATTACAAAAAATCCATAAAAGTAAAATTTATGTAGTTTGTTACAATAATTAATTTGTTATCATGAAATACGTTAGGTACACATCATTTTATCAGCAGTTTTTATCAAATATGGCTACCACAGTTTATTAAGTAATTGATACCAATTATTATTACACTAATTGTTTTTAAGCTACGCAATTTAGTTACGGAAAGTAATCGTTGAAAAAAAACAGTAAAAAAAGGGTTACAGGAGTGTAGCGATGAGCGATTTTAAAAAAGCTGATCGAATTAAAGTTATGACAAAGTAAAGTTAAGTTATGAGTTATGACGATAATGTTGCCATCGATAAAAAACTTTTTCAAAAATAATCTAACCTCTTTCATAATCTATAGTCACTAAACAGATAGAAATAATCTATTTAGTCCACTTCCTAACATATTTTTCAAGTTGTATCAATTAGAGACCCTAGTTTCCTTACCATGGGACCACCCTGAGAATATCTCTTAATTCCCAACAAAAAAAGAATCATCAAAATCGGTTCTTAAAGTTATCCACGAACATACATAAAAAAATACAAACATCAGAATTGAGAACCTCCTCCTTTTTTTGAAGTAGTTTAAAAATGGCTAATCGTAATGACCAATGTTTCATGGTAACCCACCTTTCAAGTACATACTTATGTTATTAACTAACTTTTATTACATCATCTCAAACTGCCACTACTGGCCACCCATTCAAGTAGGGGTCGAGCTGCACGTTGCCACTACGTAGTAACTATTAAGTAATCTGTGACGTTGCTTAATAGTTACAATGAACTAACATCCCTTAGTCAATCTTCGTCATACATACATCGGTTGAAATATAAAAGTCAATTTTAAAACTCTTGACTGAGTTGACTACACGAGCAGCCTTTAGAACAAACCGTGATCAAATATTGAGTTGGAATGAATACTGAATACGGGGCATCCTATTGGAGGGCACGTTAGAGCCATTAGCTGGAGATTGCAATCTCCAGTACGCGTTATATTGGAAGAATGCGGAGGACTTTGAATGAACCCCGAATCAATTTCCAGGCGTTGCCTTTAAAATGTATGTTTTAATCTAAAATGAATAAGGATTTACGTAGAGCTTTTATTCATCCGGCTGTTCTTGTGTAGTCTTGCTACATAATACTTAGTGATGTTTTATTTTCTTACATTCTTCAAATTCCCACGGGAACGGGCGCAACGCGAGTAAAACCGCGGGGCGCTGCTAGTGGGAAAACAGTTTAAAACGGACTTAGGATATAATAACCAACAAAACCAGTTTGGCTTTTTTTTGTTTTTGACCTACATACCTAACTTAAATCAATTATGTATATGCATCATACTTAACTGTATCTAAATCTACCCACACAATAGGAGTCTCGCGTGATTTCGACTCGCACATACTCACCCAGATTTTAGGGCAAAAAGTTACACAAGAAATTGCCTTACTTTGCCCAAATAGTCATCATACACAATTATAACGATTCAAAGTTATTATTTGACGAAATAGAGTCACGATACATTCCACATACAAATAGCACAATATTTTGTGATCATTAGTATTACATTTAGATTTTATCAGTAAATTATTTTATTTATAACATTTCCAATCAAAATTCCTTTCCATGCGGTTGTACACATTCGTAGTCAGAAAGAAAGGAAAGAAAGTAAATTCATTATACAATTATTAGGTCGATAACGTTGTCTATGACACTCTATTAAAAAGTATCTTATTGATTGCGATCTGCTATAGAGATTTCACCATAGATATCTCAAATAGAAGATCGTGACTATATCTCACCTATATCTCTATAACTATCAGTAGGATATCAATAAATCCTTTTTTATTTCATAACCACTTTTAAGAGAAAGTCATTATACTACTTTTAATCCCAAAATTCCTACGGAAACTGATTCACTAGAGGTAAAACTGTATTGCGTTAGTTCCTTAGATATTATACTTACTTGAAGGAATTTATTTGAATAACGGTACTTAAAGTACAGCTTAGACGTGTTCAAGTAGCGACTTATTTATTCTACTTGTTAGTACTAACGAGTAGTCTAAAGCTGTGTACAGACCGGCCCAACGAACGCCAACGAACGGGTTTCGTTGACCTTCGTTGCTGCAATCTGGATGGCTTAGCGAAATGCTATCCTATCTATCTATCTATCCTATCTATCTAGATCCTCAATTCTCCGTTAGGCATTCGCTAAGCCGTCCAGATTGCAGCAACGAAGGTCAACGAAACCCGTTCGTTGGCGTTCGTTGGGCCGGTCTGTACACAGCTTTAACAATATAATTTACAACAACAGTCAGTATTCACGATTGAGGTGACTTGTCAATAAAAAAGTTATTAATAGTTTGTCTATGGAATATGGCACAATAAAATATATTGTCTGTGGTATATGGCAATCTAAATAACAGATGGTTGCTCTAGGAGGTCATGACTTAAGAATCTTAAGATGGCCGACCTGAAAATCATTGGTCCAATGGGAAATAAATGAAAAGAATGGTGCGAATGGTATTAGATAGTACCTGAAAAGATTGAAATATATTTAGAATAAAAGTAAAAAACATATTACCGACTGACGATGAAAACTCTACCTTTTTAATAGGTTTAAACCTTATTTTAAAAAAAACCAGCTGAGTTCCTGGCCCATTCTTCTCTGCTGATATTGTTCCGAATAGGTGTACGTTCAAAAGAGCATCTATGGGGGCAAAACTGAAATAAAAAAAATTACTGACTCACGTCACACTTTCAGCCATACTGATGTCACCAAACATGGGTGTGATAGAATACAAAAGTTAGTATTGAACGAACATTACAAGTGGGCTATTGACATCCGACATCCTTGATCGCGTCAATGTTGACATACACATGACCTTCATTGTATAACATTGTGTGCGCTTTGCGTGGGTGATATTGTTTTAAGCTTACGATTTGAACATATACAGTTGAGTAATGTTAAGGGGTGCTACCCTGGCCAGTCATAACAACGGTGACTATCGATTTATTTGAAAAAAGAACAAAGAATAGATAATGCTCGTGGAGATAGTTAGTATTCTTATTGTGGCAATTCTTATAGTTCTGCTTTATTGTTGCTATACTACCGTCATTCGCGTACATCACTACATACATATTAAAAAACAAAGACCCCGGCCGCGGCGTCTGTCTTTCTGTCTGTTCGAGATAAACGCTTTGACGCCGTTTTTTAAATAGATAGAGTGATTCAAGAGGAAGGTTTATATGTATAAATTTCCCGAAATTCCCACGGGAACGGGTACAACGTGGATGAAACCGCGGGGCGCGGCTAGTATTATATGATTAAACTAGCCAACTATAGAATATAATGGAATGGACAAAAAACTATACAACTCTAGATGTCAGGGAGCAGGATATTCGCACGCTCACTGTACATACAGACACAACATATCACTGAACACAATAAACACACATTATACAAAACTATAATAAGTATAAAACAACCAGTAATTTTCCAATTATCCATAGATAACGTGAGTACTACTAAAATAGAAAAAAACCGGAAATGCCCATTAGCTCGTAACATTATACTTCGCAGTATAAAATGTACTTAATCAAAATAACTAGAATATAACTAGTACCTATGTATTCAGAACTAAGTGATTCACATCCGCGATGACTCTAAATTTAGAATAATAACAGTATGTGTTTTTTCCATATTTGATACTAGCAGCTACCCGCGTTGTGCACGTTCCTGTGGGAATTTCGGGATGAAAAGTAGCTTATAACCTTCCCATTGAATGTGGCTATCTATTACAAAAAGAATTATTCAAATCGGACTGATAATTCCTGTGATTACCTCGAACATACAAACAAACAAACTTACAAATTTTACCTCTTCATAATATTAGTATAGATTTGCTTATCTTCTGCTCTTTATGCACACGTATTTTTCGGGGAAAACTCATACATTATGTCAAAATCACATATGAAATCTCTAGTAACGAAGCTTTGTCTTTGTACGGGCGTTAATTTTATATTTAGACTAGCAGCACCCAGCGGTTTTGCCCGCGTTGTGCCCGTTTTCGTGGTGATTTCGGGATGAAAAATAGCCTATAACCTTCCCGTTGAATGTGGCTATTACAAAAAGAATTATTCTAATCGGACTGATAGTTCCCGAGATAAGCTCGAACATACAAAGAATCTTTAAAATGTTACCTCTTAATAATATGACACCAGGGTTGGTCAGGTTGACCATCCACTCGATGAAGAAGAAGAAGATAATATTAGTGTAGAATGATATGTCTTTTATTGTTCACTAGCAGCGCCCCGCGGTATTACCCGCGTTGTTCCCGTTCCCGTGGGAATTTCGGAATGAAAAGTAGCCTATAACCTTCCCGTTGAATGTGGCTATCCATTACAAAAAGAATTTTTCAAATCGGTTCAGGAGTTTCTGAGATTAGCGCGTTTAAACAAACAAACAAACAAACAAACAAACAAAACAAACTCTTCAGCTTTATAATATTAGTATAGATGATAACTCCTATCCTTCCAATAAGAGTAGGGGGCGTCTAAAAACCAGCGTTCTGAGGTATCGACCTCAGTAGAATATCAGCTGAGACGCCTTTCATTGCTTTTTATTTTATTCACTTTTAGTGGCAATAAATTATATTCTATTTTTATTTGTTTCAAAGTTAGAAATTAACTAGATGCATTTAATGTAGACTGTGTGTAGATGAATGTAGATGCATCAGTAAATAGTGATGCTAAATATTAGAATGCTATATTTTATGAGAACATACATATTACATACCTATCTATTTTCTGATAATATGGTATTTCGTTAAAATAAATGTTTCAAAATTTTTTTTTATCTTAATCTGCAAAATTTACATACCCATTTTTAAAAGAGGAATGCCTTCAATATTCTTGTATCTATTTCCTATAAGTAGATAACTACACGTGTCCATAAGTTATGTGCAGTTCTTTATTTATTGCCATCGTAATTTGACATGAAAATAACAGCAATAAAACCGAACGTTTCTGTATTTTCTCACATTAGCCCGACGCAACAGTCATATTATAGGTGATACGATGACGAATGGTACATTCATGTGATTTGCACACATTGTGTGAACCTGACGAGCTCTGTGTGGAAATTCTTGCATAATGGTGAGAAATCAAATCATAATTGAGTAAAAAAAACATTCGTAGACATAAAAAGATTAACATAAAAAAGTTCAAATTAACATTTTGTTCTCAACTTAAAAAAAACCGTTGTGTAACAAAAAGACGATCATCATTTTCATTCCAACATTCTAAAATTGAATTTCAAAGTGGCCAGTGCTAATTAAACATAAACAAACAAGTGATTAAAAAGTTTGAAGATTTAAAAAAAGTGACAGATGACTTAAAAACTTCTTCAAAATGGCGTTAAATAGAAGAAATGTCAGTGTGTTGCGTCTTGGAAGATGTGTTGCGTTCTTAGCTGCTGCAGCCTTCCTGCTGCCTTTCACGATCCTGCTGATGGTGGCTGATCAACAATACAACCTGACCTACAACTCGAAACGAGTGTTTTATCAAGAGGTAAGTTTTAAATAAAATGAGTGGTTAAGGGTTAATGTGGTATCGGGAGAATGGCAATTGGGAACAAGGGAATTGGGTGGGTTCAATAAAAAGTATAAAGTAGATTTACGTCCTTTTTCGTAAGTATGCTTTAAGTGGTGCTCCATCTTAATCTTACTATAAAGATAAAAAACTTAATATACATTTAAAAATACCTTGAACAGCCTTGTTACGATTAAAAAGAATTTTTTCATTCTCATTTGAAAACTGCAAGTTCAAGTTATAAGCAATTTATTCATTGTATAAATATTATTAATATTCACTATTAAACGCAACACAACTAGTTGTTTTATAATTAAAACAAAAGATACCGAGTGTTTTTTATAGATTCTCCATAAATTATTATCAATTTTTTAATATTATGTATATCGTTATAATCAATAAACTAAATAAAATATCACAAGATATTTGCCATTACGACATTTTTCTGAGAAATCTATTACTCAACGTAAAAATAAAAGCTTCACTCATTGTCTACTTCTTCTTCCAAAGCTACCAACATAAAACTAACAACCCATCACATAACTAATTTTCCAAGGCTACCAACATAACTCGAGCACCCCTTGAAAGTGTATTCTTCTTTTCCAGAGTGACTTCTATAAAATTAATGGGACATATTATGCGCCAGCTTATACAGTGACCACACCGACTTTAGTACGGAGCCAGGTAAAATATGATGGTCAATGTATAGCACTACCACTGTGCTCAAATAACGCACTGAGATGCTTCACCCAAAGAAACGAATCGAAAGGGTTAATTTGAGTTAAGAAAAAAACATTCTTACTCGTATATCAAAGATTTAAATTCAAAATAAGAACTTTGTTGATTCGCATAATATTTATGAAAACTAATTTCTCGTTTAGAAAACAAATACGCATCTACTCAGAAATAAATTTCAAAATCAGAACATCAGTTCGCTTGCAACTTTCGCAGACTTATTTAATTTTAAAAACAAATGACATTCGATTTTTAATTAAGATGTTCCATTTGAACTTATACAGACTCTTTAAGTACAAAACAAATGTTCAATAATAAAAACCGGGGTTTTTCCAGAAAAGAGGATCTAACCCTAAATAAATGTTATATTGACAAACAACAATCACAATTTCAATCAAAAAAAGTGTACAGTCATTTCACAAAAACTGACAACTAATCCAAGTACCGACGTCATTTGACTAACCAACAATAAAAACATTAGTTCTGCTTTTTTAAGCCTTTTGAGTTCAAAGAAGTTCGATAATTACGATTTTATAACGTAAGTTGGGTGTTAATTTAAAACGATATTACAAGATCGTTATAAAATGTTTGATATCATATCATTTAAGATATCATTGTGATATTAAGTAAATTGATTGTGATACTAAATTAACTGATACTGAACCATATTAAAGGTCTTACATACGAAAGTCGACTCAGTGGTTACTTTTGGCTCGTTATTCTGCCAGTTAAACCAGCAACATTAACCTGACGGCCTAACCTGCCCGGAAAAACCATCATGTCGACAGCTATAAGGGTACCAGGGTTCTAGCATTTTAAAAGAAGAACACGATATATTCTGCAATTGTTTTATTAGTGTTTTTTTTCAAAATCCGTTGCTCATCGCCATTGCTCGCACCGTAGTACCCTTGTTAGTATATAAGGTCTTTACAAAAAATCAATTCGATTCGTTTCATTCCAAAAGTCTATCAACGACTCTGCACATGCAATGTTATCAAAATGACTAAAGCACCCAGACGTGTCAGTCATGTGATTAGATGTTTGTGATTTGTGAAACAATTCCTATTATGTACCGCAATCGTACATAATGCGGCGTTTTTGAACACTGATCATTATGTTGGCGTTTTCAACTTGGCGATTCGTTAAGGGTTAAGCGATTACGCGTTGCGCTTATTCTGCGCAATGCTTTAAGTGTAAGTGCGCAGTTTAAGCGAACATAATCAACAGTTCGTTTAGAAGTGTCATTAAGTGTCAGGAGTGTAATGAATAATTATTGTACTTTTAAATGTTTATACCTAACTTCCACCACAGGACTTTATGACAATTATTGCGTGTTTTAAGCGATTCCTACTCACTCTCCACGGCTTATTTACCAGTATTTTTCCACAATTGACTTCAAGGAAACCAAACAAATACCTTACAGCAGAGAGCAATATGCCTTCCTCATAGTACGTTGTAGGGCTCGTGGCGTAGTTTGACTTAGCAATGTTAGTTCATTGCGATTGTTAAGCAACGTGCAGCGAAGCCCCTACTTGTATGGGTAGCCGATAGTGGCATTCATATCTGAGCTCTACAGTGCTTCGGAGGGCACTTTAAGTAGTCGGTCCCGGTTATTCCAATCATTAGACCATGTCGGAGGCTTTTAAGCGATCTAAAAACCTCTGACAAAGGGTGTGCCACTAACCTATTTAAAATTAGAGAATGAATCGTACGTCACATTTAGATAGACTAGCAGTGCCTCAGTTTTACCCGAGTTGTGTCCGTTCCCGTGGGAATTGGGTTGGAAAAATGCGGTTATCCATTGCAAAAAGTATTATTAGAATCGGACTGGTCATTCCTGAGATTAACATACAAATAAACTTACAAATTTTACTTTATAAAATTAGTATAGAAAGCGTGTGACAAAGACGACGCTCTACAAGACCGTAACTAGCTGACTATCTCCCTCCCTCCAGAGACCGAGAAGCAAAACATACCGCCAACTGCTGCACAATTATTTATAATTCCCAAGTCATCGATATTAATAAGATAGTTCAGACTCACTCTAGGTCACAATAGAATAACTCAAAGTCTAGACGAACTAGGTTTAAATACGTCGTTTGTTTATTATGTCCTTGACACCGAGAGAGAGTGGTTGAGATGAATACAAGTGGAACAGGAAAAGTGGTTTGTTATTTACGATTTATTTATTGATTTCTTTTAAAAACTGGTATTTCTGTAGCTATTTTAGGCATCGGATAAATACTGGTTTCTCAAGTTTATGCGAACACTACAGTACAGGAACCGTGGTCACAGAAGACTTCTGTAACTATGGTTCCTGTAGTGTTCGTTCCTGTAAACTTTACACCCTTTAAAAGTATCCGAAACGTCAGATTAAAATGACCACGGTTCCCGTAAAGGGACCGAAACGTCAGATTAAAAATCCAAGTACTTACGCATAACTTCATAACGACAGCACCAAATTGGATGATTCTTTTTTACGTGTTCCTTATTGTCAGGACAAGGTTTCTAGCGCTATCTATAGCATCCTCGCGGAACAGCTTGTTTTGTATCGGTTATGAGAATGGTGTTTAACCGACTTTAATAAAGGTTTAATACAAATTTTGGTTTTTATTTGTATGTTTAAACGCTTTATAATCTTTGTACCTACCAGTCGTGATTGAAAAACTATTTTTCTATATAGCTTCATTGAAGAGAAAATTTACTACCTATTATCATCCTTTGGCGGCTCAATAACTCTGACACCAGGATTGGTCAGGTTGTATTGGAGTATTATGCAGTCTCTAGTTTCTAACCAGACTCTATGACATGTACTTTACGTACCTACTACGATATATATATAAACTAGCAGCGCCTCGCGGTTTTACCCGCTTTGTGACCGTTCCCGTGGGAATTTTGGGATGAATAGTGTATAACATTCCCGGTGAATGTGGCTATCTATTACAAATATAATTATTCAAATCGGATTTCTGAGATTAGCGCGTAACAAACAAAAAAATCAAAAAAAACTTTACTTGGATAGAACTTAGTCGCATTCATTCTATAATGCCCACTAAAAACTACATTTAAAAAAATATTCGCATTGTATAACAACAAAACTCAGATAAGTTCCAAAGCGCTAAACATTTTCGTGGACGGTACACAAAGTTCCGTTGTAAATAAATTGTCAAATCTATATGCAAAGAATGCAAGTGCCTACTGGGTCATACATAACGGGCCTAGCCGATAAGTGACTAGGAAACAATGGAACATGTCTCTGTACTTAACATTTAACGACTTTTAAAAAATGCAAAGTTCCAAATAGTTTGGGGAAATGAGGTTAAACTTTTGGGAAAAAATCTTACTTCTGATATAGAGACGCCTAGCCGCGCCCCGCGGTGTTACCTGTTCCTGCAAAAATTTCGGGATAAAATGTATACCATATTATACTCTGATTTATAACCTATATTACTGTAAAGTTTCATCCAAATCCGGCCAGTAGTTTTTGCGCGAAAGAGTAACAAACATACATACAAATCCATCCTCAAAAACTTTCGCATCACTACATAGTATAAAATAAAGTCGTCTCTGTTTCGTGTCTGTTTGTCTGTATGCTTAAATCTTTAAAATTACGCAACGGATTTTGATGCGGTTTTTTGTAATAGGTAGAGTGATTCAAGAGTAAGGTTTTTATGTAAAAAAATTCCCGAAATTCCCACGGGAACGGGCACAACGCGGGTAAAACCGCGGGGCGCTGCTAGTTTATAATATTAGTAGGATATTAGTATAGATATCTAATTCAATCATGTTAACTAGTAGTTATTTCTAAGAATTCCTAATCTACTAAGTATAGGTAATAAGCGGCGGGCCTTTGGCCTCTAATCTCGAAGACCGTTACTTAAAATAATCTCTAACTAATTAAAACTAGAGCTACTTATTTTAATCTCCAAACGTCGCCAATCAATATTCCAATCAATATAAAAAAACATTAGATAACGCAGAACAGGAAACTTGTTTAATTAAAAGAAAAGCTTTGCATACATTGTGGAACCGGGTTTACTGAGTACTGAGGTTTGTAAATAAATGACGTCGAAAATAATAGATAGCGGAATAGAAGATGAACTATAAAACCAGCACTATATATATACTAGCAGCGCCCCGCGGTTTTACCCGCGTTGTGCCCGTTCCCGTGGGAATTTCGGGATTTTTTTTACATAAAAACTATTACAAAAAACCGCATCAAAATCCGTTGCGTACTTTTAAAGATTTAAGCATACAGACAAACAGACAAACAAACAGACAAAAATAGCGACTTTGTTTTATACTATGTAGTGATACTGAATTTCGATCTGAATAAAGAATCTGACATTCAGATTAGAAGAACGCCCAGAATTGTAAGAAATGTAACTAGTACCACGCACATTCAGATTCCTAATTTTAGAACGATCTTTATGAATGAGTATGACAAGCGTTCGATCTAATTTTTCAGACATGTGTGAGGCAAACATCCGGAAATTCATTTTCATTATTCAGAAGCTGAATTCAGAGATTCAGTATGTACCTATAGTGTTAGTCCTAAGATCTATTTGTGGTCAAAATAGACATGCCTGTAACTGACATACCAGAACCTACCGCGTGGTTAATGTACTCACCTAATAGGATGGTGAATATGGGGCTTACCCGAACGTGCGAGCCGTTGCAGCGGTTGTATGTGCTAACTCGCATGCCTGTATCTGACATGTGTTCATTGTACGTTGACAAGCATGCTAGTGGTACGTCTCTGTTTTACAAGCATATTGTGTATTCTTTCTTTAAACGTCTTCATAAACGATATTTAACTTTAACAGTGTTTTAAAATGTTTTGTCTCTTTCGCTCTTTGGCAAATAGCGTATATCGGAAAGGGATAAAACATTTGATAGCTAAAGTGCTGTAAATAAGCTTTTATGAATGAAGTCCTAAGTTTTTAAAAGTAAGAACTGTTAAACTGTTAAACTGTATAAATTTAACAGAAGTTTTTCAGCCTTTATCTGTTCAAAAACGAAAACATTTCAAAATAACTGATTACATAAAGCAATATAGGTTAATTACCACCATTGATTGGCAAAAACTATAAGGGTGAGACTCCAATCAACTTTGACGCAAAAAAAACTAATTTACAAGTTAATTTAACTAGGTGTGAGTGTGCGTATGTTTTCAATCCAATTACGGTACCGGGCTATACCTTTGTGTAAAGCTGTGATCACACAGGAAATACCGACAACGGTGATTATCAGCGGAACACTTTTAATAGATACTACATGATTAATATAGGAAATTAAAAGTGGTGATATAAGAGCATTATTAATGAAATAATCCATTTACAAAACATTAATTAAATCCCCTTTTTAAAAAAAATATCATTTTTACAATTGTAAATAAAACTTTTTTAAATTCCCGACAATTATAATATAACATAATTTTGTTCAAATAGTTAAAAACCCTCGCTTTTCATCTTTAAAACACAAAAAAAATACATATTAACACTGCAGTACACGCGCCCTAATTTTGTAATGTTTTACTCGCGTGGGGTGAATATTAAGACCATTTTAATTTATCTCTTTTGAGATGAATATGGTAAAATATCAAATAAAATGCGTTTAAATATTGTTATGTATTTATTTTTTTCTGTAAATAATATGCCACTTTATAAAATAATGAAATGAAAATAAAAATAAAAATAAAATTTAAAAAAGGAGGAAAATCTCATGGATTTTTCTAAAACTCCAGATATTATCGGTTCTTTATTATTGTTTTTAAATATTTTTAATTATTTTGATAACAATATTGACAAACTAGGACTTGATGGTCAGGACAAATCCATTTATTGCATGTTTTGCAGAATTTTGAAGCAGACCGATCACATGATCTTTGACAATAAGCACATCGACCACTTTTTCCTATTCTTTGGACATTCCGATCTGGATTTGGTTCAATGTTACCGCCTTGCTGTTTTAGGAGAATCTGAGCTTTTCGCGTGGAATATTTTGAATACCAATTCAAACGCTACATCCAGCAGGAACATTCTCCGTGCAATCGCTGTCTACCTCGATATCTTCTTCTAACCAGGCACTTATCAGTTCGTCCATAGTGACTACAAATCTGTAATAATTATTACACAGAATATAGTAAAACATACAATAGTCTTATAAAAACTGCAAAATATCTGAAATAGATGATTAATTAAAGCAATACTTACAAGAAACACACCAAATTGATTGGATAATTTGTTACGCCGATACTCGCATGGGGTGAAATTCCGTCCCAAGCACTTTCTTGCCTTTTTTTTTGCTAATTGCGCCCGCGTCGAGTGCCGGCAGCGTGCTGATCTTGAACCTTATTAACTTGACTAGGATTACACTTAGCGACGCGATGACTAGTCAAATATTTTAAACAATATTGGAGAATACATTGGTCTGGGGCGAATATTCACCCCGCGCGTGTACTGCAGTGTTAAACTGGTCCATTTTTCATCTATGATGCCAAAGACTAACACTTATAACACCCTTGTTTTTCGTTTGGGGTTAAAAATCACACCCAACTTATATGACGTAAAACATGACGTCACTAATATGACGTCACTGTTCTTAGAGAACGGCAGCTGACGTCGGACGAAAACGCCAAGCTGTCTAGATGAGACAGATGAATGTGAGATGAAACCTTCAACGGAATTAGTTCGCCAATTTTACGATATTCTGTATACAAAATATAAATATCTATTAAGCAAATAGAAGTATGTTTGTATCCTTTGGGTCCAGATCTAAGACTGGAGTATGATAGGAGGCTAGACGGATTTCAGACCTTAAACAGACGAAACACGGAACTATGATATACAGACGGAACTATGGGTTGTAATATCAAGACAGGTTGCAACAACATTAAGGTTTTTCCTCCAAATAGGGCAGGTCTAAATTAACCTTTTTCCTAAGAGCTGGTTCTCACATTTGGGTTGTCAATACCAGATTTAAATCAGATGTCACCGCCATTAATACTTATAAACACAAAATTGGACTCCATTTTGTATTGACAGTGACAGCTTCACATAAGCAAAATATTCTGCCACTGAAACGTCCGATAAAACTCACCAACAGAAATGATACGCATCAAAGTTACTCATAGGAAAGCGGCTTTAGTGTAAACAGGCCTTAATGGAAGCCAGCACTACTTGTAAAAGGCTCATGACATGCTATACACTCATCAGTACGAACAAAAAGAATTTAACGGTCCCTAGATTTAGATCTTGTTATAACTAGACGTTCCTTTGACGCGGTTGACGTATTGTTAATGATGTTATAATGCTATAATGGAGAACGGATTGTTGAGACAAGCAGAAAAAATATCGGTCACTGTTTCTTTGTAGATAGAATGACTAGCGGCGTCCGTGGTTTCACCCGCGTTGTACCCGTTCCCACGGGAATTTCGGGATAACATATATCCCATGTGTTATTATGATGTAATACCTATATTACTGTAAAGTTTCATCCAAATCTGTTCAGTAGTTTTTGCGTGAAAGAGTAACAAACATTCATACGTCCTCACAAACTATCGCATTAGTAGGATAAGCCAGATTTTGGTTTCCGAGTATAGCTTAGTTATTATATTATGATTCATTATGACTCATTAAAAACATTATTATAGAGCCATAAAAAAGTATCTACCCGGACAAATTCACACTCGGTTAATTATATACCCATACTAAGCTCTATGTTTTGTTAAATCTTATTGACGGATGCGACTACTTTTCACCATATAGGTACGTATACCTACATACTCTAGCCGTGCCCACGGCCGAGCCGCTGTCAGACCCACGCCGTGGCCGCGGAAATTCCGGGATAAAATGTGTTCAATGTGTTATTTTGATGTATAAAAAATATTATTGTAAAGTTTCATCCAAATCACTTCAGTAGTTTTGCGTGGAAGAATAACAAACACAGGAACATCCTCAAAAAAAATCCCTTTTTCTATACTAATATTATAAAGAGGTAAAATTTGTAAGTTTGTTTGTTTGTTTGTTTGTATCTCAGGAATTATCAGTCCGATTTGAATAATTCTTTTTGTAATAGATAGCCAGATTCAACGGGAAGGTTATAGGCTATTTTTCATTCCGAAATTCCCACGGATACGGGTACAACGCGGGTAAAACCGCGGGGCGCTACTAGTATAACATAAGTAGGATACACAAAACAAATACGTAAAGAAGTTCGAGTAGGTTAGTGGCCAACCTTGGTGTCGGAGACTTTAGACCGCTTAAAGGCCTCCGACATGGTCTAGCGATTGAAACAACCAGGACCGACAATTTAACGTGCCTTCCGCACGGTAGCGCTGAGATATAAATATCACTATCGGCCACCCATCCAAGTAGTGGCCGAGCTGTACGTTGCTTAACAATCGCAATTAAATAACGCTTATTCAAACTAGGCCACGAAACACAAAACAACGAGGAGTCAACTTTCATATCGACCCCGAAGTTCCCATCTTTTGTCAAAAATCTTTAGTATTTATTGAACGATAAAACTGCCTCGGTAATCTACGCTTTCTCGAACACTGCAGAAATGCAAATGGACTTCGGAATTGGGATTCCTTTCAAGAATTTACAAGTCTAGTTTCCAATTAAGTTTAATCACGGTTTAAAGCGCGTCCATTGGAGTCACATTCGTACTAAACATCGCAGATTAAAATAAAGGAAGGTTCCGAAGGATTCCGATTTCATAGAATAGTGGAAGCTTACTAATTGAGATCCGTTCCACATATTATCTATACGGTATGCGTAGTACGGTTTACCATACCGTGGACGGCAATATATACTTCATCGCTATATAAATAAATAAACAATAAGGGACAACACCGCGTCAAGCGTGCGCACGCGACAGGCGCATGCTACGGTTCACTTTTGTATGAAACCGCGGCGTGCGCACGCTTAACGTAGTGTCGGCCCTAAGTGAATTTTATCTAAAAAAGTACTTAAATGTGTAAATAATAATAATGTAATCAAAATGTATGGCCGCAACCAAACCTGTGAAAATAATGAAAGCCAATAGTTAGCGAGAAATACTCAAAAAAATAATCCTTAAGTCTATTTTTAATTTAGCTTTTTTAGATTTTTAGATTATACCTTACTGTAACTTGCTGTCATCCGCGGTTCTTTCCGCGATCAATAGATGGCACCACGGTGTAAGATAGAACATGCTGTAATAAAAATTAAAAATAAACATTTTTAAGTATTTCTGGTCTTCCAAATAAGACAAGGCACAGTTAAGACAGTTCAGAAGAAGGTGTAGTTCAACGCCCCACTTATTGTCGACAAATTGACGCGAAAACAGACTATTAGCACAGTTATGTGACATCCATTGAAATTGTTAACACTCGATTGACGCTATTCTTTCACAATTTGGACAAATGTATTTTTGTTATTAGTAGGTAACTATTTATTGGTGAGTGTGAAAGTTCGTTGAGGTGGCTGATATCAAAAGAGGTCAGTTTTTTGTGGTATTCGTATTTGGAACACAAGTATTTTTTTAAATATTGACTTGACATAGATAATAGAACAATAATAGGGAAGGAAGGTATCCTTTATTAGTACAGGGCTACTTTTAGTATTTGCCAATCATATCAAATGTTAGACTAAGTACCTATATTTGGTAAACACCATAATATTTTTAAAATTATTATTATAATCATAAAATTATTATATGAAATGACTAGCAGCGTCCCGCCGTTTCACCCGCGTTGTACCCGTTCCCGCAGGAATTTCGCTAACTGTGTAGTTTAATAAGTAAGTAGTTTTGGCGTGAAAACGTAACAGACAGACAGACAGACAGAGTTACTTTCGCATTAATATTAGTCAGGATTATATCTATCCAAAACTCGAGTAAAATTAAAACGAAATTTACGCTTTGACAAATTATTTAATTTCCATTTGCATATTTTCAAAAGTTTCTAACGAACCTCTCCGAACAGGCAGTGTACGAAACCAACCTTAATCTAATTTATTATTATAGTAATAGCATAGCGTCCGGCAAGATCAGTTCTGAACCGAGGTACAGTCACGACCGCAAGCGGTAGATTCGTGTCGTCGTGACTATGGCAGACACATTTGTGTGCACGAATCTCCGGGTAGAGATGTGTTCACAACGAACTGTCGAAAACCGCTATATTGTGTTGAAATAGGCTATTGAACAAAAGGGTACTGTGATAAAGAAAAGCGGTTGCTAATGTATAAATAATTAGTTGGAGTAGTATATTAATATACTAGCTGTTCCCCGCGGTTTCACCCGCAGCGCCCCCGTTCCCGTGGGAATTTTGAGATTTTTATTCCTTATTTTTCTTATATAAAAACACATTAAAAAATGAATCATCCAATTTGGTGCAGTCGTTCTGAAGTAATGCGCTTACCAACACATTTAGTGATTCATTTTTATATTATAATCACGAAAATTATGAGAAAATACTGTAAAATTATAACATTACTAGCAGCAACCCACTTGGTTCTATCCGCATTGTGACTGTTCCCGTGGGAATTTCGGGATGAAAAATAGCCTATAGCTTTCCCGTTGAATGTGGCTGTTCATTACAAAAATATTTTTTCAAATGTTATAGGTAGTTGTTTCTGAGATTACTGCGTTCAAACAAACAAAAACAGAAACCAAACTGTTAGTTTAGATAAGCAAATACCGTAAAGAAGATCTGACAAATAAGTATAGCCAATAAGTAAAGAAAGGTGAATGGTCCGCTGCTGGGGAAAAGCTTTCGTCTCACTGAAGACATCAGTACAGTGAAGACAAAACAATAATATAGCCAAAACAATTTAAATAACCTTAAGCTTTAACGGCTTCTTACAGTTATCTACTTAATTCTAGTAATCTCATTAGAAACGCCCGAGTAATTTAAATGTTTTAATTACATTTTGAATTTCAAACTTTGTTTTAATGGATCGAAATTATAACATTTTGTTCATAACTTTACTATTTCATAGATAAAACGACACGTAATAACATAGAGAGATATCAATTAAATAGATAATTAACTAAATGAGTTAATATTACAGGTCAAAAATAATTATTTAACGTCTCTTGAGGAATCATTAGTGACTGTAGTCCTTTTTAACCTTACGCGATTTGTATGCATAGAAAAAGTTGCTTTATTAACTTTCTGACGCGAAAAAACCAGTGTGAGTACGTTTACTATTAGTGACTCTGAATGTGGCCGTTAGTACTATCTCTCTACTATCTTCCTATCTGCTATCGCTCTGCAGTATTTTACGTCTATTGAGGAATCGTTATGCTGGGGCCACACTTACGCTCAATGTCAATGCCCATTGAATGCAATAATTTTCAATGCAATATAGTGGGTGGCTACACTTAAACTGTCAATGTCAATGTTCATTTATTGGAAAAATTTGACATTGACAACGGCATTGAATTTACTTCAATTCAGGCAAGATGGACGTCGACAGAGCTCTATATTTTATGAGAGTTAATTTATATTATTTGACTTTATTAAATCATTATTGAATAAAGAGACCATGTTTGCAGAATCTCAAGAAAAGTAATAATTTTGTTGTTACTCCACTCTGTCGCCATAGTACGTATAGACAAAAACGTGCGATTTTGAGGCAAATCCGTCGTAATAAGCAAATACGTCCGAACCCGTTGCGCTCTCGACGCACACTGACAATACGTAGTGTGGCCGCTTTATGCATTTAACTCTAGCATTAATCTCTTTGATGTACCGCCACTCGAGCTATCGCATACGCCAAATGGCATTGTCAATGCTATTGTCAAATTATGACGCATAGTCGTGGCTACACCTACGGTTAATGTCATATTCTATGGCATATGGCATAGGTGTGGCCCCAGCATTAGTGACTCTGAGCCGAGCGCGGCCGTTAGTTACTATCCATCATCTTGAATCACTCTATCTATTAAAAACTAGCAGTACCCCGCGGTTTTACATTGTGCCCGTTCCCGTGGGAATTTCGGGACGAAAAATAGCCTATAATCTTTCCGTTGAATGTGGCTATCTATTACAAAAAGATTTATTCAAATCGGAGTGGTAATTCCTGAGATTAGCTCGGACATACAAACAAACAAACTTAAAAAAATACCTCTTTATAATATTAGTTTAGAAGTATAGATAACCGCGGAAAAATCAGTTGCGTAGGTAGTTCTAAAGATCTGAGCATACATAGGGACAGACAGCGGAAAGCGGCTTTGTTTACTATGTAGTGATGAACGAAGTATTTACTACACTGTATTTCGTGACTACATCCAAAACAATTAAAAAAATGTACCTGCTATCGCATCAAGATCAAAGTACAATAATCAAAGATCAATAGGAACGAACCAGTCATTATTACAGACAATGAAGCAATGACCTTCATTAGACATGATTTGAGTCAATTACCGGTTCCTATTGGCCGGTACGTACAGACAGATTACTGAGGAAGCAAATAGTTAGTTAATTAACTAAGTTTGATTGGATTTGGATTAAGTGATAACTCTCGGTGAGGAGCGAGGAGTGGGGAGACTTCTATACGAGTATAAAGAGGTAAAGTTTCTAACTTTGTAAGGGTTAATGTCAGGAACAACGTTCCGATATGAAGAATTCTTTTTCATCCCGAAGTTCCTATGGGAACCAGCACAAAGCGGGTAAAACCGCGGGGCGCTGTTAGTCTTATGTAATTTTACTTTACTACATAGTATAAAACAAAGTCACTTTCCGCTGTCTGTCTGTCTGTCCCTGTGTATGCTGAGATCTTTAAAACTACGCAACGAATTTGACGTGGTTTTTTTATATAGATACAATGATCTAAGAGTAAGGTTTATGTGTACAAAAAATCCCGAAATTCCTACGGGAATGGACGCAAAGCGGGTAAAACCGCGGGGCGCTGCTAGTAACCTATATGTCATTGTAGTTTGGCCTATATTTAGATTCTTAGGGATGATCTTCTTCATCGAGTTGATGGTCACCTGACCAATCCTGGTGTCAGAGTTATCGAGCCGCCAAAGGACTCTGACATGGCTCATGTAACGATTAGTATCCGTAGAAAGTAACCGGGACCGACGGCTTAACGTGCCCTCCGAAGCACGGATGAATAGGGATGATTAAAAGGCTATAGTATGTCCAGCATTGGGGCAGCATATACAGGGAACTATCTTACACCCGTACTCAAGAGACGTGAAATGCTTCCTTAATAGAGATTTAATGAGTGATTTTGACATGTAATGTATGAACAATTACGTCAATTAAGTGTTGATTTAATGGACGTCTCTGAGCGGCAGTTAATCTTATTGTGATGTAACAAGCTTGACGTTTATAGTTGTGTAAACATTAATACTTATATCGTTTGATTTTTCTCCAAAATAATCACACGCATGACGAAATGGTCACGTAATCGGAATAGACCAAAATAATAGTTCGTATTACCTAATATTTGGAGATATCGATACCATAAGTAATGGAAATTTTAATGATTAAATAAATATAATTTACTACCTTGTGAATGCAGCTTTATGTTCCAAATCAATTCAGAATACAATGCGATTTGTTTTACTGTGTTTGTTTGAATTGATCTTTATTTATATGAAACAAGTAGAAATTCCTCGTGTTCTACATAAACAAGATACTGGCCAACTTTCAAACAAAAACGTATTGAATGGTACGTATAGTATTTACTATTCACTAATCTGTAACAGCCTCCGTGGGCTTGTGGTCCGAGCGCTTGGCTCACGATCCGGAGGTTCCAGGTTCGATTCCCGGTGGGGACAATATCTCACAAAAATCTCTTTGTGAGACTGTCCCCAGTTTGGTTAGGGCATTGCAGCCTGAATCACCTGATTGCCCGAAAAGTAAGACGATTCCGTGCTTTGGAGGGCACGTTAAGCCATCGGTCCCGGTTACTTTCTACGGATAGTAGTCGTGAGCCATGTCAGAGGCCTTTGGCGGCTCAATAACTCTGACACCAGGATTGGTCAGGTTGACCATCCACTCGATGAAGAAGAAGAATCCATCATAATCCGAAATATTATCAGCTAACCCATTTTGTTATCTGTCTATCTTATCTCGTTAAAATGTATGCTCTTTTCATATATCTGGGTAAATGTTATTGTGGGACTAATATCTGCAGAGTCATACCAACTTCAGGGAAAAAGGGTTCGATGTTTTTTCTTAGAAAAATATTAGGTTTCAAGTGTGATGTAATAATTAATTATACGGTTTTACTGTTATATTTATTTTAAGCTTTTACCCAAAGAAATTTGGAAATTGTTCAATAACGACGTAGGTATTATAAGTACTTACTTGGCGCTCCGTGGTTTTACTCGCGTTGTGTCATTTCCGCTGGGAATTTCGGGATGAAAATAACCTACAACCTACCCGTTGAATGTGGCTATCCATTGTTATAGTATTATAGCTGTATTATATTTGTATAAAAAATCAACCAAAGGACACCTTTGATTACAAAAAAAAAATCAGTCTTTTCGCAGTTCACCCGCGACCACGAGAGGTGCAATTCCCTCGAGGAAAATAAAAAGTATGTTATTACTTGCTTTATTAACTTTCTAACGCGAAAAAACCTGTGTGAGTACGGTTACCAAGGATTTCATACTTCTTATAGTCCAAATAACTTTTCATATACATAGTTATAACTGGTCGGTCCAAGTGAACCAGATCTCGGAATATTCTCGGCAATATAAAATGAGAGGCCGAGTGATAATGATAACCATCAAAGCGGTTGTTAACCAATTCCAGTGTAAACGCACCATTATCTTGACATTCATAGCATGGAGGTTACATTACAATCTAAACTATTTTTATAAAGAGGTGAAGTATCTAACTTTGTTTATTAGGGCCAATCTCAGAAATTACTAATCCGATTTGAATAACTCTTTTTGTAATGGATAGCCACATTCAACGGGAAGGTTGTAGGTTATTTTCATCCCGAAATTCTCACGGGACAGGGGTAAAACAAGGATAAAACCGCGGGGCGCTGTTAGTAATAAATAAAAGAGATTAGACCAATACAGTTTTTGAGTTTACAGTTTTTGACAACAAAGCGCTCATGTGAATGAAGCCTAAAACTGACAGTTTTGTGAAAAAGTAAGTAGCCGTCGACAAAAGTAAGATCAGAAGAAAAAAATCTTATTTTTTTAAATGCATTTATTTCTTACGTCCTAATTCTTACACACGCTACGTATAATCTAAGTAAGTAAGCTTAGTATTTTTGAGACCTTTTACCTATTGAGGATTTTCAAAAATGTAGGTACGTTTAAATAAACACTACAATCACACAAATAACGTTCATGAGAAATAGTTTAATTAGCATCTTTTATTTACTTAGTAAAGTAACGGTTTGTGAACATACTGTAAGATTCCACTACAATCGAATTCACAAGTCAGTTATAGTTTAATTCACACCTTATTACCCAACTGCGCTGGCAAAATGAGGGTTATTGTATTTAATATCAAACTTGTTTATTAATAGTACTCGTAACTACCTAATAGGTATTTGAAAGCGAAAATTTTGATTAAAGATTTTTTAGTGTCAACACAGCGTTAAGCGTGCGCCCGTCGCGTTTTTGTGAATGTATTGATATAAAACGGTTCTTAAGAAATTAAACATTAAAACAAAAGAAAAATAAAGTAAAGAAAAAAAAAATAGGCTTTTTTCATATTTTAAATTAAATATTTAACTATTTTTAAAAAATGTTGGTCTGTTTAATTTCCGAATTTTTAAAAATGTAATCCTCCTTAAATTTTCCATTTTCAAAATTTTTACCCACCCATAATTTTCAAAATTTCAAATTTTTTATCAGCTTAATTTTCTTTCCCACTATCACACCAACCAATAAATCTCATACTCGCGTGAAACACCAAACAGACACCTAACCAAGTGTTCATGAAGTCAATTCTCTAAATCACTATAATACACATATCAATTGAGTCGGATTGATCCAATTATCCAATGGAACTCCTCAGCAAGGTCACTTGCATAATTCCTCTGCATTGTGACGTCATTGAGTCTGTAAATAGGCCTCTGCATTCCTTGTACGGTGTCTGTTTGTCTGTGATTGAATTTGTAATGAATGGTGAGACTGGAATGAGGGAAACTCTCTTTAGGGTGCCTTCTATATTCAGTTTGTCCTTACAAGAGATAAAATTAAAACTTGTACCTATGTCTGATTTTCAATGAAAGACAACTACTTGCATTGAGGTAAATAAGGTTCAGTGATGGGGTAAAAATTGAATGAAATCACTAAACGTTCTTCTTTTGCAGAAGGAATCGTATTCGCCTGAAAAATCTATATTAATTATGTCCACTTTTGACCTATCGTAAATAATCTATACTAATATTATAAAGAGGTAAAATTTGTAAGATTGTTTGTTTGTATGTTCGAGGTAATCTCAGGAATTATCGATCCGATTTCCATATTTCTGTTTGTAATAGATAGCCACATTCAACGGGAAGGTTATAGGCTATTTTTCATCCCGAAATTCCCACGGGAACGGGCACAACGCGGGTAAAACCGCGGGGCGCTTCTAGTACGTGATATAGTATAAAAGTGCAACTTTGAAAACCCTTTCATTGTTTAGTTATCACTACATAGTATAAAATAAAGTCGTCTCTTTTTCGTGTCTGTCTGTTTGTCTGTCTGTATGCTTAAATCTTTAAAATTACGCAACGGATTTTGATGCGGTTTTTTGTAATAGGTAGAGTGATACAAGAGGAAGGTTTTTATGTAAAAAAAAACCCGAAATTCCCACGGGAACGGGCACAACGCGGGTAAAACCGCGGGGCGCTGCTAGTTGCATATGAATGAAATCAATTCGATTACGTTTATCAACGGCGGTACGCGGCAGTAATTACTATTTGAACTTTAATTGTTGACGTAACTAAAGAATATAATTGTTGACTTAAAATACAATTAAAACTATATTGTTCTGGACTACAGTTTTAACTAGATATATATGTAAATGAATAGAGAATTCACTGTTTTTGTGAAGAATTTAAGTAGCTTATTGTATAAGGTACAGATTTTTTACAAAAGTATTTCGAAATAATAAGTCTTGATACAATATTCTATTGGAATAAACGTGTTATTATATTAGGTCAATGCTTCCCTAATAAAGATTTAATGAGTGATTTTGACAATTATAATTTACATATATTGTATAATTAATAACATTAGTTAATGGACGTCTCTAAGTGTTGCAGTGACTGGCTCAGTTGACAATTGACTTATCGACGTAATGTTTCATACATTAGATCGAAAAGTAATCGAACTTCTCCTTAGTACAATTGACGGTAGTTGGAGTTTACTGCAATAATAATATCTCAGTATTACTACATAGTATAAAACAAAGTCGCTATTTTGGTCTGTTTGTCTGTATGCTTAAATCTTTAAAATTACGCAACGGATTTTGATGCGGTTTTTTGTAATAGGTAGAGTGATTCAAGAGGAAGGTTCTTATGTATAAAAATTCCCGATATTCCCACGGGAACGGGCACAACGCGAGTAAAACCGCGGGGCGCTGCTAGTATTAAATAAAACTGATTCAAACAAAATTCAATTCTGCCATTCTTCACGCTAATTCAGACACGAAAGAAAGCGTTTAAATCACAATATTTACACTAAATGACGTAATTTGTATAATGATTGCAACAAGTAATATAATGAAGTTGCTAAAATGATGCACAGGGATTGTGTATAAGAGAGTTCAATTGGGAAAGTCAAGAGAAAGTCGGTAAACACTTGACATAGCGTCTTGAGATCTGTAGGCCCTTTTAACTTTGTGATTACGTTGTTGTGTTCTTTGTTTTACCCTTCGGCGCAAAAAGAGGGGTACGTGTTATCATCGAGGTATAAGTACTAAGTTAGTACATATTACTCAATGACACAAGTGCACGGTTATACTATAAATAATGATTGAAAGTCATTACTGTGTGAAACTGTTAATTAAATCACTGTTTTTGTAACAGTTCAACTGTTAAATTAACTGTTACTGTCACACTGTAACCACAGATTAATGAAAAGTTACTGCGTCTGTAACTGTTACTATAATAGATAGTTATAATCTCAGGTTATTCTATGACTTACTAATAAAGTCCGATTTAACCCGCAGTGTACCCGTACCCGTGGAAAACGGGGTAAATAGAAACCTTCCTCTTGAATTGAAGCTGAAGAGACAGCTTGAAACAGAAGAGTTTGTTTTCTTGTTTGTTTGCTCGCCCCAATCTCAAAAACTACTAATCCGATTTCAATAATTATTTTTGTAATGGATAGCTACATCCAACGAGAAGATAAGATAATAAGCTGTTTTTCATTCCGTGATTCCCACAGAAACGTGTACAACAAGAGTAAAACCGCGGAGCGCTGCAAAAGTATACGTATAAAATGTATCGTAAAAACATAATGTATAACCCTGTACAAGCATAATTATTCAATATCATCGATACCGTTCTCCCCGAATTTACATATTCCCCTAATTTGCCTATGAATGAATCCCTACCCTGTATCTATGGTAAATAAGTATTATATTCTAATAAGCGATTCCCATGCGGTGGTATTACGGAAACATAAACATTTTTGTTGGCGTGTATAGTGATAATAAAAGTAGCAAATCCAATATTTGGGGAGAATAAAACGAACGCCATTGATCGAAAGCAATTTTATAGAATGCATTCAGTGAACCGAAAGATAGGTCGTGTTTATGTACCTATTGAAATGGTTCGATGGGTACGTAACTTTGATGATCGATTGTGACTGTTTGATTTAACTTTATGTAAGAAATCAAAGTGCTTGAAGGTATTACGGCACTGAAATCTATTTTATAGATTACTAGCACCGCCACGCGGTTTTACCCGCGTTTTGCCCGTAAGAATATCGGGATTTTTATACATATAAACCTTCCTCTTGAATCACTCTATCTATTTAAAAAAAACCGCGTCCAAATCCGTTGCCTAGTTTTAAAGATCTAAGCATACATAGGGACAGACAGACAGCGGAAAGCGACTTTGTTTTATACTGTGTAGTATTACTTGCCGCGCGCGACGGCACGTTAAATGGTCGGTCCCGGTTGTTTCAATCGTTAGACTAGGTATGTCGGAGGCCTTTAGGTGGTCTATTCTTATCGAGTGGATGGTCAACTTGACCAATCCTGGTGTCAGAGTTATAGAGCCGCCAAAGGCCTCTGACATGGCTCATGTAAAGCTTTGGTCTGGTGATCATGACGCACAACGCTGCGGTATGCGTCGCAACGCAGCGTCACGACGCAGCATTTAGCGTCCTGCCGAGAGGTGGTCTGGTGATCATGACGCACAACGCTGCGGTGTGCGTATGCGATGCCCGGACACTCAATCATATGAAAAACGTCGAGAGTGGTCTCGTGTTCCGTCGCAGTATGCGTCAGCGGCGAGGGGCAAGCGCGGTGAAGTGGGGAAGTGTACTGCGTCCCTGCGGAGAGGTGGTCAGTTGATTTTGCCGCAGCTACCAAGGAAGACGTGAACATCACAACATGAACAATTTTTCTCTAATTTGTGCTTTGCTTGAAGAGGAGGAAGAAGAAGAATTGTTACTGCTTCTGAATAGACAAAGAAAATCTCCGAGGAACATGTTTTTACAACGGAGAAGTAAAGTTGTTACGAAACCTTAATGGCCATAAAATATGATATTAGTGACACACAGCCTAGAACCAGAAAACGGAAATTTGCTATTACGGCACAAGAATTCATTCATTGTTCATTAAATTTAAATTAAATTGTTCATCAAGTTTCCAACCTCAGAATCATCAAAATGTTTCATGTGTCACTAGTAATGTTTGCCATTTTTTATTTAAACTTAGGTAGGTACCTACCGCTGTCGAATAAACAATTAGAAATATACAAAATTCTCACGTGTTTTATTTAACTTCTTCGCTATCTCCTCCAGCAATTTTCTTTAACTATTAAACTTTAAAGTTTTTTATCTTTATCACTACTATAAAACAAAGTCGCTATTTTTGCCTGTTTGTTTGTCTGTATGCTTAAATCTTTAAAATTACGCAACGGATTTTGATGCGGTTTTTTGTAATAGGTAGAGTGATTCAAGAGAAAGGTTTTTATGTATAAAATTTCCCGAAATTTTATAAAAATTCCCGATATTCCCACGGGAACGGGCACAACGCGGGTAAAACCGCGGGGCGCTGCTAGTTTTTATATAATGCAGAATATCTGCGAACTAATTCTATTAAATTGTCTTCATACAATTCCATAATGACCCGTGACGCACACCGCACACCGCAGCGTTGAACCGAGAATGACGCCGCGTTGTGCGGCAGTACACCTCCCCACTTCACCGCTGTTGCCCCTCACCGCTGACGCATACTGCGACGGAACAAGAGACCACTCTCGACGTTTTTCATATGATTGAGTGTCCGGGCATCGCATACCGCACACCGCAGCGTTGTGGTTCATGATCACCAGACTCCGCACTTCACCGCGCTTGCCCCTCGCCGCTGACGCATACTGCGACGGAACACGAGACCACTCTCGACGTTTTTCATATGATTGAGTGTCCGGGCATCGCATACCCACACCGCAGCGTTGTGCGTCATGATCACCAGACCAAAGCTTAACGACTACTATCCGTAGAAAGTAACCGGGACCGACGGCTTAACGTGCCCTCCGAAGCACGGAATCATCTTACTTTTCGGGCAATCAGGTGATTCAGCCTGCAATACCCTAACCAAACTGAGGACAGTCTCACAAAGTGATTTTTGTGAGATATCCCCACCGGGAATCGAACCCGGAACCTCCGGATCGTGAGCCGAGCGCTCAAACCACTAGACCACGGAGGCCTTTAGGTGGTCAAAAACTCAGACACCAGGGTTGGTCACTGACCTACTCGAAGTTACTTAAAATGCGGTTACTAAGGGAACTTCCTGAAATTCGACTGAATCCACCTTTTGAAAAATAATGATTTCTTTACTTTCATATATTGACAACTTTATACAACTCAGACGCGTATAATTAAATCTTAACACTAAATAAACACAAGTGTCTATCAGCCTCAAATATACCTAATTAAATGAAAAACATATGGTATTTATTTTGTACGTTCTGTCGTCAAGTAGATAAGTAGAGATTGCAATAAATAAAATCACTGAACCCCCCCCCCCCTCTCAAATAATCGGTGTCCTCCCAAAAAACAAGTTAAAGCCAATCCCTAATCAAAATCCAAGATCAACCATCAAAGGTGAATAAATGAAACTAGCACCAAATTCTCGATATAGACAGCTAGGGCTGCTAACCGTACTATATAATAGATATGTAATGTACTGTTAGTGACTCTATATTATACGTAAAAATACTATATTATAGTAACTACTTTTTGATATCTTTATATTTAATTGTTAAATTTTAAGCAACCTGAATGCAAAAAGATTTGAAAAAATCTTTCTAAATATTATATTTCTTAAGCGGACTAAAAATATTAAAACATTCTACCTATATTCACACAAAAAATGTTGGCAACCCTACATAAAGATAGCACTTGAATCGGCGTGCTACACTTAGCACATTAAACACTATAATTTTCGCCACCTTTTATTTTCACGAATCAATAATTATTACCTATACCTATATACATACCTAGTAGTAAGTTTAATGACCGATTCACACTGAGTCATTGTTTTATATGACCGGCATCTAAGCCGACTTCACACGATATAACAAGTTCAGGTACAGTTAAGTCAATTCGTTGTAGACCATTTTCTGTACTTATCGTTCTCTAATCTCTATATTATAAATAGCAGCGCCCCGCGGTTTTACCCGCGTTCCCGTGGGAATTTCGGGATGAAAAATAGCCTATAACCTTCTTGTTGAATGTGGTTATCTATTACAAAAATAATTATTCAAATTGGACTGGTAATTGCTGAGATTAGCTCGAACGTACAAACAAACAAACTTACAAATTTTACCTCTTTATAATATTAGTATAGATAATAACTTGTATACTTTAATTAGATAAGGTGCATACATTTTGTGATAAATAATCCTCTAAATGTAGTGCTAGGTAATTTGGTATTGTACGTATGCATAATCCCGTTAGGAACATTACGCTATTTTCGCATCTAAATTGTCTACGGGAAATTCCCCGACTGTACTTGCAAACACATGTGGCAGACATGTAATTTAATATTTTTTTGTAACTGACGAAGATTTGGTATGGCAAAATGTTTGGTTAATAATTTACGTAGAATTTAAATAATGGCTTCCTAAAAACCCTTTCTACATTAGTCTAACTTCATATGAGGAAAGACAAAATATCATGTTTCTTAGACTTCTCTGTATGAATTTAATAGTATACTACAAAATAAAAGAAAAATTGAGTACCTAGTGTTGTACACTGATGCAGAAACCTAGATTCAGAGGCTGGTGCATAGGTAGTACAGAATACGGAAGCACAAGTACTCAAACTGGGCTCGAGGTTCTTATATCTTCTTACTAACCTTCTTGGTCAAGTTCTTCGCGACTACCTACTCGCTAATGTGTCAAAATGACCCTAATTGATTTTATCATTTTGGTACTTTTGACTCAGGAACAATAAATGTTGACACAGTAATGTTTTGAATTTGTGAGTATTGCTACGCTGGCTTTCACAGAAAATTTGTTACATGGCTATTAATACAATTTACTTCATCTACTAATAACGGGACACTTAGGGCTTTAATAATAATTACATTAAACATCTCCAAAGGGCCTCTACGAGTTGGATCTGTATCCCCTCGCATGCCTCTCAAAAAGACCGGGCTTGTTCCGTGACTCCGAGAAACACTATAACAATAACTAATAACTACTTATCTCTGTTTTGTGAGTACCTAAATACATATCGAAGTACCTACCTATATATCAGTAGATATAACGGCATTTGATATCGCAATAAAAATTAATGGTTTTTAATGAGTTCTTCACTTAAAATGCAGGATGATAGTAATTTGAGATAATCAATTTATTGCTACATAATTTCACCTCAAGTGAAACAGTTATCTCATACTTTACAGCTATCATAATGGATTTAGGATTAAGTCCTCGCTTACGGTTTATAAGGCGGTATTATTATGACTAATCTGAAACATAAAGATTAATCATTATACGTTATTTAAAAGTACCAATATCACTACATAGTATAAAACAAAGTCGCTATTTTTGTCTGTTTGTCTGTATGCTTAAATCTTTAAAATTACGCAACGGATTTTGATGCGGTTTTTTGTAATAGGTAGAGTGATTTAAGAGGAAGGTTTTTATGTAAAAAAATTCCCGAAATTCCCACGGGAACGGGCACAACGCGGGTAAAACCGCGGGGCGCTGCTAAATAAGTATTAAAAGTACCAACTTACATTTTTTTCTGTTATTACCTACTTTTATTTCTTTGATGGAGAGATGAAAGGCCTTTGCCCAGTACTAGGACATTACAGGCGCATTACAATACTTACTTGCTGATATTTTGATGTTGATGTTCGTTGAATAAAGACTGTGAGGTTACTATTACATGGTCCAAATTGAACCGAAATTGGTATGACACCTGGACCACCCTCTAGACGCTGCCCTATTGGTTAATGTCTCATAATGCGGAGGCTCTTGGACAGGATCCGTAGGCAGCTGTTTATGGTATCTAAGACTCTGCCATCTAACCATGCCTGCTTAGACACAGTTGGATTGCGTATCAATGTCATATTAATGCTTACCGAACGCATTTTAATTCTAATAAATTCTACTTTTTGAGTTTCAGCAACAAACATCAATATCGCTATTATATTAGAGATACCTACTCAAATATCAATGTCTCACTCATTGTTTCATTATTTGGTATTAGACTTATTTTAGGTACTCTAAGACTACTCTAAAAATCGAAACAAACACTATCTCTCTAAAACCTTTTAAATTGCCAATAAAAAAACAATAAACTTATAATTTAGTATGAAAAGGAAAAACGTGCGGGTTCTTAAAGCAACTTATCTTCACGACATGACAGTTTTAAACAAAGTATGGCCATAAAGAACTTCAACAGTCGTATTTATTCGCAGATAAAGTTGTAACTATAATCTATATCACCTATGTAAACTAAGGCCGAGCGCAAGCTATAGTCATGGCAGTCGTAAGATTGACTCTAACAGTAAAATATTAGGCTATAGGTCTATCACCGAAAACCGAAACTATGTGATATATCATCGAAACTATAAGTGATAAAACTATTATAGGTTTGCACAGACCAAACGCTTGGGTGGTCTAATGGTAAGTGCATTCGCCTGCCAAGACAATGGTCCTGGGTTTAATTAATTTACTTTTCAAAAATGACCCGGGTTTGTGATCACCAACCCGTATTTAGCAAACGTGGTGATCACGCGCCCGGGTTACACTTAGGAAGAAGTACTCTTCTTCAGTGAGACTAAAAACTTTGCTCAGTAGTGGGCTAGTGGGACATTGCAGGCTAAAAGTTAGTCCTAAGACAGACTTGACTATCCATCTGCGCTTAGCCTAATAATGTTTAATAACTTACGTACCTACAAAACAAACACATTGCCATTACATGATGGCCATTATCGTGTTAGCAAATTATTTACCTACTAATTTACTTTACTCGCTAATAAGTACATTGTAGAGGTTAGTGTGCTCTTGGCATAGTTAAAAATCAATCCTCGAGCACGTTAGACCAATCATGGTAGTTATCATGTACCTTTACACTAAAAACTATAAAACTTGAGAGGTGTCAAGGGACACCCGGATGGAACGAAGTTTATTTATTATAAACAAAAATAATCGTCGCGACACCACACTGTTCAATGCGAAATAGAAAGACGAAACGAAAATATCTAGCTTGCTTTCTCTAACAGAGAGAGAGTCTCGCGCATGTTTCTCTGTCTGTCTCTCTCTGGCGTGCGCAAGTTTCTCTGTCTGTCCCTCTCTGGCCTAAAAAATGTCGTTACCATTTTTTCCGTTTAGCCTCCTTTCGCAACGCGCGATTAGGAACATCGTTCCAATAACTAGGAAGTAACAGCAGTCTACTTTTAACAACAATAGCATACCATCGAACAGTCTCTTTTCAATTATCCTATCTCGTTTTCTATTTTCTTTTACTAAATCTTAAACTCTCCGTAATACCTATTCGTATTTTTCTCTGTACCAAAATAAATACATTAGCTAATTTTGTGTTGCAGCCAAACTAATTGCGCTTGCTTTAAAAATAATATGTGTACTCGTATTAACAGTCAACGCTCCGACATGTCTAATTGTATCGTTTAATCAAAACTAGGCCAGCCGACACATTTAGCGTAAAATGTGTATGATGTCATCTGCATTGATGGTAACCGATTAAGCACTTCCTTTTTTGGTTATAGTAAAAGGCGAAACGTTTTCCTCGTCAGCCATTGTATAAAATAGTGTTTGGTCAAAATTGTAATAATAGCAAAGGTGATTAACATACAGTAAGGGTATCTACCATAAGTCTCAAGAATATTATACAATGAGAAAGTTTGTAAGGATGTATGTTTGTTTGTTGCTCCACTACTGAACGGATGTGGATGAAAATTAACAGTAATAAGATTCATTTTATCCCAAAATTCCCATGGGAACGGGTGTAACGCGAGTAAAACCGCGGGGAAAATAGCCTATAACCTTCCCGTTAAATGTGAAAAGAATTAAGTATTCATAGTTTCTGAGGTTAAAGCGTTGAAACTAACGAAAAACAAACTTCAGCTTTATTATATGTATTAGTATAAATTAAGATGTGACTATGTATACAAATTCAATTTAAAATATTCAATTCGTTACAGTTGCTACACAGTTCATATTACTATAGCATAAACTTGTAAATTGATTCTTTATAAAACAAAGCCACGTAATTTGAATCCCAATTTCTATAAATATTGAATTATAAATGAGATTTTGTATTGATATGCGGTCACATGACCATACATCGATGTTTGCGGTGAGACACAATCCACATTATTTAAAACTAGCTGCGCCCCGCAGTTTCTCCCGCGTTGTACCCGTTTCCGCGGGAATTTAGGGATACAATGTATCCCATTTATTCTGATGTATATAACCTATTTTATTGTAAAGTTTCATCTAAATCCGTCCAGTAGTTATTTCGTGAAACAGTAACAAACATACATATCTACATATACTCTATTTTTTTTATTGTCACAAAATGTGGACCAATGTCGTCTATTTTCCAGCCGAAAAGGATTGCTCCTGAAGAGGAAAAAGTTTAGTGATTTTTTTTTCATTCTTACCCTATCTCTAAACCTTTTTCCTTTTCAGGAGCAATCGTCTTCGGCTGGAAAATTTACGCCATTGGTCCACATTTTGTGAAGATAAAAAAAGAGTATTTATAAATACATTCTCACAAACTTTCGCACTTATAAGTTATAACATTAGTAGGATAAGTGGTAGAATTCTGAAAACTCCCTATGACTGATCTCAATCTGCAAGATAACACATTCAATTTGGACTTTTCTATGATATGATAATAAATGCCATATTTTAAGACGTTTCTTAATGCATTAAATTAAGACATTCATTTACATACAAATAAATACAAAATCTGTTCTTGACCTGCCTTTATTGTGTTACTTAGTGATAATCAAAATCAAAATCAAAATCAAAATCATTTATTGCTTAAAATAGGTAAGAAAGATGATAAACAATAATTTGGGAGTCACTTCTATTTTACTGAGATAACTCAGCATGCAACATGTACTTATATGTGATATTAAAATTACTTATTTATAAATTCATTTATGCTATAAAAACATGACACTGTCAACCATTTCTTCAGTTTGCGACACATAAGTTTAAAGGGGCCATCTTTAAATTGTTGTGGTATTTTGTTATACACTTTCACGCACATACAGTAGCAGTTTTTTTGACAAAGTGATAGTCTAGGACAAAACCCAATTACTAGTCTGTCAGGGAATCTTTTGTTTCGCGGATATTCCTCTATCGCTTTTTTAAAGATATTAGGATGTTTTTTAACAAATTTAAATACCTCAAATATGTAGATTCCTGGGACGGTCAGGATATTAAGTTTAATAAAGAGCGGTCTACATGACTCATACGGTCCCACTGAGCAGATGGCTCTTACGCATTTTTTTTGGGCTATAAATACTTTATTAGCTTTAACACTATTGCCATATAGGAGAAGTCCATAGCTTAAGATTGAGACCACATACCCATAATATGCATTTAACGTTGTACTCAAATTGGTAATTTTAGAAAGCCGTCTAAGGACGAACACAAATCTGTTAATTTTATTGCATACTTTATTAACATGGTCACTAAATGTCAACCTATTGTCAAGGGTTATCCCCAGAAAACAGGTGCTATTCACCTCCTCAATCTTTATTCCTTCGCGGTGAATGTGGAGATTCATTGGTTTTTGTCCTTGAACATTAAATTGTATATAATTAGTCTTACCTAAATTTACATGCAGATTATTCATGTCAAGCCAGTTTATTACATTATTTACAGTAGTATTTATGTCAGATTCATATTCATTGGTATTACTAGATTTGTCAGATTTAATTATAATTGCAATGTCATCAGCGAATAATGTCGATTGGTGTTTCGTACTCACAGGAAGATCATTGATGTACAGAAGAAATAATAACGGCCCAAGGATGCTACCCTGGGGAACGCCATAGTTATTGATTTTATAGTCCGAATAATAAGATTTATATACATTATGTTTATCTGAATTAACTATTTCAACACATTGTTTTCTATTGTATAGATATGACTTTAACCAAGATAGAGCAGGGCCACGAAAACCATATTTCTCCAATTTGTTCAAAAGTATCTGATGTACCACGTGATCAAATGCTTTAGTCATATCAAAGAACAGAACTAAGGCACGCTGTTTCGCGTTAAGTCCAAGTAAAACGTTGTGGACTAGATTAAACCCCGCAAGCGTCGTTGATTTTCCTGCTTGAAATCCGTTTTGTTCTGTTTTTATAATATTATGTTTCAAACAAAAAGAAATCATTCTTTTTAGCATACATTTTTCAAATAATTTAGATATTACTGGAATGAGTGTTATAGGTCGATAGTTCTCTACACAACTTTTATTTCCTTTTTTATGAATGGGTTTTACTACAGATAACTTAAGTGCCTCTGGAAATGAACCTTGTTCGAAAGACAAGTTAATTAGGTGCGTCAATATCGGAGCTAGTTCAACTCTACAAAATTTTAAAACTTTAGTGCTTATCTCATCATAACCAGTCGCATTCGAGTTTTTCAAAGTTTCTATTTCTTTCATAACTTCGGATATTCCAAAAGGTTGGAGGAATAACGATTCGGCTACAGAATCAACGCCTTTTAGTGTTTCGCAATTGCCAGAGTATGTATAACCCCCCGATAAATTGGTAAAATAATCATTAAATACTGTTGCAATTGTCGACGCATCGCGTATAACAGTACCGTCAACCGACAATTCGGTAAAGTCGTGTGATTGTGTCTTATCCTCAACTTCGTCTTTAATTATTCTCCATGACGCTTTACAAATGTTTTGACTTCCCTGTATGTATTTTATGTTACTATTTCGTTTAGCAGTTTGTATGCATTTTTTTAGGAGTTTAGTATACTTTAGATATACATCTTTAAGATTTTTATTTTTATAATATTGAAAACGAAGGGATCTTTTGGTATTGCAGCATACCCTAAGACCCTTAGAAATCCACTTCGGTTTAAAGGGTTTGTTACTCTGTTTAATTTTTATTTTTGGAAAACACAGCTTATATAAAGAGCATAACATTTCATGAAAGTCGTTGAAAGCCTTATTTAACTGGTTTTCTTTGTAGACATTAGAAAATGTAAGCGACCGTAGATGATCTCGAAATTTGATCATGTTTTCCAAACTTAGATCCCTTCTGTAAATAAACCATTGTTTTGGCTTAGGTTTGGCTTTTATGGGAAATGTTAACACTTGAGCAGTGTCATGGTCCGATAGTTGCAATGGCAGAAGCGAACCCATCCCTTTACGTATATTGCTTAATATATGGTCAATGCAGTTATCGCCTCTGGTGGGTTGATTTATATGAGATATTAAATTATATAATTTTGAAATATCTTTTAAGTATGTGCCTGCTTTTGAGTCAATCAGTGTGTTTATATTAAAATCACCTGTAATAACGATCTTTTTACTTTTATTTTTTTTTAATAATTCATGTAATAAAGCCTCTAGTCTGGTTAGAAAATTCATAGCGTATTTATTGTGAGAAGTATAAAGACATAAGATTTATTGTGAGAAGTATAAAGACATAAGATAGGTTCTATACTGTTGCTCTACCAATTTAAGCGTAATTTAGTAAATTATAATAGAGCATTGTTTAACTTTATAACTCTACCTTTGTTCTAATGTAAATTAAAACTTTAAACTTTGTTTATTTAGTCTACGAGTACGTTCGAAAATAAACTTCATTTAGGTATATGTATAAACAACTAGCCGCCCCCCACGTTGTACCCGTTCCCGCGGGAATTTCGGGATAAAATGTAGCCCATATGTCATTCTGATGTATAACCTATATTACTGTAAAGTTTCGTCCAAATCCGTCGTGTAGTTTTTGCGTGAAAGAGTGACAAACATACATCTATAGGTACATCCATTCTCACAAACTTTCGCATTTATAATACCTATTAGTAGGATTACTTTGTGGCTCCTCTTGACTCTTCGACCTTATTTTTCGCCTTCCAAAAGCTAAATAAACATGACCTTAGGTGACTATGACCTTCATATGCTTAACTTTTATCTCTTTTTTACAATATTCACACAACGCCTTCTGACTTACCAACCGGTTTTTTTTATTTAGCTATTCTTTGTATTGTGTATGCTTACTTAATGTAGTACCTACTACATACCTACTTGTTGCCTAATATTGTGTAATCTTCAATCCCTTTTATACTCATGGCCTAGTTTGTTAAGCAACTCGCAGCTGACCCAATACAATGATGGGTGAACGATAGAGTCAAACATCTCTATGTCTAATAATTTACAGTAGAAAGATGGATTTAACTATATAATTGTTTTTATTATATTACAAAGTATTAGTTCTGATTTTATGCAGTGTAAGTACAGAAAGTTGAGTGAAGTGGAGTTTAATCCAATCGTAAATGAATGCAAAGGTTGCATTAATTGAAACACAATGCCATAATATATGCTGATTGAGGTCCTCTCCGCTTATATCAGCCACAGTGGAAACACACCCGAAGACCATTAGTGCAGTGAAAGCAACTGATCTTCTAGTGATTCTGACTTCAACCTAAATATATTGGTTTCCACTAAAGAAATTCTACTCTATGTCTCTTTACATGCTATTTTAAGTGGATTATTTAGTTATAATTTAAGTGGTTTTAACTTCATTCAACTTAAATATATTTGTTTCCACTAAAGAACTACAATCTAATACTAAAAAATGCCTCTGAAATCCTGAAATTAAATAACTCTATTCGTTGCAGTATCTCTTCGAGAACGGAACTCAAGACGGCCTCCTCGGGCGGGAGAAGTTTATGGAAGTCCACTCCCGAATGATGGCCAGAGCCGAGTTCCTGACGTCACAGTGCTCCAGGTTCGGCCTGGATTCAACCAGGAACAAGGCCAATGCTTGGGAGTACTTGATTAATAGGCAGTACCATGTTATATGGTACGTAGCTATGATACATTTTGTTTATTGGAATAATTATATGTAACGCATACCGAAACAGCTGGAAGGAAGTTGCCTGAAATAGAGATGCTTTGAGGGTTGCCCAGCTTTGGGACAGTAATGGCTAATAACTATAAGTACTCGTGCCGTACCCGACAGAAAGTTGTGCCCAATTTTTGACAGTTTTGGTTATGCCGCGCATTCTTAACCGATGAGAAGTATGTCGCAAAATTTATATATTCTTTATCTATGTATATGTAGAACCTATAGTACCTATAGTACCTACCGATTTCGTTAGTAATTTTTTAATAATATTCCTGTAGTACGAGGATGGTTCTTACGGAGAGAAAAAAATACGGGGGCGCTGCGGGTGAAACCGTGGAGCCCCGCTAGTAATACTTTACCTGAGACTTTACTTTATCTCTTATCTTCTCTTTATCTCACATATCCTTATTGTATAAGTAAATAAACAAAAATCGTCTTTTCTCAGGTGCAACATATTTAAAGCCGCGTCTACATCATGGATGTACAACTTCAACTTAATGGCCAACTATAGTGCAGCGTTTCTGGACAAAACAAAGGAGGTTCCCTTAGCTTTGGCCAGGAAGAAATACGCTCGGCCCACGGTGGAAATGATCAAAAAAGCCCAACCAGATTCAATATCCTTCCTCATAGTAAGGCATCCGTTGGAGAGATTGGCCTCGGCGTACAATGACAAGATAGTACACGCTTGGCCAAAGTCTTTTCACGATAAAATGGGTCAATCTATTATTAGAAGATATAGAAAGGTAAGATTTTTTCCATGTATTTTTTCTCAGTAATGCTTGGGGTGAATTTCGGGGAATATACCGAGAAGCTTTATACGGTTTGCTATACTTAGATTATATTACAGTGCCTTTCATGATATATGAAAGAACTACCTAAGTTGGTACTGTCAACGTGATAATGTGTTGACACATTTTATAACGTTGACAAATTTGTCCCTTTCCGACATAAGCTATTTTCCAAAGAGCATAAGGGACAAAACACTTCGTAACAGTGTTTTAGTTATAAAGCGTTTATGAATAAGTAATTCTATACTTTACTTTTTTAAATGATCATCATCATGTTTCCTACTTTTCAAACATGGTTCGGGTCACACGGTTTGAGATCATCAACTCGCATTAGGCATGCGTGGTGATTACGCCTAATCCTCCTCACTGTACTGATATCTTCAGTGAGATGAGAGGCCTTTGCCCAGCAGTGGGACATTACAAGTTAACACTTACTTACTTCTTTGTATTCTGTTTCCAGAAACTAAGTAAACCGGACCACGTTCCCACGGAGAAATATCCGGTATTTGAGGAGTTCATATCGTTTGTCCTGGACGAGGTGAAGGCCAAGCGGTCCCTGGACATGCACTGGACGCCATACACCACCTTCTGCACCCCCTGTCGGTTTACTTTCGACGTTATTTTGAAGTTTGAGACGCTTGATGTGAGTAAATAACCTTTTTTTAAGTGAGGAATTATTTTTATGCTTCCCCCGTTTTTGGGTAAACACCGGGATTTGTGGGGCTCGATCCGGCCGCCGTCCCCCCAATATAGGAGTCATCGGCGGCGGGCAATACCAACTAAAACCGTCACTGTATTCCTACGTCGGCGGTAAAGCAAGCGATGCTGTGGGTCCGGCTTTCGCACGCACGTACCTATCACAGCTCACGGCTCACCTATGCCACTTGCTCCTGTATATAACTGTTCTCTGTACTCAAAAACGTCCATTAAATCAACACTTTACTAATTGACGTTTGAATCTGTCATGTAATAGGCAAAGTATTTTTTTCAATTTATTCTCTATTTCATTCTGTGTTATTAGTCCGTAAGTGTTTCTTTGTAAAATAAAATATATTGAAACTCTACTAAATTATATTATGTATCCATCTAAAATTGAATACGGTAAATAGGTACCCATATTTCTGCCTTTAACAACAAATTACCTTCATCGTATCGATAATGATAGCTCATTAGAAACCCTACAGCAATAACCATCAAACCAAAATAATGTATACGAAAGTAATTTAAATCGTACTATCAATACCATTTTGTAAGAGAAAGCTTTTCTCACGAAATTGTTTGTGGTTTGTGGCTTGTCACCACATAACAGTAAAACAGGCCTATTAGTTATTGATACTTCACAATGCGGGTTTTATTCCGGTACACTTGAATAATTGACTATTGTAAACCTTGTCTATAATTATTTACCCTAGAACGACTGAGGTTGTCTATTTTGGTGTAGACATGTTGGTAGCTACAGTAGTAGGCAATTTAGTAGTAGACTAACCGCGGTTAACGGTTTGACATGCGTTGTACCCTTTCTTGGGAATTTCGGGATAAAAAATAGCTATCTAATGCAATCCAAATATGATTGAGGCCTGACAGTTCTTGATATGAACGTGTTTAAACAAACAAAAATCGAACTCTTTGGCTAATTAAACTAATGAGTTTGTCAGGTTTGTTTAGGCAATTGCATGGCCGTTGTCTTACGTGGCCTGTTGACCTATATGGTCCATTTTCCTACGTAATCGACAATCATTAATTGAATTTATCTTTGGATCATGGGTGATTAAATAGGAGACGCTCTAATATCGATAATTGTCAAAATTAACCATCTGGCTTTGAGCAAAAGCTAAGCCAAATAAATTGGTATCAACTGCATTTATTTTTAACCGTTTGACTGACTGTCACGTGAAAATGCGTGCTGTGGATACTACGATTTCCGAAGAAACGATTATCGAACGTTGTATGTAGACTTTGTTCTAAGGTAATTCGGTATTTGTATAAAAAATGGGGGACTTGAATAGAAAAAGGAGTTAAAAGATAAATTAAACGACATACATAGGTACTACATTTTGAATATAATTTATATACATGTTGAGTAGTTCAACCGAGCAAAAATTCACAAAAAAAAAACACTTAAAACAAACAAAAATTACCTTACACGGTAAACAAAACACGAACCTTCCCAAAATACCCTCATACATAGTAATTATTACTAATTACATAACCCTCAATTCCCCAAAGAATCGATGACATACTAACGCCCCTAATTAATTGGCTACACTGTATACTCCCTGGAGCAAAACGAATAGTCGATAGTGTGGACACGCCCTTAACTGTAACACGATAATGCGATCCAATACAGCCCTGTAATGCTGCGGTTTTATTTTGTGATTGCAACATTATTATTGCTTGCCTACTCTTTCTTTCATAAAAGAGAGAGAGAGCAAATGTTTAGGGCCCCGTTTTATAAACATTTTACCGTACAATTTTGTAAAAAGATACATAATTATTTTTGTATACGTTTACCGCGGTTTTGTAATCTATTACCATGGTTTTGTGACTTTTTCAAAATCGTAAATTAATGTAATTTTTATACCGGATTTTTTTACACATCTTTTAAACAAATTACCCAAAAGCTATCTGTCGTGATGAAATTGATTTTCTCAAAAAATACTGAACGGATTTTCATGAGTGATTAAAGAGGAAGATTTTTACTAACTTTAAGCCAAATACCCCCAGAATACCTTGTACAATACAGGTAAAACTGCTACTTCAACTAGTTTTTTACAAAATAGAGACACCATTTTTTGCTCTACTAAGTGAAAACGTAGCTCAAAGGGGTGAAAATTGATATTGCGACCCATTTAAGTACCCTAAGCTTGTTATATGACGATACTTGTAATATTACGCCGATGTTGGATGTGTCATCACGGTGGGTGCGCCGCAATTTGTTTTTATTAGCGGAGTGAAACGACGATACAGCCTGTTTGTTTTCATTGTATTGAATTTTGAGACACTTGCGTTGGTTCTTTGCAAAGCTTTCACTTTTTGGTACAGCAATAGTTTAATGTTTTTTTTTATATATAATGATAAATAATTAAGTTTTTGTACTGTATTGGACTTGTTAAGTTTAGTATACCTAATAAGAACTTACCACGAGTCTTAATAGATGGGCTATATTTACGCAGTTAAAGCAGTAATATGTAGTAAGTAGTAATAACCCACTGCTAAATGCCTAAAAATTTTAATGCCTCTTATCTCATACTAGCAGCGCCCCGCGGTTTTACCCGCGTTGTGCCCGTTCCCGTGGGAATTTCGGGATAAAATGTAGCCTATAACCTTCCCGTTGAATGTGGCTATCCATTACAAAAAGAATTTTTCAAATCGGTTCAGTAGTTTCTGAGATTAGCGCGTTTAAACAAACAAACAAA
Source organism: Cyclophora punctaria (assembly GCA_951394245.1). NCBI lineage: Eukaryota > Metazoa > Arthropoda > Insecta > Lepidoptera > Geometridae > Cyclophora > Cyclophora punctaria. The sequence goes on from OX596183.1 coordinate 4,290,673, forward strand.
CAAACAAACAAACAAACAAACAAACAAACAAAACAAACTCTTCAGCTTTATAATATTAGTATAGATTTAACGGAAAGGTTATAGGCAATTTCTAATCCCGAAATTCCCACGGGAACGGGTACAACGCGGGTAAAACCGCGGGGCGCTGCTAGTATTTACTAACTAAAGTTACCTTGTAGATCTACTTGTCCGTAAATATCTTGGCATCATTAAAGAAAGTTGGACGTACATAAATGGTACTTACTTCGAACTTATAACGAACTAGAAAACTTTATGGAACTTACTAGGTATATCATTATATTAATTATTAGAAATAAAATTATTTTTTTGAAATTATGGAATCTTCTCCTCACTGTACTGATATCTTAGTGAGATGAGAGGCCTTTGCCCAGCTGTGGGACATTACAGCCTAAAACTTTACTAAGTAAAAGTGTCACTATACTTAGTAGTTACCACTAAGTCTTAGTGGTATATTTGGTAGGATATGCTTTAATATAAAATGTGGCATTGCTAAGTGTCAATCGATTGCACCGGGGATGCGCAAATGCATTCCCCATCCATAAAAAAGGTTAATAGCAAACCCTGGTGTAGGAGTTTTTAGACCACCTAAATACCGCCAACGTGGTCTGACGATTGAAACAACCCACACTGACAATCAAGCGTGCTTTCCGAAGCACAGTTATAATTTAACCTATTGTCTATGATCTCCAGGAGGATCAAAAGTACCTGATCCAGTTGGCTCGTCTCCAAGATATCGTGAAGCCAGAGTGGAAGAACAGCGGCAAAGGGTCTAATGACATCAGTCATCTGTACTCTCGGCTGAAGAGGTCCCAGCTGGATGGATTGAGCAGGTTGTACAAGTAAGTATTACAATGTTATGTAGCGCTCGTAGCGTAGTCTGACTAAGCAAATAGATCATTGCGATTGTTAAGCAACGTGCAGCCCGGTACTTAGATGGGAGGCCGACAATGGCACTTCTATCTGAGAGCTACCGTACTCTGTTGGCCACGTTTAGCAGTCCGTCCCGGTTGTTAGACCATGTGGGAGGCCTTTAGGAGGAAAAATACCTATCTTCAGCTGTATTAGGTATATTAGTAGAAGTATAGATAAGTATTAAAATATGAAAATCAAAACCACCTAAATACTCGTTGTATCTAACCTTAAAACTATACTTGTGGTATATAAAGAATAAGGCCCATCGCAGACGACAGACTATTTGTGCGATCGAGTCTGCGGCGCACAAAAAGTCTGCATGGCGCGCAAAAAGTCGGTCGCGGATTTTTCACACTCAACGCACACGACGCACATCTTTCACGTAGTAACTATTTAGTAATCTGTGATTCTGTCGGCAGAGCTGTAGGGACGTAGATGCTATGGAAATCGTGCAGAGATCGCGAAGTATCATTATGTACATGAAGTACAGAAAAAAAAGTAGAAACAGAACATTTTGGGTACATCATATACCATTAATTGAAACGTACGTTAATGTCATTATTATTTATTTAAAACGGGAACTTACGTACGACGGAGACTACCGTCGAGAGTTCCTCGACACGTTTCGGCCACATACGGTAGCCTTCATCAGGAGGTGGGTGAAGCGCTCGCGACAGCGTCAGTGCGGGGAGAGACGCTGTCGCTCGCGACAGCGTCAGTGCGGGGAGAGACGCTGTCGCGAGCGCTTCACCCACCTCCTGATGAAGGCTACCGTATGTGGCCGAAACGTGTCGAGGAACTCTCGACAGTAGTCTCCGTCGTACGTAAGTTCCCGTTTTAAATAAATAATAATGACATCATATACCTTCGGAAAGATCATCAATTTTTTTCACACACTTTTTGCGCGGAGCGGCGCGGCGCGGCGCGGTGCGGTCTGCCCGAATTCACGGATTTTTTGTGCGCCGGACTTTTTGCGCGTCGTGTGCGTTACTGCATATAATTACATAGGTTCTATTTTCACAGACTAAAAAGTGCGTCACGGATAGTCTGTCGTCTGCGATGGGCCTTAAACACAGTTCTGTGCAGTGAAAGTGGCATTGCCATAAAAATTTCACCGACGCAATAAACATTAATTTTTAATATCTTTTCAGATACGACTTCCTTCTATTCAACTACACGATCGACAGTTATTACGAATTAGTGGCAGATGACACACATAACTGGTGAACACATCGCGACTCCAATTGAGATCAAATTTTATTAATTTTAAGGTCGGTGACGATAGCGCCAAAGCTTGCGAGTGATCAAACCTGGAACTAAAACGCAGAACAAATTTTTCATGCTATTCTCCATAACGATTAATCCTTACTGTACTGTACTGATAACTTCAGTAAGCGAAGGTTTGTCTTGAGATGTTAAAGCAATTTATGAGTATGATTTTTTAAATCTCTATTTAATTAGGAAAAATATGCAGTATACGGGAACTCTTTTGCCTGAAGTTAAACTTCGATATTTATATCGGGTTGATGGCAATTTATCCTCGTACGGTGTCCACCATCTACGATGTTACAAGCTTTCTATCAGGTTAATTGGACGCTGACATAGCAAACTCTCCATATTTAAAAAAGTGCGCAATATGGCCGACCTGAGTCATAGACTAAAGTGACAGGCTAGTGTTGCCATTATGTCAATTTAAATATTTTGTGGCTGTTTTAATATAGTTACGTTGTTGTTTTACATTTGATAAGTTTTTAAATAATAGATTGTTTCTAGCTTCATTCCAATTGAATAAGAAGCTTTTTATAGTTGTTCAAAGTTGTTAAATAAGAACATTAATCATTGAATAGTTCCAATTTTAGATTATAAAATAATTCCTTATTAAATAAAATATTTCTCCAGGTAAAATGTCAATGTGTTTAAGATACATTGAAACTATGAATATACGAACGCTAAAACATTTTTCAATTTAATAAAAAGACATTTTGTAAGCAGTATTGATACTGATCTCTAAAAAAAACCAAGTGGGAAAATACTTGCATGTATTGTGAGGCTGCAGCTTGCATGGTATGTTAGTCCAATGCAGCAATGCAGGAGCTGTCATATACTTAATTAACTAAATATTAGTATGAAAACTTATTTAAAACTCCGCAGTCCGACGAAATGGTCAAATTTAAAGCAAGGCCCTATATTTAATACATTTTTAACAGTCATTACAATTTTTAGTACACTTGGAGACTAAATATTAGGAATATTTTCCAGTTGAATTAGTGATCAAATGATCGTATGTTTTCTTTTATGTCAGTTTTTAATTAGTTATGATTATATAAATCCAAATGATGAGATACTAAAATATACTCTTTTTTAAACTTACACGATTTGAACACATAATTTAAACGTACCTACTCACACGGGTTTTTTCGTGTTGGAAAGGTAATAAAGCAAGTAATAACTTACTTTTTATTTAATGTTCACCCGCGACCACGAGTTCGAAACGTCGGGAAATAAAAAGTAAGTTATTACTTGCTTTATTAACTTTCCAACGCGAAAAAACCCGTGTGAGTACGTTTAAATTATGTACTAAAATATAGTCTTTGTTTTGATATACAAAAGTTTCTATAAATGTGTATGTTTTATAAGAAAGTATGCAGTTTGGTTACCCTATTACTGTTGAACTGTTTGTTATTTATATTTTTTTATATTTATTTATGAATTAGATTTTTATACCCTGTTATATAAAAATACTTTCTGACTTGCATTTTGAATAATTGGTAGTACATATGTGAATCAATGAGAGTACAATTTATAAATCAATTAATGAACCTCGTTTATTTATTTAATCGATAATTTCTATTTTATTGGCAGGGCGAAAGACAAATTTTAATAAGAATTTAGTTATGTTTAACTGTCTTCTTATTATCGTTTTATCTGAATTTCGCAAGAATGTCAAGCATCTATAGGTAGAAGCAATAAAGCAAAATAGAAATGGACCAATAGCATTGCTGTATTTTGCGAAACTTGGATAATTATGTGGTCTTATTGGTCAGATTTCTCTTATTCACCCTTCCTCGCACTTGTTTTATGTTTAGTGAGAACGCATACGAATGTGTCCGATCGTTACTTTAATAACTATACCTTCATCATTAAAAAACATGCGTACCTAAAGAAATGTCGGCAAGTGTAATTCAATATAATTATTTTATAAGTACAATCAATTTTAAGTTGTAAAAAGTGCAATTAGGACAAAATATCGAACTCTTTATTAATAAGTAAATTACATATTTTCTTTGTTCAAATTGTAAGCTAGTCGTAATATTATTTAGCGCATTTTTAGTAGTAGTGACATTGTATATAAGTACAAAAAGTTGTTTTTAATGTTGTTAAGAACAAAACGATCAATTATTTACTAGACTTATTTTCAAGACTCATAAGACAAAATAATTGTAATTAATTATCATCTGTTGCTGTTAAATCTATTTGAAGTGTTACCCTATTTTAAAAACAAGATTACTATATGCATCCCTAACCGTTTACAGTTTTATATCCATTCTGTTTTACCCTGTCTTGTATTTTGATCAGTGTATATTTATTGTTTTTCTATTTGTTTTTTGTACTGTCAAAACTTGTTATTCTTAAACATTACGTAAGTCTTGTAAATTTAAATAACGCAAGAGATTTGTACCCTAAAATCTGATTAAATATTCAAAGTATAGAACAATAGACAAAATATACTTGTGTCAAATAAAATATAATTCGTTCAACCTTAACTAGTCTAGGTGTAAAACTCTGTCTAAGATATTGACCATGGTACAAAATGGCCATTTGTCGACAAGTTGTCTTTTTAGCCATTTTTCTCTCAATGGGTCACCTATCTACATTACAACTATTATACTTAATATGTTCCAGGACATAATTCTTAGATCTTTCTGAGATTGGTCAAAATCTTGTGACAAATTTTGTAAAAAATACAAAAATGAAAAACTTTAGTCTGCCAATAGTCCGTGAAAAGAGCATTGTCTAACCACGGACTAAACAGAAGGCTAAAGTCGTCTTCTTTCTTGATAGTAGTAGACTGTGATAGTAGTCTAGCTATACTAGCAAATTTTCATAACGCGTTATTAAACTTTAGACCCCGTGATTACCTCACAAACCTGTGTCGCCATCTCTTTGTCTAATAATTAAACTAATTAATAACGAAGTGGTAAGACCAGAAGCGTAAAACATCGCGAAAGAGTTGTGTTATGCTGGGGCCACACTATCGCGATAACGCGAAGATTTGCGTTGTCGCGACACGTCTGGCCAAAGTTTTCGTCCTATCGCGAATCATCTTCGCGAATACGAATGCCCTTCGCGCCGCTGTCGGTAAATTGCCGCACATCAAAGGGTTTTGTCGCGACAAAGTTCGTGCGGTTGGCTACACATCGCGCGCTTTAGTTGACTGCGAGACTCCGAGCGGTTTGAACGTGTTTCAATTAAACAAAAAACTAAACATTTTCAGCGAACTTGTCATGGATTGGAGTACCTAATGAGAAAATATTATTATTCATACAAAATTATGAACCATCGCCTTTTATTCCTCTTTTTTAACCTTTTTATTTTTGTTCAAGTAATGAAGATGTAGTATATAATTATTAGCCGCCATGTGACACAGCGCAACCGCCTCTTCCATGTTTCCCGCGAAATGAATTATCGCGACGTTCTTGATTATCGCGACGTAGTGAATATGTGGCCAAGCACTTCGTCATGGATCGAACACGAAGTTTTTATCGCGACAACGGAACAGGAATTATTGCGCGACAGTGTAGCCGTAGCATGAGAAACAGTTTTTGGATATCAACCGCTAAAATTTATGGAATGATATTCCTACTGTCGTAAAGGTAAAAATATGCTTTGTATTGTTATACACTTCGAAACACGATTAGAGTGATTTGCCTCGATAGAAAAAAATCGTGAAAATCGTAAAAAATCGACATTTTATTGAAATTTTACAGTTTCACGGCGATTGTAAAGAAAAAACAAGTACAAAATTTATATTTTCATAAACCTTACATCAAATCCCATATGGTAGTACAGATGGTTTTTCTCTAAATTGAAGTTAGTTTATTCAATGAAATAAAACATAATTATAGCGCTCGCGTTGACGGTGCTCTAGTCACTCAGTCGGCCGCGGGGCCTTGTTGGGAGTAGACACGTACTGCTTCGTCGCGCACGCTCGCTCTGTACGAACATCGCAAATAATATCTTAGGTGCAGCGCAGACGACAGACTATCCGTGACGCACTTTTTAGTCTGTGAAAATAGAACCTATGTAATTATATGCAGTAACGCACACAACGCGCAAAAAGTCCGGCGTAAAATCCGTGTAGCTGACCCGGCGAACTTCGTACCGCCTTAGTGAATGACATTGACATTCGTTACGCGTGTTTTTTTAAATATGCAAAATTAAATGTATATTTTTCAATATTTCTGAGAGATTTTCTTAATATTTTTTTCCGTAAGAACCTCCTAATAATAACAAATACAACAAAAAAAAAATAATGAAATCGGTCCAGCCATTCACGCGTGATACCGTGACCAAGGAAAACAGGTTTGTCCCACTGCTGGGCAACAATATTTTTAAATGAAATTACCCGAAGGTTCGACACATCTGACCTCCTACATTGACAGTGTCAAATCTTGACATAACTTTGTTTACATAATTGATCTGGGATTTTGAAACATGGTATAGTAATGCAGAATTCTCAACAAATACAATGCCTTCTCAACAAATTCAATGAATTCTCAACAAATTTAACTTTAAAACAAGATGAACAAGAAGACGAACCAGAGGGTTCGCCGCCATCTTGTTTAAAAGTTAATTTTTTTAGTTTTTCTGAAATAACTCGTTAATTTTCAACTTTAGAGCAAAAATGGTCCTATCGAAAGTTGTTGAAAATTTAATTTTCCACAAGTTTGGCCATTATCATTTTTACGCTAGGATCAATATTTGCAGTGTTATACTACCAAGTTTATCCTAGCGTAAAAAAATTATTAAATTTTACGAAAAAATTTAACTTTAAAACAAGATGGCGGCGAACCCTCTACCGGGATTAGTTCGAAAATCGAGATTTATACTCACAACCACACCCCCCCCTGACGTTTAAAAAATAAATCGCTCCCTGGATTTTTTTTTATTTAAATGTCTGCCCCGACTGCGCTAAGATAACAATACCGATATTACCGATAACACGTCAACTCATTCATACTGATGAAAAATAAATTGGTATCTGTAAAAGACAATACCGATAGCCGATCAAGTGTACGGGGACCCTTATTAGATTTCCAGTAACATAAATTTATAAAAGTGACAGGTCTGCGAACATAAAGCGCGGGGGGAAGATACCTCACCCCTCACAAACGCGATGAGCGTGTTCACACGTCGTCTTAAGGCTTAGGCCTGTAACCATTGACAGTTACGATGTATGTTTCGTCCTTACGAAAGATCATTCGGTTATAACGACTATTTTAAAGTGACATTAAGGCTGTCTGTTAAACGTGGAAGGTGGTTTAAAAAAATAATGGAGGATTAAGTGCTTAATGTCACATTAAAAGGAATGAGTGTAACCGGGTGTTAGTCACATACGTGTTATTAAATTGTAATTTATTAGGGCCGGTTATATATATTTATAGTCCTATTTTTATTCATTTGAAAGCTAGCAACTGATTGGTGTATTTTTTAAATTGTAACACTTGTGTTGCCGGTAAAACAGTCAGTCATTGTTAACTGAAAGTCTTGATCTATCGTAGTTTTGGCAATTTTTTTCAGGCAAATTTTAATTTTGACTTGTTATGGGTTTTGTTTTCAGCAAGTACAACCAATCAAAATGTATTATTTTGGGTTTGGGGGCAATTCGCCCCGTATGTAATCTGGGAATTTTACCATACATTTATAAAGGAGTAGAACTAACGTAGCAAATATAAAATAAACTAACATAAACTCTATATAGAAAGGATTTAGGATATTCAATATTAAAAATAGGACTATACAAACCGGTGTCGTAGGTACAGAATACGCGCGAAGTAAAAGTGAATTGTTAATAGCGTTAGACCAAATTTGAAATGGCCTATGAAAGTAACTGTAAGGGTGCTAATAGTCCTAGATGATGATCTCATATCAGTTGGTGAGATGTGCACAAACTTGTTGCTATGTAATGTAAAATGTTTAGATTTCATCGACGAAGATCGGTTGTGTAATGTTGAATTAGTACTTATAGAGAAATAAATTATTTAATATTATTTATGGTGTGTTATTTGTTTTTAACGCCTCGGTGGTCCAGTGGTATAAGCATCCGCCTGCCAGAGATCTCGGGTTCGATACCCAGGTCGAGCGAAAACATGTTTCCTACTTTTCAAACATAACGGCTCGGCGATCATCAACCTACATGCGTGGTGATTGGCCTAATCCTGGGAGGACTTTGCCCAGCAGTGAGATACGACAGGCTAATACTTATTCTACTTTTTTATTTGTGCGATAACTTTTTCATGCGACTTATGGATCTTAAGCCGGTTACTAATGGGACCAATCCGTAATTTCAACTGTTTAAAAGTAACTCCATTCAATCTACATTTTCATAAAAAGTACCACCTTTTTTATCGGTTAGGTATGGGACCTATGTACCGACAGTATTTTCGAAATCGGTTCACTATTCTCATCAGTCTGGTTGTTCAAAAAACTATAAATACTTTGTACAAAACAATCATATTTCCTTACGTACTACACGTAAGAAAATGAAGAAAATATAACGCATAAAGTTAGAATTATAGAGTACCTATTTATTACATACACGACGAATTCAAGGAATTCATTGATTGTTGAAATTGCCGTGATAAATTATAGTGACGGAGTTAAGTCAGTCCGGTGATAAGGGCATGTTTATAATACGAGCGAAATGATTCAATATTCTAATAAATGTCGCAGCTGAGATAACGTTGAAATATCAAAGCATTGTTCTAACCTCCGAATCCAAAATTTTGGGGTAGTACTGATATCTATGTGTCAAAATAAAGATAAAAGCAGAAAATCACTGATATATGATTAATGATTATCTCTACTAATATTATAAAGAGGTAAAATTTGTAACTTTGTTTGTATGTTCGAGGTAATCTCGGGAATGATCAGTCCGATTTGAATAATTCCTTTTGTAATAGATAACCACATTCAACGGGAAGGTTATAGGCTATTTTTCATCCCAAAATTCCCACGGGAACATGCATTACGCGGGTAAAACCGCGGGGCGCTGCTAGTGTAACATAAAATCTTTGTAACTAGGTTCGAGTAGGTTAGCGGCCAACTCAGTAGTCGGAGTTTTTAGATCGACTGACGACTGACGAGACGATTTGACGTGCCCTCCGAAGCACGGTAGTGCTCAGACCGAAATGCCACTATCGGCCATCCATCCAAGTAGGGGCCAAGCACGTTACTTAACAATCGCAATGAACTAACGTTGTACTACCGTCCATCGGAGGGTACGTTTAAATTGTTAGCCCCCGATGTTTCAATCGTTAAACCATGTCGGAGGCCTTAATGCGGTCAAACTTACTTCTTAATTCAAAAGGCAACCCTTAACCTAATTCTGGTCAATAAAACCCTTCCAATTTGAAAAAGAATCAATTTATTGCCTATTAAGGTTACTTTAATTAATAATACTGTAATTGTACTTTGTTCACGTTCTTTGGACTAGATGCATCGGGAACTGTTGGCAGTATTCCCGCTTCACTACCTCTTTGGTTTTGTTCCTGTTAACAAAAACAGTTGATTAAAAACTTATTGAAGTAAATATTAACGGAGTTCTTACTAGAAATATTGACGGAACACTATAAACCGTATGTGATTTTCTTTAGAGAAAATTTAGATTTATACATGGCGTGACGTGTTGTGTCGTGACGCGACGGAGACGTCTCGATCAATTTCCAAACTAACTACGAACTTGCTACGAATATCTTCTCCGACTACGAACTTTGCTTCGAATCTTCAAACCGACAACGAACTTTACTACGAATCTCAAAACCGACGACGAACTTTGCTACGAATCTCCAAACCGACAACGAACTTTGCTACGAATCTCCAAACCGACAACGAACTTTACTACGAATCTCAAAACCGACAACGAACTTTGCTACGAATCTCCACTCCGACTACGAACTTTTCTACGAATCTCGACAACAAGAGATTTTTGCGTAATCTTTAGCGGAATGATTTTCCATGGATTTACTTTCAATTCTAATTATATATGTTAAGCAGATAAATGACTTACTCTTGTTTAATCCTCCGTTTTGGCACATCTATAATGTTAATAGGGTTGGTGGTGACTATCACCGGTCGGACTGAACCAAAGAAATCGGTGATGGGCACTTTAGAAGGGTCCCGTTTGAAGAGATCGCGGCGAACGCCTACCGTTGACAGGCATGCACTTTTAGGACACACTGCTAACTGGAAAATAGAAATAAAATCAATTATAACTTGAGATAAGGTAATATTTTAGGGTAAAATTTGCCTTATTTTATTAAGTTTAGTTACCTTACCCACTAGTACTAGCGAGCTAAAAACCTCGTAAGTTCATTTTTATGTATCAGTTAGTTAACTGCCATAAAATAAGCTCAGAGCTTACTTTGTGTCAAACAAACTAAATTTCCGTGTCTTTTAAACATAGTTCCCTCTAAATGAAATTATGGTTCTCTCTTACATGTCTAAAATTAAAAAGAAGTGTACTTACAAATTCCGACATAGTTCTTTTGCTGTTAGGATGCACATTTTCAAGGAATTCTAGCACATAGTATGTGTATCTGTCTATAATGTAGACGCCTATCGCTGAGTCTACATGATGCTGAAACATTCATATTAAAGGTTAGTCAATTCTGCTACAATGATCATGCATGACATGAGAAGAAAAAAACATCGATAGATTTTATTGTACTTTTATGGCACTATCTTATTTTGAACAAGATTTTTTGCTAACTTGTGTGGTTTTGATTAATAGGATATTAGTAAAATGTGTTTTCCATGACTAAACAGTTATGCTAGGTGTCAACATCTTTTACGTGTTATTCTACGTGACACTTACCGAAAGGGAATCTTCTCCGACTAAACTACTGGCTGTGGCGAGAATATTGGGAGAATAAAACTTCTCATACATAGAGGAAGCTTGACAGGTATCTATGATGAAGAATATCTCGTTGTATCTGGAAGAGAATATTGTTTCTGTACTCATATAATTTTAATATTTAACAATCTGAGAAGCTCAACTGATCGAAACTGTACTCATAACTAGCTGTAACCCGCGGTTTTGCCAGATTTTGCATTTAAGAACCGCTCAACCAATTTTGATCACATATCCAATCACATAAACCATCTAATTCCATCCATGTATTACGCTGTTAAAATATCTAGAATTCAGTCTATACCTCCTTTTCTGCCACATCTGCTCCAAAGCATCAGCCAGCTCCTGGCTGGTAACTTCCTCCGAGTCCTGGAACTTCAGGAATCCATCTCCTCCATGGCCTGTCAGGTAAATGAGGATGTTACTCCCTTCGTCTGTGAGCAGGCGCTTGGACCGAGGGGTGTCGGGAGGGACTCTGCCTGTTAGTAGACGGACAACGTTTTCAACAGAGACCTGGAAAGTATTAGTGGAGAAACTGATGTTTATTTTTTTGGTTAATCGGTATAATAGTCAGGATTTTAGGCATCTGATTTTGAAGTAATGAATTTGTTGAATATTTCATTAAATTGCCCGCTTATTTACAGATACATCTTTGCAATAAAACCTCATTTTTGATGCAAGAGATACAAATTCAAATGTCTTTATTATATCAGATCATAACAATCATTTATAATCATACACTTAAAAACTACTCTTAACTTTGTTTTTTTTTTAGTAATATGAATGACAATCTGAGACTGGCTTCATAATAGATAGTAGAAGAGTATTTAAATCTTCTAGTACTGCCGGGCAAAGGCCCAAGATATCAGTTCTGGGAATGGAACCGAAGATCTCAGGCTTGGCAGGCAAGTACCCATACCACTAGACTACCGAGTCGTCAATAACAAATGGCTTTACTAACCTCATATCCTCTATAATCGACTTCAACATCGTCTCCATACACATTGATCTGTTCATGAGCATTGTTGAATATTGTCGCCGGCCGCGGGTTCCTCGGGTTGCAGGCCATGTCGTCAGATATCATGAGTATTATCTGACTGTCCGGAATCCCCAATCGCTTAACACTCCGATAAATTGATAACACATTGGCCACATGACGGTAATTGAACCAAAACCGAGATGTATCCACCAAAACTGCCCAGTTATTCGTATGGTTCGACTTCTGAAACGCTTCAGGGATCTAAAACAGTAAGTTTATGTCAAGGAATGTGATAATTTAGTGAGAAATCTAGAGAATTGATAAGCTTACGTACCTCAATAGCAAAACTGTGGGATATGACCGCGATAAATATTGCAACTAGGGTGAATAATTTATTTGTTGTAGCCATCGTAACGTTATAATTAATAAACAGTCCTACGTTTATATTGTTCTACTAACTAATTCAAATTCACATTTCACACAATATCAACAAACATGCAAAAAACCGACCGAGCCGGATATTTTTTTACATTGACGGATGTCAGTTTGACAGGTCACTTGACAGTATTATTTTGACTGCTGTATTGTTAATGTCACACGCTTTTTTTTACTTCGTGGTTGGATTTGTCAAATCTGTCAAAGTCATTGTCATAATAACAACGTAAACACGGGTCAAAAAGGAAGGCGAATTTGATCCCGTAATTTTACTAATTTGATTAATATTTAAAATATTATAATGAGTAGCCGTAATCCAAATACTCTAATGAGCGTGCCAGACGAACAATTTGATTATTTATTTAAAATTGTGCTTATCGGGGACTGCGGGACTGGGAAAACTTGTATTGTACAACGATTGAAATCAGGAAATTTTATAGAACGACACGGAAACACTATAGGCGTAGACTTTTCTATGAAAACGCTAATAGTAGACGGGAAGAAAGTCAAGGTTGATTTAATTAGATAATCCAATTTAATATGAGTGTGATCATGTGTACAAAATGTGATTCTGATGTGTTGATTTTAGCTCCAGATTTGGGATACCGCAGGGCAGGAGCGCTTTAGAACAATAACACAGAGTTATTATAGGTCTGCTAATGGAGTTATTATAGGTAAGCTTAATATATAGTCAATACAATACTCCTACTATATTCATCCCTTATTTATTATTATTATTACACCAGTTTATTCCTCTATTATACCAGGTTAAAACCTAAGTTACCATTAACCTGAATGTTCCATTGCTGCACACATTTTACTTCTAGATTATATACTTACTAGCTGCGCCCTGCAGTTTTTCCTACAATGTGTCCGTTCTGGTGGCAATTTCGGGAAGAATAATGGCCTTTAAACTTCCCGTTGAATATGCCTATCCATTACAAAAAGAAATATACAAATCGGATTGGTAGTTCCTGAGATTAGCACTTACAAAATAACATACAAACAATAATATGTTAGAAACTTTACATCTTTATAATAATACAATATAAGTATCGATAAGTATAGATTTTCTACGAAGCAAGGTCACCTCACATTAGATAACTATCTATCCCATAGCAATTGTAGGCCACAACAATGCTATTTGAATTATATTATATCTAATTAAATATTTTGTTAATGTTAAAATTTAATATTAATTCTTTTAAAATTACTCTTTCACATCAAATCTTACTATAACTCAGTAATATACATAGTAATGATAGATGTTCATTATAAAATGCCAATATAATCTTTTACTTCGGAGAGAATATCTGAATACTGCAGTGAATCACTGGTGCATGAGACACTGTCATGCAACATTAATTAATACAAAGTGATAATATCAACTTGTTTTAAATATCACTATGAATGTAATATTAAAATTTTAACTGACTCAGTATTAAAGTGAGAACATTTCCCAGCAGTATTATCCCACTGCTGGGAACGTATACTTTCACTTTTCAAGTGGCTTCTAGTCAGTTCATCATGTGTTATCAAAATCCTTTGTCAGAATGTTTACTGTGTCAAGGGTTGTGGGTTCAATTCCTACCCAGAGTAATTGACATAGTTGTTGGCAACAAACATCTGGGTGTCAATTATATGATTCATATAAAGTACTAGCTGCGCCCCGCGGTTTCACCCGCGTTGTACCCGTTCCCTCGGGAATTTCGGGATGAAAAATAGATGTTGGCCGATTCTCAGACCTACTCAATATGCTCACAAAATTTCATGAGAATCGGTCAAGCCGTTTCGGAGGAGTACGCGAACGAACACTGTGACACGAGAATTTTATATATAAGATTATGTGTATATGAAAGTATGTAATAGTATTAAATTCTATGGAATTGTAAGTTCCAAACTTGTGTCATACAAGTTTAGAACTTAATTCCTGTAAATTAATGTAGGTATTTATTTTATTACATTTCAGTCTATGATATAACAAAAAGATCAACATTCCTTTCTTTACAAAAATGGATAGAAGAAGTCCGAAGGTACACCTCTTCAAATGTCATTGTATCGCTGATCGGCAACAAATGCGACTTGATCGACCAGAGAGAAGTAGAGGTGGATGAGCCACAGTCCTTCTGCAGATATGTGCCAGAGATAATGTTTGTTATGGAGACCTCGGCGAAAGATAACACCAATGTTGAGGATATATTCCGCAGTTTAGCTACAGAGTTAAAGGTAAATTACAATATCATTATTATAATGCTTATTATGATATTACGCATTGCTCGCGTTTTATCTGCTTGTGCACGGTTCCCGTGGGAATTTCGAGATGAAAAATAGCACCGTGTTAGGTACCTTCCCGTGAATATAACCATCCCTTGTGTGTGTGGCAATTAAAAACGATATTCCAATCAAATTGCTAGTTTCTGAGAAGCGCATATACAAAAAAATACAATCTTTTCAGTTTTATTATATTAGAAAAGGAACAGACTAAATCAAATTCTAAATACACCATGTATGCGGTGCAGTCAATATCGCGAAATAATCTGCTGAAATATTGTCCCTTCCATATCATAATGCTTGTTTATTTGCTAATGTTTAACATATGATAAATACAAATGTTTGTCTACAAAGTTGGTCACGAACCTACACAAACTTACTTACTGTACCTAAGTAATTTTTTGCAAGTTGTTGCCTGCCATATACACATCAGCGTAATAGAAAACAAATATTTTTATGGGATTTATTACGATGTTGCATATCAATCATTATAATGGTTATTATGCATGTTATGATAATAAGTAATGCTGAGTACAGTTGCACCAATACACTGATGAAGTTAAATGACACATATACTATCTAATGTCTTTTATCTTTTCAATTTTTGTTATTGAAATGGTATTATGATGAGACTAACAGCATTAGTATTACCAATCGGTATTGCCAATGCTGTTGTCACTAGCAGTGCCCCGCGGATTTACCCCCCTGTATGGCCTTTGCCGTGGGAATTTCGAGATGTAAGATAGCCTATAACCTTCCCATTGAATCTGGCTATCCAATACTAAAAGAATTATTCAAATCGGATTGGTAGTTTTTGAGATTAGCGCGTTCAAAGAAACAAAAAAAATACTTAGTATAGATTATATTGTCTGTATTGTCCCAATGTTGAGATTATAAACAGCTTATTATACTCGTATGTTTTCAGAGACAACATGACAACAGCGAAGGCCCTCCAGCCGACGGCGACACGGTAGTCCTAGGGGACAGTCACTCCATCACCAGATGTCAACCGTGTCGCTCCTCATAAAACATAAATCATAATTAGTATCTTTATTTTAATAATGTTATATAGTCCAGTGTGATGAAGAATTCCGTATTGAAACATCACTATATACCTTTCTCACTCGCACAGAATGATTGTTTTGTTGCCTTTTTGGTGCTTCAGAGGTCACGTCAAGTTGAATTGAAGGTCCCAGTTGTTTCAATCGTTAGACCATGTCGGAGGTTTTTTAGGTGGTCTAAAAACTCCTTTGCGAGTGAGATAGCATTACATTACAACTGTCGACGAGTGAAAGAGACAAAGAGTGTTATGTCAAACGTAATTCTTACTATCAATGGACGGTAATTTAGTACTAGTACTTTACTAGTTCCTCTACACTCTAACCAAAGTCATTTCGGTTAACAAGTCACACATTACAATAACTTGAGTTAATTTAAGATGTTAATACAATTGTTTTAAGAATTAACTTTATAAGGGTTAAGGCATACTGACGCAAAGACCCTATAATAATTAACGTTCAATTTGACCCACTTATTATATGCATTAAGGGCGAAAATTGCATGTATCTTTTAAATTTTTATAGCTGTGACAATTTGTCAGTGTGATTTGACTCTTATAGACATCTACTCTAACTAAAGCCACCTCTAGGTAGTTGTGCCTTGACCAGTATAGTGTTCTTATCTCTACTTGGCATGCATGTAAGGTACAATTTACCTTCTTGCTGGGATATGTTTGCGAACTCATCCTCATTGATTTTAAAAACTAGCAAAATGACACGATAAAAAAGAAATATTCGTTATCATCGGTTCATTCGAATAACGAATCCTACCAATCACATCACAGTATTTTATCGTGTTGTTTATTATCAAGAAGTGTCATTGGTGACATTTATGTCTTATCGTGTCTTGTCACGTGCTCATGCGATGCAAGTAAAGACGTTAATATTTTAAATTGAAAGCGACATGCGTATTCATTACATATCATTTAGGCCGAAAGAAATCTTGCCAGTCGCTCTTTCAGTTGCCTTTTCTCAAATGACGTAATATAAACCAATCACATTGTTTCATTTGTCAACTGTCAAACTGACATTTGAAAATGAAGCGATCTCATTGGTCGACAGGTAAATTGTAAAATGTGTTTCGTAATGTTTTGTATGTTTAATTAAGTTTAGTTGATCCCAGTTCGTTAATATATTTATGATCCCACCATTAATCTCACTGTCAAATTAACGCCTAAAATAACAGTTTTAACACATTATTATTATCTTTTTGTACTAAACTTAATTACAACAATAAATAACATAAAAGTGAACGAAACTTTTAACTAAGTTGTATGAATAAACTTCCAGTTTATTTAATTAATATTTTAAGCAATAATTTATCTTTTTAGGTGCTGTAAAAGTCACATTATATTTTAATTTCAGTCAAAATCACTTTTTAAGACTGGCATTTTGAATAGATATATGTTTATTAACACATATGTGTTTATATTACGTACTGTAAAATATATACATGTACAGTATGTAGAAGCAAAATATCGGCCTGTAACCAATTGCAGGGCAAAGTCCTTAAGTTTTCAGTCAATACAAAAAACAGGTTTAGCCGTAATCATCAATCAATCAAAAGAAATATTATATACTGTAGTATTCTTTATTACCACACCAAAATATCACAAATATATCTCCCAATTAAAACATCATAATATAGCTTTAAATTAAAATATTAATTTTAAATGTAAGTTATTATTTTAAATCAGTTTCTTATGTAAATATTTTTTATTTTGCATCCACCTTTGGAACTGATCTGAGCCATATTTTTTTACATTGTTATCTTAAACTTGCACTTGTCTGCAGTTTTATTCAGTATTTTTCCGGATTTTTTTTCACTGGCAACGCCCCACGGTTTCACCCGCGTTGTGCCCGTTTCCGTGGGAATTTCGGGATGAAAAATAGCCTATAAACTTCCCGTCGAATTCCATCACAAAAAAAAATCGAATCGCATTGGTAGTTTCTGAGATTTGCGCTTAGCAACACATTCAGCGATTCATTTTTATATCATAGGTAATACCTACATTACAATCTAGCGGAATTGACACAAAATAAATGTATCATACAAAAATTATTCTATTTATACACCCGAGGTCCATAGTGCATACTTATATCATGAACCAATTTCTCTATGCTATGCTTAAATATAACTTTTTTGTTAAAATTCAAAATTCATAGTGCCCATTTATCACCATAGATGGCGCATATGTCCTGAACTATTTACACCGAAATTAAAAGACGAAATACATTTGGTATATAACTAGTGTACATAATACTTTCGAATTTATTTTTGAAAGAATCTCGTCAAAATAAGATAGAGATTAGTTAAAATATTTAATGTTATAATTATTGTGTATATCATGGATGATACATATATGTTTAGAGTATATAAATAAGTATATAGATATTTGTATAGTAGGCGGCAATTCAATTGGTTGATTCACGACAATTCATTTGGTAAATGAAGTCATACTTCATGTTTTAACTTAATGAATCCAATTGTCATTCAAATCTATGAAACAAGTCCTATTTGCTACGTTAACACTTTTCTTGTTTAATCTTTTCTTTCATGTTCGGCTAGTTTTAGCTGAAATATGTTTCCATTTCGTGCGATTTTTTAAGTTTAATGAGACAATTGAACTTACTGAGTCTCTGAACAAAAAAATCATATGGTTTCAGATTTGTGACCCCTTGTTTTGTCATACGCTTGCAATACCATGACACCATCTGCCCATTGAATCGCCGATCACTGTATTATTATTTTAGCCTTATATGGAATTGTAGCGGTCACGTCCAGTAGCTAATATTGGAAATATATTTATGTTGACATATGTTATCAATTTATTGGTATATTGTAGATATTTGATGGACAAATTGAATTTCAAAAGTTGAGACCCTAAAAATGAATAAACAAATTAAGGGGTTATATTTAAGTAGAGCTATTACTTTACTTTAACGTACTTATACATGTACTATGCTCTTCTCTTAATGAAGATCAAAATGACCTGTAATTGTTGACCCAGTTAAGTGGGTCAGTGACAAACTGTTTTCAAAAACTATTGAAATTCATATCGTCTTTATTAAAAACTATGTATATCAATATATTAATATAGTATCAAGTAAAATGTAGTCTATTGTAATGTAAATTGTGCCCAAAAAATCTCGATTAATCTGAACATCGCAATAGCTATTCGCCGTATAACATTTCTACTGCGCAGTTCACTACGTTTAATCTACATATTTTGTATGCAATATGACTATGATAAGTATAGTATCGGCCTGAAACATCCCCTTGCAGGGCAAAGGCCTCTCACTGAAGTTATCAGTACAGTGAGGAGGAGGTGTAATCACCACGCTTGTGATGCTTTTTGGTGATGTAACTCAGTTCATTTGTTTTCTTTAAATTACTCTAAAAGAGGCAACTGATAAAACTTTAAAGAAGTTTTTATTTATAAATAGAATCACAATAATATATACGTAGTTATCTTATTTTTGTCATATTATTTGTATCATAAGGGTGCTATTTCATCACAGCTATGCTATGTTATGCAACGTAGCATAGCAAACTAAGGGTGGGTTGTTTTAACCGGTTGATTATCGTAATAAACGTTCGTTAACTTCACTATTACGTACGCTGTTTAATAAAAAGCTTGTTTCCTAACTTGAATTACAGTCTGTTGAAGTTATTTGGTTTGCCAGTAGTAGCCACGATTTTTCGTTTTCATTCATCTGTTGAGTTGACATTTTGTGTTACGTTTACTGGTGTGAGAGTGTAAGCTGAAGCAACCTCCCCTTACATAGTAATGGTGATATACATATATATCACTTCAAAGAAACGTACCCATAGCTTTGATGAAAAAGCGCCTTTAAGCACATATTATACATTTCATTCAAAAGTATTACAACGTAATCTTATTTCAAATCTCATTATCATTGTGATATAAGCAATATTTTATTTTTTTATATCTTTTTTTCGGTATGTGTAAGCTATATTATTTTTATTTTACACGAAACTTTGTATGTGCTATTGTGAAAGTGAAAATTAATGTAAGTAAAATAAATATTGGAGTTTGTTTCCACTCAATAAAAATATTGTTAAATTGTAAATGGAGTTTTAAACTTACATAAGTAAAAAATAAGGTTTATGTTTTATTCTACTTTATTTACGTATCTAAATGGACTAACATTGGATCATAGAATGATATTACACACTTACAAAGTAAAAACTTTACTTCTTTATAATATTAGTATAGATTAGGCACAATCACCTAACTTGCCTAAAGCATCGTTAAAAGAAGTTAACGCTATGATTTTTCGTATCACTGACTATAATATCTAACTGCTTAGTCACATGAATTCCCGAAATCCAGCCAAACTTCCCTGGCTGTGTGCCCAAACCGCCAAACACTCTAACCAACTGCCCATTCGGCTTAAAAACTTGCACCCTACAATTCCCCGAATCACCGACTAGGATATAACCCATAGGGTCAACTGCCAACACTTCGGGTTGTCTGAACTGCCCTTTTCTTTGCCCCAAAGACCCAAATTCTAGAACCTTCCCTTTGTCTTGTTTGCTGTATATTTTAACCCTGCGGTT
Source organism: Cyclophora punctaria (assembly GCA_951394245.1). NCBI lineage: Eukaryota > Metazoa > Arthropoda > Insecta > Lepidoptera > Geometridae > Cyclophora > Cyclophora punctaria. The sequence goes on from OX596183.1 coordinate 4,311,066, forward strand.
GCCACTGTCTAGGATGACGATTCGGTCAGTAGTAATGGCGACGCCGGTCGGTGAATTTAGTTCTGTGCAAGTGACTTCTGTTCTTTGCCAGGATGTTGCTGAAAATGTGGGCTGGGTACGTGTTATTACGCCTATTTGGTCGATGTATTTGCCGTCTGGTTGTAGTATCTGTAAATAGAACCTAATATGAGTCAGTGAGTAATAGCGTGTATAATCTATGGTCTACTAGTAGTCCCCACGGTTCCACCCACAGATTAATAGATGGCGCTAGCACGCAAGTTATAATAATTTGACGTTCATAACTTTTTTTCTCTGGTTTACTAGGGTAAATCTTTTGTCTTTGCTGTTCTCTTCTCTAAAGACATCTCTCTCTATCGCTCTCGCTATTCTATAAGAAGAAAAGAAGTAAAAGATACAAGATATATTGTCTGTGGCTGGCATCTTAACCCTACATCATCACCTTATAAATCAATAAATCTTGTTACTTTAACATCTTTTTAACAAACCTGAACCCTATCGTTCCCGGTATCAGCTATATAGATCAGTTGGTTCCCGTTATCGGTGGCTATTCCTTCAGGAGACCGCAGCATGCCCGCGCGACTTCCCTTTTGCCCGATACTACGTAAATACTCCCCCTCTTTGGAAAATACGTGGATACAGTGCTTCCATTTATCTGAAAAATCGAATACTTGTACATATGATCTTTGCCCAGCAGTGGGACATTATAGGCTAATACTTTATTTACCCAAGTGTATGTATAAAAATTTGGAATGGAGTCTCTTGGTGAATAATGAGTTCAGTTTTAATTTATACAAAAGATAATATTATTTGTTCCGTTCCGGAGCTATCATAAAACTCCTTACTTATAAGTAGGTGTTTATTACATTGAACACTTGTAAATTTTAAAATTGTCATAATAATAATATGTCGAAGGCGATCTAAACCTACACCCACGGTTGGCCACTAATATACTCGAGACGAATGAAGGAATAGTCTAAGCATAATAAGTACCTACCAAATCTAATGAATTATTTTGTAAAAATAGTTTTCCATCTCACCAGTAACATACACCTCTCCTAAACTCTTCATGAACGCAATATGCACTGGGCACAGCATCTCGTCACTGGTCAGTCTTGTCACTATTTTGGCTTGCGTCTTCTCCACCACTAGGACGCTGTGGCGGTCCATGCCGCAGATGTAAAGGAGATTGTCCCAGGGACTGAGCCCGACTCCGCACGGGCGGGACGTCTTGCGCCATACGTAGTGCGGGACGAAGTTACGGGACCTGTGGGAAGATTTGGGATACTGTATAATGTAAGTCTGCCTGAAATAAAAAGTAATACAAACGGAGAATTAAAAACTATTTTTATTAACCTTGTTATACTTAGGTCGTTACAAATTGAGGACAAATCACATGATTGATCATATTAAGTAGACACCAATTCCATAGAATTTTGATAAATCAGTTAACAATATTGATAGGTAACAATATAATTAACAATTATCGATAACTGTTTGAGTATCGAGCCCTTGCGTATTGAGGTTATTAAGTTTACTTTTTTTGAATGTTGTGCTGATTTTTAAGATGTGAAAACCCGTGATTCCATTAGTTAAAATTGTATTATTACAAACTATTGGAAACACTAAAGACATGGGAAATTCGGGATAAAATGTGTAAAAATATTTATAAGTAAAGGTACTTAGTAACATTCTTCAAGTTAAAGTTTTTTGCACAAAGATAAGATAATACCGCGAGGCGTGGAAGACAATAAATCAATTAAGTACTCTTTGTTAAATTAACAAGCAAAAGTGAATTTCCCTTCTCTCGTGTTCACGAAATATTTTGTCACAGCAACTATTTGATTCACGTTAGTTGCACATTCCGCGCGACTTTGAATTGTTTCTGTGGGTTTTAATTTCCTGACGAATATTTTATGTAACTGTGCCTGTGATTCTGTTACGAATTTGATGAGTGTTTTTTTTGGAAATGAAGTGAGTGACAAAGTCGAAGAGTCAGGAAAGTGATAAAGGTAAAAGTAAACGTAACTCTACTTCTCTACTTATATATATATCTATACTAATATTATAAAGCTGAAGAGTTTGTTTTGTTTGTTTGTTTGTTTGTTTGTTTGTTTGTTTAAACGCGCTAATCTCAGAAACTACTGAACCGATTTGAATAGTTCTTTTTGTAATAGATAGCCACATTCAACGGGAAGGTTAGGTATAGGCTATTTTTCATCCCGAAATTCCCACGGGAACGGGTACAACGCGGGTAAAACCGCGGGGCGCTCCTAGTAGTTCATATTTGTTCGCAAACACTATTCAAGTACCTAAAATTTATGAAAATGTTCTACTAAGGCCCAAAAGACCATCAATCTTGAAGGAAGGATTTCTTTACTAGAAACATGGAACTTCCTACCATCCATCCAATACACGTAAAGTACTTAACTACTTTTGATACAGTCAAATCTGACACATAGGAGCTGGTGCAGGATTCATTAATAAAATTGATACGTATACTAATATTGTTTGTTCTCCCTTTCATCGCACTGTGCATTCGAATTTTATATTGTTTAAGTTCTTGTAGTACTTACACAAGACTGTTTACCTGTAATACAAAGCCAAGCTCTCTTCGTTCTCCAAAGGGTTGTTCTGCTTCCCCCCCTCCGGTACCGGGTCATCAGACTCCGCATCAACAGGAGTGGAGGAATCCATTTCAATGCGAAAGTTTTCCTTGTCGAAGATAAAACGCTCTGAATCCCATTTTGAGACGTCTGTCAGGAGTTGTATGGTGTTGGAGTGTAGGTTTATAAATGTTGTTACCTGGAAATGAAGTTGTTTTTAGTACATCATACATGTGTAAAAAATCGCAAAAGGTAGGTAAGGTCAAACATCGAATTTTATCTGTTACTAGCAGCGCCCCGCGGTTTTACCCGCGTTGTGCCCGTTCCCGTGGGAATTTCGGAATGAAAAGTAGCCTATAACCTTCCCGTTGAATGTGGCTATCCATTACAAAAAGAATTTTTCAAATCGGTTCAGTAGTTTCTGAGATTAGCGCGTTTAAACAAACAAACAAACAAACAAACAAACAAACAAACAAACAAACAAACAAACAAAACAAACTCTTCAGCTTTATAATATTAGTATTTTTACATTTTTATCTGACGTTTCGGCCCCTTTACAGGAACCGTGGTTGCAGAAGTCTTCTGTTAAGTGTATCCGTAAACGTAACTCGTTTGAATTCAAAATATCAAACTCTTCAGCTTACTTATATTAGTACCTAAAGATAGGATTGAGATACAAATAAATGATGCCGTTAACCTACTTCAACGTTAAGAGTAGCCATGGCGACCCATCAACACCAAATAGTTTATGATACTACTAGCCGCGCCCCGCGGTGTTACCCGCGTTGTACCCGGACCCGCGGGAATTTCGGGATAAAATGTATCCCATATGTCATTCTGATGTATTACCTACATTACTGTAAAGTTTCATCCAAATCCATTCAGTAGTTTTTGCGTGAAAAAGCAACAAACATACATCCATACATACATCCATCCTCACAAACTTTCGCATCTATACTAATATTATAAAGCTGAAGAGTTTGTTTTGTTTGTTTGTTTGTTTGTTTGTTTGTTTGTTTGTTTGTTTAAACGCGCTAATCTCAGAAACTACTGAACCGATTTGAATAATTCTTTTTGTAATGGATAGCCACATTCAACGGGAAGGTTATAGGCTATTTTTCATCCCGGAATTCCCACGGGAACGGGCACAATGCGGGTAAAACCGCGGGGCGCTGCTAGTTTATAATATTAGTAGAATCAACAGTAAAGGATATGATCAGAACAGTTGGCCTGTAAAGTTAATGCTACCAAACCAGAAACCAATATTTGGCACAGCCATAATGCATTTTATCTACACTAATGTTGTAACATTCTACTTATGTTTCCAATACTTGACTTATAATTACTACTGTTATAGCGCAGACAACAAAACAATCAATTTAAGCAATTTCACATGATGGTATAATATCCTAAAACATCGATATCGATATCGTAAAATCTCATTATAACATCAATAAAACGCGACCAATTAACCTGGCGAGCCTTATGTCAAAATCCTCATACAAGTTGTATCAAATTTTGATATTATGCTGGCTTTTGAAAACAGTTGGGTTATACGTGAAAACTTCGTCGAAACTACATACACAAAACTCTTTGGTAAGATCTCGCTCGCTCCTGATTGGCCCTACGCGCAGCTGCGCTCTCATTGGTTAGATTTTAATGGCGGCAAGTTCACTGTGACAATACACGTACGCGTGAAAAACTATTGTCAGCTTTTACTCTTGTTGTTTGATTAATTGCATTAGTGAAGATAAAGTAGTGTATGCAACTGCATATAACACGGGTATTAAAACACTCGTTACTATTATGAAACTCGCTGCGCTCGTTTCATAAACTCACACTCGTGTTTTAATACCCTTCCTTATATGACAGTTGCATAAACTACTATTATAATGTGTGTAGGAAGTATTTCAATACTTTATCTTGATCCAAGCAATAATAAATTATATATTATCCTAATAAGATAAGCCCTCCCAATAAACTACCGAAAACAATAATATTGTCATGATTTCTTTGAAAAGATAACAATTGATAAGGACTTTGGTTCGCGAATAAGTGTAATTTATATGCACTGTCTGTTACTTTATAAGTTTATTGATATTACCTTACACCGCTCAAAAATCGGACTGAATAGGAAATTCCAGAGGTTTGAATAATCTTATTTTAAATTTTGACAATATTTGTGAGATAACGATAGCCGTTGAGACACGACTAAAGTATTAAAGTATTTATTCAATAATTATTAGGATTGCGATTTAAGTACATTCATTAATAATAAACAAAATTAAATTTAAATCGCGTTAAGTAGTAGTTTTTAATGTACCACTGCTGTGCAAAGGCCTCTCAGCTCACTAAAGATATCATCAGTACACTGAGAAAGATTAGGCGTTAGTTAATTATTAAATAAATTCGTAATTATTAAATTAACGTTACTTTTAATTATTACAAAATAAATAAATTCGCGAGTAATACATACCTACCTACCCGTAATTATCTTTCTCGTATAACGTGTATATAATATCTTGATAGTACAAATGTTAAGAGTAAGAAGGACCTTATTATTTATTACATACCCGTTCAGTCTCCTCCACATTATCTGTATTACCCATAGACTTGTTAGCCACTACTCGCGCTTCATCCAGCGACGCCTTCAGCGCTAAAGCGGAAAGATCTCCAGTTTTCTGCAGATCAGAAGCCTCCTTCAACATAACCTCTTTGCATTCTATTATCACATTGATCTTGTCATCTGCAGCTTGGTTGATTTGTTCGACTATGCGTTCGCAACGATCCTGTAAGAGGTTGATAGGTAAAGTTAGCCCAGGATAATGTTAAGCTTTAGAACTTTGTCATATTCAAACCTCTATAAATACTTGGTGACATGTCAAAGAGTTTTAGAAGAAATGATGATGTGACAAAGTACTAAAGTGCTGAACATTTTCATAGGCTCTTTAGTAAGTAGATTGCTAAGAGTAGAGGAAGTATTAAATAAACTCCATATGAGAAAAACTCTTAATGATAAAGGAGAAATTGGTTGAAAACTACGTCTTTTCCGCATTGTATATGTTCCCGCGGGAATTTCGAGATGAAATTTATCCCATATGTTCTGATGTAGTGTGACCTATATTATTGTAAAATTTCACCGAAATCCGTTAAGTAGTTTTTGGGTGGAAGAGTAACAAACAGACGTCCGTACATCCTCACACACTTACTCATTTTATAGTACTTATTAGTAGGTAACTCTAAGTGGGCGTTATTCCTTTGTTTCAATGCCTACTTATTTAAATACAAAACATGCTATTATTTTATATCCTCCCGCTTACACGACAATCCATTATTTTTCCTCATGTTACAATGTTTTAATACATATTACCATCGCTACCAACAACTTACTTTATAATGATCAATTTTATGTTCAAGTCTGCTCGCTGCGGAATCCAGTTGCTTCAAAATAGACCCAATTTGAATTCTCATGTCATCCAAGTGTTGAGCCCAGCATACCCGACAGAATTTCTGCAAAACAACGTCCAATAAATAACAATACATTAGACAAATTGACGCATGTTCCGAATTTAAATGATAAAACCCAAGACCATAGATAGTTAGTCTGTCTTGTCTTTAGACTGTCTTGTGGCTGATAAAAATGTACAAAAGAGTACAAAAATACTAGTGACAAAACGGTTAACAAACTTTTCCGTCTGTCAGAGACTTTAGCCGTAGTCTAAACAGTCTATAGACTATTTTACTATTAATTAAAACGTACGTTAATGTCATTATTATTTATTTAAACGGGAACTTACGTACGACGGAGACTACTGTCGAGAGTCTATAGACTGCCCTTCTGGTTAACAAATATCAAGTAACGCACATTGGCGACAAGACACCTGACTTTCGTATACCAGATACTTTTTGTCTATTAAGCTAAAGAATTGTACCTAAAACTGGTGTTAGGTACGTTTCCATTAAAGGGGAGTGGAGCCGTGCGGCCCTCAATCGAGCAATCACAACGAATTGACAATTTCAAACAAGCCGTTGACATTGTCAAAACCTGTTCGTAATCTATTGTCATTGGTCGATTGAGCTCCACACAACTCCACTCCGCTTCTATTGTACCGCACCTTACAATATTCTAAAGATAGATTGCGAAAAATCAGCTTAATAACTGTCTGAACTAAAGTCTGCAATATCCCTTACCAGTTTACAATGTTCACAACAAGTTATATCGGTGACGTCGCTCACTATCTTGCAGTGAGCACATCGAATTCCTCCAGCGAATAAGTCCACACTTTGGACGTTAGCATTTCCAACGCTAGGGGTGGCTGGAGGGGTGATCGGTGTTTTAGACTGCTTATTAACCCCCATGAGTTGTAGCAAAGAATCGATGTACAGGTTCGGAGGAAGGTCGTTGACAAAGTTTGGCCCTTGTACTTGTATTCTTGTTTTGCATAGCGGACAACTTATGATAGGTTTATCTGTAAAGGTAGAAAATATAGAAGTATGGAAAATTTTTGATCAATGTCAATTTATGACCAAGATTGACCTCTGACAACACCTTGAAGCTTTCGTGCTCCGGCGGGCTCGTTAAGCAGTCGGAACCCGGTTGTTTCAAGCGTTTGATCTTGATGGTTTCTAGGTGGAAAAACTCTTACACTAGGGTTGGTATATTCGAAATAAATCTATACTAATATTATAAAGCTGAAGAGTTTGTTTTGTTTGTTTGTTTGTTTGTTTGTTTGTTTGTTTGTTTGTTTGTTTGTTTGTTTGTTTGTTTGCTTGTTTGTTTGTTTGTTTGATTGTTTGTTTAAACGCGCTAATCTCAGAAACTACTGAACCGATTTGAATAATTCTTTTTGTAATAGATAGCCACATTCAACGGGAAGGTTATAGGCTATTTTTCATCCCGAAATTTCTACGGGAACGGGTACAACGCGGGTAAAACCGCGGGGCGCTGCTAGTGAATGACAAACAAACAAACAAACAAACAAACAAAACAAACTCTTCAGCTTTATAATATTAGTATAGATTAATCTAAACCACCACAAATTATGTCTATAAAGTAATCTACAAACTTAGAAAACCTAAAGTAAAGTCTATTACTGGTTTCTTAAGTTAAAGCGAACACTACCCATTGAATTGAAACTACGTTAACGGATACATTTTTATCTACCGTTTCGGCCCCTATAAAAGCGAAGTGTATCCGTAAACGTAGTTTCAATTTGAATCTATACTAATATTATAAAGCTGAAGAGTTTGTTTTGTTTGTTTGTTTGTTTGTTTAAACGCGCTAATCTCAGAAACTACTGAACCGATTTGAATAATTCTTTCACTGTTAGATAGTCTATTTATCGAGGAAGGCTATAGGCTACATTTTATCCCGAAATTCCCACGGGAACGGGCACAACGCGGGTAAAACCGCGGGGCGCTGCTAGTCAATTATAATTAAAAAACATAGATTTCACAAATATCTAGATTAAACTTCACCTGCGATATAGACAGTCAGACAAGCAGTACAGAATGTATGCTGGCAGGGCAGCATCTTGGGATTGTGTAACACTTCCAGGCACAAAGCACATTGCACCAATTCTTTTATACCCTCCGCTGAAACCCTGAAAACCACCTTTATTACTGCACTCATAAGAGTGGTAGTTGCTTGCAGATTGGATCTGCAATTACCTGAGAGCTATTAAACGTAATTACTCGTGTGGTTGAACTCGCCTTGTCTGGGACACAGAATCAAATGCCTCCCAGTGACGATTTATAAGACTTTTTTATTCGTATCTCTAGTAGGAATATAGTAAATCGATTGGTCTAAAAATGTCTTGTAAACTTTGAGCAAAAAAAAAACCGAAATCAAGTCACTCCGTTATAAAATCGATGAGTAATAAGCTTATCTTTATTAAGTAGGTACTAAAGACATTGACACAAAATTTGCATTAGAAAAATGTAACAACTAAGAACATCGTCATTGTATTGTTTTTGAACATTACTTTAAAAATGTTTATGAGTGGGATATGTATCGTAGTCTCTCATACAATCACATTAGGGTGTTAAAAAATAATACTTAACTATAATACTACAAAATAATAATACCTAACTAATAATACAAATATTTATAGAATAACTAGCAGCGCCCCGCGGATTTACCCGCCATGTGTCTGTGCCCGAGGGAATCGGGATATTTTATACATATGTATAAACCTTTCTCTTGAATCACTTTATCTATTTTAAAAAAACCGCATTACAATCCGTTGCTTTGTTTTAAAGATCTAAGCATACATATGGACAGACAGCGGAAAGAGACTTTGTTTTATACTATGTAGTGATGCCTTACTTTCCGTCCTTCAGTTCGATATTCGAACTGGAAATCCTTGCGGACGTACTCCCCGCTTTCGTGTAATCAAAGTCCCCCTGCGCAGGCGCCGCAGGAGGACTCCGCTCTTCTGTCCTCTCCCCCACCTTCACACTAACACTTAAATTATTCCATCTTTTCAAAGTAAAGAAAGACGTTTTTCTTTTCACATTCTCCGACATTTCGTCTTCAATACCAAACACTTACTAAAACTAATTTCCGATAAATTATCGGTTCGATTGCAATTATCTATATATCTTTGTTATTTGATACGCAGATGTAATCTCTGTGATAAGATTAGATTCATTTGCGGCTGATAAATATTAATATATTAATTGTAGATAGCGCTTTAGCTGAAAATGGTGTTAGATATTTACCTAATGACTTGTTTTATGCAAGTATTTATTGGTTTTCTATTAATAATTATTAATTAGTTACAGATGTGCGCAATAGATAAAGTGTATAGCAAATAAGTAGGTACATATGCACTTAATTAGTTAAGTACGAAACGGGTATTATATAGGGTGTGCCGCGGTGTAGGAGAAGCGATGATAAAAAGCGGTTTTAAAAAAAGTTACAATTATTAGCCTGTAATGTCCCACGGCGGGGAAAGGCCTCTCATCTCAATGAAGATATCAGTTATATCCTCCTTCTGTTTTTTAAATATACGTAACAATTAACTATTTAGGTACCATTTATTAGGTGTCCTATGCATTCAATTATTTTATTTTTTCATTTATATATCATCACTTGCACCCAGGCACTTCCATAAAGGTGTCTTATAAGGTGACGTAAGTGTAGATATCCTAGTCTATCCTAACGTAAGGTTATTCTACTAAACTTTATAATCTTACTTTATAGGCATATAAAAGACAAAATTTCCCTTTTCATGAAATAACAATCAAACAAAACAAAAAGTCCTTAAAAAATTTAACTAACTAATAAATACCATAAAACTCAAAATAATACTTGTTACGAGAAAGTTATCAAAATAAAATGTAGGATTCTGGGTTGCCATATTTTAGGGGCGGCCAATGCGCTAACGGTACAGTCAACCGACGTAAGTCGCAAAACATTGTTTAATTCGGACAATGTACGAACCTGTATGTTTTATCGTAATGGACAATTTTCTATTTTTACGACTATTTTAATGCGATTTAATGTCAAAGATAATGTGATAAATATCTAGTTCAGTAGGCACGCGAGTTTCTAAGCTTAATCGGACTAAGCTTTTACTGTTGTGTATTGCTAAGCAGCTCTTATTCATGTTTCTCTAAAAAATGGAATACTGCATTTCTGCATAATTTGGAATAGTATTACGTACTATTAGATTGTAAAGTTTTCTTATTTGGAATATGTTAATTTAGGCAATCATTTAGAATCAAACTTCTGAGTTATCCAAAATGTGTCTTGTTGCGATAGGATTAAAGACCATTGCAAAGTCTACAATTCCATCTTCTCGTAAATTCCACACAATATGTGAGTATATTTTTTAATATGATATTGTGCAAAACAGTATAGAAACTTTAATTGGCTATCCGAAAATTACATACAATTTTAACAAGTAGCACTTTTAGCACATTTTAAACTAACCATTTTGCTATGATAGATAGGTAGATACCTACTTGCAATTCTAAAGATGTTATCTTATTAGAGTAACCTGTACTTCTGCCTCATCCGTCTTCCTAGAAACTTTACCCAACAGATTAATTACGTATTCAAACATTTACTTTAGCAACCTTCGATCAACAATACCATAGATGTCGGGTCACGTACAAAATCAAAGCTAAAAACTGTCCGGTTTGACCTTCGATCAACAATACGTTGATCGAAGTTAGCAACATAAACCTTCATGCAGATAGTCTGTATTTGGACACGATTGCTTTCAACTGGCGTTTATCCAAAAACCTAAGTACGTTATATATAATCAATTCGGTATGAGCTTTTTTCATAAGTATATAATTATTTTAGATATATTAAAAATTCTGGGTTTATTCTAGCCTGTAGGTATGTAAATTATTGTAAAGGTGTGTTTGAGAAATAAATAATATTTTACTTATATCTGAAGAAGAAAATATATAAATTGAAACTCTTATCAATAAACGCGGTATAACTAACACTGTTACCGCGTGTTTTGTCTCTTTTGCTCTTCGGAAAATTGCGTATGTCAGAAAGTGACAAACCATTTTATAGCTAAAATGTTCTTAATAGTAGTTTATTAATATGGCCCGTAAGGTCTCTGTTGCATACCGTTCGTTATTAAAACATAAGTAGTAAAGTATTAGCCTGAATGTCCCACTGTTGGGCAAAGGCATCTCGTCTCACTGAAGATATCAGTACAATGAGGAGGTTTCAGGCGTAATCACCACGCTTGCCTAATGCGGCTTGGTGATCTCAAACCCGAGCCATGTTTGAAAAGTAGGAAACATGTTTTCGCTCGACCTGGGAATTGAACCCGGGACCTCAGTCTTGGCAGGCGAGTGGTCATACCACTAGACCACCGAACATAACAGTTTGTTAAATAGTTCACGATTTACGCTGTTAAATACAAAGTGTTGTTTCATAACTAAAGACAGTCTTTTAATTTTATTCGGGCGGGAAAGCCAAGATGTTTCATGACCTTACGTTCGGTTGGAACTGACATTTTGTTTTAACGATAACTGGTGCGTGAGCGTAAGCTGAAGCAATCCGCCTTAACTATTATAGAAGTAGGTTTTGGTTAGAATAGAAAGAAACCCAGAGTAAATAGAATATATACAAATCAATTACTATCTCCAACTCTAGTGCCTATTCATCGATAATTCAATGGTTACTTATGTCTCGGCTGTTTTCAGATATTATACGAGTATTACTATAGTAGCATAGCTGTAAAACTAGGCAGGCAAAGTTGCAAAGTACCTAGGCATAGAACTTAGGTAAATTTTGATTCACTGTTATTTATAAAATTAGTAAGTTTTTTGTAAAACTAATTGATAACCATTGCGAATAAGGTAAGTACTTAGGTATTCATAAGTCTATCGAATCGTGATTTAGAAATAGACAAATAAATCTTTAGAGAGAATTTCAGGCTGTTTAAAACCTATAATTCTTAGCTACGTTAATCACTAACCGTGTTGAATATTTTCAAAAACATCAATTTTGGACACAGAAATTGCTTTTGGTCCAAAACTGTATAACTGGTCATTCTATTCAAAACAAAACCGTCACACAGTTGTAAATCACAAAACAATGTCCAGTCATTTAACTTATTCGCTTACAATTTGAAAAGTCCACTTAGGTTTTAAGAACAATAAACAATAAGCCGTTTCAGCAGTCACATTTGAACGGTAACTTGTAAATAATCATAACTCATGAAAGATGTTTCCTGGTGAATCTGTGTCACTTTGTGGCCCGGTCACATACAAACTGAAGGCTTGGTTTCACCCCGACAATGTGTGCCAAATTAATTACCATAACAATGCACTCTTTAAATGCATTATTTATAGCCGGGGTGCCGTTTTCTGTTTTCTATTGGAATTTGTTTACATTTAACACAAATATGGTAATGTGTTGTATGCTAATTGTCGATTTTTATGGTCAGTTTATGACGTTTGGGAAATTAAGATATTTTGCTTGTTACGAGTGGAAAAATGCACTTCAGTTAGTAGCCTAAAAAGTATGTATAGGTACAACGGTAATTGGTATACAAAAGATAAAATAAAAATAAATCAGTCTTCTATGACCACGGTTCTTGTAAAGGGGCCGAAACGTCAGATAAAAATGTAAAATAAAAGCGAAGTGTATTCGTAAACGTAGTTTCAATTTAAAAATGTAGATAAATAATCGTTACAAAACATCACGATTCAAAATTACAACTAAAAAATGCAGCACAAGTGGACCTCTCGACTGCTCTCATGCTACAGTGGCTGGGATTTTGGTACAGCGGTGTTTTTCAGACACTCTGGTAAACTTAACAGTAACGTTTAACATCGACTCGCAAAAAAAAATCAATGAAGATAACACTAATTAACAATCCCGTAGGCTCAGTGGCAGTGTGAGCGCTTACTGAGTCGGGGGTTGCAGGTTCGATTCCCGCCTGGAGTCAACAATATGTCCAGACATAGTTGTTAGCGACGACGTCTGGGTGTCTATTATATTGATATACTTATTCATATAATGTATTAGTATCAGTTAATTAGATCCCATATTACAAGCTTCGAGCTTAGTTTGGGTTTAATTAACCGTGTGTGAATTTGTCCGGGTAAGATATTCATAGTAGTACAAATATTATAGTGTAGACTAGTTGCGCCCCGCGGTTTCACCCGCGTTGTACCCGTTCCCGCGGGAATTTCGGGATGAAAAATAGATGTTGGCCGATTCTCAGACCTACTCAATATGCTCACAAAATTTCATGAGAATCGGTCAAGCCGTTTCGAAGGAGTACACGAACGAACACTGTGACACGAGAATTTTATATTTATGATATAAAATCAAGGCATAATGTTGCCATGTCCAAGTGAGGTATTTGACCTAGTTTTCCAAATTACTCATTACAACATTTTGACAATACGTAAACATTGTATTGTTTATATTATAATTACGGTTACTATTGAACTAGTTTACTAAAGTATAATACCATATAATACTTTGATAGATCACGACTGTTCCACCCCAGTTCTGTTATACAATCTAAGTTCTCTTACATCTTAGTTCGGCTACTTTAGATGTTAGTAGCATTCCGGCAGTTATGCGAAGAGAATTCGTTTATAGCATTCTCGCTTTCATTGTGATTGCATAAATCTTTTGATATTCAAATACGTTATCAAGTGACGTCGTTCATTACATTGTATTGATTTATTGGACAATAAACGTTCCGGTGATTTGTAAGAAAATCAAAAGTGACACATTTTGATATAGTTACCTACAAAATAAGTGGCAAAAAAGCTCGTTGAGACGTGTTTGTTTTCATTGAGGCTACTTTTTCGAAACAGGTTCTACAGCAGATTCACTTAATGTATGTTACCTATTAAAGTAAAGAAGCGAAGCAGGAAAAGGAGCACCGGTAACCCAGTGGCCAACTGGCGAGGCGACGTCGAGCGATTACACCGGCGAGGCTCCATTCAGTACCGGTATCGCCTCGCCGCCGCTCGCAAGCAGATACCTCTCATTACAGCCAGTCGCTAACTACCTACCTCTATGGCAACTCCTTAAGCGATGAGGTACACCTTAACCCCAGGGTGGCGCGCATTGGTTGACAATGCGGAAAGCGAGCACGCGACCTGCATAACAACTACAGAAGAGAGATTCGGCGATACGTGAATACAAAGTCGTCGTCGATATCACGCGAGTCGTAGGAATTAGTCGCAGGACTTAAGGACGAAAGTGACGACGCGACATAACTCAATCAGCTGTCGATGCGGATTGTATAGTGTTGTGTTTATTATGCGCAAGAGTTGCCGAAAGTTTTGCGAAATTTTGGCAACGGGATTGAGGGTTTTGGTGACGGATAACATACATGTTGCGATTAACAGTCGTTGTCAGTCGATCCGTGTTATTGATGGTGACCGATAGCCTTCAAGGACACTCGTTTACCTTGTGCAGTGAAAATTTACGTATTATACCTAACTTGTGATATCAAGGTAAGTGGCTGATACTGTTAAAATTCGTGTTAATGTTATGTGCGTGGAGTCTGCAAGCTTGTTCTAACATGCCCTCGATATTGTAGCCTGCATTGCAATTTATCTAAAGCAACGTTTAGAATACAACATTTCACTCATTAAGTTGTTATGGAATTGTTTCCTGCTTGCTTTGCGTTTTGTTTCCAATTACATATTAAAGTAATAAATCTCAGTTCAATTCCATAAGTGTCAGATGTAAGTAAAGAAGACAAATAGCTCTTCGTATTTGATGAAATAAAAACAAGTTATTTCGTGCTACTTAAAGTTGGATATACCAAGAAGCCTTATAAACGTTACCGCTTGACATTGTATATGGATCAAATAATCCATTTATCCATATAAAGGAGATGGTGCATAGCATTACATGGAACGAAGTGCGTGCGATCGTAATAAGCAAACCACAAAAGCTGAATAAGGTCAAATTGTTCCATAAACATGCTTACTGTCACAATAAAACGGCGATGTCTTAAAACAATAGGCATATAAGACTTTTCTTTAAGAAACCTTCTGCAAAATGTGGTTTTGATACCGCTAGGATATCGGTCAAGTTAGCACTTGCTTCACTTTACATGCCATTGCACCATATTTCAGTATAAGTACATCGATATTCTATTAAAACAAATTCTGAATTTTTGCCTACATCTTTTGTCTAATACATTGTATTTGCCCATTGAATTGATACTTAACTAATTGAAGTAAATTGCCATACATTTCGTGTCAAATTCCCTCATTAAATCTCTACTACGGAAGCATTTGACGTTTCTGAGTAAGATATACTTGATAAGAACTTCAAAGACTGGCAAACTTTTGGAAAGTAATCACATTATTTTTTCCCTACTTAGTTATATATCAGACCATTAATCTAAAAAGCAAATTAGAAATAACGAACTATGGTCAAAAACAAGTAAGCAAAAAGCATATTTGCTGAAACTACCTCCTTGAAACAACTTTGAGCTGACCTCGGGATCAAAAACGCAGTTTACATGCATACGACTTGCAAAAAATTTTTGAACCGAGGCTCAATTTCACTGCTGACAAACATAACAAATTGGTCATTTTGATTTTGCAAAATGGCCAAGATAAAGCCCACATTTGTATTCTCATTACATTGTTTACATCGCAAATATTTTAACTAGCTTTAAGTATGAGGAAAACAGCTGCTGTACAAAATACGTAATCAACTTTTGGCCTATAACAGAACAAATTGGCATGAAATTGGATAGGAGAATTCTTAGAAGATCGCGAAGAAATTATATTAACATCCTAATTTCCCTACAGGATATTGTATAGAGGCGGATATAAGATACCTTCATAACAAATACTTAGTACAGTAAAGGACAGTATCATATTGAATACTAGCAGCGCCCCGCGGTTTTACCCGCGTTGTGCCCGTTCCCGTGGGAGTTCTTGAATCACTCTATCTAAATAAGTAGATAGAGAACGGATTTTCTGCATAAAAATCCGATGCGTAGTTTTAAAGATCTAAGCATACATAGGGACAGACAGACAGACAGCGGATAGCGACTTTGTTTTATACTATTTAGTGAGTAGTGAAGTCCTTGCTTCGCCCCAATCAAAGCATGAAAATTCATGGAAATTCTAAACAAAATATTGAGATATAGGTATCGTAATCGTATCGAGATAAAATATGTTTTAAGTAATCTTTGCTTAACGGCCATGTATTTAGATAGCATATGGAGTACTCGTACTTACTATTTTTCTTTAGTTTCATTTTTTAAATCTTGCCGGAGATTTGTTCTGTTTGTACCTTGATAGTAGGTATATAGGTACAAAATATCTGTTGACAAATATTGTCGAACTGGCTGCAAAAAGAAGAGGATACTTAATTTGTAAAGGTACGAGTATACTTAATTTCTTTTGAGATTATTTGTAACTAGCAGCGCCCCGCGGTATTACCCGCGTTGTTCCCGTTCCCGTGGGAATTTCGGAATGAAAAGTAGCCTATAACCTTCCCGTTGAATGTGGCTATCCATAACAAAAAGAATTTTTCAAATCGGTTCAGTAGTTTCTGAGATTAGCGCGTTTAAACAAACAAACAAACAAACAAAACAAACTCTTCAGCTTTATAATATTAGTATAGATATGCTTACTAGAAGTATCAAAGATTACTGCTTACAGACACACATTGAATATAATGTAGACTATAGTTAACGTAAACAGTACATTACATTCTAGAGAATGATGAGATATTATCTAACATAATATAAGAGAGAGATAGTTGATCAAAGTCATTACGGATGAGGTAATGTTCGTAGCGGTGTCTTGGTAAAGTATACGTACCAGTATCTATCAACGTTACATGTCTTTTTGAGCAAAACCATCAACTTTCAATCTTATTTTGATAGAGCTACTGCGTTTTGAGTTATAAAGTACTAGCAGCGCCCCGCGGTTTTACCCGCGTTGTGCCCGTTCCCGTGGGAATTTCGGGATTTTTTTTTACATAAAAACCTTCCTCTTGAATCACTCTACCTATTACAAAAAACCGCATCAAAATCCGTTGCGTAATTTTAAAGATTTAAGCATACAGACAAACAAACAGACAGACACGAAACAGAGACGACTTTATTTTATACTATGTAATGTAATGATAAAGTAAGTTCGAGTAGTTTATTGGCCATGGCCAACCCCGGTGTTGGAGTTTTTAGACCGCCTAAAGGCCTCCGACATGGTCTAACGATTGAAACAACCGGGACCCACAATTTAACGTGCCTTCCGAAGCACGGTAGCGCTCAGATAGAAATGCCACTATCGGCCACCCATCCAAGTAGGGGTCGAGCTGCTCGTTGCTTAACAACCGCAATGAACTAACATCGCATAGTCAAATGACGCCACGAGCGCAAATTTTATAGAAAATAGGTCAATAGGAAAATGAAGAAATATATCCCCGTAGTTTATTGTGAAAGAATTCTGGTCAAATGTGATTATTATGGTATCTATAAGATCATAAACGCTTAATATCAGCACTTTAGCTATCAAATGGTTTGTCCCTTTCCGACATACGCTATTTTCCAAAGAGTAAAAGAGACAAAACACTTTAAAGCAGTGTTTAAGTTATAGAGCATTTATGAATAAACTAAAATAATGTTATAAAGTGTTTTGTCTCTTTTGCTCTTGGGAAAATAGCGTATGTCGGAAAGAGACAAACCATTTGATACGTAAAATGATGTTGAATAAGGCGTTTAGTATCTCTCTTAAACATTTTAATTTCACACAACACAGTCAACAAGAAATCTTGCCCTAAGTAGGTTATACCTACTCCTTTTCAGCAAAAAAACAATGACTTTTTCTAGAGAGTAGCAGAAAGTGTCTACGCGTATCGAATACTAATGTTGGCTATCGCACCTCAATCAAATCGATGCATAATCGATAGTCCTTATCGAGTTGGAGAAAATGTGCGATACTAATCAACACATAGACCAATCAAATAACGTTACAGGCGTTAGACGATTCGATAGTAATCTTCTGTAAAGTGTTAAGCAAAGTTCAACTCAGGCTCTACTTGGATGGGAGGACGTAAATGCGAAAGTAATTGTTCAAAAGACAAAGTCCCGGGCCGCGCCTGTCTGTCTGTTTGTTCGCGATAAACTCAAATGCTACTACACGGATTTTGACGCGGTTTTTTTAATAGATAGAATCATTAAAGAAGGTTTATATGTATAAAAATTCCCGAAATTCCCACGGGAACGGGCACAACGCGGGTAAAACCGCGGAGCGTTGCTAGTTAAATAGGAAGATTGTTTGTCTGTTACGCTTGAAATATGGCATAGAAATAGATTGGACTATGGGCAAGGAATATGCTATCCCTAGGCTATGTTATCCCAAAATTTTTGTGAGAACAGGTACAGTCAGCCAAAAATGTGGTCTACCACCCTACGGTTGAGATTCATTTGAACGTCATGAAACAACAAGGTCAATTTTCATTTAATAATAGAGGTCCAACTAAGTCACCCAATGATGTCAAATGTCAGGCATCTCAGATAACAGACAAAACGTCATAACATAATTGTGCATAGAAAAGTCAACCTTAGCGATCGTTACATCTCGCAGAAACTTTTGTCAAAAGTGGTAGACCACTTTCTTGGCCGACTGTACAGCAAGGGCAACTAGCAATTTTATATCATACTTATTTATATCTGACCTAGGCTATACCTGTTCCGAAAGGCAGGTTTCATTTTATTGTAGGTTCCATTTGATTCAATGGTCAGGGTCACGTAAAGTCAATAGCCTTTAAGCAGTCCAAAAACTCAGACATTAGGGTTGGCAACAAACCTATAACTACAAAATGATGCTATAAACAATTGTAGGCACGACAAATATTCATGTCAAGAGGTTTACGGGCTGGTAAAGGAAGGGAATCGATTATCCGAAGTTGTTCACGATGGCGAACGAATCGAAACCACATGTTTTGCTTTTGTACCAATTGTGGCTTTCATAAGATCTTTTAATTTAGACATGTGCCAAATAAATAGTTTAATCAAAACAAAGCACACCTGTGTGTGGTTTATCATAACTACATACAAGTATAAAACAAAGCCGCTTTCCGCTGTCTGTCCCTATGTATCTTTAAACTACGCAACGGATTTTGATGCGATTTTTTTAAATAGATAGAGTGTTTCAAGAGGAAGGTTTATATGTATAAAAAAATTCAAAATATCCACGGGAACACGCACTACGCGGGTAAAACCGTAGGGCGCTGCCAGTTTACGTATAAAACTGTATTTTTTTTATTAAGGCGCATCCACACATTCGTCCATTATTAAGCAAGTTAACTACTATTTGTAAATCGCTTCACTAAATCTACATTTAAGCCTTACCTTACACATAACTAGCAGAAGATAAACATAGATCATCAGGTCTAAGAAATACAAGCCAAAACCAGGATCTGTCTTCATGTTTGACTAAGCCATGTTAGTTCATTGCCAAAGTGAAGCTCGGCCTCTGCTTGAATGAGTGGTCGATAGTGGCATTTCTATTTGAGCGCTACCGTGCAAGCGCTCAAATAGAACTCTTTAGAGTGCAAGTAAAATTCTCGGTCCTGGTTGTTTCAGTATTTAGATCATGTGGGCAATGTCAGAGACCTATAGGCGGTCTAAAAATTCTGACACCAGATTGGCCAATAATCTATTCGAACTCGCTTAGTTTTGCTCTTCTCTAAAGACATCTCTCTCCCTCTATTTCTATATAAAGAAAAGAGATAAAAGATACAAGATATGTTGTCTTAAGCCCGAAGATCAATTAAACTGCATCTCAAACCGGTCGAGGTCTCATACTCGGGAACTGGAACAAAATACTTTGCTGCCAATAATTTATGGACTTCCTTGTAGGAACGTAGTCATCTATAGGGTTAAAGACTACAGGAGAAAGTTTTGCATTTGATCGAATTAGGTTAGTAAGGGATTAGTGCATTAATGTGTGTCTATTTGAAGAATACGAAGAACTACTAATTTAGGTTTGTTTTAGATTCGTAATTGAGTAAGGTTTGAGCTGATTTAATGAGTTCAACTACTTTTTATTTATTTATTAAAACATACCTATTTAAAATGGTAAGGTATCTTATCTCTGTCTATACTAATACTCGTAATAAAGAAGAGATATTTTGTTTGCTTGAATACGCTTATCTCGGACACTATTAATACAATATGAATAATTATTTTTACAATGGATAACCACATTTAACGGAAAGGTTATAAGGCTGTTGATCATCCCGAAATACCCACGGGCGCTAGTCAACAGATAAATGCATTTATTAAGGTGTTATAACTATAAGTCAAGGTTGTGACTTTACAAGCTTTATCGATTTGATTAACTTTTTTAAACGTTCAAATAAGTTGAATAAACGTAATATAAATATACATAACCTATAAATCGTTCACAGTGAACCGTCGTATCATAAAGAAATGGTTTGTTACATAAATCTTGGATCAATTTAACTATAACATCTTGATTTATCGACGTCACATTGTCACCTAAGGCTTCATATCCACTGAACATACGCGTGGAAGCACTTAGAGCAGTCAAAACCTCATTTATAATTGTTGGTGAATTTACATTC
This sequence comes from Cyclophora punctaria, assembly GCA_951394245.1. NCBI lineage: Eukaryota > Metazoa > Arthropoda > Insecta > Lepidoptera > Geometridae > Cyclophora > Cyclophora punctaria. The sequence goes on from OX596183.1 coordinate 4,331,766, forward strand.
ATACCTGAACGCAATCATGCTTCGGATCGGAGGGCACGTTAAATTGACGGTCCCGGTTGTTTCATGTCGGAAGCCTTTAGGCGGTCCTTTAACTCTAACATCAGGGTTGTCCATCTACTTTATATACGAGTATACCCGCACTAAACATAAGCTAAAAATGCTATCGTACTTCAAACGGTATAATATCAGCCAATTGTCTTCAAAAGAGAGCTATTTTAGAGACTAAAATATCTAGGGAATAATCTAATCTAAGTCTAAGTCTAGGAGAATAGACCTAAACTAGTACAACATACCCTTAGACATCCCACCCACACGAGAATAAACTAAAACTAGGATTGAATATACAAAGATGATTTCCACCCACGCGAAGCTTAATAAGTATAATTTGCATTATTTTCCTCATGCCTCATGTACATTGGAGACGCAGCCTTAACCGGTTGAATGCGACCTGTAAATCAGGTCTGGGATATTATGCGGGTCCAGGCAATCGACTCACCTGACCCGTAACACTTACAAGTGGAACCATTGAACTGGTTTGTCCTTTTACAAGTTAAATGCTGAGAAAATCACGTATTTTCCACATTTTTACTTGTCAAATTGCCGTCAAACTTTGGCGATATGCAACAAAAGCTTTGTAGAATGTTTTGTAAGTTTTTTCATTATCATTGTTTTCATTCGTGATGTACCCGTTCCCGTGGGAATTTGGGGATAAAAAGTTGCCTTGTGTTCTACATTTTAATCTATCTGTGCCAATTTTGATTCGGACCCGGCCAGTCGTTTTTGCGTAAAGGAGAAATATACTTCCAAACATCCTCACAAAATGTCGCATTTATAATACTATTTGATACCATTGAGTTATATGTTGATACACCAATTAATACAAACCATTTGAAAAGATGAGGTTTTATTATTATACTAGCTTCGCCCCGCAGTGTTACCCGCGTTGTATCAGTTCCCGCGGGAATTTCGGGATAAAATGTATCCCATGTGTTATTCTGAAGTATAACCTATTTTACTGTAAAGTTTCATCTAAATCCGTCCAGTAGTTTTTTCGTGAAAGAGCAACAAACATACATCCATGCATACATCCATCCTCACAAACTTTCGTATTTATCATATTACATAGTAGGATATTTAATCGATCATTGTCACGCAAACCGAATGTATGCTAGTTGGGCCAAATAAACTTAACATATTCCTTTACAGTTGAAATGAAATAGCTTCAAACATTATTTAAGGTATATTATATTATTTATTACTTCTAAAGCAACAAATCTATTCTGAAAAATCTGAAAAATAGTTTTGATTGTAAACTTTCTGAAATTCCTGTGAACATGGGATGATTATTTCGTAATAAAGAGGCAACATGCCTTCAAAGATAGATCTGTATCCACTTAGGAAAATCTTGATGGTAAAATGAGACATATACTCGTAATCGGCATCGGAGTCTCGATAGTCAGTTCTGTTCGTCCTCACCTCAAATTGTACTGATGACTGCTGAGGCACCGTGATTTCCATTGGATTCACAATAAATATCTTTTCCATTTTCTTCGTCAGCCTTATTTTAGCTTGAACAGCGAAAAGTTTATGAGTATTTATAATTGTAAAGTGATCCACACAATACCCAAAGGATATCGGAGATTTACTCATGTCTAATATCAAAGGTTCTATCTTAATAACATGCGCGTACGTTTCGGCATGTAATTGAACAACCTTGAACGCTTTCACGTCTTCATGAACAGTATCACGGAATACAAAGTCGTAGTAAGATTGATGTAAACCTGTATGATCTGGTTTTGTAAAGTATACGGGAATTATGTAGCTGGTATAAGGGTGAATTTCTAGAAATGTGCGTTCAAACACAAACGTTTCCATTGTACACTCAATTATTTCGTCCACAATTAATTTTATCGAACGGAGCATTTCGAGTTTTTCTGCCATTACAAGATCTTCGTCAGCAGTGGGTAGGAAACTGTTGATCATTTCTTCATCTACTTGCCGTTCTGCATTGCTTTCCGAATCCGGCGCCACCACAAACACAGACGAGACATTTTCAATTTTAGCAAAATCGTGTTTTCTTTTCATAATATGTAAATAGTATCTGTATTTCTGAGGATTTGTCACTCTCACCCTGCCTCCGGGAAAACCATACTTGGCATTGATGTGCCAAGGATAAGCAGGAGGCATTGAAATTATTTCTGATACAGTAACCAGCCTGGCTTTCATTAATTTTCTGTCAATCGGCAACACAAACGCTTCTATACCAGCATTGGTATAAACATTACGACCAACTCTAAAGAATAAACTTGTTTGAAATTCTGTATCTACTTCAAGTAGTCTGAAACGGAACGTAAACTTTGCTGATAAACCAGGCAATATCTTCAGTACTTTAATAGGGGATACCTTCGCAGATGCAAACTGGCTTCCATCTGTTATTTGTTTGAACTTTATGAACAAATAATCCGTTCCAACATTCGTTAAGGAAAATGAGAACGTTTGTCGATTGAATGTCACAGCATTTATAAATAACAAATTGGGGTTGCTTTTAATTTGTGATGTGTGTTTGAGTATTTCCCATTCCGGCTCATCCTGTGCCAAAAGTTGTTTGGAATCCAACTGGTAAGATTTTATTCTATACAGTTCTTCGAAAGCACTGTCTGTCGAACTAAGTAGAGATACCTCTTTATGAGGGTTTGTGCAAATATTGGGCGGGAAATGTGCAGTGTATGGAGATACAACATCTGGTTCTTGATCGATGTTCGTAATGAGCTTTACAGAAGATTCGAGTGTCTGATATATTTCCGAATTGGGATGAGCAATCGAAATTTTCCCTCTGCTTAAATCACTGGCTTCTTCAGGAATATGTGATTCCTCAGACAGACAGACAGACTTTAGATCTGACTCCTTTGAGGATACAGATGACTTTGTCTTTCTTTTCTCCCATTGTGGAGCGGTCCTTATCAAGAAATCGGTCAATTCAAATGGGGACGGTCTTGAACCTTGTAGTAATATCTTTTCAATAATTTCTATTCTCCTATTCTTTGCATCTTGAATTTTTTTTTTAAGGTGTGTTTCTACATAGTACAATCTTTTAATATACTGTTCCCACTGTGGTATCTTTCTAATATCAGTCCCAAACTTCTTTTCAATACTATCTATAAATTTTTCTACATCAACTTTATTGTAGTTGCGAATTCTTAGTAAATTTTTATCCATTATTAAAGTAAGTAAAAATGGTTTTAAGCGAAAAAAAGTCTAAATTACTGTAAGAATCAAAATAAATAAATAATAACACCCAAATAACACCATTCACTTGTACATGGGTTTGGCAGTGACAGATAATGTATTAGGTCAAGTCAAATTTGATGGGAAAAAGGCTAAAAGATGGTTCGTTGTTAACCAAAAAGGTCGAATACATGTTGCTACAAAGTACACGCAAGATAAATCGTGATCAAATCGTAAGATAGAGGCTATTGAAAAGGCAATACATATTTTTATGTTACTACATATTTCTTTTTTACCTAGATCCACTGCTGCGCAAGTCTCTCCCAAACATCGCAAACCAGGTCCGGCTTTGCAAGCTCCCGGCAATCGTTTAATTTAAATCACGATATTATTAAAACTACCCAAAATTATTATAGGTCACATATCTATTTTGTAGAATAACCAGTTATCAACCAATAACTACTATTACAACTCTAATTACCATAATAACCAACCAATCATTTTGTACAGGTCGGCGATGGACACAGCGGTGCCTCGAGTAATCTTAAGCATAGCTCTAGCGGCGTTACTGCCAATGGCTTCTCCCAACCAGCCAGAGGGTCTGGCAAAAGAGAACATCCCTCACTCCCGACAGAAGAGGATATTATGGATTACCAACGACGGAAGGCTAGCCTTACCACCAGGAACGTCAATGCAAATCACTCCATCGCTCTCCATGCCGTTTGTACGACATCCACCTAAAGGTTTCCTGTCTAATATGACAGTTAGTTTTCCTTTTACAAGTAAGTACAAATCAAACTATAGATTATTAGATTCGAAAATAAATTACAATAAGACTGGAACTAGAGATGTTAGGGGACATGTTGATAAGAGAAACAAATGGCAAAGCCTCCATCAGTTTGCCTGATAGGAGTTCAGCTCTTAAGATTGATAATGAGATTCAAATATTGTTTTTGGAATTAATTTAATGAGAGGGACAACAGATGAGTTTGTATGCCTAATGCTGAAAATGATTGATTTAATGATAACAGTTATTTGGCTCTTAGCAATATTCATTGATAAAATGATGATGTCATAATTATTAGAAAATGATATCAGCGATAATCGTCTCAAATCTGAACACAATAATGATTTGCAGGTACCCTGAAGTACGAACTGGAGTTTAAGAGTCAGTATTATGTTTATAGGTTTCAAGTAGATAGTACTACTAGAAGTTGTATAGTACTTAGCAGTATTAGTAGATTTATATATTAATACATATATGATTTAGTGAATAGTTTTAATGAATCTACATAAAGTACAGTAGATAGTAAGTAGTCTAGACTAGAATTTACTAATTTAACTGTAGTTCAATTTTGTATGACTGTACCCTTTTTAACATGAATGTATCAAGAATAAACGTGAAAGTTAAAACGAGTTTCTGATATTTTGACTTTGAAAATGGTACTGATAGTATTCTAATTAGTCAGGTATTCTTTTAAGCATAAAATCTAGAGAGACATACATAGTTAGACAGACTTACACGTGGTTAAATAATAAAGAGTGATTAAGCTTATAAATCAACACAAAAGTGGGTATGTAGGTATGTCTCGAAAGCAACGTAATTTATGTAAATAGAATTAGCGTGTAGAAAGATTGATTTAATAAAAAATAGTCGCAAAAAATATAACACTACAAATTAAGTATCGATTTGAATATAACTGTCGTAGTGTTCTAATGAGATAATGAGATCTTATAGCCCATGGGCACTAAACTTTGGCTAAAAGAGGTCTAGAAGTACAATTATTATCGTCTATTTTTTGTGCCTCACTTAGCAATAATATACCCCAAGAATGTAAAATAATTTAAAATATATATTCAAATTCATTGCGTTGATTTTTCATGTCATATTATTATTCTGAACGTACTGATGTTAATAAAATAAAGGCTATAGTTTGCTCTTACAAAACGTTTTAACTTCTTATGAATAAAAATATATATCACATTCCTTAAATAGTTGTCTAAGTAATGTTTAGTTTTAACCACTTAGTTTAAAACATTAGATAGATAAATAACAATAAACACCCATTAAAATTAACTTCTAACGCCATATTGTCTACATTCCAGTTGATTTCGACAAGCTCGGTCTGACTGACAATGAGAACCCTTACGGAGACTTTCCGCCATTTTTGGCACGGTCTATGGGTAGAGCCGCTGTCTCTATGGTCTCTGATTATGTTGGACAGTATTTAGAGAGGAGGAGAGGGAAGAGGGATATCCATGTTGCTCCTGAAATGGAAAATGCTATGCTGGATAAATTACATGGAGGAGAAAGGTTGGTTGTTTACTCGTATTTTGTTGAGAAGGTCAATTTTTTATTTGAAATGCAAGTAGTTAAGGAATCATTTAGGAACGCTGATAATAAGACTTCTTTCTACTACTAAGTATCTTTTCTAGGGGTTCAATTGGCAACTCTTACAGTTTTGATATGTAGTCACAAAAAATAATTATAAATGGAATTCGAAATTATTTCCAAAATGTGGATTTGTATGTATATCGAACAAAAAAATCGTGCATAATACAACAATGAAAATGTATACTTTACAAACGTAACAAAATACCAAAACCATGCTATGCTTATAGCTTTTCGATAGGATCGTCTTCTATTCAAACTGCACACCAACACCATCAACATAACTGTTCAGACCAATAACTCTTTCCATAACTTCTAAAAGATGACGGTACTCCGGCTATCAAGATAATAAACTCCGAAGACCTGGAACGATTAAAAAGTAAGAAATGACTAGTCACAGTTACCCCACTTACTCTCTTTTATAAATCCCGCGTTAATTATTGTTCTTATTTTCTGGCATTATTGTTATCTCAAAATCCGTACACAAGGTTAATTACTGTATATTGTATCATTTTTACACTAAAAAACTATTACTATCATTCACTATACTCACCATACTACAACAATACACACTACATTCGTACTGTTCTCTATATAATCAATATATTTATTCCAGTTGCAAATGCAATCATACGATGTCCAATTAGTTATACAGTTGATAAATCAATCACACTGATCCCTATTAAATTAAATAATGGATAATTCTATTATGAACATAGCATCGGATATGGATACTGTATGTAACTCACAGGCATTTTCATGTGCCCCGGAGGAATGTCCCCATTTCTTAAAAAATACGACAAAGACCTGTTATTCTATCATGACCTTAAATATTAGAAGTATATATAAAAACTTTGACCAGTTTGAACTCTTATTAAGCTCTTGTCAACTAAACCCACATTTCATTGTACTAACCGAATGTTGGTTAGATAAGCGTAAATTGCTTCCTACATTGACTAATTATAATAGTTTCAGCTCACAAAAAATAAATAACAAAAGCGATGGCATTGTTGTATATACTAAAAACCACCTCCAATGCACATATGAACAACCCTTCATTACCGACGCGACATGCACATTAATAAAGTATAAAGACTCGGTAATAATTGCTATATATCGCTCACCTTCAGTTACAAACATCAACGCTTTCCTAGAGTCACTAGAGACTATTATAAATGGTTTAAATGCTTATAAGGACGTATTTTTGGTTGGAGATTTAAATATCGACATCAAACTTGGAAATAGGGACTCCAATTCTTCACACTACCTGGACCTCTTATGTAGTCTAGGTTTTCAACCGACTCATACTATGCCCACTCGTGGAGATAACTGTCTCGACCACATATTTCAGAAAACGACTAAAAAGAGTATATGCCTTGTCTTAAATACCTTTATAACAGATCATCAAGTCGTATATCTTAATGTTAACAAATCTATAACCCACAAATTGTCACGTTTAGCACAAAAAATAGATTATGACAAAGCTTTGACTCACTTACTCCAATCAGATCTGCGTATTATTTATGAAACTAATAATCCTAATATTGCAGCTGAAGCACTCAACATAGCTATCATGAACTCTATTAAAATTAATTCGAGACTTATTTTAAAACCCAGAAACCAGGTAGTGCTGAAACCTTGGATAACCTTAGGTCTACTCAGATGTATTCGTAACCGGGATTACATGCACTTAAAATTAAAAATAAACCCTACGAATAACATCCTTAAAGTTACCTACACCAGATACCGTAACTATTGTAACAATATTCTAAAGCGACTAAAACGTACCTACCAAAAAAATGAATTAGAAAAATCTGCAACTAACAGTAAACGTTTATGGGAAAACATCAAAGCCTTCACAAACACTTCTAAATCGAAAAACTCAACTAGTGAACTTCTTTCTCTACAGAATGACCCAATCGATTCATTAAACTACATCAACAACTTTTTTGCCACCATTGGTAGCACTCTGGCCAATAATATTATTTCTTCAAATACTTACACCAAACGGAACGATAACACAAGCATCCCTAATGCACCTTCAAACTCAAACTCATTCGTACTCCTTGAGACGACGGATTCTGAAGTTAGATCTGTAATACACTCACTGAAAAACAATAGTGCCTGTGGCTGGGACGAAATTCCCACTAAATTTATCAAAATGGCAAGTAATTTTATCGTTCCTCATCTTTCTAGGGTGATTAATTTATGTATTAACTCAGGTGTCTTTCCCGATATATACAAAAAATCCCGAATCCTTCCAATATTTAAAGCTGGTGATAAATACACAGTCTCTAACTATCGTCCTATTTCGGTTCTCCCTGTCCTTTCTAAAATTCTGGAGAAAATAATCAACAGACAACTCACAAATTATCTCACTAAATACCAGATAATCTCTAAGAACCAATATGGGTTTCAAAAGGGCAGAAATACGGAAGACGCTACTAGTCACTTAGTCTCTCATGTTAGTAAACTATTAGATAATAAGAAGAAAATCATTGCTGTGTTTCTTGACCTTAAAAAGGCCTTCGACACGATTTCCCTCTCAACTCTAATTAGCATAATGGAACGATACGGAGTGCGAGGAAAACCCCTCCAGTTTTTCAAGAGCTATCTTAACAATCGGACCCAGTGCGTTAAAGTTGATAACTTGACTAGTGACTACAAATCTGTAACTTTTGGAATTCCTCAAGGAACTGTGCTCGGCCCGACCCTGTTCCTGCTCTACCTGAATAATCTGTGCAACATGAAACTCAAAAATGGTACCATTGTTAGCTTTGCTGATGATACTGCCCTAGTCTTTCACGGGGAGAGCTGGGAGGAGGCTCGCGCTCACGCGGAAGACGGAATAAGAATCGTGTCGAGCTGGCTCAGCAATAATCTTCTAACTCTCAACCTTGATAAAACTAACTTTATGACATTCTCAATAAATAAAAACACAAAACCACCAAATAATTTCGTCGTAAAAGCTCACAAATGTGACCCTGCAGAAACTAACACTTGCGACTGCCTGAGTTTGACTAGAACAGACCAAATCAAATATCTAGGAGTGATAATAGATGAACGCTGTAAATGGGTTCCTCAAATTCAACTATTAACATCTAGAGTACGTAAATTACTATGGATATTTAAACTCTTAAGACATATAGCTAATTCTACACTTTTATTTACAATATATAAAGCTCTATGTGAGTCACTTCTTCGCTATTCTATTTCTGTCTGGGGCGGAGCTCACAAGTCACACCTAATTCAACTTGAAAGAGCCCAAAGAAGTTTGCTAAAGGTCATCCTATTTAAGCCATTTAAATACCCAACAGACAATTTATATAAAGAATGTAAACAACTGACTGTCAGACAAACATATATACAACACATAACTTTAAGACAACACAAAATTACACCCTACCTAAGCACTATTCCTACAAAGAGAAGGAAAGACAAAATATGCACCAATGACATGCCTAAAACGTCTTTTATTAAAAACCAAATAGATTTTAGATCCAAATTCATTTACAATAAAATAAATAGCATTGCCTACATACATGAACTTTCCCAATCGAAATGTAAAGCTATTACCAGGATGATATTGCTTGATTGGACCTACGACCAAACAGAAGAATTCTTAACTATCCACAAATGATTGCTTGATTACAGTTTGTAGTATGGTTATTGTTAAATATTGAATTATACACGCACACACACACACACACACACACACACACACACACACACACACACACACACATCACCACTTCATCACATCACAAATTCAGTTTGAATTATAATTGTATCTGAGAGTAATCGTATTGCTAAATGTTGCATGTCTCATCCTCTTAAGTTTTACTATTAATTTAATTTAAGTTTTTATATATATATATTTTCAATTTATGTGTTTCTAGTACTATTAATTAAACTGTAAACTGTACCATAAGGAAGGAGGTCCCCAAAACACAGGCTGACCTAGTTTGGGGACCAACAAATCATTTGATGTACCATGTAATTTGTTCAATAAACTTTATTATTATTATTATTATTATTATTATAACTACAGCACCGGTCAATAAGCCTCCCTTTACCACCAATAACGTTTGGCCTTTTAATTAAAGCAGCCAATTTCGCCAGTTATTTCATAGACCATAACTTTCGCTCGAAACTACATCTCGAATTCCATTCACGAATACTATCAGCAATGGTTAAAGGAAGTCTGGGTCATTAAAATTCTGTACACGGTTCAGAAATCTGGCGCCCGGTTGCATAATGGGAAGGAAATTGTGCATTTAAATCGTTTGGTGACATTTTTAGCGTGGGGAATTATGATTTTTCTGTTGTTCTGCCATCCTGCACACTATTGATATATTTAGTAAGATGAGATGCTTTTGCCCGCTTGTACCACGCAATAATCTAGCTAACTTGTTTTACTGTTTATCATACAAATTACACACGCATTGGTATGGGTATTTTGAGTAGGTATCGTTCCTTAGGGTAACTTACAATACCTATACGTGTGTATGTATGTATTTTCCAATCACATTTTAAATAATTGCAGAGCCCTAATGTATGGTATAGCAGAGGACATGCTAGCCAACTTCGGTCTTTCGGGCAAGGAATGTCTGCTAAGAGCAATATGCGAAGTCCAAGCTCATCCATTGACCAACTTCGGGTTCCTTGGGGAGATCTTGAAACTGTTTTTTACGTGAGTATATTATTACAATTATAAGCCATAAGTGTCCCATTGCTGGGCAACAGCCTGACCCACCACGTTAATCTTTAGTTTAGCGTACATTTGGTCTACTCTATTATTTTACTCGTAAACAGGAAATATAGATTAATCTTGGAAATATTACTTAAAAGCTGGGCCAGTTGTCGGCACTATAATAAGATTTACTTGAACTCTCCGGGCGAGTCGGGTGCACTGAGCGTGTTAATAAAATAAAGAGTATACCTTTGGGATATAAGTCAATCATTAGAGTCAATCTATCATCTATCTACCAATCAAGCACGTTGGTGACACGATTGGCATTATTATACATATAATTAATATATAATATTATAAAGCTGAAGAGTTTGTTTTGTTTGTTTGTTTGTTTGTTTGTTTGTTTGTTTAAACGCGCTAATCTCAGAAACTACTGAACCGATTTGAATAATTCTTTCACTGTTAGATAGTCTATTTATCGAGGAAGGCTATAGGCTACATTTTATCCCGGATTTCCTACGGGAAACGGGGTAAAACCGCGGGGCGCTGCTAGTTATACATATTACGCCCTTCGCCGCTATACCGCAACTGTATAAATATTACGGCAGTTGTGATCACAATAATTGTTCTAACGTCAACTGCTACTTAATGATACGGTTTCATAATTTCATAATTATGTCGTTATAAAAGTCTCGTTACCAACATAATGAGAATTTATATCACGTCTCATGGTTTACAACATATCATCAGGGGGTTAACGGATTTATCTGAGTCATAGTTTTCGAACTTCATTTCAATTATTGTATTTGCCAATGATGAATTGAAATTAAGATCAGATCAAAGAGACGCAAAGAGAATTGGGAGGCAAGTAAGACTGAGGCGGAGTTCAAAAGCCTTTTCCCAAAAACGAATCTTGGCATTAGACGAATATTCATAAATATATAGGTACTTATGGCCATCACATTTTAATGAACTAATATCAACTTCTATGTTAAAACAAATATGCATCCCATTATTTCCAGGCCTAGCAAATCTCCATACGCGAATCTCCTACAAGAATATGTAGACGCTCAGAAAGCAGGTGAATCCGGGGGCGAGTGCTGGCCTTACTACAGGCTGTGCCCTAAGAGTATATTCCAGCCTTCATCAGCTAACAAATATTCGTAAGTACAAAAATAACCAGAATTTTCCATTACAGACTTACATCTATACTATATTATAAAGAGGCAAATTGTATAAGTTTGTATGTTAGCCGCAATAGATAGCCACATTCTACGGGAAGTTTATAGGCTATTAGAGGAAACAAACTGAAAAAATCTCTGTATCTAGGATAGGAGTCGACTTTGAGAAACTGTTTTTGTATATGATAGCCACATTGAAGAAGCAGGTTAAAAGCTACTTTTCATTCCGAATTTCTCGTTGGAACTGGTACAACTGCGGG